>JAFHAQ020000003.1:0-1262086 GCA_017347545.2 Arxiozyma slooffiae | reverse complement strand
CACCCATACACCCATACACCCATACACCCATACACCCATACACCCATACACCCATACACCCATACACCCATACACCCATACACCCATACACCCATACACCCATACACCCATACACCCATACACCCATACACCCATACACCCATACACCCATACACCCATACACCCATACACCCATACACCCATACACCCATACACCCATACACCCATACACCCATACACCCATACACCCATACACCCATACACCCATACACCCATACACCCATACACCCATACACCCATACACCCATACACCCATACACCCATACACCCATACACCCATACACCACCCATACACCCATACACCCATACACACCCATACACCCATACACCCATACACCCATACACCCATACACCCATACACCCATACACCCATACACCCATACACCCATACACCCATACACCCATACACCCATACACCCATACACCCATACACCCATACACCCATACACCCATACACCCATACACCCATACACCCATACACCCATACACCCATACACCCATACACCCATACACCCATACACCCATACACCCATACACCCATACACCCATACACCCATACACCCAATATAATATATAAAAAATATTGTATATTGTAATTTTCATATTTACAAAAATAATTTTGTTTTTCAAGGTATTTGGTGTAATAATAATATTAAATACTATAAACAAAAAATTTAACCTATACATTAAAAATTATATTCGAAACCTCTAAATATATATTTATACATGTACATTGAACAAATTTTATTTAAAGGTATTTTTATTGATTAAAGTTTTAATAGTAGTATCTAATAAATTTTTACAAACCTTTTCAATTTATATTTCTTTATATATATATATATAAAATTGTTTTATTTATCAATATCTTTACAAAAATTATATATAATATAATAAGTTGATTATAACTATATTAATACTATATACACAGAATTACATACCTGTATTTAATAATATATAATTTTACCCTTATTTAATATAAATATTAATATTATATATATGTATTACTCTTATATTAAGTCGATTAATTATGTTTTATATCTATATTTTATTATAATCTATATTATATATTGTATATATTTTGTTTTAAATAAGTTAATATTGAATATTACACTACACGTTGAATAATTTGTAAATATACATTTAAAAGGTAAATATTTAAATTTCAAATATATTTCTTAAAATATATAAAGTAGTATATTATTTATATCTAATGTCGTATATAGGGTTATTATATTAATTATATTAATTACACTACAATATAAACTTACTTATTAGAAAGTAAATTAAAACGATATAAATGTATTTTTAATGTATATATATTTTTTAATCTATATTTATATTTTAATATAAATATTAAAATTTTACATATTTTTATATTAGTTAATATATATTGAATATAAAATATTACTTATGATATATATATTTATCTCTAAGAATTCTATAGTATGTATTAGGTTTTTTTTATATATTAAAAATATATTTTTTATATATCTTTAATCTTGTCTTATATTTTAATGATATTATTATATATATATTATTTTATAATATTTTTAGAAATGTATATTATCTTAATATATTTTAGTTATTATTTATATATATTTTAGGCATATTACATAATATGATGTATAGTAAATATTCCATAAAATAATAATATTATAGAGTGTATATATTAATATATTATTACATATTAATATATCTATAGAGATTTATATAAATATATATTGAAAAATAAATGGCATGTAATTGGCACAAACCCAAGTGTGGTATGTCTGAAGATGTTTGTTCCCCTTCCCATCAGCATAATAATAATACATATATTGCTACAAATTTATTAAACTTTTACTATCTTTGCCTAAAACTTTTAATTAGATCTGACTTCTTCTATAGTTAGTAATAACTGTTGATAAAAAATTAGATAAAGTATTACTTTACCATTTCCCCGCATCCATCAAATAAGTATATTATGTTCTTTTATATAAGTATGCAGTTCCAATTTTAATGTATGACAGAAAGAAATACTAAAATATCTTTTTTTATATACATTCTTTATATCTTATCCACCTCTATATCAGTTATCACCCTTACCAGTCAAAAAAAGTGCCCTATCCTTTATCATTTCCCACTTATATTCCTTCTTTTTCTTATACGTTGTCTTTAGAATAATTAATCTGAACCAAATATGCTAATGGGACATCTTATATAATATCAGACTTTTAATTATAATAATACGTTATTTGTCATACGATAGTGCATTTGTAAATGGCAAAAGTTATCTAAATTTTTAAACAATAAAATGCCAAACAAAAAAAAGCTTTTTCCTTCTATAGAATATCTCACTTGTAACATAAAAAATATGACAAAACACCCAACACCAGGTATACATCCCAATAGAAAATTCAAACATTTCCTCACATCCTTAGTCTTCAAATACCACTCAACTCACTATATTTGTAATAAATCAAAGTTCCCAGCAATCAACATTAAATGCAAATTTCTTGTTCTATATCAAGCTTTTAAATCAGGTAATACTTTCTTTTTAAGAATTATCAATGAATCAGTATTATTTGGTTTACTATTTTTTTTTCTTATCAAAGCACATAAGAGAAGATTAAAAACATAATATTCACTCTTAAATGTGTATATCCAACATAGTTTCTTAGTAGTAGCACATAACAACTATCTTTCTTTAGAAAAATAAATTATAGAATAAGAGCATTTACCTTATAAAAAACAATGAAAAAAGAAGGGTAACAATATGGGTGTGTGTCATATTTTAGAATAATGGTAAAAAGGTTCATTTTCACAAAAACATTTTTCAATCCTCATAGATTAGATGTATTAAGTCCCCTCCTGGGTTAACTAATTTCTTTTAATATAGAAAGATTAATTCTTGTTCTACCCGATTTTTCAAGTACGAGTAACTCATATTCTATTTTTCTATTTCATTTCCCCAAGATAAGGAATACAACACGTTCATTATTTATTAGGCGAGAGACCTCACAAAGATTAGATTAGATTATGTCATCTCAAATCTCAAAATATTTTGGTCTTTAATATAGCAATTTGTCTTACCCAAGGAGCCTATATACTCATAAAATTCTTTACAAATCCTTTGTGCATTTTAACATTTCTCTTTATAAAGAATAGTTTGATACTTGATCGATAATTAATCTTATAATGTTTGCCCCTCTTCCTCGTAATTTGATAGTGTAATATCACTCACCTAGAATACAGTGTAACATGGTTATATCAGTCGTTCTGAATTGGGTGTTCACAATAAACAAGGTACCACTTTAAATAAATCTGCAATATGTAGCCAATTGTATTAAAATGAATTCATTCTATTTGATAGTTTGATAAAAATTAGGGATATCTCTTTTGCTGTCATATAAAAACTAAAATATTAATGAAGAAGCAAAAAGCACATATCTTTGAATAACAGATTATAGATTCGTGTTACCTTAAGATAACTAATCTGGAGAGATAGGGAATAGCTCAAACTAATATAGTTTGGTGTCTATCATACACATAATATAGCATTTAACAACTTAGAGTTCTGTAAATATCTTTCATCTTTATTTCTTATCCTTTTTGCTTTATCTTATTTATTAATCTATCAACTACACCTCTATTTTTTATAGAGGGAAGACAAACTTCACAAGCCACTAACAATCCTCGAAACACTCAACAATAAAATTTTCAAGACAAATCCCGAGGGAAAAAATATTTTATCTTAAAGAGAAAAGAGAAAGAAGTTAAAAATAATACTGCTATGATCAGAAAATGATACACCAATAAAATAAAGATATATATCTCGAACTATATCAATATATACCTTTTTACAATCAGCTCAACTTAGATATCACAATGGTATAATAACTTAAACTTTTAGACTTTATTCTCCGAACATGATACAAAGACAAGTCCAAATAAAAAAAATAATTAAAAACATGAACATGAATAAATCTGTTATATATCCCAGACTAGCAACATTAACCCATTCAAACTTCCTATTCCTGTTAATATACCAATACAGACATAGCTAATCACTTCGTTGCATACATGTACAGAACCACACCAATGTTACTGTAATTTAAAATTCCATTCCTACTATCATATATTTCCCCAAGAATAGACGGTATTATCTCCATGAAAACATGCTAGATGACACATATATAACTATTATTCAAACATAACTTACCACAGAAATTAAATATCAATAATAACGTAAAGCATAGGTACAATTTTACTATCATGTGTAGACACAGTGTTATAATAACAGCCTACCACATATACTTTTCTCTTGTGGTATTATAAAAAAAAATGAACCTGAGTAATAGATATAAATATTGTTAGGTTCTTCATATATTTAACTATCAGTTTTAATACCATGATAATTTAAATGTGTAATGAGAAAAGTGGTTATTTTAGAAATTACATTCTTAAATTTATATTCCTTTCCTGAGATGTGGTAAAATAAATTGATATCTATTATCTACAAATAAAATAATATGATCGTATATTTTATTAAAGAATGTTATAAAGGAAATGTCTTTGAATTCAGTACTAGATTGTGGATATTTTTGTATTTGAGGGAATATCTCTAAATGGTAAAAATATATTTAACAAATATCTTGAATGAGACAGATATAAAATAGTTCATTAAACTATTTCTAATGGTTTTCTGATTTACAAAGAGAGTAAAGTTAAGTGTTAGCACAATTTAATTTTTTTTTTAAAAAAAGTTTTCATTTTTAATTACTGAAGATACATATTTACCATTGCTGTGAGTCAAGTGCTTATCTTGACAGACAACAAGTTTGCTAGTTACTTTATTTCTATTGCATCCTTTTTTTTATTATAATATGTCCATGATTCAAACATCATATATTAAAATTAGCAATATTGTGTTTTAACTATTAAATTAAGAAAGTTTAATTAATGAAAAGAAATGGAATCAGATCTAACATGTTGTACTTAATAGACAGCTATTTTACCAATAAACAATATTTTCTTACACTATAATTGATATGGTTTTATTCAAGCAAACAATAATATAAATCAAAAATTTGTATCATAACTATTTGCAAACGCAGTATGTTTCTATGCTAAGTAAAATAAACGAGTGCCATATAATATACATACATCCATGTCTTACAATATGTCTAAGATATAATAGTTGTAGTTAGTCTTATTTATTTTTTTGCTTTATATATATATATATATACATATGGTTTTTTATTTATAGCGGCTTATAGTAATTATTGTAGTATATAATTGAAAAAAAAGACATGATTAAAATATATAAGTAGTTTAATAAAAAGTTACAAATTATTCATATAACATTATACAAATTACATATTAGGACATAAAAATAAAATAGACAGATAAACATGTCCAACAAGACTACCAAAAATAAGAAAAAACTATTAGCAACATCGTCATTCAATAATACTTAACTTTTTCAAAATAATACTATGGTATAAGTATAAACTGAAACTATTGTATCTTGTGTAAAAAACCGGATCCCTCTGTAAATAAACCCATTGATAAAAATACTTAACTCTTGGAATATTTGGAAAAACTTTATAAAACAGCCTCATGTAAGAATTGTTGTGGAATAAAAAGAAAAGCATGTAGAAATATAATCTCAAGCCAATAGTAAATATCGGTATCCTGTGACCAGGGTGCTTGTTTCTTCTAATGCTGACATCTTTGTCTTCTTTATAATAAAAAAAATTGGAGATACTTTTTGATTGATGACACTAAAAATGTGATCATCATTGTTATTATATTCGGATAAAAATGAACGATCAGCAACATGTTTGAAATTTTTCTTCATATGAAGATAAAATTCCTTTGTCGACGAGTAATTATTCCAGAAATATTCGCCTGGGACTAATTTTAACGTGGCAAAATATACCATAATATCAAATTTTTTATATTTCAAATTAAACCAAACATAATTGTAGGTTTTAATTACATCTTCTATGCTACCAGCTAAGCAACAAGGGTGCTTTAATTGGAACACACTAGGAAAATCTGGTTTTCTAAAATTATCACTATAAAATTTCATTGCATCACAGTAATTAGTCACTGCTTTGGAGGATAGAACTTTCCTCTAAAAATAGTCTCTTTTTTGGATGAAATATATCATAACCGAAATAATTTTCCTCGACTTACACATATTTTTAATTGCATCATATTCAGCCTCAGTTGAAATATGCGCACACAAAACTAGTATTTGAATATCAAAATTAATTACTGACCGAGCCTTTCTTTCCAGCAAATACGAGAAAGGTTTTCATCTCCTCCACAGCCCCACATATATTTGAATACGCGGATAACGAATACTTAAAATATGATTCTCTAATGCACTGTGGTTTAAAAAACCTCTTAAAATGTGTGGGCAATTCTAAGTAATCGAAAATGAAGAGATTTTGGGTAAAGGTAGAATGGATGATGGATTTGGAACTCTTGAATGTATGCTTATTGGGGGTGAAATGCTCATGTGTATTTGTTGGTTTAATTAACAAGTTGGAAACTGTTGATAAAGCAGTAAAAATAATTCGTAGTTTGACAGTTAACGTAGAAGTGTTTGCATCCATTGAGAATGCATTGGTACCGTTAGAGCAGAGACTGTTGAAGGTTCTGTCAGGAATGTTATATGGACAAGAATGTGTCTTTAATGCATTATACAATGATGGTAAAGAAACGTTACTATCAAATCCTTGAACAATTGAAAGATCCCTGGTTCCTTGGGTATGCTGAGGTTCTGAAATGATACTGTGATTGAAAACATCGATTTTTGTTGGTGTAGTAGAGAAAGTAGCGATTGAATGAATTGTATAGAGTAGTACTTGAACTAGAAGAATTGTTGTCCGAGGTTAAATTTTTAAAGCAATTGGTGCCATTTAAAGAAGGAGAAAAGGTTGAGCTTCATAAAGGATTTGAAGCGTCGTTAGTATAAAGATATAATGCCTCTTGATTATTTGGTAATGAGAACGATGCGGAAGTAGAAGAGAGATTCATACTATTCACTATTGAAGTGCATTCTAGCTCATCAATAGTGTTTGAAACCGCTCCACGAGAACACGTGTTGTCAGTGTTAAAGAACTGCTAAATTGGAATTGGTCTGGTAGCAGAAGTAGAAGGGGTAGGTGATTTAGTATTTTTTTGAATATAAGAATTAATTTTTTTTCGACATTTCTTGACTTCCATTAGATGCAAACCTTTTTGTACATAAAAATCTTTTGAGAGCTAAAAAAGTCTGGATTCTTGGAAACTGAATTCCAATTACCACAATATCCACAATGACCTTCAACAGGTATGTTGTAGAAAATATCAATTTTTTCTATAATATAACTTTTCATAATATTTTTATCAACATTAGAGCGCTGAGGACACCATAGAGACCATCAAACACTACCATCGGTTCTAATTTTTTCAGCTGCTTGGATATATTTGAAAATTGGAGTATAATAATCCATAAGCAACACCAGATTAACAGAACTAATATCAATTCCCTAACCAACAAGGCATGTGCCGATAAATAGATCTTTTCTAGGATTGCTTACAAATGACATTAGAACATTAACTTTTTTGGCAGATTCGATATTGCCGTAAACTAACAAAAATTGAGAATAAATTCCAGTAAAGTTAGGGCAGTATCTACCTCAACGAATATAACTATTGCTTTAGTCGTTGAATTAATCTTTAAAAATGCGTCTATAATAGACTCAGCCCTTTTGAAACACTCATCTGGTTGTTTAAATAACTCAGAATGTTCAATAATATTCTTTAAAGTAATATTGTCAACCGAATGGTATACAAACTTTTTCCATCTTCTAAAATATTCTTTGAAAAAGATAAATCGATACCAATCTTTTTAAAACATTTGCAAAACCTAAATTTATCCTTAGTACCAGATAGTAACACCAATTGTGTAGCCATAATCAAGTTTATGTTTTCAATATGTACAAATGTATTCTCACTATAATTCCAGTCGCCTTCAATGGTATGAAATTCATCAATCACCACCAAACCTATCTTTGATTTTCCACCATGAGAATTCCAATTATTGAAAATATCTTGAAACCTTTTGTTGGCCATATCATTGAATGTACCGACATAGACATCGCACAACTCACAACTGTCTGAAATATAATTGGTGTTGATAAGATGCTTTACCAAGCCCACATCTAAAAGAATACCACTACGTGGACTTACAACACAATTAGACAATAAAACTACGTGTGGGACAAAGACAACAAATACAAATTTTGTTTCAGAGCATTTTTTAATTGTTGCTAATGGTATTTGGAATAAGCGCATTTTACCATATCTTGGTAAAGCATGAATTGGGAATAATGCAGCAGGAGACCAAACAATGTCAAAACAAATCTGTTGTTGTGATCCTCTGAAAGAGAAACCTTCGCCGTAAAAAAGTGCCCCGGTATTAATAAATCATATTGCCTGGATTGAATGTTAAAATTGCTATCGTCCACTAAATGTGCCTGGGTAGGTTCTATATCAGGGATCTCAAGTTGATCTATATAGATAAACCCAATAGCCTTTTGCATTTCTTCAGAGACTAAAAGATATTTTTCATTGTCAGTGGAAGACATACAACAATCACTATCATTTACGGCATAAACTGTATGGCCAATTGAGACACTATGCCCTGCAATTCTTTCTAAGGCATCTAACAAAGAGTTTTCAGGGGAATTTCTAATCACTACTATTTTGAAGAGCAATGATACCATGTCTAATTTCCTTGAAGTTGAGACGAGCCCTACTGGAAACTTCAACTGGCATTTTACCATAGTATTTGGCGAATTTTTCATAACTCATGGTACGGTCTTCAAAGCTGTCGATAAATAAAAATGTATGACAGATGAATTTAGAATACTCGGAAGGAGTCATCTCTTCACCAGATATCCTGTTAAACTCTGTCCCTAAATTGACAGAGCTTGAAAAAGAATTAGCAAAACCATGTCCTACAAACCGTCTAGTAATATCAAATATTTTAATTTGGATTGTTTTCACTACCAAAATATAATACAAAATATATCTAGAAGTTAACTGGTCGCATCTCTTTATGATATAGTTAAGGTTTCTGCTCTTAGAGTAGGTGCTACCTAATTCAATGCATTGCTTAACAGCATTATAATACACATTTCTACCAGTATCAGTCACTCTAAACATAGTTATTTCTTGAAAACGGTAAGGTCCACTAGTTGAAATATATATCGTCCAAGCTGTGAAAATACTTCGATTGTCGATCATCTTTAAAAGGCTGGTACAGTTGACACTAGAAACAAAATTAGAAGGAAGCATAGATGGAAAATCCGACTTAAAAATCGCAAGAATCGATTCAAAATTATTTGAGAAAGAATCAATTGGAGGAAAAACAGGAGAAGCAACAATAATTTTCATAGTACTGGCAACATCTTGTAAGCCATATATGTTTTCTATCATAACAGCAACCGTTTTATCGAATTTTTCTTTTATGTCCTTGTAGAATGAACGAACACAATTGACGGAAAATGGTTTTCCTGAAACTGTTACAGACTCATTGTCGAGGTACGAAACTTGAACAGGATGTAATTTCATTTCCTGGATTAAATCAGAATAAAATAAACAAAAATTATTCCATATATTACTTTCATTCGAACAATTGGTGAAAATGCCGGTCATATTTTCACCCAGTCCGGTATCTCAACAGCAATGGTAGAGAGTGGAATTAAAGGCACACTGTCTAATAGTATCTATCAAACGACGATAGTTGTCTAAGGTGACGGTGTGTGGAAAAGCAGAGGAGTACTTACTCCAGTGTAAATCCATTAATCTAAGTAAATATTCCCAGACGGCAACTATACCAGACTCATTATTAAAAAAACTAAAGAAAAAGCATTTCAAAGCAATGACATTGTTTGATTCTCTTGAAAGAGACAAAGTAGGAAAGGTAAATCACTCAGGTAAATTCAAAGGTTGAAAGAAAGATAGATTTTTAAGCATATCAATCAAATAAAAAATTCGAGAGAAGTGTTTGTCTTAAGTTGACAAAGTAACAGTGAATAACTTTTTGGGGAAGACATCCATCTTTTGGAAGAACGTTGGTTAACGTATTCAGTAAATCTACTACTATTTTTAACATTCTCGTATAAATGACTAAAACATCCGAAAGCCTGCTGCTTATTAAACTTTGATAAGTCATAAAGAAATGGTAAAATAATTCGAGTAGTTTAATGTTTTTTGTGTTATATTATTATAATTATAAATTATAATAATTATTAACACTAATTTTAATGTCTCACACTCAATTTGTTTCATGTAAGGCTTACTGTTATTTCTATTTTTGCTATTTTAAGATCGTCTAAATATTTCACTTGTGTATACGTCTGTTTTCTGTTAGTTCTTATAATATGAAGAAAGGAAGCTTGATTTTTTTTTTCTTTTTTTTTTTCTTAAAGATAATTTTAATAACGTTTATAGATGTAACATTAATTGTAACATATGGTTTGTAGAAAACCAAACTTTCTGTAAGGAAAAGTAGCTAAAATATCATAGGCTAAGCTGAATTTGGTCTCATCATGTTTTTATTTTTTGCCTAAGGTCTTTGCGTGAATGTAAACTATCTTTAGTATATTCAATGTAGCAACTTTTTTTGGTACCACAAAGTAACTTGATAGATGTTTTTAAAGAAAAGGTGAAATAGTTTGTACTTAGAAAACATTTTTTCTTAAAAAAATACTGTGAAAGAGAGGAAATGTGATATATGTCAAATCATTTCCTTTCGAGTGCACATTAATAGATATTTGTTAATTTCTTATTAAACTAAGCCAATATCAGATATGGTGAAGGATTAAAAAACATGCAAAGAAAAATTTTCAAACGGAACCAGAAGATATATAAAAAAAAATAATACTTTTATCTACTTTTATTAAAAATTTGATGTATACCAAAACTAGTAGAAAACAGGATTCATTGATTTTAGTTTTTTTTTTTTTTTTTTAGGAAAAACGCTAAAATTGGTTCCTGAAAAAAATTTATTTTTTGATACCTTTGAATGTTAAAAGGGAAGGTCCATTTATATAATATAACAAACAAACTAGATTTTCTTCAAAAACAAAGCATTATCAATGGTGTCGCTTCAAAAAATATCTCAACACAAAAATTGTTATGTGTAATATTATTATACCTACCCCCGGAAATCTATATTGGAGGTGTAACTTTCCAAATAAGTTATTATATTGATTCCTGAATTACCCCTAAAATGAGTATAGTGATAAGGCATCGATTCAGAATGATATTCTATAATTATTTCCAAACATATAAAAGGAACATATGTTAATAGATATCCAAAAAAAAAAAAAATGTTTTCTCTCTATTTTTTACTTTCATATATTTTTTTTTTGTATAAATTCAGGTTTATATTTTGATTTCTAAATGGCTATGATTGATTCTGTATACAAATTGTACAAATACTAGGAGTACATCCGAAGTAAAATATTTTGATTCTATAGACTACTATTTAAATGATAAGAATGAGTGCCCTTACTAATATTATTATTAGCAAACTTTCTTAACTTAAAATGTATTTTGTATATATATACATTAAGCTTTTGTATGTATTATTTATGTTGAAGATGTTCTTCAATAATTGTGCTGGAATTCTGAGTACTTCCCTTGACTATTAAGTTACTGATGTCATGATGTACAACGTTTTCACTACCACGCTGGTGATGAAGAAAATATTTAACATTAAATTTTTCATGGGAATAGAAATAGAAATAATTCATTTATAGAAAGAACAGTTTATATTTAAATTATAAGTATATAATATGCCTTGGTAAAAAGATCCAAGGAGAATCAATAGTATAAAATTTGTATAATTGAATTGAAATGTCCAACGTCACTAAGGAGTTTCCTAAACTTTTTATAAATGAGCAATATGGCTACACCTAAAGAATGATTCATAAATAAATGTATGAGCATATTCTACTTACGTTATTAATGTTGATATTATAGAAAAACATCTTGAGTATTGTTTTTTGCTATCAACAATGATATCAGATTTTGTTTTTAAAATATAAGTTAAGAAATTCATATTCATACCTTAAAATATTAATATAAAATCATTGTAATACTAAGGATTTAACATAATAAATTTTAAAAAATGTCCATTTAAATACATAAATGGCTGCTCTTCTTGCCTATGATATTTAAATCATCAGAAATTTTTATTCTTTATAATACTTCTAGAAATAAACTACAGTAAAATTATCTTCTTAACGCAATGTGCTTATATATATTTTAATTTATACATACTCGTACTTTTTTTGAAACTGTATAATATCTTCTAATAGAAATGTAATACACCTTTATATGTTCCTTCTTCTTTTTCTTCTTTTACCCTGTCTTTTCTATTGTTATTTCAAAATATCCTTTCATAGCTGACTTAAGAAAAAAACAGAAGAAAAGAAAATTGTTAAGATCTGCAATATAATCTTGAAGAGAAAGAAGAATAACGGCAAACCTAGCGCTACTAAGAACAGTTGAGATTCCATTTACAAATCATATATGAATATATATTTAAACATACACCATTTTAGAATATAATACGCTGGAAGACTACAATGGTATAAAAACTTACTCTTCCCAATTTTTTTAACAAGATATCTTCACATGAAATTCAAACCAAAAAAAAAAAAAAGGGTGATAACTACATGTGATTACATGTACTCATAACTCATATACTAGCAACAGTTCGCCTACAATATTCTGTAATTATGTTAATAAACTCCAAAGAATACATTGTTACTAACATTTTTATACATACCTGAGCATCTACAAACATGCTACAATGTTTTGAAACAACATTTTCATAAGATATTATTTGTACAGAGGTAGATAGCCCCATATCCAAAAGAACATACTATGTGACATGTAAATGACTACTATTTTTAAATGATTCCACAACATAAATTCATAATCAACAATAACATGAAACATAGGAAGAATATTGCCAGTATGTGTAAACAGCATATCATAATAACAAACAGCTATATAATCTCCTTTTTTTTTTGTGGTATCATAGCAACAATAAATCAACGTAGAAGATAAAAGTACTAATTGCTTTACTATATACCCAACTATGGCCTTCGATTACATGATAACTATTGATGGTAATAATATCAGTGACAAATCTAGGAACATCATCCATAAATTTTTAGTTCTTTTCTGAGATATAGTAAAACTAACTAGATATTTAATATCTTCAAATAGAACAATATGAACGTATGTCTTCTTAAAACGAGTTTTTAAAGAAGAATCTTCAATTTATGTAAAATGTTGTGAATATTGAGCTTATGGACATCCTTCTAATTGGTATAAAGAAAACTCTAACAGATATTTTGAACATATCGCATATGGAGTTGTCTCTTAAACTATTCCTAATGTTTTTGATTTTTCTAGATACAACATTATTCATCTGTACAAAACCAAAAGGAGCAAAGATAGTTAAACCGTATGTTTTTGGGATATTTGGTTCTGATTTAATGAGTTGAAGTGAGAGAAAAGATGTAACCACTACATATCTTTGAGCGACACATTACCCATACATAGTAACTTTAAATCTTTAATCTGGAAAGTATAGAGTACTTCTATCGTGTAAATTCCTTTCATGAAATATGGGTATGTAACAGATTACTACATCTTAGTTCTTTCTATTTTATGGTGTTTCCATGTATTGTACAATATTTGTTATCACAACTTATATTTTTTTTCCTACAGTATTCCAAATCTCATAAGCATAAACTTAATAACCACAAAGTCAGCTTTTATCACCACAAAATCAAAATCTGTCTTACTACAAAGTTTCTCACATACGGTTTCCTTTAAGACAAACTCATCATTTTTCACAAACGCAAACCACTTGTTAATACAAAGTTTCTGCTTGTATGATTGTTGAATAGAAAAATACCTCAAAAGTGGTTTCCCCTTGCTTTAGTAGTAAATGAACTCAACAAAATGTTAAAATACGTTCAACGAAAATAAAATTAAAATAACTCAACAAAATAAAACAGATGCAAACCAAATTCTAAAATATTTTCAACAGAATACATAAAAAACAATCAATTCAGGAGGTATATCACAGTAATATAATTAGGAAGTTTGATATAATATATCAACAGTTATCGTATTTGGTTCGTTTAAAAATTTATTTACCGAGGATCTTGAGTTTTCAGAAAACTTTCTTTTAAATTATTCAAATTATGTAGAACCTAATAGGGAAAAAATAAAAAATTTACAAGTCTAGAAGCACAGTAACTTTAGAAAGAAAGACACCAAGTATGCATGTATACTATAGATTCACTATTATTTATTAAGAAATGTTCAGTGTCGTACAAATATTTCCAGTATAGAAGTATTACTATTATATTTTAACATCTATAATCAATTATACTAAATATCCTTTCTTCTTGTCTACAAGTAATTAAAATCAAAAAGGGAGCATATAAGATACAAGCCCTGATATATTGTTTAGAAAAATATAAACAAGTTAAATAAATATTAGGATTAACATTGAAAGATGTTCATTACCTAATATGGAGTATGTGTAGGTTCAAATTTAACGAATATGCATTACTTTCTACACATAAAGGAATGTTATATTTTAAATTCCCTTTTGTTTAATGTCGTTCTTGAAATAATAATAATAGGATAGGATAAGCCTGTCAAAAAGAAGTTATCAATTGCTTGTGAGGATACGTACAATAACTACTTTTAGTAAATAAAATATATACCGTCATGTACATTTCCACTAGTAAATTTGATTAAAACAAGTGCATTAAAATATATTTGTTTATTAAAAAAGAATAGTTTGTCTTATTTTTGTTGTTCTTTCTTAATATCAAATCGCACCTTTTAGATAAAATTTGTTTTTGTGTCAATAGGGGAAAAAGGTAAGTGCATCGGTGTATGGTATCGTATATTGCTGTGAAATATTTATTTAGTGTCGTTCGAATGTACCCATCTCTTTGTTTTGCTTCTTTATGAGAATATTTCCATGCTCAATCGTAACCGTAAATATGTAGTATTGGCATCTTTACGATTATTGTAAGGCTAATACATCAAAGGTTTACTTTTATACGATTTACATGGACACTTTAGTAACATTGAAATGTTTAGTCTTTTTTTTAATTTAATGTGGATTTGCCAATAAAATATTTTATATAAAAGGGGAACAAAAGATAACCTTCTTGATTTTAGATGTCTTTGGAATCTCACAATTATTTCAAAAAGTATTTGTTTAGGAAATATTCTTTTATAGTTTACTTAGAAAGAGAACAACTTAAAATTGTCAAATTACCAAACTACTAGAAATGAATACTAAAACTGCTATCTTTTTAACTGCAATTGCTGCCTCAGCCAACGCCTACACCATTTCTGCTGTACAAAAGGAGCAGTTGAATATTATTTTCAAAGATGTCAAGGACCATTTAAGTAGCTATATTGATTTAGTGTTGGACCCAGATTCTGGTATTACATTTAGCAACTTACCAGCTGGTTTAATTGATGTTGGTGCCTGTATGGCCACTAATCCAAAGTGTGTACCAAATTATTCTGAGGTCGATATTAACGCTGTCTCAACATTTATTACTAAAGTTCCTTGGTTTTCTAATAGACTAGAACCTGAATTAGAATCTGCTGGTGTTCCAATGGTTCCTGTTACCTCTTCTTCCTATTCTCGTCAATACACTACCCTCACTCAAAGTCAATTATTATGAAAAGGTTTTGATATGAAACATCAAGTTTAATGATAACTTTTGTTGAAAAATTTTTCATAAAATTATTTTTTTTTTTAGAAACTACGAATAGCTGGGTTATAGAAGATAGAAATAATTATCTCTATCCATCACTTTGATATACTTCATATATGTTAGTGTATAACATTTGTATTTTTTTAATACATATGAACCACTGCTTTTAAAATATTTCTTCTATAATATTCCGTTATAACGTATAGATTATCATTTCACTTCTTATAAATAGTAGCAAATTACCATGAAAATAAACTGTAATCTTAACAACAAGCTTTGGGACATTGTTTTGATAACATTTTAATATTTTACAGCACAATATAAAGCATTCAGAACTGTCACCAAATCTTAATGTATTTTATACAATTACAATATATTTCAAACTTAGTATGTTTTATTTAACTCTTCCCTAATTTATTATTTCCAAAATCCACCCAGAATATTGTTCGTTCGTTTGTTTTGTTTGTTTTCTGAAATTAACTAAAAAAACAACTTTTATTATAGCAAATATTTCCATATTTGTATCAAATTAACCATAGAAATTTTTTTGAAAATTATTGAATGATCCACAAGGTGCTTCTAACATAGTAAAATTGGTTTTTAAGTTACAATTAATAACCAAAATTGGATCTACTTGCATCTCAATTCTATGAACGTATCAAGAATTATGATTTTGTATACCTTTGCAATTGCAAATATGGTAAAGTTGAGAATGTCTGTCCCTAAAAATATTTTTTTTCATCCACAAAACGTGAGCTTCATCAAAAAATATATATATATATATCCTCTTTTAATATTATCAGAAATATTATTCCAGTAAGCAAGAGTTTCTTTAACACATCTTGGAGAGAAGGAATTCAACCAGCAACTAGCACATTGATATTTTTTGTTTTCAAATGTACTCCACAACCCTTCAAAATATTAATGTCTTCAATTACCAAATTGTTGTAGTACAAATTCATCATGGAACTTACTGTCAAAGTCTCGTATGGAACGGCAGAAAAATGGATGAAACAACCTGATTCAATTTTATTTATTGCCAATATGTATAAACTATACATTAAAGTTTTACTGAAGATGGTGCGTGTCTGAAGCACATGGGATATTTTATTTCACATTGAGATCCTTGTTGTAAAGTTCTGTTGTTCAGTCGATAAAAATTTAAAATTACTTCTGTACATTTTCTTTCCTTAGTCAGAAAGATCATAAATACCGAATAAAGTAGTCTGATGTTTATGATCTTTTTCTGAAACACCTTTGTTTTTTTGTTTTTTTGACATTAGTTAATTTCCCTTCAACAGTACAGTAAGTAGTTCATTGTTAGAATTTTTGAGACAGTTTTTGTTTTTTTGCGTAGTAATAATCTAAATAATTTTCAGCGAGTTGATTAGCATGGCTACTCTTGTTTACACCATAGTTGTTATTACGAGTTTTTATATTATGATTCTAGGTAGATGATGTTATTGAAGAATGGGTATTATTTATCGAATTTTTCCCGAGGATAGTAAGATGTTTCCATGAGGCGACAAGTCCATGTCTGAAGATTCTAAGTTTCTTGTGCTTGGTAAAAACACTGCTCTGTTGAAAAGGACATTTATAGTCTTAGAAAAATGGGTGGATGAGACTTATCCGTAATTTACTATATTAAAAAATGTATATTTCCAAAATAATCTCACCAGAAAAATATCCTGGAATTTGCCCGAGGGAATGGGTAACAGCGTTGAATTTAAGCTCTTTTGTATTTTCATCTTCCTTCTTTTTTGGGGCCTTTGAGAGAACTTCTACAATATGACTAGCAAAATTTCTTCAATAAAATTGTGGTTTTACACTTTTGTTTTACAAATAGATAATTAATCATTTAGTTACTCGACCATGAAAGATTTTAAAATATATAAACATCATAATGTGTGATAAGTCACGGTTTTATCTATAAGCATTTAATCCAATGAGTTCTGAGCACAAAGTTACAGGTTTCTAGTAACATTTTTATAACATTGAAAATTTGACCCTACATTTGCACCCTTCAAACACGCTCTGCTCTTGCCACTTTAGTCTATCAAAAAGTAGTTGACATTGGCTTTTAGTATATAGGCGATTTTATTACGGGTAACAATTGTCGGTATAAACCCAAAGCCAATAAAGACCTCTTAGCAATCATCTAAATATGAAAAATAGAACGCCTGAGCTTGCCATACTGTGTAATTTGAATATTAAAGACTCTCTCCAGAAAATGATATACCTAGACCACTCTTTCACCAAGAGTGTTTGTTGTTAACTATTATTCTCAATGCAAAGAGTGTCACAAATTAATTTATTCTATTCTTTGTGGATAGTAATGCTATATTGTGTTACCACTATTAATGTGCAAATTGGAAACATTTTTGTAGTTTGTTTTTTTTTTCTTTCTAGTGATTATCTGTATTAGATACAAAACTTGCATATACAAACAAACAAGCAGTAAAGATTTAAAAACCTTTTGTTGTTAATCTTTCTTATCTTTTAAAGAAAACTTTCTTTTTTTTCGATTAAAGATAACCGCAAACGTATTTCCTTGTATTTAACCTATTACAAAGACTACATTGAGGGGATAAAACAAGGAAATCCTAAGCTAAAGGAACTTTTCCTTGTCTTCAAGGAAACTGAAGGGCGGACTTTGTCTAACAGTTAGAAGGAATCCTGCTTGGATGAGTTTACTATATGGAGTCTGAATTCAATATATATATATATATATATATATATGTAGATGTTTGGATATTTTATATAAATGTGTTTGGAATTAATTGGTTCTTCCGTGCTAACTATATTTCCTAATATATAAAAGAAGATACTACTATATTTTTACGAATCTGTTTTTTTTCTTGAATATATAGTGTTAATCGATTATTGATTCTGATCTAGTCATCGACATCTATTTGGAATAACAATAATAATAATATTGGTGATTGATTAGAGGATTGATTTCAATGACCACAAAAGTTTTTTGTGTATCATATCTTAAATAATGTCCTCGTTTAATTACTTCTTTTCCTGTTGAGAATTGGGACATTGTGTTATGTATAATATTTTATGTGGTCAATTTCGTAAAAACTTATTTCACTAAGTTTTATGTTTTGATAAAATAGTAAAGAATATTCCCTCCAAGCACTATTAAATAAAATTACACTCTGCGCAAGTAAACTCAGCAAAAAAGAAAAATTATATGGTAATATTTGACTTTAACGTTGTGTCTTTTTTGACTGATAGCATTATCTAGTTCAAATGGTTAAAAATATGTAATGGTAATTAATATATTAATATTGGATCGCTTCTCACTCAAACAATTTATAGGGCATTGGTGGAATTTATATTGAGACAAAATTCAAAAGTAATAATGTTCTGTTTTAAAGGTTAAAGATTTTTTCTTAGAGTCATGTGATTTAACTGATACATACAGTAAAACCACTTTTCCCTGTCCATATAATCTCATATGGAGAGTAATCAGTACTGGAAAATGTTTAAAGTTGGAAAATCATTAGATATGGTTATAGCTATTGAATTCTGTGTCAATGAAATGACGGCGATGGGTATGACAGAAGAAAAAGTTGAGCAAAGTGCATTATCCATCTATGTAGAAGATATTTTTAAATATGTAGGGCGATATATAAGTTTTTGTCTATTACCTCCAACTTCATCCAAGTTAAATAAGTAATATCCTTCTGAAAATTATGTTTGTGGGTTCTGGTAGTAGTTCGATTTTCTTTTTTTTATTATTATTAACAAGAACGGATTCATTCACTGTTCAACTGATACTGACTTGTATCTCTTGTTAGTCTAGAATAGTTTTACATACTTTAGATACTTGTTTGCAAAGACATTGATTGTAAAGACTAGTATCTCTTTTATATACCCTACCTGTTTCACTGTAACTATTATTACTTGAGCCATCACTTTTCCAAGAACTATTTGCACCACTTCCTTTTCATCATTATTTTATTCTACAGCACCTCCATTCACACCAATTATTGCTTCCTCTAATAACAACGTTGTTTCTAATTCTTTTTTCTAGTTCCAGTTCATCATTACGATTGCAATTTGTTGAATCGTCGTACTCAACTGTTTTACCATATTCCTCACATATTTTTATCCTTGTTCAGTGTAGATAGTTTTGCTTGTCTTCTGAGTCTACTAATATTTCTATCGTAAGAGCCGGTTCAGCATTATTAACTTTTTTTTCTTTTACTACATCCCCTTCCAGCTATGCATTTTTTTCACAAACGTTAGGTGATGGTTCAACAGTAGCTATACCTTCTACTTCTATTGTCCTGTTTCCCTTTACCTTATTTTCTACTACATATTTCACATCAACTATTTTTGTTTCTTATATCTACTAGGAAGTAAATAGCATCTCTTTTTGTGGGTATAATGAGACCAATAGTAGTCACACAACAAAAAGAAAACGGTGTTGTTACAATCAATCCAAGTTTAACTGTGAATATTCCTCTATATAGTAAAAATGGTGTTGTCAGAAACCTAATTGGATCGAATATTTTCTTTCTAGGTGTAGGTATATTATTGACATTAATGAAAATATTTATCAATATATCAATAATCTATGGTTTATTCTCTGATTTTTGGCGTTGATATATAAAAAATAGAAGAGGATTTTTTTAGTTAAATATATGATGTTAGTGATTTATTTCATATATTTATTTCCTTATATATATATATATATATTTTTGAGTTGGTTATCTTTTTGAAAACAGTTTGAGAAACCACTTAAGTGATTTCAAACCAAGTTAAAAAAAAAAAAGCATTTCTGCAATTAGAATAGTATTGTATACAAGTTATTACTTTTTGATTGTTTTATTAAGATAAAGTAATTTTTTATTTCAGGTTGGTTTCCTGTTGGTTAACAGTAACCTATATATAAAATTATTAAACAATAGTATACTGTTAGGTTCCTTTTCTTTATTTTGACATTTCTATTTAGTCTATTTTTGATGGAATTATTACCAATTTTTCTAAAGGAAGAGTTGTGATTTAATATTAGGCTCTAAGGGATGTCCCAGTTTTGATGAGATTGGATACTTTAAATATGTTAGATTTTAAACCTTGTCCATTGAGGTCTTTAGTTAGTGACATAAGTCAAAGTGCTGCAGTAAATCAGTCCAAAAGCACATTTCGAACAATAGTACAAAAATAGTTTTATTTAAAAAAATAAAAAATCAAGAGGTATGAATACAATGATTGTGGAATCATTTAGCATGATTACTGAAAAATAAACAATTAATGTGGATATCAAATATTTAAACTTATATATGAATTTATAAAAAAAATAAGAATTAAATAGTTTCGTATGAATACATAGGGTTCTTAAACCATATAAAATAAAAAAGAACTAATAATGACAGTAACCGAACAATTGTCCATTTCTTGATTAAAAGATAATAGATATATATATATAATATATTAAAAGATTACTTCGTAATATAGAAATGGAGACGGTAGTAAAAAAACTTGGTCATTAAGATTATATCAATCTAATAATAACAAAAAAAATGAATTTTATTAAAAAAAATTATTTTTAATCTCATTAGATTAATAAGGCAGCAGCAGCCAAAGCACCAGCACCTAAACCAGCAACAACCTTGGCACCACCGTTGGTTTGTTGTTCAACAGTGTGAGTGGCTTGGATTTGACCGTCAGAGATTTGAGAAATGGCTTGAGCCATAGAAGCAGAAGAAGTGGCCTTGGCAGCAGAGGAAGAGGCAGCAGAGGAGGTAACAGCAGCAGAAGAAGAAGCGGCCTTAGAAGAAGAAGAGGCAGCAGCAGAAGAAGAAGAGGCAGCAGCAGAAGAAGAGGAAGAAGCAGCCTTAGAGGAAGAAGAAGAGGTAGCAGCAGCAGAAGAAGTAGTAGAGGTAGAGGCAGCAACAGAGCTAGCATCAATACCTTCGACAACAACACCAGCTTCAGCAAATCTGGAAGTTAAAGCTGGGTAGATTCTGCTAGAGTACCATGGGACACCAGTCAACATCATTTGAACAGTAGATGGGTCAATACCGGTCAATAAAGAAGTCCAACTGTCACCAGAAGAACCAGCAGCTTCTAAAACGACAGTGTTTAAAATAGCTGGGTATGGTTGGTCTGGGTACTTTTGTCTGAAAGATAAGTATTGTTGCATGTGGTCAGCAATATCTCTAACGTAGACAGATAATTCTAACATTTGAGCTTCTTCAGCAGTGACAGGAAGTGTCTTGACAGCGTTAGAAGTAGCTAAAGTGGCAGCAGCTAAAACAGCAGTGTTTCTTAAAGAGACCATTTTTAATAGTATGATTGATGCCTTATAGGTTGTACGGTTTTCTTATTCATGTAATAAAAACTGGCTAAGAACTAAGTTGAAAAAATAAAAAAGAGAGAGCCAAAAGGAAAGTATTGGAAAACTTCAAAGTACTCGATTTATATATTAAATATTCTAGAATTCATTAAGTTAATTAATGGTAGGGGAAAGAAAAGGGAAAGGATTGGGTCCAAAGCAAAGAGTAAACAAATGCAGCAATAATTAACGAAGAATATGAATTAGAAAAAGAACATAAGAATGGCACTATTATTGTTCGTTCCACGATTATCAAGTAATAATTGCATTTACTGCTAACCATAAAAGGAAGTTAAGAAACGTTTTTGGAGGAGTTATTGACATGAATTGATTCTCAAAAACAAAGGGGGACAAATAAATTACTCTAAAAGATACTATGAAAATTTTTGTACTTTCCTTCTAAGTAAAATGTTTGTTTATTGAGTGTGCACTCCACCTTTCTTTTTGTTTAGTGTCGTTTAATAGATATAAATAAGTTTACAAGATACGAGATCTTATTATTAATGTTAATATCATTTTTTTTTTTAAACAAAATTAAATGTGTCATGGACGTATAAAACTGAAGAAAGTTTCAGGCAATTCACTTGTTGTTTTGTATTCTTTTGTTTTCCTACCTTACAAGATAATTTTTTCTTAAACAGTTCTATTGTTTTTTTTTGTTGCCTTTTTCTCGAAGAACGAAAGTTTCACTTTACATTCAACAAAAAAAAAATAAATGAATGTACATATTTTTTTTTCTCACAATACAATGTAATGCCATAAACGAGAAGATGAAAGAAGTTAAAAAAATGTCCTCAGGAACGGAGAAAAGAAGGTGTAGACGGTTTGTTGTTGGGCGGAGAAAGTTTTCCCGTCTGTTAATTTTCTTTCCTCTTTGATATTAAATTAAAGTAGGGTTGTAAAGTGGAATAAATGGAATTGGCTGTGTTCTGTAAAAGTGTCTACATACACTTGGTTGTAACCATCCTAACACTACCACTCTTTGTAATATTGTCCTCAATGGTAACTCATAGATAAATTATTATTGAATTTTCCTTTTGTTTAAAATCATTTATGCAATTATAAAATGAAAACATCACTAATAATCTTGGGAAAGGATATGAATATATCATCAATGTTTCTAGGGTTATTGAAATTTTCCATTTATTCCAAGCTATAAAAAAGTCAGAGAGTAAGGGTAACTGTTTTTGTTTTTTCCCAACTTTCTGGATCCTTTTTTTTTTTTCCAAAATAAATTTTCTCTCGTTTAAAAAAATACAATTATTTTTCTTTATAGTCGGTGTCTGTCTTTGTTTTGCCAGAAAAGTGATATGCATTAAAAAAAAAATTGTACAAGAGAGATAAAATAAAGAGAGAAAAAATGAAAATGTAAGAATAAAGTAGTTTCTCAATACTTGAATTTCTATTCAAATTTTGAATGTTTTTGAAAGCATGAAACTATTTAGAGAATGTCAAATAGCTGGTTTATTATGAACACAAAACAAGATGTTATAGTTTGTCGTACTAAATGATAATGTTTTTGAGAGAAGAAGGAAAAGGATTATATTTTTAAGCTTATAACCATGTAGAATGTATAAAATAAAAGTTTGGTTTTTGCATCTTTCATATAAGAGATGTTTTAACATACAAAATAGAAAGAATAATAATAATCATAACTATGAGACTTTGAACACATTATTCTTATTGGTTCCTTTTTTTTTTTTTTGTGGAAAAGTTATTGTAGTCTTTAAAATTGTTATTCATATTTTAATAGCCTATAGGTTATACATAAGCTAGGCGTAAATAAAAGAACACATTGTTTTCTTGATTTAGTGTTAAAGACAAAAGCATGTTAAAACAGTTTGTGTATTTAAGCCTACATCTTCATTTTAGACATGGTAATATAGAATAACACTGTATTACAAGCAACCACTAACTTTGTTATTAAAGTTTTTAGTATGAATCAACTGTAAATTAGTATATTTTCACTTAATTATAGTATGTACAATGTGTCTATCAACTTCCTTTTTTGGATAAAGTGACGGAACAAACATGGATTATATTTCTCTACGTGCGTCACAAAAAAAAAATACAAAATAAAAAAAAGACCGAAAAAGATGGGGGGAAGATGATTGCAAATTGCATATTGGTTTCAGTGGCTAAAGAAAAAAAAAATAAGTTTGATTTTGAAATGACACAGTTTTAATATAAAAAAGTTGTATTCTCCAACTTATAAAGGAAATTAGCCTAAAACTACAATTAAAAGCCTTGAGTTATTTTTTTTTTAGAAAATAAAAGGAGGGGAAAACATTGCCAGACTTATCTGTAAATAGAAATTTCAAGTGAAAAATCATAAATAAGAGAGATGCATATATATATAGAAAAAGTATTTCCTTAATTATACATATTACTTTTGTTATAACAAGAAAAGATAACTTCCAAAAAGGAGACGAAAAAACGTGTAATATCATTTACGACCAAAAATGGAGAAAACAGCTAGAGGAGATATAAAAAAGGTGAAAATTAATGAGTGTGCAAAGCCAGGAAAAAAGGAGAAGGCGAGTAAGACAAACGACCAAATGGATAAAGAATATTAGGAGAAAAGGGAATGTGTAAGAAGAAGAAGAAGAAAACAACATAACAAAGTTTAAACGCACCCCAACATGATACAACACAACATGACAAATACGAAATGAAAACAACTATACCAACAACAACAACAAAAAAAAAAGAGAGAGAGAGAGAGAAAGCAAGAAAAAAAAATATCAAGAATATAGAGGAAACACCACAAATCAACCAATTGAACAAAACAGTAAAGTAACCAGATAACAATATCACCTATATATCTTTAATTTGTTTATACTGTTCCGTGAGGTTGTTCCAGAACTGTTGTTCGTCGTGGTCTTTTTTCCATTCTCTTGCTAATAATGTTGAGAGTTGTTTCTGATCAACCCCTTGGTAAAACTGTGAATAATAAATTCTAAACGCAAAGAAGGGATTTAAAGTTCTCCTTTCTAAAACTTCTTCTGGAGATTTCAATTTTTTGTTTGTTAATTTTAAACATGGGATTTGCTTGTTAATAATATTTAATATGTTTTTATTGGGAATAGATTTTTCCACCTGTAGCTTTGAATTAAATACAGTTGTGCTTACTGAATAAAAATTAGTTTTTTGTTTATTGGGTCTAAAAGGCTTCTTGGTTTTGTCTTTTGAAATTGTAACTTTAAATATAATTTTTTTCGAATTCATTTTGGTTCATTTGTTTTGGACGAATTTATTCAGAAAAAAAGAATAAAAAGAAGGTGAGAAGTAAGTTTAACTCTTATATAAAATTTTCCTGTTTTATATAATCTTTCTTTTAGGGAACAGTTAAAGATATTCCACTAAACTTTGACTTTATTAACCTCAAAAAGTTTTCCTGTGTATTTATTTTGATAATACTCCAACAACTCCTGCTCTTTTTTTTTTTTTTTTGGTTATACAACAAAGTTCAATATTACAAGTTATATTCATAACGATTCCCATTCAAGGTACATAAAAAATCAATAACGATTATTATTACTTCATAACATGAATAAGATATTAATTAAAGATATTTTAAATAATCAAAATATAAAGAAGGAAGAAAAAAATATTACAAATATCAAAGATGAATTATTTAAGATATGTTCATTTTTACCGAATTATTTATCGAATATTTCTGATGATTTATTAACAACTTTCGACAATATAATTGGGAGTCTTTGTGAATTTAAAAACTCAGGAGAAGATAAAAGTAAGAAGAATGAAAAAAATGATTTAAAGACAGCTTATCAAATATGTTGTATAATGGAACAAATAATTTATCATATTCCTAAGGAGGATTTAAAGAAACATTTAAAAACAGAAGAAAACCCTCTAATCTTCTCTATACTGACACAAGATATGATGAATAAGAAAAAAACATCAGTAAATTCCTATCGTGGACACAGATTTTCGTTGGATAATGTGGCTATTTTAGAAAAATGGTATAAGGATCATTATCAAAAACCATATTTAACAAAAAATAGTTTGGAAAAGCTTGCAAAAGCCACTGGTCTAAATAAAGTTCAAATAAGAAACTGGGTGTCTAATAAAAGAAGAAAGGAAAAGTCTGTTCAAGTGTCCCCAATCATACAAAACCTACTCCAAGATAAAACTTTAAAGGATTAACTGTAAGTAGAATGGAAGTCAAGAGCATAATTTTTATAAACTACTTAGGGTTAGTACTTAAGGGGTAGTTACCTAGCAAAAACAATTTTCAAAATTAACATACCCATATTCTTACTTGCAGGGGACTAAGTCCACATTTTCTGGCAATTAACTGTCGTTCCTCCTTGGTCAACCACTGTTTCTGGGCAAACACCTTCTCCAAGAATAACCGCGTATCTTTGGTTAGGTGCATTCGACCATAACTATTATCATACATTTGCCGTAAAAGGGTCTTTCTCTCACTAAACAAAGATCAGATTCAAGAATTAACTAACAATAAGTAATTAATATATAATTGTATATATGTATATATATTTATTTATTTCAAGTTAGTAAATATCCATACACAGCCCTTTACTTGTCCATTATTCAATCTAGATATTATAATTAAAGTAAGAACATACTTGAAAACTAACATTAAATGATATTTGCAGTGACATATTCCTTGTTTTCCTAGTTATATTTCTTCATAGATATATCTATTTAATGTTATCTATAGTTTAGGTAGTCTTTCTTCGTTTCCACTCACCTTCCCTCCCTTCTCTCTGTGTGTGTGTGTGTGTGTCTCTTTCTCTTCTTTGTTCGTCTTATAAAATTATTATTATGATCCCTGAATATATATTTTTTCCAAATGTCAAATGATTTTTGAAAATATTAATGTTTTGGATTTTCCAAACGCTTTTGACTGCAAAAACAAACAAACAAGAAAAAAAAAAATAAAAAATAAAAGAGATAATTGATTTATTTTTAGTTCCTATCCTAATTAATAAAAAAAAAAGTTAGTATATACATAAATGTATCTGTATATATATATGCCTAAATATGTTTGAGAACAGGTTGTGCGTTGCTTTTATCAAATTCAGCAAATTTATAAATTGGCAATTCCTGTTTTTGATTTTTTAATTTAATTAGAGTTTCTTGTAAGTCTTGAATTGTGTTAGAAGAACCGCCACATGCGATTATTAATATAATGTCCTTTGGTGTTAACTTATGACCTAGTGCCTCTTCTAATAGACTAATATTATAAGCCATATGTAAAGAAGCACCCATGGCAGGTTCTGCCACCATATTAAAATCTTGAACATATTTTAGACATGTTTTAATTACATCTGAATCATCCACCACCACAGATTTTGTATTATATTTTTTAGCATTTTCAAAAGTTTTCTTTGATATATTAGCAGTGCCTAAAGATGTTGCAATACTAGTGATTTTTTCAAATTCAACTTGTTTACCTAACTTCAACGAGGTATTAAATACATGACAACCGGCTGTCTCAACACCGACAATTGGTATTTTATCGGCTAAATTGTATTTCTCCAAACCTTGAATTATACCATTATACAGACCACCGCCACCTACACTACAAACTATCCCCTTAACCCTTTTAATGATATCAATTTTTTCTTCTTTTAAAGTGTCTATTATCTCATCAACCATCGTAGAATGACCCTCCCAAATAGTTGGATTATCAAAGGGGTGTACATATATTGGTTCAATAGAACTTGTGTCAACAGTAGATATGACATGATCCTTTAAATAAGTATCCGCTTCTTTCCAATGATTGCCTTTAATTATAACCTCAGCACCTGTATTTTTAATTTTATCTACCATTCTTTTTTTAGTTGCGGTTGGTACAACAACGGTACAAGGTAAAGATAATCTTTGGCTTGCAGTGGCAGCGGCAAAACCTGCATTTCCACCAGAACTAGCAAATACATGTGCTTTTTTTTGATTAGCGAATTTTTTTTGGATATTTATTGCATTTTTAAGTATTAAATTACCTATACCTCTACTCTTGAAACTACCACTTGGTTGTAAACATTCATATTTTAAAAAGAATTGTGGTAAATTTTTACCTGGAAATATTTGACGTAGTAATGGAGTTTTATTATAAACTATGGACATATTTTTTTTTATGTTTACACTATTCTTTAGTACTAAAGCAAAAAAAAAAAAAGAGAAGAAGAGTAAGAATGGGGAATGGCAAGAATACAAACAAAACCCCATGGTCAGTTGATAGAAAGTTTAATTGAACATGATATCTCTTTATATATCACAATTTAAAAAGATAATTAACTGAATAATAAATACAAAAGGGACACCTAAAAATGCATGAAATGTGATCGATGAGCTTCTCTTAATGTTTTTTTTTTATTCTTATTCAATATATTGAATTAAACAAAGAATACAGACAAACAGTTTCGATAGTCACTATACTTCGGGATTATAATTCCACTGCCAGTGCATTACTTCGTGGACTCATTCAATCCATTGTAGAAGGAACTACATACGCATACAGAGAGAGTCGAGGGTCTAAGTTTTTTTTTGGTTTAGACAACTTTTTAAGAAGAAAAGAGAGACGGCTGAAAGGACGCAGAATACCAGCCGACTGTTACACCGAGATGCGGAATTCTGTCTCCGCCCCAATTTTTTTTGTTATTACGCTATTTTATAGTGAGGCGGAAAAAAGTATGTCGATCCGCTATGGAGTTGTAACTCCGGCTGGTTGTTTTTGCGGTTTTAGAATTCCGTCGTTTGTTCGGTTTGTTTTTTTCTTCTTTCCTTCTTTCTCTCTATCTTTTTTATTTTAATTTTTTAATATTTTGAAGAAAAAAACGGGTAAACATAACATTGTCGAAACTGAATGAGAAGAATGAGTGTTCGATGGATAATAAAGAGGGTAAAGGTTGTTTTTTTTTTCCCTCTATTTCTATTGTTAGATGACTTTTTACCTTTCATAGGGTGTATTCTACACTTTGACTAACTTTCTATACATGTTGTAAAGTGGTTGACAAGGTTCTGGAATATTATCAAAGATTTATCTCTGTCTTTTACTTTTATTTACTACTTCAAGGGAAAAGTTGCTGTGGCCATTGTTAAAATAATCATGGACCAATCCACAGTAGAAAATATCACAGAACAATTATTGAAAAGATCAGAGGATGCAATATGGCAATTGGAGTGTTGGATTCGAAAACAAGAAGATCAAATAAATAAGTATAATAATGACACTGAATTTAAGGATTGTACAGCTCACAATGATTCAATGGTTTATGCTAGAGAAAGACAACAACATTATTATAAACAATTAAAGTCTTTACAAAGACGATCTCTATATTTAAAACATTGTATTCATGCAGGTCTTAAATATAATATTGACACTAATACTCCGCACTGTTCCCAACAGCAATCATATCCCTTCGAAGATATAGATACATCTACTAATCATAATAATAACAATAATATCATTACTAATAATGATGACAATAATTTTGCAAAGGAAAAGAAGAAGAAGAAGAAGAAGAAAAATAGACATAGTGTCAATATTATACAAGATGATATATCATATATGGAAAATTTAATATATGAGTTTAAAGATTTAACTTTGAAATTAAACGAACTGGCACAAACTAAAAAAAATACAACATTTTACCCTTCATATAAAAGATCTTCTCCTTCTTCTTTATCATCCGACTCATCTAGTTCTTCTAGTTTTGCTGATTCTCTAGAATTGAAGCCTTTAAGAATATTATCTAGAAGAAATATTCGGTCCAATACATCAAATAAGAATGAAAATAATAAAAGTAATAATATTCATATCATGTCTTCTTCTCCATCTCCCTCTTCAATTGTTGATAATTTCATTGATTCGACACCAAAGAAACAACAATTGATAGTTTCTTCTTTACCCAATTCTCCAATTCATTCAAATGTCGGAAACGTTCAATTGTTATCAAACATTGAAACACCGAAGAAAAAGTTAAGATTGGCTAAATCATACTATAATATACCCAACAACAAATCAAAACTTAACGAGGATACAGACAAACAAATGAATAACTTTTTTAAGAAAAATAATAGGTTATCCTTGGCGGTGTTTCAAAATATGAAAATTGTACAAGAAACAAATAAGAACAATAATAGTAAGTATGACGATACATATTCTGATGATGAATTGGATCACCTTAAGGATACTGGTGATGTTTATGGTGCCGATGACAATGATGATGAATTGGATCAAGATACTTTGCTTCTATCATATGATATATCATCTAATAGATATTTGAAAACTCCAATATTAGCTTCGCAAATCGATAAGTTTCCACGATTACAAAGGTCAAATTCTCATGATAGTATTTTTTCCAAAAAGATGACCAAAAAACCACTCAGATTTTATCAATTTTACACAAATAATACTTCTTCTTTTCTGACGAATGGAACTAGATCAAGATATGAGCCAAGCAAAACCACTTTAGATAATACTGTGGTGGTTACACAACCGACTTTTATTAAAACGTCTTCTAAATCAAACGAAACAAGTTCAAAAGTTTTATTATCAAATATTATTAATTCAGAACAATCAGTGTCTACCAAAAATCAAACACGACCTCTTGTTTCTAACACTTCTGCAAACTCAAATAGTATATTTTCTAATTGGAATCTTTTTGGAAGGCAGTCTAAATAATTTCTTTGTCCTTGAGAGAAGTTTCTATAATCTACAGTCCGGAACATCATGAATTAAAAATAATATAGGAAGACCATCAAATCTTGGTTTAATGGTGGTTTATCTTATTATTAAACATGATAAGGTGAAAACATGAAAATTGCTTCTGTTAAACAAAAAAAAACTAATTATCGATATGGATATAAGAAACATTAAATACAGAATAAACATTATAACAAGATAAATATGTAAGCTAAATATATAACTAATAAATATTATTTATCATGCATTATTTTGAATAATATTTTATATTCACATTTCCATTTAATTTTGTTTTGCTGCTTGTTCTATCTTTTGATGTCTTTCTTATACCACTGAAGACATACGAAGAAAAGTGAAGAGATATCAATGGTCAAATATATTAATACATAGAAATCAGTAATACCCAAAAAGACAATTGTCAAGATTATTCTTCTAATGCTATTTCGGAAAGCAATTCAGCCAATACATCACCCTCCAAAGCATTCTCAGCTGCAATTTGTTGGGATATCTTTTTGGTAGTACCACGGCCTTCACTTAATACAACTGCGGTGCCTTTAACTTTACATATGCTGTGAAATATATTATGAGCTTCTTGAACACTTTCATATTTTGGGTATAATCTATATTGACCCATAATAGCATATAATCTAGTCATAGAACTTTTATCACATGTATCGAAGACTGGAAGTTCTTGTTTGTCCTCTTGTGGTTGAAAATGTTTGTATGTATCAACTTCATCTATAGCAGCATCACTATCTGACTGTTCCAAATCTTCTATATTACAACCTAATAATTTTTCAACTTGCTTCTTACGTGTCTCGACTAGTTCCTTTAGTCTTTCATTCTCCAATGCTTCAGTGGCAGCAATTTGTTCTGCTATTTTTTTACTGGTACCACGTCCTTCACCCATAAAGGAATCTTCTTCACCTCGAATACTACAAATAGAATAAAAGTCGTTAACACCTAATTGGATCGTGGTGTAATCAGGATACATTTTGAATCTACCAAAAATTTCATAAACTTTAGCTTTGGCACCTTTGTCACATAACGTCTTCAATGGCAACTTGATTGGATTAGTAGATTGGATCTTGTTAATTCTTCTTATACTTTCTTCAGATAAAACTGTGGTGTTACCACTTTCAATATCTTCGGGTTTTTCTGTTCTTGTTTCTTGGGACCTTTGAGTATTATCCTTATTTTGAAATTGATCATTAACTATTGATTCAGTGTGACTATTATTTTTTGTTTCAGAGGAAGCAAATTGTTTTGGTGGTATTTTAGGTAAATCTTTTAGTGACACACCAACTTTTGGAACAGGAGGAATTTCTTTCTTCAATAATGATTTTGCAGTTTTACTGTCGCCATTATTTTGTGTGGTAGAATCAGTAGTAGAAGCATTCTTTTTCTTTTCTAAAGAATTCGTTAAAACATTTCTTGTATTTTTAATTTTTGGTACAAGCGGACTTGTGTTGTTTACGTTAGAAGTAATTTCCTCCTCCTTTGGTATTTGAGCAATTTCGGCGCTTCCGTTAACAGTTGTATTTGAACTATTTGCTGCTGACTCCTTTTCAAATTTTGTATTCTTGTCCTCAGTAGCCACAATATTTTTTGGAACAATTATCTTGCTTGGTTCCTCTTGAACAATGGTTTCTGGTTGAGAAGTGGATTTGATACTGGAAGAAGTGAGTTCTTTGGTGATCTGTTCAGTAGATAAAGACATATTGTTATTTTGTAAAATTTGAGAAGTCAACTGACTAACCATTGATGCCATTTTAGAAGTCAGTTGGCTCATAATTTGCTCGTTTAAGGCATCTGCGGTTAGTAGTGGCTGTTGATTAGCCACGTGCGCGACATTTTTATTTGTAGCAGCTGAAACTTGACTTGGTTGAATATTCATTGCGCTTGTTTCATGATTTGGTGGTTGTAATATTTTGTCATTTTGAGATGATTTTTCAAAAATGTCACTTTTAGTATTATTAGCTACCTGTTTCTTTTTAATAGGTTCTTCTTTAGCTACTGAGTAAATTGGAATAGATTCATGGTGAACGGAATATTTGGATAATAAGGATGTGTTAGATAAAATATTTGAAGCAGCTTTTTTATTGGCTAAGTCTTCAGTTAGAGCTTCTGCTTGACCTAAAACGGTTTGACCTAAGGTAACCTTAACACGGTGGATACCACCCTCATTACTGTTGATAAATTGTAATGATTGACCAGATTTATTTCCAATCATAAATTGTTCTAATTGGGTCTTTAAGTCATTGGCATATAAACCTCTTAAGTTGCTAAATTTCAATAATTGGATTTTGGTAAATGTTAATTTTTCCATCCACCTGTAAACATCTTCTAAACCTAAATAGCCTCTATCTAAGATTAATGCACCAATATAAGCTTTGAATAAATCAACCTGAATATTTTCGATTTCTTGCTTAGTAATTTTTGGATTAACTTTGGTAGCAAGTGAGGGAACTCCTTCTAAAATAGTCATATCACGAGCCCAATCCTTTAAATTTTTGTCGGATAATAAGTACTCCTTTAAGTTTTCTAAAGATTGTTTATTAGAAGATGGAAATTTCTTAGATAAACTGTATGAGATTAAAGCTTGTAATTCAGTTTCACCAAAAAATTTAAGAGCATCGTTTGTCTTAGTATCACGCGATTTAGTTAAGTTTTTATCCATAAAGATCAAAGCTTCTAAATCACTATTACTGATTATTGGTTGTTTGAAGTATGGAATCTTATTGGATATGTCAGCTTCGTATTTATAATAGTCACAAATTTTGATGATATCGACAGAGGCTCTGGCATTAGCCAAATATGTAGATATCATTGACGCAGCAGAAGTAGCAACAGATTTTTCAGTGTCAGAACCACCACTCATACTGGTTAATTCTTCATTCGACAATGCATTTTCATATATAACTGCAATGGCATTCTTCAACTGAGCACATGCATTTTGAACTTTGGAAAATTTTTGTAAAATGTTCCTATCCTTTTCAGATAACATTTTGGATGCTTTTATGCGTATCTTCCCTCTATAATGGGTATGATTGTTGAAAGGTATAAATAATTTTGAAAAAAAAATAGCATTTACAACTAAAGTAAACTTAATCTAAGTTCTCCTTCTATTCGTTTTTCTTAACTTTTATATTTTACCTTTCTTTATTTTCACCTATTCCGAATTTGTTTTTGTCTTAGTAAAAACCAGGAACGTTTTTTTACACTGTCAATTTTTTTTAATTGATTGTTTTAATGGTACTAGCAGTAGTAAAGCAAGCTATAACGTCAGAGGTTTGGAGGATGGTGGTGATAAATATTGCCTAATTCATTGTAATAATTATATATGGGATATACTTTAATATACATACTGCCTATGTAAGTCTCTGTTTACGCAAAGTTGTATACTTTAAAAACATTAAAAGGAATGATTACTTACCAAAATTGCTTATTTCATTATTGAAAAGTTTACTAATTCTTGAATTAGTATTATTCTTCCGAAGATTATGCAATAGATTATTCTTGGAATTCGCCTTAGGTGCTACTAATTTACGTATTTTACTCATGTATGTAATGGATGCCTTAGAACCACCAACTGTCTTATAGGACTTTGATATTTTAACCGTTTTACTGCCTTCTTTGAATTTATCATTAATATCTGTTTTACTACTGAACGATTGGATGATAGATGGAGGTCTTGATGGTTCAAAAATATCTGTATTTATATCGTCATTGTTATCATCTAAAGTAACAGTCTTTTGAATGTTTGTTAAAGATCTGAAAGATTTTATTGAACTGTTTTGTTTTAAAGTAAATAAGTCTTCGGTATCATCTTCATGTTGTAAGCGTGCTAATTTTTTATTTCTTTCGTATTCGTCTAAATCCCCATTACTATTAAGGAATGATAGACTTTTGTGGACAAAAGCCTCTGAAAGAACAACTTTCTTATTTTGAGAGCCATGTTTAACTATTTCGTTATCTTTTATGGAATCTTGGTGAGAAGGTCCATCTTCTTCTTCATCCGATGATGAGGTGAATGTTTGCGTTTCTAGATTAGGTTCTTCAACACTGCCAAATGGGTTTTTCGTTTCGATAATATCTTCTACTAAGCTGTCGAAAAATGCTTTTGACTTTGGATTATTGATTAATTTCTGATTATCACCTAAATCTAAAAGCCTTTTTCTCATCAATTCCCTTCTCTTTAAGCGGTAATTACGTAATTCATCATCTTCATCATCACTTATTTCTAACTCTAAAGTAGATCTTCCTCTTTTCCTGAAATTACCATTTTTGATATCATAAAGAATTTTATTGATCATCTTAATATCCATGTTTTTATTTTCTTCTACCAATGATCTTCTGATTTCATCAAGATTCATATCCGTCTTTGAATAATCATCGATCATTTTTTCAATTTCGGAGTCATATTCGTCAGAGTCTTCACCATCAGCACCACCAATACCATACCATTCGTCTTCTGATTCTTCAGCTTCTTCTTCAACCAAGTTGGTTAGGCCTTCAAGTTCTTTTCTTCTTTCCTTTAATTTTTGCTCATTCAATCTTTGTTGATACTTTTGCTCATCAATCATTGCTCTTCTTTTGTCTTCGTCAGTTGCTTCTTCTGTTTCATCAATTTCGTCATCATCTTCATTTGTTAATTTAGCTTGGTCCGCGATGTTTGATGTAGTATTATCAAGGTTATCCCCGTAATGACCTAAGAAGATTGTATTGGGATGGCTCATGATATCTAAGTTTTGTTTTGATTTATTTGTTGTTGGGACTTCTGTTATTTCCACTTCAGAATCATTGTCAGATTCTGAGTCCACGGAAACATGTATATGTCTGGATTTTTTTTGTTTAGTCAACCGAAATTCTTCGTCATCATCCAACTCTTTAGTTTCAACATTTTCATCATTTATTTTATTTTCTTTGTTATGACTTATTTCGTCTTCGGAATCAGGATTTTTGCTATTATATTCATTAGTATCTTCATCCTCATCAACAAAAATCGATTCCTCTATTTCATTGGCACTGTGGTCAAAATCTGAATCAGAACCCTCTGTTTGTTGTTTTTGTTTTTCTCTTTCTTTTTCTCTTTGCCTTATCTTCTGATTTCTAAGAATTTCTCGTTCTAACAAGTTTTCAATGACTTCTTTTTCCTTCTCTAAATCTTTCCTCGTTAAGCCCTTGCTTTCCATTATTTCAGTTTGATAATCTAAAATCTGTTGTCTGCTCTTCTTCCTTAATTTTTCTAAAAGTTTACCCAAATTGCCTTTATTGTTTGCTTGTGGTTTCTTCTTTTTTGTCTTAGATAATTTTGCTCTAATATTTAAAATAGTTGCCTTTGCATTATTTGAAATGATCCCATGGTCACCTCTTTCCAAATCTAAATCTGAATCTCCATCTGAATCCAATTCTATTCTATTTTCAGCATCCATCTGAGTTTTTAGATTTGTTTTGTAGACTGTTAAACCACCTAATTCTTTATTATATTCATTTTGGATACCTAAATTGTCTTTTTTAATATTTGGATTCGAAGAGAGTATGTTATCTGAAGGTTTGTCCTGTAATGTTTGTTCTTCAGTCTCAGATTCTGATAAGTCGCTATCAAAATTTGCTAAAAATGAATCCTTTGTGAACTTTAATCTTGCCTTGACAGTTGGTTCAATCTTGCGATACTCTTTATTTTTTCTATCAAAGTCTTCCTCTTTTTCGTTTTCTAATTGTCTTTGAATCTCATGGATTCTAAGATTGCCGGTAGCATCATCAGCAATTGTTGCTGTCATATCGTTGCCAGATACAATAGTGTCAACTATTGTAGATGCTATACTATTTTGACCATCACTATTTGGGATAGATTGAGTTACTTGAGTAATTTGAGTCGCATCTGTATACCGTATCTCTTGTGTAAATTGTGTGGATTTATTGATGTTGATATTTTGAGTTGGTTGAGTGGTAATTACTTGAGTTGGTTGAGTAGCTTCTTCCTCTTCTTCTTCTACAGATTGTTTCCGTTGATTACCTTCTAAAAAGCCAGAATTTCCAGAATTACTTATAATTTGAGTTGAAGATTCATTAAAAATATTTGTTTCAGATACAGTCTTTGGAAGTTCTATTTTTTGAGATATACTGAAAAGTGGAATAGATTGTACAACATTTTTACCCATATTTGGAAGGTTGTTGTATTTATCTTTAGAAATTGAAATTTCTTCTACAGTAGATATTATTTGTGTTTGTTTATTTGTTGGATAAAACACTTGTGTTTTCAGGTCAGTATTCGTAGACAATATCGAGTCATTTTCATTTATCCTAAATTTGTTTGATTTGTCATAATGTAAACCTTCTTTTGATACTTCTTGAGTTTCAGCTAAACTAGCATCATATTTATTTTGGTTAGGATATATCGGGATATTTTTAGGTCTTTGTTGAGTGGGCTTTTTTATTGAAGTTTGTGATACTTCACTGTCCATGTTAATTATTTGGGTAGTTTGTGTTAAGGTCCCGGTGTGATTTTGATCATCTGTATTGGATATATGTAAAGTATTATCTGAGTCTATCTCGTACTTTTCTTTAATAGATTTTTTCTTCTCATAAAACAAAGGTATCGTACTTTGAGATAGTGGGATCTCGTCATTATTGGTATGGTCATCAATATGTTCATCATCTTTACCTCTATTGATATGTCCTATTTCAGCTTTTTGTGCTTCTTTTTCTAGTTCTTGAAACGTCTCTTCAATAGTACGTGATGTATTAACAGTCCTATTGTTATGTCTATACCTATTTTTGTTTCTAAGGTCGTATTTTTGATAAATAATTTGAGTGGCATCTAACAACTCTTGTTCTCTTCTAGCTTCTTCCCTTTGTCTACGTTTAGCCTCTCTTTTCTTTTGTTGGAATTCTCTGACTTCTTTTTTCTTTCTTTCTTCTTGTTGTTTCTTTTCAATTGACTCTAAGTCCTCACCACCACCATACATATTTTTCAATAGTTGTGTCTGAGACAATTGAATATCATTAGATAGTAGGAGATTTGTGTTTTTAAGTATATTGTTGTCTGTATTACTAGACTCTTTATTAATATCATAATCTATTGAATAATCTTCATTATTATCATTAGCTAATCTTTTTTTGACCTTTTCTAAAGTTGAATTATGAAATAAAAATCCACCATCTAAATTACCAATTGGTGGAAGTTCTTGTTTTTCATTTTCGGTATTTTCTGTTGTCTTTTTATAAGTAGTTCTCTTCTTGGGTTTTATCGATTCTAATTCTTTAAAAAGTACATTCATGATTTAAAGTTAAGAAATTATATCAATATAATGATTTTTAATTCTATTCCTTGTTTGCTTCTTCTTAGATATTTCTAATATTTTTATTTCACTAGCTACTAGTATAGATATTATATCGGAGAGCGCCTTCGTTTCCTTTTTATTCGAATTGGTCTTGTCAGAAATAGTTTATTAACTTATTTTGGACCACGTAAAAGTCCTTTTGGCTTAATATTTTCTGTTTTATTTAGTTTTGCGTCTCTATGAAAATTTTTAAACCGTCTACGCGTTTTGAGGAAAGAAAATTCCGATTCTATTCACTATGAAATGTATACTAAGACAATAACCTGAGAGGAGATGAAGTATTTCACAATTGGGTAGACTTTTTCAAAAATATTTGATAAATTGTAATGAGATGTTTGATTTATAGCTTTTATTCTTATATACAATATATAAGTATATATATGTGTGTGTATGGGTGAATATGCCCATGGTTCTCCCTTCCTCGTCTGTTATTGTACAGTTTCATTAAATAAATTTAAATATGAAAATTCTACATCTTTTTAAGTTTCTTAGGACTTTCCTTTTCATCTTTAGAGTCATCTTCTTCATCAGAATGTCTTTTCTTATTTTTTTTAGATTTTGTTAAAGTTCCAGTATAACTCTTTTCTTTTGGAGCCACAAAATCTTTAGCTCTTGCTTTCTCCTTTTCAACTTGTTTTTCGGCTTGTCTTTCCTTACGTTCTTCCAGTTTCTTCATTTCTTTTTCTCTCTTACTTAAGAAATACTCACCACTCTCAATCTCCAAATCGACTTTTCTTGGTAGTTGAGCAGGTGGGAATGGAGTGTAAACCTTCTTTTCCTTCTTTATCTTCTTTGGTTTCTTACGTGCAACATTTCTCTTCTTAAACATTGGCAAGAATCTAGACCAATCTTCATTAGCCAATTCTGGTTTTTTAGCTAATTCTCTCTTGATCATCAATTCTTTAATATGATAGATTGGATGAATATTTTTCATACAGTCTTCTACGACACGACGAACTTCTTTTAAACCTTTATATGGACCCATTGCACTGACTGTATTACCTTGAACCAAAATATAACATTTGGTCAATAACTCTAAAGCTTTGAGTGTGTTACCATTTGGACCGACAAGACGTTGTCTTCTCTTAACGAACCTTTCTTTATTAGTAACAAAGTTACCAATTTTAATGACATCACATGCCATATCGTCTTGAAGTATCTTAACAGCCTGAGGGAATGGAACAGAACGAGCCAATAGTTTGATTAAATCACGTGCTTTCAATATAATAGCAGGATCATATGTCTTTCTTGTAGTTTTGACAGTCATCGAACCTTCCACCAAATCTAAAACACAGGCAATATGATGAGCATCTAGTGCTTTTGTAACATCACTCCAGACAGATTTCAAATAAGTTTCTCTATATTTTGGGAAAAGAGTCATGAAACTAGATTCTTCAGCAAATGGTAAACCTGAGGCATTGTCTTCTGGTTTAAATTCTTCAATTTTCCATTTATCTATATCTGGAGTATCCCAAGGTTTATCTTTATTATATGTAGAAACCATTATCCGTATAAATATATCTATGTATTTATGTGATCTAAAAAAAATAAATAAATAAAGAGGATTAAAAATAGAAAAAATAGCTGTGTATGTAGATAAGTGTTTATGGGATAAATGTATATAATATTTTGGATTGTTTTCAGATTATGAAAACTGATATTAAATATATGGGGCCAACGGTTAAGGAAAGAGAGTAAATTTAAATCTCATCTCTCTTATCACCCAGAGATGGAGAAAAAAAGTTGAAAAATTTTCCTTCCAATTTCATTTTCATTTTTGACTTCATTGAAAAATATCCGTGAAATTTTCAAAATTACTGTAAAGATGAACTAAAAATGTATAGAGAAGATGACTTGTTAGCAGCAAAGGTATAAGTGGTATAGTTCTTTAAGATGGAGAATCCAAGTAAGATATTTTAAGGAAACGTTTTCATGTTCTCTCTTTTCTATTTTAATTTGAAAAGGTGGATGATATACATATGTATATAGTGTTAACTCCATAAAAGGATATAAACTAGTATTGTTATTGAAAATAAAGATGGGTAGATCAAATATAATAACAGATAAAAGAAAGAGCAAAAAGAGTAATAAAAAGAGTAAGAATAACAAGAATATTATATCATACTCAGATAGGAAAAAAACTAAGTTAAAAGTAGAACAAATGAATAAATCTTTAGGAGTAAAAGGGATTGATGGAGCTATACTTGAGAAAGTTATTGCTAATCACAATAATAATATAAGTAACAATATTCAAAATAATTCTAAAAATACAAGTATTAAAGCTTTACATACAAAAAGATTGATTCATGATCAGAAGAGGGATAAAATAATTCAACAGAGGATAGAGAAGGAGAAGAAAGAAGCAGAGAATGATATGTTGAAACAAATTGAAATGATATCTGGATTTTCGTTGTAATACTGAATAATTAATGTATTCTTTTTTTTCTTGTCTATTTTTTAAATATATTTGGGTTTGTTGGTTAAATAATATGGAATAGATGCATATGTATAAGTATGTATGTATGTAAATGGATACAGTGTTATAAACATCATGAGGATTGACTTTTTTTTTCTTTAAAAATATTGTTATTTTTATTATTTAGAATAAGAATATCATATATATATATATATATTTATTTATTTATTTACTTATTTATTTAGAATAAAGACTCATTAACTTTTTTGTTTGTTTGTTTTAGTATATATTATACATACATGTAATGTGGTGAGTATGATGATGACTATTATTATTACTCTTATACTTTAATGGCTCTAATTCCTGAAGTAGATCTAAAGATAGCATCACCTTCAGAATAACTTCTACCTAAACCAAAGCCAATACCAAGCCAGACAGGGAATGTTCTTTTCTTAAAGAATAATACGGATGTTATAACACCAACACCGAAACCCATTCCAACTTTAACCAGCATGTTAGAAAGAACGATATCCCATTTATCATTCAATAAAGATCTGTCTATCGTTTTAGTCAATTGTTGAGTCATATGACATTCTTTACGGCAATCTTTAGTGTTTTGAGTAGTTTCATTCTTTTCTGGCATTTGTACTTTTTATATAAAAAAAACTATATATTTACCTTCTTCTATAATGTTAAACTTATGATCTTGTTATTCAAGGTATCGAGCTAATTTTCTCAATGTCATTTTAGAAGAAACTTTTGTTGTTGATAATAGTTAAAATGGGACAATATCTTTCGACGTCTGTCTTTCTTTACTCTAGATTCTCCCTCTCTTCCCTCTCAACCATACTAATCTTACGAGGTAATAAAACTAAAGGGGGGAACAGAGAAAATTAAAGGACTGTACTGGCGCGCAGTTTATCGCTTTGGTTAAAACAAATATAATCAAAAACAATTCCAAAAGATTGATTCTTGTTGTGTTTTGATTGATTGTCTTTGAATATAATATAGAGGCAGAAGAACGACAACATGTTGAAAGGTATAATCAGTGATTGATAGCTAGCGAGATTGTTATTTACTTTGGTTTAGTTAATTACAAGAAGAGGTGAATAGTAGATGGTTTAAAAAATACAATATACAGTTTTTCTTGTCTCTTGATAGTGACTTGAGGTACTGGACAATTCATTTTACACTAAATCAAATATGTAGGTGTAGTATTTCTACCAAATGTTGTGATATTATTATTATTATTGTTAAAAAGGAAAACTGGAAATGAGATAACTGATGATTCATTTATTTAATGTATATTGTATAAATGAATACGTTATTTGAGAAAAACAAGAGGGAGAGTACGGCCATGTTGTGTTGTGGTTAGTCTATGGTTAGGTGGATTACTCTTACATTTTTTTTTTATATGTCTTTACAACTTTCTTTTTAATGTTTGATTGTCTTCTCTATCAATGTGCATTCTGTTCTTCTTGGACGGGAGTGTAGGGAAAGCGTTGTTTTCTGTTGTTGTGTTCTGGATTTTGTCTAACTATCTGGAATTTTAAAGAAGAAAAATATATATATATCCCAGTTAACGATAGATAAACGAGTATGCTTGCATATATTTAATGATATATATACAAATGAGTAGAGCAGACAAGAAAACAAGGGGTAAATTTTCCTTTATAAGTTTGTATATTGATTAATTTTTATTAATTAATTTTAATACAAACATTCATATATAGGTCGAGTTCAAGTGGATGTTATTAAAAAAAGTTTACCACCTATAATAACAGGTACTCCTCCTACTACTATCAAAACACTAATTTTAAACTACTTATTTCCCCTATCTCATTTTTATAAAGTTTCCTCAAATAAATCCATTTGTTTAAGACAAAGTTCCCCCATCGTATACAAACAATATTCCACTATCACTAACAATAAAACTACAATGCAAAACGATTTTATTGCACCAAGTATCCCACCCTCATGGAATTGGACCCCTGAAAGGATTATATTTGATGCTAATTGTATTATTGACAATACCACTAAATTATATGATCAATTGGAATCAATTGAAGATCCAACATTCGAAAATTTTGTTAAACCTTTCATGATCCAAGAAAATAAGATCACTCCTTTAATCAATCAATTATGCTTCTTACAACATGTCTCTTCGAATAAATCAATTAGAGATGCCTCTAATGAAGCTACTGAATTATTACAAAACTTTGAGATTGAAATATCTTTGAGGTATAAAACATTCAAACAATTCGATAAGATTTGGCAAAGAATTAAGGATGATAAAGAGAAATATTTAAAGGATAGAGATCAATATGAATTATACAGATTTGTTGAAAAATGTCACAAGGATTATATCCGTTCTGGGTTGAATTTGCCAGAGGAGGTAAGAAACAAGATTAAGGACATAAAAATCCAGATTGGATCTAAATCTCTAGAATTCTCGAAGAATCTTGGGGAACAACAAGAATTCTTATTGTTCACTAAGGAGGAATTAGATGGTGTCTCTGATTCAGTTATGGAACAATTCGAAAAAGTTGAAAAGGATGGTGTTTTAAAATATAAAGTCACCTTCAAATATCCTGATATTTTCCCTGTATTGAAGACAGCTAAGAATCCAAAGACAAGAGAGATTGCATTTAATGGTGATCAAAATAAGGTTCCAGAAAATGAAAAATTGTTTGTTGAGACATTGAAATTAAGAAACCAATTGGCTTCATTACTTGGTTACTCCACTTATGCTAATTATAATTTGGATATCAAGATGGCTAAAAATCAAGAGACTGTATTTGAATTTTTAAACGATTTAAAGGATAGATTAAAACCTTTAGCAAAAAAAGAACTTGAAATTTTGAAATCTTTGAAAGCGCGTGAATGTAAAGAAATGGGTATCCCATTTGATGGACATTACTATGTCTGGGATCATCGTTACTATGATAACAAATACTTAAAAGATAACTATAATGTTGATTTAGAGAAGATTGCAGAATTTTATCCAGTGGACTCTACTATCAAAGGTATGTTAAAGATTTATGAAACTGTTTTTAAATTGAAATTTATTGAAGAGACTTCGGAATCTAGGAAGAGAGTTTGGCATCAAGATGTCAAACAATTGGCGGTTTGGAAAATGGATGAACCAAATAAACCAGAGTTTATTGGTTGGATTTACTTCGATCTACATCCTCGTGATGGTAAGTATGGTCATGCAGCCAATTTTGGTATTGCCTCAGCATTCTACGATTTCGAAGATGATGTTAAATCTTATCCTATTACTGCTTTGGTCTGTAATTTCTCTAAAGCCACTCCTACAAAGCCGGCATTATTGAAACATAATGAAGTCACTACTTTCTTCCATGAATTGGGACATGGTATTCACGATTTAGTTGGCAAAAATAAGATTGGTAGATTCAATGGACCTGGTGCCACACCATGGGATTTCGTTGAAGCCCCATCCCAAATGCTAGAATTTTACACATGGGATAAAAACTGTCTATATGACTTATCTAATCATTACAAGACAGGTGAAAAGATAGGCAAGGATTTATTAGATTCATTAATTGCCACTAAACATGTTAATGGTGCTTTATTTGCATTAAGGCAATTACATTTCGGTCTTTTTGATATGAAAGTCCATACCACAAATGACGTTGAATCTCTTGATTTATTAAAATTATGGAATGAATCGCGTGAAGAGATTTCTCTTGTTGAAAATGGTGGTCGTTATAGTAAGGGGTATGATTCCTTTGGTCACATCATGTCAGATTCTTATTCAGCTGGGTATTATGGTTACATGTGGGCTGAAGTGTTTGCAGCAGATATGTACCATACTAAATTTTCCCCAGATCCATTAAACAGTGCAGTTGGTATTAAATATAGAGACATAGTGCTTGGTAATGGTGGGTTATATGAAATTGATGACGATTTAAAGGAATTCTTAGGTAGAGAACCATCTAAGGATGCTTTCTTAAAGGAATTAGGTTTACAAAATTAGGGTATATATATATGTATGTATATATGATTTCTATTAACACAAAGTTATTGAATTATCTTTAAAATATTATAACTATTGACTGAGAATTTGAAAATCGTAAGTAAATTTGATATAGTCTCCAGCAGATGTTTAAAATGTTCCCATTTATCCTTCGATACTTTAAAAGTAGTTATATTTTTCAGAATGTCGAGTATTGATATTATGAAATAAAGTATATTTTGTAGAACTTCAAATATCTGTTCAAGCAGTAAAGAATTTATTTTATTCAATTTTAATCTCAATTTATTTAAGATAATTCCATTGACAGGTGAATTTGATTGATTTTTAAAAGAATCGAAATTTTGAATATAAAAATTCAATTTGATTCTATATTTAAGCAATTCCCAACAATTATTTACAGATTTTTTAATTGCAAATACTAATGATAAAGACCAAAATTTGGACCCCCAATTACCTTTATTTAAATTTCTATAAAGAAAGTTTTTGTCATTTATTAGTCCAATACTTTTAAAAAAATACAAATAATCGAATATATTGGAGATAGTATTAATACTACTTACTAATACATTTTCTATCGAATGAATATTAGTGGAATTTAAATCGTCTGAATCTGTTATAATATCTTCTATATCCTGGGAATATCCAACCATTCTACTGTTTTATAATATTTCTTTTTTTATTTCTATATATATTAGACATAATTGAATAAAATTATCTCGAGCGGGGGGGGAAGTTATATGTACGTGTGTATAAATGTATGTGATATCAACTATGCGTTTTACTTTACATGTTCCTTTTTAATTAATTATTTTTTTTTTATTCTATCAAGTGAAAAATATTGAATATAATAGTAATAATAATAATAATAGTGACTGTTGTTTTTGCCATTTTCGGTAGATCATTAATTTGAATGAAAGAAAAAAAAAATCATTAGTGACGTGTAAGAAAGTGTGAGTCCAGAAGGGGAGAGAGGAGACTGTTTCCATATTTTGTTAAAATTGCACAACCACAAGAGAACTTTCAAAATCGAAAGAGATTTTGTAGGGATGAAGGATTTGTTTATAATACAAGGTTTTGTAATTTAAAAGATTGTTAGTTTAAATTATAATGTTTACTTTTAAACTAGAGTTTATGACCCATTAATTGTTTGGAAACAGGGGATAAAGGATACAAGTTGAAGTGCTGAGTGTATTAACAGCCATTGGGACATTTTAGCAATATTATACAATGATATATAACACCTACTTATGTTATCTCATGCAATTAATGATAACTTTTGTATAAGTTCAAACGGTATCAAGAATTGTTTTTTTTTCTATGAGTGATATTTCATTTATTTTGATTTTTATCATAATAGAGAATCATGTATGACTGTTGTATGAACCACACATGTGATTCTATTTGAATTCTGGGAATTGGATGTGTCTTTTTCTATTAATTATTATTAATTTTTTTTTTTTGATACTTTTTCTTCTTTCCAATGGCTGTATACAAAGTCCACTAATTAGTGAATTATAATTGAAGTCAAGTAGATATGAATATTTAGATATTTGAATATGGGTCCGTTTACTGTGAGTGTTTCTCCTTTTGGGGTTAATTTCGAGTATGTTATAAAACAGAACACTAATAATATTAATATATTGTCTAAGAGAATGGCAATATATTATTTTGACTAAGATGTTACTTTAGTGTATCGAAATAGACAAGGCAGGTTCCATTATATTATGATAGATCTCCTCCCTCCAACTTCAGCTTTAGGGCATGCTTTATCCATGTTAGTTTTTTTGTTTATATTAAATTTCCTGGAGTTGTAACATGAGTAATAAATATTAGGGTTTGTGGGAAGATTTATTTTTTTTTTCCTTATATTTTTTCCTTATATTTTTTTCCTTATTTTCAGGGAGAGAAAAACGGCAAGGGAAAAAATTGTTGATTTTGTTAAATGTGGCGTCTGTTGTTGTTGAGAAATTGACTGTGCAGTTAAAAATTAGGCAAAGAAAGTATATTAAACAGACTATACAGAATTTGGTAGATGAGAGAGCAGCATCTATCTGGTGCTAATAAAATAAGACTCAACAACAACAACAACTTGTAGTTGATACTCTGTGATTTAGTAGTATGTAAAATTGTATAGTTTTTTTGTATATATTTTGGTGGGGATTGGCGGTGTCATTTAGTCATTTCTTACGATGTGGACGGGTGGCGTTTTGTGTGTTGAGTTTTTCAAGGAGCAAATGGGGGTTACCCGTTTACCACGTGACTTCAGACCAATCGCGTGCAAGTATTTTATCCCGTTTTTTTATAAAAATTTGTCAACTACATTAAAGAATTGTCAATTCATTCATTTTTTACACCACTTTTTCCCAAGTTTTTGGTTTTTCATTTTCCTCAACTTTTTCATTCAAAGTCTCTCTTCTTTGGCCATTTTCTTTCATTGCACTTTTTTTGGTTGTTAGGGCTTTCTGTGGTTTTTAGACCTTTCTATACAACAAATTTTAGGAAATTATTATAGGGTTAGCTAAATATTTTCCTCCTATTTTTTTCCATCCATTTACTTTTGATATTCATATTATTGTTGACGCACTCTTTTTTTTTTTCTTTTTCATTGCTTATTGTACTAGTATTTATTATTTTAAATTTTAGTTTAGTGACAGATCAGATCACCACACGACACAATCTATACTGAGAACTCTTTAATTTTTTTTTAAGCAGTTTAGTCATACTAAAATATTAAAGTTTTATTTTTTTCATTTCTTTGATAAATATTAATATTATTTTTTTTTTTTTTTTTCATTTTTAATTTAATTTGATTATTATTATTCATTTTAATTTTCTATTGGAAAAAAAAATAAAGTAAAATAAAATAAGATTTGGTAATGTCTACTTCTAAACGCTCATACTCTAAATATTTTTCCTTACCTGGAAACAATGATACCCATAACAACCATCTAGATAAATTTCAATACCCTACTGAAAATAATATTCCACGGTTTATTAAACATTCACCATCATCCCGTATCTCTAACTCTTTTAAAATATCAAAAAGACGCTCTTTATCCTCAACTTCTTCTTTGTCTCCTTCTCCTCTTTCATCTTCAACTTCTCTATTATATTCAAACAGGTTTGGCGATGCTAGGAATTTAGATACATATAATAGCAGTGATTCAGATGATTATGATATTATTTCTACATATAGGAATAATAACTACTTTCATTTGGGGTCAGGTAAAAGAATTTTACCCATGAATAGACCTACTTCCTTTTCATACCCTTGTAGTAATAACAAGGGAAAAAATATAAGTGATCATGAAAATACGCAAATGATAAATCCTCTTATTTTTAATAGTGATGATTTGGAATCATATATTATTAACGACACTAGCAACATCAGTGTGAATAAGAAAAATCATTTGCCAAGGGAAGATATCGTTGCAAGAGAGAGATGTTTCGATTATATTGTTCAAGCCATTGATGAAGTTTGGGCACGTTATTGTGACACAACTTCATCAGCTGAAGTAGATATGTATGATAGTTGGAATATAGTGAAAAGACAAAAACTGTCTAGCGCATCAAATAATAGCAATACAAACAAACCAACAAGATTTTACTATAATAAATCAATACAGTATTCCGATGATGATGATGATAATGACGATGATGATCGGGAAGATGACCAGATTTTTGACCATAAGACGAGTGTACTAGTAGATGAACAAAGGGGACAAAATATACAGAACAGTACTGACATAATTAATGAAGACGATGAAGATGGATACAAAACAGAAGTCACTGAATATGAGACGGATACAGGTTCTGTATACCGTACTGTGTCCAAATTACCAGATTCTATTAGATTGGAGTCATTGAAAATAAGACTAACTAAAGCCAAAAATGATTTGGAACAAGTGTATGACTCAATGCAACTTGATGACTCGATAATTTTTTGGAAACGTTGGGATATGATAAAATATACCGTTATTGAGGTTATGGAGGATGACGATGATGATGAGGTTGTTGAAGATGCTATCAAAGAGTTAGAGAATGGTAGGTATTTTCATGAATAGACGTCATTATATTTTCTAATAACAGACTTTTTTTTTGTTGCATTCGTTTTATTGATATATTCTTTTTTTCTTTCTTTCTTTCTTTTTTAGTATTTTTATTCTATGTTGAGGGTATTTTCTTTTTATTTTTCTATTTTGGATGGGTTATAAATATACAAAGTGTATTGATGTTTGATCTTTCATTTTTTTTTTATAAATACATGTTTTTTTTTTGTTTTTTTTTTTTTTTTGAGAGTTAAATACTGTTAAATATACAATATCGATAGCTTCTTATTTTTTTCAGTATAACAAATGCTAATCAGTGTCGTCAAACGGTTTTAATGAGAGGATAATCATGTTGATTCGAGTCTTACTGTCTTATGAGAATGCTATATGTAAATAGATGAAGGGGAGGAACCCTATATAATATCTATTTATGTATGAATATATTAACTATATGCATATATATATATATAATTTAGAAAATGTAATTGTTTTATATCAGTTTCTGGTTGAATCTTTTGGTCTTTGACTGTTAGATCGCTGTTTTCTACTTTTGAAGAGATGCCGGCATGAAACGTTCTGAAACAAATTTTCCGCTATTTTGTAAAAAAAAAAATAAATTAATTAAATTAATAGGAATATGTGGTGGTGGAGCCAGAAGTTATAGTGTCAAGATCTGAAACAAAATCGAGGAAAGTAATATAATATTGTGAAACATGTTATGATATTAGGTACTACACTCTGTATTTTAAGATTTAATTATGCTGATATACAAAATCAGTGAAAAAAAAAACATGTATATATAATAAGACAGTTGTTTTCACAAGATTATTTCTATCATTTTATCATTTTGTTCTTCTTCTTTTACTGCTTAATCGACATTAAAAAATTAATATTTTTATAATATAATCATATCATAGATTATCCAATTATCTGCATATACAATTAACCACACTCCATTATTTTAATAAAATGTCTCAAGTCGAAATGTCATCCGTTCAAAGAAACTCCCATGATTCTGCAGGGCCAATAAAACATGTTGATTTTAAGCCACTGAAAAATTTATATAATAATGATTATTCAAATAATTATATTCATACAAACTCATATCCACAGAAGCATGTAACTAATATAGAAAATACAGTTGAAGGTTATCCAAAGTTACAAAAATTGTTTAAGGAAAAGACTAAGCAGATTGCAAACTATGCAACAAGGCCATATGGTTGTAAAGTTGATATCGATGAAATGATTCCGACTCTAAATAAATGGATACAGCATGATAAACTTTCATTTGATGTAGTGATGATTGGTTGTCTTACTGATAATCAGTTTATTTACCCCCTGTTGACTCAGCTTCCTTTAGATAAATTGATATCAAAGCCTGGGTTTTTATTTATTTGGGCTAGTGTTCATAAAATTAATGAATTAAGTAGATTATTAAATAATGAAGTCTGGGCTAAGAAATTCAGAAGAAGTGAAGAATTAATATTTGTTCCTATTGATAAAAATTCTCCATTTTATCCAGGACTAGATGGTGATGATTCATCAGTATTGGAAAAGATGCAATGGCACTGTTGGATGTGCATCACTGGTACTGTTAGACGTTCCACCGATGGTCATTTAATTCACTGTAATGTTGATACTGATTTGACAATCGAAACGAAAGAAACACGTAATAGTGCAGTGCCATCTCATTTGTACAAAATCGCAGAAAACTTTTCAACTGCGACTAGAAGACTACACATCATACCTGCTAGAACAGGTTTTGACACCCCGGTTAGGTTAAGACCCGGTTGGGTTATTATGAGTCCAGATGTTATGATGAATAATTTCACACCTAAGAAATATAAAAGCGAGCTTTCGAATATTGGCTATTATATCCCGTTAAAAAATGAGATTGAAGTCCTTAGACCTAAAAGTCCTGTGCCTAAATGATATATTTTAAAAAAAAAATAATAAAAAAAAAATGAATGGTTTATTTGTTTCGATTATAATAAATGTTGAAAATATTTTTTACGTTGATTCGCTACTAGAAATTCATTGAGTACAGATCATTTATAGAGCTTGTATTGATTGAGAAATGATATTATTTAATAACTTTAAAAGGGAAAATAGTTTTAAAAAAAAAAAGTATTACAGGGCTAATACATTTTTATTGCTATCAAATAAGCTAGTATGTTACTATATACTTGGAACTAAGAATAGAAATTTATTACAAGAGAATATATAGCCAAGCTAATGTTTATTCAAAAATCTAACATTAACAAATATGCAAACTTTAGTTGTGTAAATGTAATAGTTTTATTTAGCAAGAAAGGTGAAAAGAACAGAATAAAAAAAATAAACAATGTAAGAAAATAAACAGAAGAAACCGCAATCATTAGTGTAAATAAAAAAAATGAAGAAAATGCAAAAGAGATAAAGAGCAAGAAAAAACTGCTATAAACAAGAAACTAGAATAAATAAAATAAACAAAATAAACAAAATAAACAAGATAAACAAGATAAATAACTGTACAAACTTACAAGCTTACGAAGAAAGAAAATTGTTTCCGCGTGACATAAATTCAAAAAAAAAAAAAGCTATTATATAATAACACCCTTTTTATTTTCTTTATATATATAGTATATATTGTTGATTGCTTGGGGGGTAGTAAAAAAAATGTTTATTTTATCCTAAAAGGAGAACAATAAGATTCTTTTTTTTTCTGAAAGTTTTACCCTTAACTAGCTTTACCATTTTTGCTTTTAGGAAAATGTTGAAGATCATGTAAATATCTTAATTGGGAAATATATCATATATAACGAAAGTTACCAGAACAAAACATTTCACTTTGTTATATGTGATTGTTATATATGCTAGTCTAAGGAAACATGTCTATCTGAAATACCTAAAACATAGGCTACTCTTTTCCTACTACAATAAACAAATTAAAAATTTTATTTGCTTACAAAGTGTTTTTTTAAAAACAAATATTGAAGGGTAGGATTATAAATGTAAGGGATATATAATATTGTTAGGGAATGTTATTTGAAATAAAAAAAGCTAGTAATTGCTAAGGTGTATTTTTCTGAATTGGTCCAAGATTTATGACACTACACATATTTTCTTACTTGCCAATATAAAAATTGTTAGTATATCTTTATTATCAAATCATTGAGGATAAAGTTTTTCTAATTTTCTTAACTTAATAACCTACCACTAAATAATGTTGATGACAATAGAGTAATCACGACTTATATGATTAAATATTATGAATGTTAATTCTCGCTATTGTTTAATGTGATTTTTGGATAAATTAATATGTTATAAATCAAAATAATTAACTTACCTAAGGAAGTTAATTTAAATCCAACTAGGATTTTTTCAAAAGTGAGCACCAATATTGTTAGAACTCAGTTTAGAATATGGTTGAAAGTATCATTACATCTAATGAGAACCAGCAATTATTACCGGATATTCATTAGAATTTCAAAAACAAAATTTAACTGATGTTTCTTTTTAGTTTTACTTTAACGTTATCTGGTATAATACTGTACTTTGAAATATTTTTTATAAGGCGACATTTAATTAAATAATTACTTGTTTTTTTTTTTTTTTGGACGAAATTTTTTCTAAAAAAAATTAAGTTATAAAAGAATTTTCTGTTAATTCATGTTTATATCATATTTTAAGCCGTACCTTTACCGTACCGACAAACACAGGGTAAACTTTCTCATATATTTTAAATGATTTTCTTCAGGTTAATGTAAATTGTCTATATTTTCAGTCAAATTTTACATATTATTAACAATAATCGTTTAGTTCATTACTAGCTGAGGTAGTTTAATAATAACTTCGTAATAGTGATATTTTATATGTTAAAGTATTCTTAGTGATCAAATTTCTAGATGAGGTTATAAAAACTTATATATAATAGAGATATAAAACAAAAAATATTCTCTGAATTCAAAAGTATTTTAAATAAAAAAAAGATTTTTTTTTTATGTTACTAAATAGGTTTTTAATGAAGATAAACATTCGCATAGTAAAACCTAAACCTGTATAAAAACATTCTTAATATTAAAAAAAACCTAGAAAGTTGCTGTTCCAGTGGATATAAATTAATAATTCCACTAAAGGTTTCTTGATGAAAGAAAAGAGAGAGAAAAAACATATATTTCCTTGCCATGTTATAGTAGCTTTTTTTAGGTGCATTATTTTTCTTTAGATTTAAAATTATGATTGCAAATGGATTTCATATTGGGCACAATGCTTTCCATGTCTATTTTGTACCAGTGGTAGAGTATATCAGAAGCAAAATATATTGATTCATTAAATTAACATTTAAATCTTTGATTCTTATTTTTTATAATACAAAATAAGTAGTACACAAAATGAATAGGTAATTAATATACATTAAATTTTTGATAGTTCTAATTCTTAAAATTATCATGTTTATACATATTTCATTTTTCTAGAAGTTTAATAACTTATATTTAATAACTTATATTCAATAATTTATATTTTATTCTATTTATTAGTAAGTTCAAAGTTATTTGTATCATTATATCGTTAAAAAATTGATTCATGCTATTGTAGTTCAATGAATTATTTAGCAGAGATTTTCAAGCACATGGTCACCTTCTTTTTGTGATATAGTATTCGTGTTTTAATGCAAAGACAAAGGTGGTATCAAAAATAACTTTTACTAATAAATAATTTGTTGGTTTAACACTCTTCTTCTTAACCAGATATTATATTTTCCATTCTGTATTTTTTAATTTTTTTTTTTAGTTAGACTAAAAAGTAGTTAGCGATGTAAATTAAGTGGTAAAGTTTGTTTATTATTCCATGTCAGTTTTCATTCCCAGAAACGGTTCAATTTTGAAAAATTTAAAAAAAATGTAAAATGTCTAAAGAAAGAATAGGATACCTTTAAAACGAAAAAAAACAACAACAACACCCATATTCTTGACAAACATCAAATTAAATTCAACACTACAATAAATTACATGTCAACAACTTAACAAAAAAATCCAAGAAAACTTTTACTTTTTTCTCTTTACAAATTTTCATTTACGTTGTTACCAACAAAAAAAAAAATACGTCCCACTTTATCAACTCCTTAATTTTTCCTTCAAAAACAACAATATTGAGAAAAAAACTTTTAAAAAACTCTAACAACCCAAAGGTCTCCTTTCAACGGTTTATTAAACTTCCCAACACGACAGTTAATACCTCTTTCCTATCTTTGATTGAATCAATATTCTCAAATTTTAATAAAAGTGCGGGTAACTTCTCCAAGATTAAATTTTTTCTCAAAAAAAATTTTTTTTTTTCAAATATTGCGATGAGCATCTCAAAAGTCATAAATTAAAAATCATAGTAAAGACTTATAAGATTAATACATTAAATTAATAGTGTTCTTTAGGATGGCACTGATTTATTAGAAAAGAATATTCAAAAAGTCAAGCAAAAACCAAAAGAAATAATGGGTAAGACACAGAAAAAAAATAGTAAAGGTCGTTTAGATAGGTACTATTACCTTGCCAAAGAAAAAGGTTATCGTGCTCGTTCTTCGTTTAAGATCATCCAAATTAATGAGAAATTTGGCCATTTCTTAGAAAAATCAAAAGTGGTTATCGACTTATGTGCTGCTCCAGGTTCGTGGTGTCAAGTTGCTACAAAGTTATGTCCGGTTAATTCCTTAATTATTGGTGTGGATATTGTCCCTATGAAACCTATGCCAAATGTTATCACTTTCCAAAGTGATATTACTACTGAGGATTGTAGATCTAAATTAAGAGGTTATATGAAAACGTGGAAAGCAGATACAGTTTTACATGACGGTGCTCCTAATGTTGGTTTAGGTTGGGTTCAAGATGCTTTCACTCAATCTCAGTTGACTTTACAAGCTTTAAAACTAGCTGTTGAAAATTTGGTAGTTAATGGTACTTTTGTGACTAAAGTGTTCAGATCCAAGGATTATAATAAATTGATTTGGGTGTTCCAACAATTCTTTGACAAAGTAGAAGCAACAAAACCTCCTGCTTCAAGAAATGTTTCTGCGGAAATTTTCGTTGTCTGCAAAGGTTTTAAAGCTCCCAAAAAGATAGATCCAAGACTGCTAGACCCAAAGGAAGTCTTTGAAGAAATACCAGATGGACCACAAAATATGCAAGCCAAGATCTATAACCCTGAAAAGAAAACTAGAAAAAGAGAAGGTTATGAAGAAGGTGATAATTTATTATATCATACTACATCAATTATGGATTTTATTAAGACAGATGATCCAATTAATATGCTCGGTTACATGAATAAATTTGACATAATAGATGATGACCATGAATGGAAAATTGTTAAAAAGATGAAACAAACAAATAAAGAACTATTAGCTTGTATTGAAGATTTGAAAGTATTAGGTAAGAAAGATTTTAAGATGATATTGAGATGGCGTAAAAATGCCAGAGATCTTTTAGGTTTAGATAAAGAAGAAGAAAAGGAACAAATAATGGAGACTCCGTTGACTGAAGAAGAGCAAATTGAGAAAGAATTACAAGAATTACAAGAGAAAAAACGTTTACAATTAAAACGTGAAAAGAGAAAGAAAAATGAAAGTAAACAAAAGGAAATAAGTAGAATGCAAATGAACATGTTAAATCCTAGAGACATTGGTATTGAAGCTGCAAATCTTGGTAAAGATTCTTTATTCAATCTGAAATCTGCTGAAAAGACAGGTATATTAGATAAATTGGCTAAAGGTAAGAGGAGAATGATTTTTACTGATGAAGAATTAGCTAAAGATAATGATATACATATTGATGACAATGAAGTGTACGAACCTGATAAATATACTGAAGCCGATGATTTAGAGGCTCAATTAGATTCCATGTATGAAACTTACAAGACTAGAAAAGCTGAGAGAAACGCCAATTACAGAGCGGAAATGGCTCGTGGTGGAGATGATGATGATGAATGGACTGGATTCACTGATGAAGCCAAGAATGAGAACGCAGGTGACGAACAAGAAAATGATTATATAAATGATGATGACAGTGAATTATCTGATTCAGATGACGATGAGGCAATTACTAATTTAATAAGTAAATTAAAGGGCAAATCTGGAGATAGTAAATTGAGTCAGAAAGCTCGTATGCTTTTTAATAATCCTATTTTTAATGGCGTTACCGCAGATCTAACTATTTCGAAACAAGATGGAATCTCCTCAGAATCTGTTGGTGATATTTCAAAGATCAATAAGAAGAGAACACATGATCAAATGGATTCTAAAGATGATATCAGGAAGACAAATAATAATGATGATAATTTATTGGATGAAAGTGGAAATTCTTCTGACAATTCTGATTTCGAAATTGTCTCCAATGAAGGGTCCGATTATGAAGATGTCGACTCGGATTATGATTCCGAGGAAGAAATGAAATTAACATCTAAAGCTAAACATGCAAGAGATTTAGATATTGCTACTGCGGAGGCCATGACTTTAGCACATCAATTAGCTTCTGGACAAAAGACCAAACATGATTTAATAGATGAAGGGTTTAATAGGTACACATTCCGTGACACTGAGAATTTACCAGCATGGTTTATTGAGGATGAAAGACAACATTCTAAGATTAATAGACCAATTACCAAAGAAGCTGTTCTGGCATTGAAAGAAAAAATGAAGGCATTAAATGCTCGTCCAATTAAGAAAGTGGCAGAAGCTAAAGCAAGAAAAAAGATGCGTGCAGTGGCTCGTTTAGAAAGAATTAAAAAGAAAGCAGGTTTAATTAATGATGATTCAGATAAATCTGAAAAGGATAAAGCAGATGAGATTGCTAAATTGATGCGTAAAGTATCCAAGAAACAAAGAAATACACAGAAGGTTACATTAGTGTATGCTACGGGTAGATTTAAGGGTCTCTCCGGTAGACCAAAGGGTGTAAAGGGTAAATATAAGATGGTTGATGGTGTATTAAAGAACGAACAAAGGGCATTAAGACGTATTGCTAAGAAACATCACAAAAAGAAAAAATGAAATCATATCCCAAAATAAAATAGCATGTTTTTGAAAAAAATCATTATTCATTTGTCATTTTCCATATATAAACAGGTTAAAAAAAAATCGTCTGTTGTACATTATATATCGTATAATTATATATAATTTAATTTTAACATATTACATACTTCGAGAGAAACAAGAGTAAGTTTATTTCGTTTTTTTACCCTATATATATTTATATTACTTATTCATTTTTACGTTTTTCAGTTGATGCTCTTTTGGGAATAACTTTCCAAATTAAATACATAATTGATAATAATAAAGTTAACCCAGTAAAAAATTGAATCTTATTAAAATCTTTATACACAGGTCTTGGAATTGGTACATTTAGACTTGTTGAATTAAGTATATTGAAGTTAGTATCATCAGTGAAAAAGGATTCTAATCCCAGAGATTTAGAATAAAAAGGATTTTTGACAATATCAAAAGGATTTTTGTCACAAGCTTTAAAGACAACTGGATCGAATGTGACATTAAAGATAGAGGGATTTGGAGTACTAATGTTTAAATATCTTGAATGTAAGGTAAGTTCATTAATTTGTCCAGGTTCCAATAGGTATAAGAATTCAGAACCCCATGACCTTTCAGTCAATTTATATTCTGGTAACTCTAAATCATGTTCACCGAATAAGAAAACGGGATCTGATTGAAATTTATCCATAAATAATTCTAAAGGTAATTGAGAGAATAAAAAGTATTGACAATTTGTCTCTGTTTCATAATTAGATAAATTAACTAGAATCTTTGGATGTAAACCAATTGGTTCTTCTAACTGTATCTGTAAGGATGGGGTATTATTGGTTCTGGTGACCAATGGTTTATAGAAAAGAGAAGTTTTCAAACATGTCTCAATCATGTTAGTTTGATTCCAAAGACACCTTAATCCAGATAAATTAATGTCACTCTTATCAAAAAAATCAATATAGAATAAACCAACTTCTAGATTAGATACGGTATTAGATAATGTATTATTATTATTATTTTTTTTTTCTTCTCCAATAAGAAAAAGACTATTTGGTTCCAATATTTCATATTTATTGATCTCTGTTATATTCGAATCCTTTAAGATATCGAATTGATTACTTGGATTAAAATCATTAAAACCAATTAAAGAAGACTCATCAGCAGAAAAAAGATTTGCAAATATATCTAATAAAGGTTTATTAGAATGTAAAAGATTATATTTAGGTGTTTTTATCAATGGATAACCATTTAAGCAAGTTACGGTAGAATCATTTAGGTAGACGTTAAACCCAGTATTAATAATTCCGTTAATGGTATTCATAAATGATCCGGTATTATTGTTATAATCGTTAGTTGCATATTTTCTATCTTTCCAAGTGATACGAATCAAACCATTTGTGTTATTTTCGTCTATCCTATCGTTTATGATTTGCCATCTAGTTTGAATCAAAACTTCATTCCGATTCTTTATAATCAAGTGAGTTTCATTTCTTTGGACACTATCCGCAATATCTTCTGGACTTTGAAACAATAAAGTGACTCTCTTCTTTATAATAGACATGTTCAAACATATATATGTTTGTGCGTTTATGTGCGTATGTAATATAGTACACCCTATTTACAAAAAAAAAAAAACAACAACAACTTCAAACACAATATAAGAATTCGTAACTAGAAAGATAACGTCAAACGAGTGTTTTGATGTATTAACAAAGAATAGTCATCATAAATAGAATTGACACTATCTAATAACACTTTAATACCAACAATGTTTAAAGGACTCTTTTTGTTTTCTTACAAAAGCTTGATTCTCTCGAGAAACAAGAAGATGGCCGTTAATTACCCTTTTAGGCAAAAACTTCAAATCCCTTCCCCTTAACACTTATTATTCTGAGTAAATAACCTCTAAAATTATTATTATTTGACTATAAATATACATATATTTATTCAATGAAACATTCTAAGAGATAGTTAAAACACAATCTATGACATCTGTTAAATACACATACATATATATATTTATTTTATAAGATTAGAATCCCCAAACTGAACAACACAAAGAAAATTCTTCTTCTATTGAAAAGTCAAGTGTAGTTTTGTTTTCCTTTTTCTTTTTTTGGATTCTTCTATTGACCGAACCTTTGATATTTTTAATTTAACGAGAGAAAAGAAGAAGAAGAAGAAGAAGACAGAAGTAATTGAAGAAAGAGAAGTGTTCTTGGTAGTTGTGTGTTATAATGATATATTGGGCTTAACTACTTCTATATTATATATATATTTCAACAACCTAAAAAAAAAATAAAATACATAGATATTCGCTTTCACTGTTCTCCAAATATTGACATATCCAAATAATACCTTATTAAGGAGGTGAGATTAAGACAAACTCACTTGCTAGGTTCAATTAATAAATAGATATATAATAGATAAGACTATTGTCTGTCATCTGTTTAAAATTCAAAGTGGTCCGTTGCTATTCAAAAAAACATAAACATACCAACAAAAAATAAAGAAATAAAAAATATACATACATATTTATATATTTACCTTTCCATCTCCTTCTCTTCATTCCATTCACTTATATTATCAAAACATTTAAAACCTTTTGATAAACTAATCTTCTTTTTTTGGCTTCTCTTTATTCCTATTATTTTATCAATCTACATTTTCAATTGATTCAATATATTTATTCATACATTATTCTCCAGAATTAAATATATACAAAACAGCCAATGACAGAGACTCAGAATTTATCTATCCCTCACATTCAACATTCAGTTGATCATCTAACTACTCCTACAAAGAGAAGTCACCATCATAAAAGATCATTTGCCATCTCAGGTGACTTTGAATTTTTGAAAGCACCACCACCATCTTCTACTTCAAATAATATAACAAATGGTCCCACTTTAATTCCACCTTTCGAGACATTCATATCTTCTGAAATAGACCAAATGAAACATAACACTACTACATCAAGTTCACCTTTAATACCAAACAAATTATCTGATACGGATTACTCAAATCTATTTACTCCAAAAAAGAAAAATGATCTAATTGATTCTCCAAACCTTAGCTTTTTCATTACTCAAGACACTAAATTTTCTTCGCCTATAAAAGGGGTCCCTGATGCAATTATCGATCTCGATGATGCCTTAAAGTCTAAACCAAGATCTTTTAAATCTCATAGAAGGACCGAGTCTGCTCCTGCAGGTTTAGAGTTTATATTCGATCCGTTCTACATATTCGATAACAATAAAAACCGGTACAATGATTGCAGTAGTAGTTATGTAAATAACCCAATTGAAGAAGAAGAAGAAGAAGATATTGATGAAGATAATAATTCCCTCAACAATAAGAACGACAATAACAACGCTAATACAAACACTTATAAATATAGACAAAAATTTTCACAGTTGAACAAGGATACGAGGGATCAAATTACGAATAGTGAAGATAGCGAGAATATACCTAACGGACTAATGTCACCAATGAGACCCTCATCACCTTTATTTCAATCAATATCTAGAGATTATAATGCTAGTCCAATCAAAAACAATTCTAATTTTGAATTAAACGACACTTATAATGCAATGAGAATAAAAGGTCAAAAACAAAGATATTCTCATTATACTAAACAACTGACAAACACAATCAATACAACAAATCCTTTATTAGGTTCCACATCATATGGAAATACTTTAAAAGTCAAGTCAAATAGCGGTTACACCACCACCACTATTCAGTCTCATTCATTAAAAGAACAACCATCCATGAGTTCTTTATGTTCCAATTTTTCAAAAACATCTTTAACACCAGCCAATACCCCTCATTTACAACAAACTAATACACCTTCTACTCCAATATCATACTCTGAATATAAAAAACCATCTTTTATAGAATCACATACTAATAACATTGCTAATAATAATAATACCACAAATAATATAGGAAACGTATCTTATAGAAATCTTAATAAAAAGTCATGGATTGATCAAACAAGACGTCAAATGAGTCCCAACAAATTTTATAGACAACAACAACAACAAACAAAAGGATTCTCACAATCCTGGAATACCAGATATTTTAATAATGACAACATCACGAAAAAACCAACAACTAATGGAACTCAGAGTTCTTTTAATTTTGAAACTAAAGCTTACTATATTGAATATAATGTTGACCAAAAGGATAAAAAATCATCTAATGAAGCTCAAGAAAATGTACTTGATAATGTACACCAAACAGACTCCACATATACAAATGAAACAAATAAATTAGACGAGGCTAACAAATCTACTTTATCAAAAGACATATTGTTAGGTGAACCAGGTGATGTAGTTGATCTCTCTGCTTCCTCTGGGCAAGACCAATTGAGTAATAATACTAGTAATATAGTAGACAACACAAGACGGACCATGACACCTCTTAAGGATACGGAAGAGGAAACAACCGACTTTGATAATCCAGGAATAAGGGTTGATGAAAGGGCGTCTTCAATAAGCAAAAAAATTATAGACAAAAGCCCGGCAAATTCAAATTCAACCTTTGATAGAAATACACCACCAACACAACCATCTAAATCTGTGATTACAAAATCAAAAGAAGTTACAACATTGAATCTTGATTCACATAAACCGGAAATCAGATCCATAAGTGACGGTATTATACAGTTAAATTTAAACAATACTGGAAATGTACAAGAGAAAGGATACCGTAAAAAGAAATCAAGGTTAAGTGCACTACTCAATAATCTATTCAAATAATGGAAAGTAAACAAGTAAATTTATATATAACTTTCCACAAGTAATACGAACACATATACATGTATTATTTACTAATATATAAGAATCAACCAAAAAAATAAAGTCTATGACCATATATTTACTTCATCCTCTCTAGTAAATTTCAGTGCATATCATTAGGGGTTAACGTTTCATGGCATTAGGAAACCCACATTCTAATAACAATGTATCTATTATATCTGAATTTTTTTTAACTTTCAATAAAGTATCTTCTTCTTTAATAATTACCATTCCTACATAGCCAAGAGAATTAAACCCGACTGTTAAGCTTTTAGCTTTAATCCTAGATCTTGGAACCAAACACATCCAATCTCTTGTTAGGATGAAATTATAACTAACGGGGGGCTTATTTTTATTATCATTACCCTTCGCAAAGGTCAATACATGCTCGAATAGAGAAACGTAACAAGTCATCAAATATTCTTCTGTAGGTGTTTCAGGTAATGGAACAATATAGTGTGCAAATGATACAAACCTATCTTGTAGAGGCTGCAATTTCAAACTAGGTAGAAAAGGTTCAACATCGTTGCATAGTCTATCTTGGAATGGTATAAACCCGTCTGGGAATTGTAACAATTGTAAATGTTTATGATTCTGAGAGGAACCGGATTCGGGCCCACAATTAAAAATTATAAAATGTCTCTCTGTGGATGAATCCATCTGTTGAAGTAATTTATAAGACTTGATCAAATCCGATGGAGTTAACATGTCATTTTGGTGTCTATAAGGGTTTGTAATCAATAATGAATGATGTGGCATTACAGGAAATTTATTTAAAACCAATTTAAATTCTTTTTCAATAGTATCCATATTTTGTAAAACCAATAACTCTGGTTCATGTTTGCCTAATGGATCATAATTCGTTGGTGTATCACCTCTTTCGGGTTTTGTAAGCAGAGTAGGAACGTACCTAATCCAATACATCATCCCAGTTACAGAGTTATATGCTATCGATGTATTCCCATCATTAAAAGACAACGCCTTGTTTTCGTAGGCTTCTGCATATTTTGAATGTATTAGACGTTTGATATTCTCAGCTAACATTGGTCTCTCTTTTCTTTCTTTTTTAGTCTCTGTAATACAGGGGGGGGGGGGGGTTCGCATACTATTACAACTTTTAAAAAACTAATATTCAAATAAGCATCATAATTTAATACCAGCAAAAAGAAAAAAAAAACATAGATCAGATTATTTTATTTTCTATGAAATATTCATCTAATCAAATAATGCTAACAAGCTTACATATTTAAGAAAAGTTCTATCGAGAATCTTTATTGAAAAAAAAAAAAATCAAAAAAAAAAAACAATAAAATACAATAAAACGCGAAAACACATTCTGTTTACATATTTCCCATTTTTTTAACAAAAAGTACCCAAACACAAACAATTTCTCAAATATAGGAATTATTTTATATTATTTCAAAAGGATGTCTCAAAAACGTCAAAACCCAACTTTTATTTTATTTTTAAACGTAGTAAATTCCCACTTTTCCCTTGGGTTTTACTAACCAAATGTATATGAGACTTTTACGAAAAGATAGAAACCTGCTATTACCATTAGTCATAATATATATCTTTTCAGCGTAATGTGTATAAAGAAAAGATTGAGAAGCAGGAGGATACAAATAATATTCTTGAATCTAATCGTTTCCCCCCCCCTTCCTTCTATCATCTCTGTAAATTCCATTAAGTCAGGAGGATAAAATTACAAGAGTTAATGAAGAATATAATTAAATTTAAGAATATTTTATTTACCCAACTTAAAAAAAAAAAACAAAGATACCGACAATTATAAGACCAATCTATTTCAGCCCATTGTGGTTATTTTAACAGTCTTTCCTTCTTTAATGATTTACCAAACCAAATGTCTCACGCGTAAGTGGATTAAAGAAATGAAATAAACGTAACGCGTCAGTTCGAACATTTAAAGTCATCAAATTTTCGGAGAGGAAAATTAGAAAAAAGGATGCGGGGAATTAAAAACACCGAAAAAATGAAAATGACAATTAAAAAAAACACAATTAGACGCCTTTTAAAGAAACTAATAACAAAAGGACAATAAAAAAAACGAATAACTATTGTAAAAAAAAATAAATATAAACTAGATTAAGATTATTAGAATGAAGAAAGTTGGTATGTAATATAAACTTATATATATATTTTCCATCTATGATCAATAATCTTGTATACCTACTAAATTATTAAAAAAAAAAGATGAATTACTGAATATTCTTATATTACATTTAAAACATTGTAAAAGAAAAAGCTGACAATGATAGGTAGATAATACAAAAACACAACCTTATTCCTATCTGTTTTATTCGGAACGTGTTCTACATATATTAAAGTTAGTGAGAATGTCTCCACTTGAAATCGTCTCTAAAATATAATTATAACAAAAAATGATTATATTGTCTACATTAATTTATACAATTACTCTGATAAAATGAAATCCCATTTTTAAAATGTTAGTAAGTTAAAAAAACTCTTAACTGGAGGAATTTCAAATATTTCTTCTTTTTTTTTTCTTTTCTTATTAAAAGATATATTTCTTGTAAACTGTTTTATTTTAGAAATTTGCAGAAATAAGGACCAACCTGTTTATTCATTCCTTAATTTAAGCAACAAAAGTAAATAAGAATAATATATGCTGTGGTTAAACTCTTTGCTGTCACTTTTATTCAAACAGAAAAAGAGAACCTTTTTTTTTTTTTTTTTTTTTTTTTGCAAATAATTTAAAGGTAATTTTTGCTTATCTCCCTAAAAAAGGAACCTTTCTGGTGACTGAAAGGGTTAAAAAGAGAACACCTTATTATCATTTTAATAAAGTCTATCAAGATAAAACAAAATAAAATTTATAAAAAAAAATTTGTCTTAAAAATAGGGTGATACTTATGTATTTTATTTTTATATAATCAATTATTTTTATTTTTTTTTTTTTTACTTGAAAAACAAAACAATACTGGCAAAACTTCGGATGTTATACTTATCTAAGACAAGTTGGTATGCTAAAAATAAAAAAAAGAACAGAAACAAGTGTAATTGATTACAATTTTTTTAGTAGGAAATAACCTAAAAGTTGGTTTGTTACATAGAACTTACTCTTAAAGTAGAGTTTCTTTGGCCTATAACTGGTGTTTGTCCCCTATAGGCCTTTTAATATATTTTGTTTTAAAAATAAAAATTTAGAACCCCCCCCCCCCCATTTATTGATTACACCAAATTGTTTGCCTCTTTTCCCCCTCTTTGAAAGCATCGAATCCCACAATTCTCTCCCTTGTCTCCAAGAAAAAAATCCCTTGAATATTTGTCCTTTTCGGAATTTCTCGAAACAATACAATTACTCATCATACATTACCCTTTTAGGAAAACTGCACTCCCTTTTGAGGCGAACACACGTTTTTGTATTCTATTGTCTTTTCCATTAATTGAATTTTTCTGCTAAGTTTTTTTTCTTTTCTTTTCTTTCCTGTTCGAAAATTAATTGCATAAAATATCGACAAATTGTCTGAGAGAATGTGAAAGACTCCAGACTCTGTAACTTCCTAATTAGGTAGTCGGATTCCACACATAACCTTTATTTTTTCGTCTTTCTTCGTGAAAACAAAGAAGAACGGTCTTCGAGAACAATAGTTTCCTTTCCCTCCAGCCTCCAAAAAACAAAAAAAAAAGGAATTTCTCTTACTATTTTAGTATGAGATGATATCGTTATCTAACCTTTAACTGTTATCGAAAATTATTCATTTTTTTTTTTGGTATATAAGAGACAGTATATTTTAGAGGTACCTGGACTTTAATGGCTTCCCGTTTCTTCTTCTTGATTCTATTTTTCAATACAAAAAAAGAGAAAAAAAAAAGAAATATCAACTAATCAAACATAGATAAACACACAAATATATTGAATACAAATATGCAATTCAAGACTATTGTCGCCGCTTTCGCTACAGTCGCTGCTGTTCAAGCTGCTAATGCTTCTAATGCTTCTAACGCTACCAACGCCACCAACCATACTCACTCCTCAATATCTACTGGTGCTGCTGCTTCCAACACTCTAAACGCTGGTATCTTCGGTGCTGCCGTTGCTGCCGGTGTCGCCTTTTTATTCTAAGTTGGCTAACTACAGGCAATAACGTGCTTATAGAATGAGAAATGATATAGTTTTACACTGTCTTTTTTTTTTGTCATTAACGCTTTTTCTTTTTGCAAGCTGCTTATTAACATTTTTTTTTTTGATCCAATATTGCCAACTAACTTCTATTTTATTATATATTATAGTGAACAATAATCAATGGAAATTTAATATATTAATACTTTTCAATGGTTTCTGAGATACTACAGATAACATCTACATAATATATATATTATTGAGTTGATGGTATTGGTGCGTCAGGAACAATGATTTTAAATAATATTTTCAAGTTGTACTTTTGTAGTTTTATTTACACATTCGTATATACGTCTCATTTTAATTTTTTTTAATATTTAATATCTGTCATATTTATACATAGACATTTGAGTTTTCCTCCTCTTCTCTCTTCTTTTTTTAACATTCTCTGAGTTTTGCTCTGCTTTTCGTATACAATTTATATTCGGCATTATATGGTTGCCAATGCTAATACCCTCACTATAGAGAGAGAAGATAGTACTTCACTATTCGTTATATTTCAGTGTATACCAAAAATTCTGTAAACTATAAACTCTCTGTAATTGTGTTACCAGGGTCTAAGTCACGTGATGAATACAATATTTTCCCCAATTTTCTTCTTCTTCTTCTTCTTTTTTTTTTGCTTATATTACCGTCACTTTGTTAAGTGACACATAATATTTAGGTTCTAAATAATATCAATAACATCCATATATATATATATATATATATATATATTTATATAAAATACTTATTTTTATTCTTTTACTTTTTAGTTTGTTAATAAATTATTTTACCTTTAATTTTATATTCCTTTCCCATCCCCATCCAAATACTCAAGAGCATATATATATTATAATGATAGTGTCAAATATTATTTTTTTAAATTTATTCATATCAACTTCCTTTTCTTTTTTTATTAATTCCAAAACAAGTAACAACTTACCGTCAACCAGTTTTGAACTGCCCACTCCAGGTAGTTTCATGAACAATCCACATTATATCCACAATAATAAAAGGTCTGGAAATAACACAAGGATCGATAAAGAAACAAATCATGAGACTCCAAAGGAAAAAAATGAAATTCTATGTCCAATGGAAAACCTCATCGTTGAAAGGCTAAGTGATTTATCAATATTGGATCATTGTGATACCATATCTAATGATTTAATTGTAACGTCCGAATTTAAAGAAAGTATTTTGGATTTAAAGAAATTGACTACAATTCAAGGTCATTTAATAGTGGAAAATTGTAATACTTTAATAAAAGTCGTGGCTGGCAGTTTAAAAAAGATTCATGGAGATTTCAGGTTAAATTCTTTGACCTCGATAGTGACTGTTGAAGTGCCAAATTTAATTGATGTTAATTCCATTGAATGGAAAATTCTACCAATTTTAAATGAAATAGAAATCAATCCTAATATGATGGTCCATGAAAAAATAATTGTTTCTGATACATCTATCCCATATTTAGAAGGATTCAACCCGATTAAAGATTTGGATACATTCAATATCAATAACAACAGGTTTTTGGAAACTATTAAAGCAAGTTTAATTAATGTTAGAACACAGTTTACCATCCATGCAAATTCGAGGGATTTACAGATCGAATTACCGTTTTTACAAGTTGTTGAAAATATGACAATCAGAGATGCACAGTCTATTTGGTTACCTAATTTGAAAACTGTGAGAACAAATTTGGAGTTTATTGAAAATGGTTGTATCGACTTAGACTTAGGAACATTAGAGACTGTGGGAGGAACCATTGGAATCATTGACAACAGGTACTTATCGAAAACAAATTTTAATAACGTAACAGATATACAAGGTGGTTTAGTAATAGACAATAATCCAAGGTTGGAAAAGATTGATAACTTCCAAACATTGAAAACTATTGGAGGTGCAATTCACTTTGATGGGAATTTTAAAGAAACAAATTTTCCTAACCTGAAACTGGTTAAAGGTAGTGCCTTTATCAAAACCTCATCAGCTGAAATGGACTGCAATAAATGGATTCGACCTTTAGATGGTAGATCCATAATTCGTGGAGGTAAAATTAAGTGTACATCACACAAAAAACAAAACTCTATTAGCTTGGACGAGGAAGGCAAGATTATTGATATACAAGAAGATGAAATTACTAATGAAAAAGGCAACGTTAAAATTGTTCCAAACACTGCACCAACTAGCTACGTTTTAAATTGGGGAAATATATTTTTCATAACATTCCCTCTATTGATGTTACACCTTTAAATATATAGGCCATATTTTCTTTTATTATTTTTCATCTTTTATCGTTAATTTTTTTAATATTCATAAGTAGAAATAATAAATTGATATATATATATATATATATATATTGTATATAATTGCTATTAATGAATAATTAACATTGTTTTTTGTCCAAATACAAGTATTTTCTAAATAAAGAAGGGAACAGATCAAAACTCGTGTACTAATTAATAAAAAAAGACCTATTTTCACTTGACTGGATAATGTATTCAATTATTTCAATCAGTAAGTTTTTCTTTAAATCATTCAAAAATTCTTCATTTAAAAAGTCTGATTGTCTTAAAGGTGTCATGATATTTCTAATTGCAGATAACGAAACATTGATATATCCTGGATCATTAGATAATATATGAATGTTTTGACCCCATTCCTTTGGGATAAATGGATCATAATTACCCTGAGAAATATCTTTTGAATAATTTTATTGAATTGCACAACTTTCAGATTTGCTAGTGTTGTAAGTTATTCTTGTTAAACAACAAAACTCAACATTTTTCATAAAATTACATAATACCACTGCGGATGTCTCCGGAGCATAATATTTTGGATCAAATATTCTTACAATAGTTTCAAGTCCCACAAGATAAACGATTTTCCCATGACTGTTAAATTTCTATTCGATAAATGCGTCCTTATCAACAAATTTACCAAAGATAGTTGATCCAACATAACTACACAAACTTTTAAAATATGTATTCAACAATCTTGACATAATACACATCATTTCCATTCTTTTATCAAAACTGGCTGGTTTTACTTCTTTGTCAGCATTTCGAATTGATAATAGCAATAACACGTGAATGTTTTTATTGGGATAAAACTGGGAATAATGTTCGTATGATTTCTTAATCAATGTATAATGACCCCAATGTGGTGGATTAAATGATGAATCAAGAACTAAAAGAATGGGGTTTTCTTCATTGGATTCATGATCATATGGTATTCTATCATTTCCTTTCACAATGGTGAACTGTGTGGTACCCTTTTTGTTGAGAATGAGCGCCTGTAGTCATTGGATATATAGTAAACATTCTCAATATTATATTTATTAGATCTAGTATACAAAAATTATAATAAAGTTCTTCACTTTCTTTCTCTATATACAACATAGAAGTAATAATATACAAATATTGTAAATAAGACAAAAAGAATGAATGATGAAATCCTTGGCTTTATATATGTTAATATTAAGCCATTTTCCTCTACGAACAGTAAGATATTTAATAAACAAACTCAACAACATTTCGTGACATCGCAACAATTATTATTCAACAATTTATCGTTTCGCGTCTGCTAAAATCTTATTGTTCTATTTATTTCGTTCCATAACATTATATTTCAACACTTTTTATTTGCAAATTTTCAATACTTTTGCAAACAAGATCCCATTTCAGTCAGCAGCACCATCCTTTCTTCTCAAAAAAAAAAAAGATGGTCCATTTTATAACATATGCCCCTTCTTTATAAATAAGTTTATTCAACACTTTGCAACTCTTCCTCCTTAGAAGTAGTGAGCTTTCGAAGAAGCACTTTATTCAAATGTTATAATTGGGTAAAGTTAAGGAAAAAATATTATTTTTGTATGGTAAGTAGAATGCTTCACAAAATAACTCCGAACAACAAATACTAAATTTTAGTATTACAGCAAGATACCTTTTACTAATGTACAATAAGAAATACTATTTTATTAAGCACTTTGAAATATATAATGCATGAAAAACAAAATATAAGAACATCTTTATGTAATATATAGAACCACTGTAGAAAACTAGTAACTTTATTTACTCATGAACAAGCCACAAATTTCTAATCCTTCTTTTTGTAACTTGCGGACGTAAAAACAAATATAGTACAAAACACAGTAATATTGAAACTACCAATTTACCAGTCTCAAAATTTGGGTTTAGAACATCAAATGAACCAGATGGCATGATCCTTGAACAAAATATATCATGCCCCACATCACAGACAATAGAAGTAGATTCCAAGTTTGTTGAGATTGAACCAAGTTTGGATGATTTACCAAACACTAAATCTCTTACATGGGTAATAACGAACATGTCATTTATTGGAACAGTTGGAACATATGGACTAGCCATAAACTCCTTTTTATCATCTTCTGTCATTTCTGATTCTATTTTTTTCCTAGCATCAATAACATATTTTGGTAAAAAGGTAATTTGCCCATTTGCCAATTCTAATATTATGGACTTTATTGTAATATCAAACTTAGTTTCTGAAATACTCATTTTATTAATAATTTCAGGATAAAAATAGGAACGTGTTACATATACGGGTTTAATCGACTGCTTTAAAGGATTGACGTTTTTGTACTTTGGCTCCAATTTTCTTTCATTTGGTGTCAAAGATTCGTATAATTCAATAACATTAATTTTTTGTTCAGGAATGGGCTCCAAACTGAAATATGAATAAATGACCCAATATTCTCCAACAACTATATTGATTGGATAATCAATATCGACATACTCTTTGTCGTGTATTTGTGTTACCAATATTTCACCTTTCAAAGTATCAATAATATTAATATAAATTTTGTTAGTCACCTCATCAAAAACAATATAACTGGCAATATTTGGATACAAATACTTGTAAAGAACATCTCTATTTCCTAAAACCACACCTGAATTGACTGTATTAACATTTTGTCTAGAAGAAAATGCCACAATCCTTTCATTTGAATTATTCGTACTTATCTTCCATGTTGGAATCAACTTATTTGTATCATTTGAGACAATATAACCTTTAATAGTAATGTTATCATGTGTCACAATAAATCGTTTATCGTCACTGTGGTGATGCATATCATTTAATGAAACAACAACATTGGTTCTATTGAAATCGGATTCTTCGCAATCCATTTGAAGAAGATAAGACTCATCTTTTGAGTTTAATCTATTAATTTCTACTAAATTACAGTTTCCATGGGGTAATAAATCCCTAAATGTGCCATTTTCATTGAAAATTGGCTCAATTATTGGATTTGGCAAATCCCATAGCTCATAATCTCCCTGACCATTAAATATTACTAACTGATTCAAAGTCGAGTCCCAGTAAAAAGTTAACACAGAATAGGGTAATTTAGATCTAATTGACCACACTCTTTCACCCCCTTTATTAATATCTAATGCAGTAAGCTGCCCGAATTGATTAAGAACAAGTAATAATTTCTTAAACCCGAATTTTAAATCATTAGATTCTTTAAGAAGTAATTTTTTTTCAGTGGTCCCATTTCCTTTTACATCAATATCGAAAAAATCGGTAATCATTCTGCCTGGAGAATAATGGTGAGCCTTAACATATTTCATCAATCTATTGAAATTTGTTTTTGCTCTAAAATAATATGCATACCAAATACTACTAAATCTATTTTCATCTTTCAATTCCGTGATAATAGAGTCCATAGAATGATCGACGATATTAATAAACTTAAAATCAATAATACCTGTTACGGATTCATCTCTAAACCACGAATTAATAGCGATGTCATTACTCAAATTGTAATAAAAATAGACTGACTCATTAGTGGAAAATAGAACTTCTAATTTTTCTGAATAATCGGTGTTTAAATATTCGACATCCCTAAAATTAATAGGTAATCGAGTAGTCAATATTTTTAAATTAGTCTCTGGATCAACTATTTTAAGTACATTTTCTTCCACGTCAACAATAATATTTTCATAATTAGATTTTTCACAAAGAGATAACATGGTATGATTTGTATCCAATCCAATGAGTTCTCTAATATAAAAATCTTTATTCAACAAAGAAATCTGGGATGCCATATTATTTTCATAATTCAAAAGGAGAGTTTTATTGAACTCATCATATTTAAAATCTATAATTCTTGAATCAGTGACTCTTCTAGTTATAAGATCCCCACTAGTACGATTAACCAAAGACAATAAACTGGTGTCATCAATATCAGATACTATCAAAAATAAATCTTTTTCAATATAATCACCAATAACACATTTATATTCACCTATTGATTGTAAAGCCCAATCGGTTATGTTGACCTCATCAGTAAATACAGCAAAAGTAAAATTCACTAGTATGAAAACTAAGCAAAACCAACTAGACCACCACATCATGAAGAACTTATAAGAATTGATTATATTCTAATATATGAATATATATCTATATAATATTGTTTGTGTTGGAATTTGTAGACAATCCAATCAAATACCCTATAATAATATCAATTCTTTTTTATATTCAACGTATACAAATTTTATCGCTAAGCACTTGATGGTGTACAACTGCCTTTTTTAACTGAATATCCAATCACTTATGTGTTTAGGTATTAAAGTACTTAGGCGGAGATGGTTTTAAATAAACTTCAGAGTTTTTATTTTTTAAGTTCTTAAGTTTGGGTCAATATTCAAATATACATTTTAGCGAAAAAAAAAAAATAAAAATAAAAATAAAAAAAAATGAATATATAATAATAGGGTTATGTAACATGAATGAGGACAGCTTCATAGTCAAAGAACAGCAAGAACCCATATGAATACTTGATTTTATTATGAATAAGAAAACTAAATGACCATTTACCTTTCCAAACATTGAAAAAAAAAAAAATTGACCTTAACTGAATAAAATTATTTGCTGTAACTATTCATTATTTTCCATATTTACTGTAGGAATAACCTTAATACTCAAGGATGTATCTAAAGCTAAATTCATCCATGGATAATATAGCGTCCAAATCTCATCTTAATTTAATTTAGCATTAAGCCCTATTGTTAAATCAATAAATATATTTCTGACTGAAATTTTTGCAGGAGTAATTAATGACTCCAAATTTCCATCCTTTGAGTTTGAAGGATCAACAGCATCTGTTTTTAGCAACATATATGGATATTTGATTATTTGACCTCTCCAATTTTGATTTCTTTTACATAATTTCAAATATTTTTCTTCCCAATCAGGTTGTAATAAAATAGTATTACTATTAGATCTGCTACTTTCCAGGTTGTCCCTCATAAATAAATAATATTCTAATAAATCTAAATATTGTCCAAAGGACATTGGTTTGTAATCAATGGATCCAAACCATTTGTTAAATGGATTAGCTTGTTCCCTCTGAGCTTTAAGTATAGCCATACTCTGTCTCCGTTCATCAGCATTTAACGATCTTGCTTGTTCATGCTCCTTTTTATTCATTCTCAAAGAATCTCTATTATTATTATTATTACCAGTACTATCTTCTGTATTTCTATCACCATTTTCTTCATTTGAATTGCTTCCATTATTTGGAGTAGAATCAACAATCTTGACTATTTTAATTGAAACCATACTTTTATCGTCATTAGTGTAATAAAATTTGACGATATCATTAAAGAATTTTTTTTTATCTCTCATTAATTTTACCTCATCATACCATGTATCAAATGACAATAACCTTAATCTACAATACTCCAAACATGATTGTGATAACAAAACCACCTACTTTCCTCCAAGTCAGAGATTTTTTAGATCGGAATCTAGCAACCATCGCTGTCTACAGACTAGCGAACCTGTTTAGACTCGGTGGTAAATTATAACAGCGGTTAACATCATTAAATTTGTTTAAAACACGGAGAATAGTGAACAATTTATGGAACCTATAAAAATTGCATAAACACCAACGACAGGCTGAATAGATAGTAGCGTCCATAACCCCCCTTCTATTAACCTGCTGCGGGGACTACTGGCTATATATAACTTTAACCTTAAACTTGGTCTCTTTGTAAAAATCTTTGAATCGTTATTCTTGTCACTGTCGTTATTAATTAGTAAACCCCTATTGGAATTATAATTTGAATTATTTGATATTTTAAAATATATTCTTCTTCTTCTTCTTCTTACAAAACAAAACAAAAAATATGGATTATAAATTACCCAAGGAGAAGTGGCACGAAATGAGTCTTAAAGATAAAGAATAGTACACACACACAAAAAAAAATGGCTCTTTCACATTGATAAGAACTTTAAGTTTTGTCTTCCCCCCCCTTCTTGTTTTTAACAAATAGCTTCATGATTGCGTATTATCATATAGCTACAAAATACGTACTAAAAATAAGATTGTTCGATAAAAAGCATTTGTAAGTTCAACACATATATATGATAACGACATGCTTGTATGAGGCAACACTAGAAGACAAAATATGGCAGCAAATATATTTATGAAAACTTATACACATATAAAATAGAAAAAAGAGTATATATATATATATATATATATATATGATACTATGTGTATGAGAAAAGAGTAAGAATAGAAAAAAAAAAAAGGAAATGAGATAAAGATATAAGTGGGGGAAAAATCCACTCACAATTCATCATGTGCATCAGTTTCTTCCTCTTCTTGTTCTAACTCTTGTTCAAGTTCTTTGGCTTCTTGGTACTTTTGATAGATACTTTCACCATCAACATCGTTACCACCATTCTCACGAATAAATTGTAAGAAAGATTGTAAAGTTCTAGGACCGCTGTAGGTGACCGGTTCAGAGTCCTTACCAGCTGGATACAAGACAATGGTTGGGAACCCTTGAATCTCTAAAGTGTTGATATCATTAGCAGTAGCGTCGACTTCTGCAATAAGGACTTTCTTATTAGCGGACTTATCGAATGCATAAACATCAGCCAATTCTTCATAGACGGGGGCCAATCTCTTACAATGACCACACCATGGGGCGTAATATTTGACCAAGACATCTTTCTTTGGATCATTGACGATCTTTTCGTGGGTGGTGGCCACCAATTTGAAGACATTAGTCTCTTGTTCAGTTGGTTCTGGTTCAGATTTGATAGTTGGAGACAAAGTACCTTCGATGAATTTTTCGACGTGTTTAATGATATCCTTTGGGTTGATGGTGTAAGGTTTCTTCAAAGTCAAGAATTCTTGTTCATCTAATTGAGGCAAAGCATATTTGAGATTAGAAGTCAAATTATGGATAACGAATGCAGGGAATTGTTGTTTAATGTTGACGTTTTCAGCATGTCTACCGAATCTAGTTGAATCCAACCCGACAAAATTGATTTGGCCTCTATATTTAGTAGCTAAAGCAACGAAATCTTTGACATACTTGTCTCTTTCCTCTTGTGATGTGTAGAAGAAATAAGCCAATGGCAATTCGGAATCCATATATTGTTGGAAAGTTTCGCCGTTGATATCGCCAAAGAATGGAATAGATTGTGTCTTAATCCAAGAGGTTAGATCAGATGCAATGTCTTCACTTGCATCTTTAGGGTTAAAGACAAATGGTTCGAAGTTTTCTTGAGCATCGGTTAAGTATAGTTCCAATTGACCATTAGTGTTAGAATCGTTCTTCAATGGTAAAGAAACGAAGTTAAAATCATCAGATAGTCGATCAGCGACATCATAGAAAGTTTGATTCAATTCTAAGTTAGAGTTAACGATGACAGGCAAATCAGAATCCTTGATGAATTCTTTAACTTGTTGAGTAGAATTGAATAGGTTGACGACTGGTAAAGATTGTTTAATCATTGTAGTGACGATGGAGTCATTTGTACGAGCACCGAAATAGTCCTTTGAGAAACCCTTTTTGTAAATCTTTAAAGTTGGATAACCTGGGATATTTAAGTCACGACAAAATTCCTGATTTGCATCACAATCTAGTTGAACCAAGGGAATATTTAGATTGGATAAAGTTTCTGCTGCTTTAACATATTCTGGACCCAATCTTTTACAGTGACCACACCATGGGGCAAAGAATTCAGCTAAGAAAAGGTCATTATCTTTAACAAATTGATCAAATTCAGAACCATTTGACAATTTAATAACTTTTGAATCATCTGGAGCAACTGCAGATAAGTCACCGGATTGACAAAGAACGGTATCGGTCAACAAAGTGGCCAAGGTAAATAACACAGATTTAGAGAATAACATTTCTTTCTCTGTTTATTTTATATTAATTCTATTTTTTTTTTTTTATCTCTGTTTATTATTAAGTTAACACACAAAAACATATACTCCTATAAAAATATAAAGCCACCTAAATAAACAAGCAAATAAACAAGCAAATATATATATATATATTTATATCTTTTACCACTTACAAATCCATTCTGTATTTGCTTGTGGCCAAAATAAAAAAAAAAAGTAAGAAAAATAGAAGGAAATAGAAGGAAAAAGAAACAACGTGACCGACAGAGACGTGGAAAGTGATATCAGGGTAACACACCGTACAACGTGAGTGTTCCAAAGGACAAATACAGAAATACAAAACTACAACAGAAGGATTCATATTATATTATATATATATATATCTACAATGTATGTGTTTTCGATTGATTTCATTATGGCCTGTTTTTTTTTTTTTTTTTTTTTTTTGTTTTTTTAATACTCAAAGGGTGTGTATAACTAGTAAACCTACCATCATCCTACTGATGATTGTTACAAAAGGGGAACTTCCTAGAATATAATAAAATGTAGGATTCCAATGTCTACCAAATAACTTTGTAGTTATAAACTTCTTATACATATATTATTTTGTCATATATAAGAAGTTTTTTGGGACAACACACAATTTATTTGGCTGTATTCTAAAAAAATGACACAAACACAGACAGTTTTTGTTTTTTTTAATCGGAGCAAACAGCGGGAAACAACCGGAGGGAAAAAAAACATGATAGTGCCAAATTCAGGGGTAAAGTACGGGATGTCTGGGTCTTATTTCCTTCTTGTTTCTCTTAATTGTGTCTTTTTGGTGGTTGCCTTTCTCCTCCTTAAATATATATATATATATATATGCATGTCGTATTTTTTTTTTTTAATTAACATGCAACATGATGCAATATATATATATATATATATATATCTTTTCTTTGCCTTTACCTTTGAATATTCTCTTTTTATGTTGTAATTATCAAACACTCACCGTTTAAAATCTTACTCTCGAACATTTTTCAAACTTTTCTATTCCAACTTTTATCTGCTCCATAGCTTTCAGACACAACAAACTACTTGGTCCAGATCACTACAAAACAAACTATTCGCTATTACCAATGACTATCGAAGATACAATGTCCTTTGACGATTTACATAAAGCTAAAACACAACAATTGAGCAATGCAGTAGACTCAATTGTCAAAGAATTCGAAGTTACCCCTCAAAAACTGGAGGAATTGACACACTATTTCATCGAACAAATGGAGAAAGGTTTGTCTCCAGTAGCAAATAAAACAACTGATAAAGGATTGCCCATGATCCCTACTTTCGTCACAAGCACTCCTAATGGTACTGAACAAGGCATTCTTCTAGCTGCTGATTTGGGTGGTACCAATTTTAGAGTCTGTTCCGTCACTCTAAATGGGGACCATACCTATTCTATGGAACAAATGAAATCTAAGATCCCTGATGAACTGTTGGAAGCCAAAGATGTCACTTCTGATCAATTGTTCGGTTATTTAGCTAAGAGAACTCTAATCTTCTTGAAGAAGTACCATCCTGATTATCTTTCCCCCGACGCAAACTCTGAATCATTACGTATGGGCTTCACCTTCTCTTATCCTGTCGATCAAACCTCTTTGAATAGTGGTACTTTGATAAGGTGGACTAAAGGGTTCTCTATCCAAGACACCGTCGGTAAGGACGTCGTTCAACTGTACCAAGATCAGTTGAATAAATTGGGTCTTGAATTCGTTAACGTCGTCGCCTTGACTAACGATACCGTGGGCACTTTCCTTTCTCACTGCTACACCTCAAATAACACCGATTCAATGACCACGGGGGAAATCTCAGAACCTATCATCGGTTGTATCTTCGGTACCGGTACTAACGGTTGCTACATGGAAGAAATCAACAACATTAAAAAATTACCACAAAGTTTACGTGAAAGGTTGTTGAAGGAAGGTAAGACCCATATGGTAATTAACACAGAATGGGGGTCCTTCGATAACGAGTTGAAACATTTACCAGTCACCAAATATGACGTCGATATCGACCAGAAATTCTCTTCTAACCCTGGCTTCCATCTGTTTGAAAAGAGAGTCTCTGGTATGTTCTTGGGTGAATTGTTAAGAAACATCTTGCTCGACTTACATTCAAGAGGTCTTATCTTTAACCAATACAGAACTAAAGAACAATTACCACACCGTTTACAGACTCCCTTCGAGTTGGATTCTGAAGTCCTTTCTCATATCGAAATCGATGATTCTACTGGGCTAAGAGAAACTGAACTCTCTTTGTTACAATCTTTAAGGTTGCCAACTTCGCCCTCCGAAAGACTACAGATCCAAAAATTGGTACGTGCTATCTCAAGAAGATCCGCATACTTGGCTGCTGTCCCATTGGCTGCAATCATCATTAAGACCGGCGTGTTAAATAAGAGGTACCATGGTGAGGTAGAGATCGGTTGTGACGGTTCCGTCGTTGAATATTACCCAGGTTTCAGGTCCATGTTGAGACACGCATTGGCTTTGTCACCTTTAGGTGCCGAGGGAGAAAGAAAGGTCCATATTAAATTAGCTAAGGATGGTTCTGGTGTTGGTGCAGCTTTATGTGCATTGGTGGCTTGATTTTTTTTAAACTGTATACCTTGGCTCCTTTTTATTTTTATTCTTATTTTTTTTTTTTTTTTTTTTACCTTCCTCTTCTTCTTCTTCCCTTCCCTTTACTTTGTTTCATATATACATACATATATATATATATATATAAGCAAACAAGATGATCTCCACAAATAATGACAGTGAAATAACTATAATTTAAAGAAAGCTTCTTTAATGTTGTTTGTCTACACCACCACCACCACTCTATCTCCAATCAATCTTGTCTGCTCTTACAGCAACTATCATATATCATCATCATCTTCTTCTTCTTCTTTATGGCATTATTTATACTAACGAGATCTGTACATTTGTCTGCAAAAGATGACTATGAGGTGGGGGGACAAGGAACCTTGATGGTGAACTCTAGCTAAAAGTGACAAGAGAAATACGAATGTAGTATATTGGGGAGGTCAAATTGTGTAGGTTGCTTATTTCAACATGTTTATTTAACAGAGGATGCTTTTAAATTTGATGAGACAATTATAAACTTCGCAACGTGAGAGTGGCAATATTCAATTCGAGTCTAATTTGTCACAGGCTCTTTTTTTCAGAAATATTGAAAATTCATTCTATATTGGCATCACTTTCAAATTGTTATCTCAATTACCTTTAATATCCAAAATTGATATAAACGGGAACACTTTATATCAAACTTCATCTTAGATAGGATATTTTAAAAATAGAAATGAACCCACAAATAACAATAGTAATACTGATCTTCATGCGACAATATTTGATCCCTTTTATTGACAGGTATGTTTTATTTGAATCTATATCAAATCAAATAAACATGGTTCCCTTAGATAAAAGACCCTCATTTATCATATTTTTAACAAATCATGCTACTTGTCCAAAGACAATATTTTTGGTGAATTGATTTCAATTAATCATGATTTTAATCAGTACTTAAATCTCTTAAGAACTATTATTCAAAAATACCATTTCTTAGATCAAGGAACATTATCATCTCTCTCTGATTTTTCTAGCATTAATATCCTCACCAACTTATTCTAAGACAAAATTGTTGACAGAGCACCCTGATCCATTCTTCACTAAACTGACTGAATTTATAACTAATTCTAAATTGGTTAGTCAAATGATGGAACACTTATTACTTTATTGAAATAGTCCCTTCAAGATCAAATGATGGTTAGTGGTACCAAAAGTTTTGATGAGGATGATAATTAAAGTAACAAATGCTTAGATTACTCTAATTAATTATTGTTAGAAGATAAAAAAAGAAAATTCCATAGAATTTATAAATTTAAAAATATTAAAACAATTCAAACTCATAATAATAATAGTGGTAATAGTGATGATATTTTCAACCCATAGGAGAAGGGAATCTGATATTTACAATTTTCTCCAAGCGGTGAATATTTGGCTTCTTCGATTTCAGGTTCTCTATCTAAAAGGAAAATCATTATTTATGAGGTAGAACATGATCCCAAAAAATAGTAGGATTCTGGATGGAAATGATCAATATATACTTTATCTTTCGTTTTCCCCTAATAGTCAGTATTTGGTAACATATCCATTTAATAAAATTACAAATATATATGATATTCATCCTAAAGGTAAGTCCATCGTTGATACAATTTTTAGTTCTTCAACGCCTAGCTTAAATAAATTCTATAATAACAGCGATATTCCATTAAAGAAAAGATTGTTACCAGATTTTAGCTATCCTTTAGATTCTCTGAAGTTTGAAGATAGCCATACTCCATCAACTAATAATCATTATGAGAATACTTCTATTTCTTCATTATCAAGTTCACTTTTTCCCACTTCCTCAACTTCTACTTCTCCAGCTCCATTAACAACAAGTTTACAGTATTCACATAGCCACGAATATCATTCTTCTAGATTTTTTTCCAAGAGTTTGGTATTGTGATTGTTTCCATACAGAAAAATATGAAAATCTTATTGTGTTTGGTACCCCAGATAAAGATGTGATCTATTATAATTTTAATACAAGGAAAGTAGTGTACCAAATATCACAACTTTCCTTCTATTATCAATCAAATGAAATAAATAGTAAAAATATATATATATATATATATATTTTGGATCCTCACGTCACAACAATAATAATACATATAATGGTACTACAGCAGATGAAGAAGACGTCCGTAATTTTAATATATACAATATATCTAATATCATTAAAAACTTAAATCTGTTCCAAAGGATCCATGATTTAAAAATATCATTTGATGATAAATATTTAATATTTATGACGCATTTTGGGTTTATTGATGTCTACGATATATAGGGTTTCCCAAGTAATAAGATATTGAAAAAAGAAATAACAATTTTATATTTGAAATAATTTTACCCACCAACGGTAACATAACTAGATGTTGATAAGCGTGTTTAAGTATTTCCCTACCTGCACCAATTGACGCATATACACTTTAAAATGAATAAATTGATGATTCTCAGCATAACAAAAAGCTCAATATAAATATTTTAGTGTTAGTTATTAATGTACACTTTAGCGAAATTGAATTTTGAGATTACAAAGAAAGTATCTTGATTCAGAAATTTTTTCGGTCAAAGACAAAATCAATTTATTATTAGGTTATGCTTTTATCGTCAAAATAAAGTTGTAGTTAGTGATTCTGAAGATTTATATTTGGAGTTGCTCGAACTGTAACATTCTTAATATTTTATCTGGTCATCTTCAGAATGCTACAATTTCAAATAACATAGCAGCAAATGATATCTCTGATACAAGAAGAAAAATTACCAAAAATTGCAACGCTGTGGATTGGAATCCACGCCATAAAGAACTCTTTGTTTCTGGAAGTGATGATGGGTTGATAAAAGTTTGGAAAATTACATACTAATAGTAACATTATCTAGCATCTATATAGAGATATATACGTAATGTTAGGTTATATATTCATTCTAAAACAAAAAAAAAGAAGGGAGAGTGATGAAGAGGAAATTTCAAGGAGCATTTGAAGGTTGCTCGTTAGTAATGCGAGTCAGTGGATTAAGGAGGCTTAACTGTTCAGCTTCCCTCTTCCCTCTATCCACATTCAACATCTCCAGACATGGTAACGAAAGGACCAATAATATAAATAGAAGGTAAAATGCATATCTAATATTATGAGTTCTGTCGGTAATTAATCCAATCAAAAAGGGACCTAGGATAGATGATCCCTTATCTGTTATACTAAGTAAACTGAAGAAAGTAGATTCTTTTCGCTTGGGAATTATTAAACTAAATATTGATCTTGATACAGCAGCAAGACCACCAAGGGATAACCCATACCAAATAGCCAATAAATACATCTCAAACTTATGTTTTAAACCTATATCTTGGAACAAAAAGCCTAATATCCCATAGAAGGGAATAATACAAGTCCAACAAACAATTAATATTAGAATTCTCTTAGGAGGTAAGTTTAATCTCTTGGAAAGAAATTGTGGAATCATATATGCACCAATCATAGCATTAATCATTGTTACAATACTAATTGTAATCAAATTCAATGTACTCATTTTCAGTTCAGTTTTAGAAAATAGAATAGCCGTAGAGTTTATTGTTGTTGTAGAATCACTTATTATAAACCAACTTAATAAGAAAATCGTGACATCTTTCAATAGTCTTGCATGTTTGAAAGACTCCCATAATGATACCCAACCGTAAGTAAGGAGTCCCCAAATTGAATGAATCCTCAAAGTACATATTCTATTTACTGCAACTTGTGAATTCATTATTAAAGGTGTATCACTGGAAGCCATTACTGCATTTTCTATCTCGACATTTCTATTGCCAGTGGGGGGAATATCTTGAAATAACCAAAACATAGGTAATTGCCAAATAATCCACCATATTCCAACAAATGCAACTGCTAGTTGAATATTTTGTTTTGATCTACTACTATTTATAAGAAACATTGAAATAACCTGTACTAAAAGCGCACTCAGATAACCCAAACTAGCACCACGACCACTAATTATATTAGTTAGCTTATCTTGTGGTGCAGTTTTATTAAACGAACCAGTCTTGTTCTGATGGTTATTAATATTAGCATGTACTGCTTTAGTAACAAATACCGGTAACATGGAATTTCCTACTACGTTAATAACTCCAAAACTAGAATTTGCTATGATGCATAAGATAGGCAATGAATATATTTGAGTATCATTTAATCTAGATACAAAATAAGTTGAAATGGAACCTATAATAGAAAATATCACCAGAATATTACCCTTTAATTTAATAGAATTCCACTTATCAACAATACCAGACACAGTAATCACAATGAATGTTTGTATTAAGACAGACAACGAGAATGTATATAATGGGAAACTAGATGTATCTACGAATATTTTATGGTTAAAAAGAGGTACAACACAATGATCTGATGTGTTCATACAAGGCTTTGAATGATCTTCCACCGTTACGCCATTGACTCTCGCAAACTGTTCCAATAACAGTGGTATGTAGGTCGACACTACAGAAACAATGAATGGTTCACTGGAGAAACAATAAAAATACCAACCTCTTACATTATTCTGTATTATCCGATCATAACTTGACCTTTGTTGATTAATTGTTATGCTGGGATCGTTGTGTTCATTGTGCTCTTGTTGAGGAACAGATCCATAATTCATTACTAATTAAGTAATAATGATAATAATAAACCAGAAAATAATAAGAAAATGCTGAAAGGTACCTAATAGAAGAATTTATAACAAAAGATCTTTAATGATATTGAAATGGAAATGACAATTATCCCTGTATTTTATATGATCAACTTACTTAATCAAAAATTAAGTTAAATAAGGATATACCTGCAAAACAAAAAAAGTTATTGGTTCGTTATAACAGAACAAAACTGTTTATTAAATGTTCCGAATCTATGTTGTAGTTTTTTGTGTTTACACATACAAACCCTTCAAGGTAACCATATACCTTGTAATTTCCAATATTTTTTCTTTAAATATTATTTTTCTCATACTATAAATTCCCAAATGGTTAAAATTTGAAAAACGTTCAAGTTGTAAATGACAGTGAATAAGATTAGAAAAATGCGTCAGGTGTCGCAAAATAATATTGAAACAACACCACAATACTAATATATATATATACATGTATATATGCCTAAGCGATCTCAAAATAAAAACATCTGCGGTATTTTTCAGTATTTAACATTAGAAAAAAAAAAATAAAACATCCACACCAAATGTGCAGTTTTTATTTGTTATTTCTATAGAAATAAACATATATATAATGAAAATAATAATACATTTCAAATCTAGAGCGAATTCATGCTTAATTTTAGGATTATTTAGGTATTCATTGTATGAAGTAGCATGATTTGATAAAAAAAACTTAACAAAAGATATCTGATAATATATCTTCCTATTTAATTATTTTCCAAAAAAAAAAGGTAAAAAAAATAAGTTGTTACAATTCTAGCAAAATTATTCAGTCGTCTTTGAAAGATTAGAAATTAATTCACAAAGGGGAAGGTGTTAACTATATGACATAGCATATTACGTCTTTAAAAAAGTATAGTAATTAACAGAAGAATAAATAAACAACAACAAAAAAAAAAAAGAAAAAAAAAAACATGAAATTATAATCTTTTAAAAGAAAAAAAAAACTAATAATAACAAATAATTATTATATGAATTAGGAAGACTGGTTGACTTCAACCGGAACAGAAGATTCTTTAGAGTTATCTTCGACCGGAATAGACTTTTCACCATCAATGGAAGAAACAGGAGCAGAAGCGTTATCTGGTTCGACTGGAGATCCAATGGCTTCATTTACTGGAGTAGTTTCATTGGTTGATTCACTAGATTCAACTATGGTATTTTCATCTTCCTTCTGTTGTTGATTGTTGCGATGGTTATGGTGAGAGTGATGATTGTGATAATGATGGTTGTGATGGTGTGGAACAGTAACCATCTTTAACATAAATGCATCTAAATCATTACCAGATAATTTTTTATGAACTTCAATTTCAAGAGTTGGATTCTCTGGCAACCATTTTTCCCAGTTTTTAGAACGGACAAAATATTTAGTTAAAGGAGATGGTTCAGTAACCATCTTCTTTTCGTCTTCCCCTTCTCCTTCATTCTTTTCTTTACTCTCTTCATTTAATTCCTTTGGTTCTTCTGATTTACTTTCTTCTTCTTGGTTGTTTTCTTCAACTGGAGTAATAATTTGTTCACCTTCAACCACCTCAACAGTAGCATTTTCATTGAAAACAATTTCTCTTAATGCTGCCATAATAATATTCAAGTCACCACCAAATGACATATTCAATAATCTATAAAATTTGGATAAAAGTGATAATGGAACGTACCCATCCTTAGATAGGTGTTGTTTTAAGTAATCGTCAGTTGCTAAATTCTCATCTGATAAATAATATTCAATCTGTCTAGCTACACTGTTGACAGCCATCATTGAGTAATGGAAAGGATATAACATTGAGTATAATTGTGCCATAGGTTGTGGTCTAAAAGAACGATGCTTTTGATTATTATTGCTATGATGGAAATTAACATTGTTATTGTTTTGTTTTGGATTGAAACCATTTGGAAGTTGTCCTTGTTGATGTTTGCCATGAAATTTTCTGTTATTATCATTATTGTTGCTATTAAAATGATGTGGATGATGCTTTGTATTGGATCTTTTTTGTTTATTGTTATTATTGTTATTGTTATGAGGATGCTGTTGTTCTCCAGATTCGTTTTCTGGAGTATTAGAATCGTTATTTTCTGTAGACGTTTGCTTTTCATCTACTACAGAAGTAGCAGTAGAAGCGGTTTCATCGGAGGAAGTAACAGGCTGCGATGACTCAACAATTCCTGTCTTGTCTTGAGTCTTATTTGTGTTAGAATTCTTTTTATTCTTTTTGGAATTACTTTGTTTATTTTTATTATTATTTGAGTTTCTTTTACCATTATGGTTACGGTGATGATTTTTATTTTTGTTACCATTCTTGGTGTTAGTATTTGAAACAGTGATAGATGCCTTAATAGGGACCCACTTAGTGGAAGTATGGGATTTAATAGATGGGGTTGGGCTCTTCTTTTTTAAGGATTCGAGATCTTCTACAGAGATGGAAGTCACTGGAATATCGTTATTGACAGATTTCCAAGGAGAAGAAGTTGGAATAGGAGCAGGGATCAAGTTAGCTGATGCTGGAGCAGATGAATCCTTTTTGTTTTCAACTGAGCTAACCTTGGATTCAGTTTGCCTTTGACCTTGAACATTTTCTACAAATTGAATAGTCTCTTGAACTATGGTTTCAGTAACGATGGACATATTGAATTGAGTTTGTTTTCTTTCTTTTTTCGTATCTTTCGGTGTTCGATTGTATAAAATAGATTGCTGTTACTTTTATTTGTGTGCGTTTTCTTGTTATGATTCGCTACAGCTGTGTATAAATATAATATAGCTTAGAGGCTTTAATGTCACTTCCAAGTAAATAAAACAAAACAATTAGGAAAGAACAATGGAAAATATATATATATATATATAACTTGGTAGGGAAAAGATACAATGAACTTGAGACTTGCTGATGTTGTTATAGACTAGTTCAAAAGGATGTAAGTACAAACGGAGATAACTCACTTGCTAGATTGGGGTAACTATCGAGGCAATCCAAAAGAAAATTTAAAGTGAAGAAATGTAAATAAAAAAAAAAAAGAAAAATGTATTAATACTTGCTGAGATAAAGAAGAGAGAGAGAGTGAGACCGTCATTACAAAGCATAAAAAAGATTTATTAACGAAGTTATAAAACTTGGATAATGTAATTATATATTGCTTTATCGTCATCATTATGCCAATATTGAAAGACATTAAAAGAAAGAAAAAAAAAAAAATTTCAGCTCATCGATTTTATTTTTTTGCGTGGGCTCGAGAGGCTCGTTGGAAGTGACTGAAAATTTTTTTATTTTTTTTTTTTTTAGGCAAAGAAAGAGATTTGACGGAAATTTCTTCTGGTGATGATGATGTTCAAGTAGCTTTGATCTCTCCACAACAAAAAGATACCTGCTTTTGTGAACAGTATATTGGCATAACACACACGATTCGGTCAACTAATAAACTGTCGTTTGCTTTATTTAGTCGAGTAGCAAGAAGCAAAGTGGTCAGATCCATGAGCTGTCGGAATTTCCAAAACAGTTTAGAATATCTATATATATATATATAATAATAGGAGTTGATGATTACAGTTCATTATTACTTGTATACGTATTTTTGACTTGGCATTGATTCCTTATTATAAATATGGTGTTTCCCCTCCCCCTCGCTTGTTTTTGCTCATAGGTTTGTATACATTAATGTATGTATGTAGGTTCACTTGCTTACTTGCATTATAATCTTCTATTTTATTATTTGTTTTGTTTGTGAATTGTCCGTCCATTTTAAATCCATATAAAGTACCAAGTATACATTTCCACATTCTCAACAGCTCTAGGAAATAATACTACATTGAGAAAAGAAAAGAAAGGAAAAGGAATCAATAAAAATCATAGGAAACATATAAAATTACTCCTCGGAACAATTCAAAAATCGGATGATAATAAAGGGTTATTATATAATTTTGAATATCCTGCGATATTTATGACTGAAATGGACCATCTAAATTGAAATAGAAGAGTATAAAGCATGGCACATCAAATGATTTAACATGGATAAGATCAATAAACTTTGAATTACATAGGAATTTGAAAAAATGTATCCTTCATGTATACAGTAGAATACTATATATATATATAATTGATATAAGAAAAAATTTCTATCAGAAAAAATTATTATTATTAGGGATAACACAATACCATGGATATAAATGGGTTAATGTTAGGACAGACAGTTTCTATACAGTGGAAGATATGAATTTCAATAACGTATATCAAATATAGGGTAATAAAGAAGAGAAGAATGATTAAGCATGGAAAAGTGTCTTTAAAGTGGCAATTACAGTAAGGACAGCAAGTCTTTGATGCAACAAAGATATCCTTTTTCATTAATGTGTTCAATAGTAATTTGAGAGATTATTTTAGAATATTTATTGGTAAGAATATTGATATCAAGTGAAAAAAGAAAAGAGGAAAGAAGTTTAAAAGTTATACGGAATGTATAAATAATTGGAGAATCCCTTTTGAATATATAATTGAGCTATTGATACAACTTTGAAATATACTGTCTTGGGCAAATTCTATATATAGAAATAAATAAATAAATAAAACGCAAATTCTCTGTATATAAATCTACAGATAAAAACTCGTAAGTACATCGAATCATCTCTTATCATCCCCCAACCAGCTCAGAACCAAAATCATTAAATAAACTTTAAAATTCCCCATCACAAATTATACAATCACCACCACCATCATCATCATCATCATAATAACAACAACGATAATAATAATAATAATAATAATAATAATAATAATAATAATACACATGCCGTTTATACCCGAGGGAGGAGGGGGGAGAAAAACAAAAAACATGATTCAAGCCCTAATAGAATCTGCCCCAGTAAGTTTTGCAAAGAACGCACCAAACCCTAATATTCTTACGGCTAATATTTTTATTTTCTCTCTTTCTCTCTTTGTCTAACTTTCTTTCCCACGGATATTATGGAGATTTGTCCCACAACAAAATATCTGTCTTTTTTGTTTTGTTTTGTTTTGTTTTTTTGTCCCACAACATTTTCTTTGAACACCAGCCTCAAACAAAGAATGCTACTGTGTGCTGTGTGGGTGTTGTGACATTCCCCTCCCCTTCCCCCCCACTATTATTTATTTATTTATTTATCTATTTTGCTTCCTTTTCTTGATCTGCGATAAAAGTTCCACAATTCTTAGCTCTTTTGAACTGGACCCTCGAGAAAATGGATATTTCTATGACGACATCTAATATGTGATATGTAGTAAACACACACACAGAGACATATATTTATTGGTTAAGCTTTTTAAATTAAAAGGTGAATCACTGCTACTTTTTATAAAATATAACATTGTATTTTCTTTTCTTTCCTTTTAAAAAAGATATAACAACATTATATCACCCATTAATACTAAAAAAAAAAAAAAAGAATAACGAAAACTATTCAATTGCTGTTATTATTTGACAATGGGGTTTCTAAATGATCATCCACATACTGCTATCACCGATGAGATAAATAGAATCGTCTCGTCTCGTAAATATTCCTTAGACGTAGAACTAAATCCATTAGTCGATCTAATAAGAAGACCCCTTGACTATGCCCCGAGCACAGAATTTCAATACGTCTCAAATCAAGAAGAAGCAGCACGTTGTTTCAGGAAAAAATTGAAATGGGGCAACGAATTACAACAATTAAGGACTCTAGAGTTACTCGATTTACTCATTACTCAAGGTTTGAAATTCAGCATCCTTTATAACGATTCCAAATTGATCGAAAGATTGACTGTAATCGCTTTAAATCAAAAACTTAGTGGGAATGGACAGCACTACGCTAAAGAAGTCATTAAATATGCAAGATCGTGTATTTTAAAGTGGTATGAGTACATCGAATCAAGGGATTATGAGAATAAGCGTTGCTATGAATCCATCGTTAAATTATATAAATATGTTAGGGATCATAAAATGAAAAAAATTGTAGCTACCACATCTAATGATTTGACTGCGATCCGTGATAAAAATAATTTTATGGATGATAGTGCAGATGAGACTGTGTATCAATATGATTTGTCATTTGGGATGAATAGAAATAGAGATGATGCAAAATATAGAATACCAAAGATTGATTTAAAGAAAGAGGGTCCTAAGATTCAAATTATTATCAGTAATGCATTGGCTGCTGCCATTGCTTTACAAAATTCTCTAATGGTTTTACCTGCAGATGCAAATGCAATGGATGATGAAGATTCTACTGCAAAATTCGTTCAAGCAAGAGCAATCAGAAGAAAAGTTTTAAGATATTTACAGTTGGTCACTGAAGGGGAGTTTTTGGGTAGTTTGCTTCATGCTAACGATGAATTAGTTAAAGCTTTGACTGCATACGATAATAGATGTCAACCAGACACTGGTGCAAACCAAGACAGTTATGATTCAGATGATAGTCTTGCAAACTATCAGTCCGATGATGACGAGGAGGATAGTGAAAGTGAAGAAGAGAACGACGGTTGGGTTGTTGATACACACCATAGTGTAAAGGATTCTTCAAAAACAAAAAGACAAAACTCATTTTCAGAAGAATTTAATAGTAATAATCCATTTAGTGACAATAATCAACTCTAAGAAAGAAAGGGGGAAAAAAAATTCTTTTTTCGATGTTTGTTTCTTTTTATAGCAACATATAATATTCAAATAAATAAATAAATAAATAAATATATGAATTGAAAAAATATATATATATATATATATATATTACAATAATATGAATACTTGACAATGTTAAATAAACAATTTTGTTTTAAGTAATGGTTTCATAAAAGAATCAAATACCGTTAAATATTGGTGCTCCTTTATCACACAAGTTTGTAATGCACCTCAGCATATTCCATTGTTATTTACTGATCTTTCTTCTTGAATTCTAAAGAAAGACTATTAACACAATGTCTTACATCCTTTGGAATACCTAAATGTTGTTTCCAACCTTCACCTTCAAAGACATGCCCTAAATGACCACCACAATTACTACAACATATTTCAGTTCTCACTACCCCTAAAGTTTCATCTTTAATATATTTTAAAGCATCAGGTTTAATCTCTTCGTAAAATGCCGGCCATCCACATCCAGATTCAAATTTAGTTTCACTTGAATATAACGGAGAATGACAATTGGCGCAATAATATGTACCTATTTCTCCATTCTTTAAATATTTCCCACTGTTTGGTCTCTCTGTTCCCTTATATTTTAACACGTATAGTTGTTCGGGTGTTAAGTTAGGATTCCACTTATTTTGAGTAGACATTGTATATGATAATTGCCGGAAATTGGTTATCTTGTTATACTGATTTGGTAAGACTCTAACAGTTGATTTTAACAACATCGAACAATAACCTTTCAATCGAATAGGTGTTTATAATAAAAGTCCATTATCTTTTCAAGTGCTGGTTTAACTATGTTTGAGAGTTGAAAAGTTCCCATTAATGCTATTTTTCCCTCTTTTTTTTTTTTTTTTTTTTCTGTCCTTTAGAAAATGGCTATTTTTCAAAAAAGGAACGTTTAGTTGTAATAAAAATTACATAATGACCTTTAGGAGTTTTGAAGTTTTTGTTGCCATTTTCTTAAAAGGTTAGAGGAATTACGTGAAATTTATTGATGTTCCCTACATATACTTATGGGCCATTTTGTTAAATATATAGCAAGGATTTTTGGTTTATCTATTAAATTACTAAAGGTATGTACACTCTGCGGCAGAAATCGTGAATTTCTGGTCCCTAAATATAACTGAAATGATTAGATAGAAACTTAAAGGAAGATGAATGTAGTTAGAGGAGCAAGGAGAAATCTGTCAAACTTGACTGATGTGAATCCACTAGAGGTTGATATAAACAATTATTTCAATTGGACATCAGAAATGGTGATACAATTGGTATATTCAGACATTACAAATTGATAAAAAATGATCAATTATGCCGAAATATTCGTTCTAGTAATATAACTGGTGATCTTTTGTGTGGTTTGAGTTTAGGTGATTGTAAAGAATTTTGTTAAGTAAGTGGTAGTGAAACAGGAAAAAATTTAGATTCAAATCAAAGGAGTCAAGTGAAAGCTGTATGATTAAAGATAATGATGAACCATTTGATGAGTAATAGCAACAGTAATGACAACGGAGATCTATCTCAGAAGCAGCAGAAACAACAACAACAACAACAAATGATTACTTCAAAATTAAATAGTGTGTATTCTATGCTAGAATCAAAACTTCAGGAGTATCGGGTTCAGAGTATTCAATTAAAAGCCAAAGCACCAGGTTTACCAAAACAAGTATCTTATTTGAAAAATTAAAACCCTTCTTATATAAATGGAAATAATAAAGATAATAATGATGGTACAGTATATCCAAAAGTATACGGATCTGCATCAAATATTTAATGCTCATATTTCCTCTGAGAGTATGGAAATCTTATCAACATCTAGCGCACTAAGAACTTCTCCTAAAGATATGATCTATTCAATCTCACGTACAAATTTAAACAATACTAGTAATCAGCATGATAATATACTAAAGGTGGAATCACTATCAAAGCAGTTGGCACGCGATTAGTATGACCCAATAAAACGTCTGCAGGTATCACAAGATGATCCAACTAAAAAGATTGTGAAAGGAACACCGAAGAAACGTAACTTACAGCATGAAAAATTGAAGATAATATATTCTTGGTATAGGTTATAATGATAGGGAGTGGAGAGTTGAACTTCATGAAAATCCTGTTCTCCTTTTTAGGAGTTTAAAAGAACAAAGACTTCACCCAACTCTTATATTAAGAAAACGTGGAGATTTTAAAGAACTTCCATCTAATGAATTTTCTGTTAACTGTAATAATGATATTACACCTGGTAGGAGACTCTGATTAAATGTAGTGAAACTAAGTTGTTTATTTGTTTATCATTTTCTATTGACATTTGACAATATATATATATATATGGATTATAATAGAATTAATAGAATATATGTCTAATACATACATACATATTATAGAGTGTCCCTGTAGGGATTAAACTTCTTTTTCGCTTTCATAACTTTAATCCTTTCCTGATCTTCTTTAAATTTACTCAATAACTGATTAATTTCTTGCTTCTTTCTTTCTCTAACTTGAAACCTATAGAAATCAGTTTTTACCTTTTTATCAACCATATTAGCCGGTTTAGTCTTTGCTGAATGTTTAGTTAGTGGATTTTTCTGTAAAATCTTCTTTCTTATAGAATTTAAGGATTTTGTATTTTTACCAACAACTAAAGTGAAACCATCTTCGTCTACAATAGTGCCTTGAACTTCTTCTTGAGCAGCTTGTTCACGTTGTTCAAAGATAGATAGATGTGAATGAACGTCTTGCTTTAAATAATCTATATCGATAGGTTTATAAAAATTGATAAATGTGGAAACAGATGGTGTATTGTAGTTCCAAGTGACGAACTTATCCGCATCAGATAAATTTGAATATTTTAACAAAGCGTTCCAACAGTTGTCAAGACTTGATTTATCTACAAATTTTAATAATGCTGTGTTTCTTGGAGTAAATCTAGTCTCTGTGGCATCGTTTGGTACACTCATTAAATCGGATGTAAGACTAGATAAATTGACATCATTGAGACCGAATTCATCGTTATATAATAGATCTTCCACATAAGATACAGTATCATATTTTGAACATATTTCCTTTATTACAGACTTCATAGATTCCAAACTTGTTAATAATGGTATATTAACCAAAAATATACAGTTAGATTCTTCTTCTTGTTTTGCTTGATGTTTCTTCATAAACATATAATGACATCCTGGTGTCTTAGTATTCTTAGTACTATTGCTGTCGTTATTGTATTTCGAAAGAATTGGATGATCTAACAATTTGAACGGTATCACCAAAAACCCATTTTTCATAGAACTGACATGTACCATTTTATAACTTTAATATTTTAAATTCTCACTATCCAACTATATAAAAACAAAACAGAATAAAATATCAACAAATAACGTTAAAATAAAAGAGAGTGCCTATGACATATGCATAAAACCTTTGTCCATAAGAACTGTATACCTAAAGTTAAAAACTCAATTATCAAACCAATAGTTAAGGACCATCGAATAATAATAATAGTAATATCCAAACGTCATGGAATGAAAAGAAGACGGCAATAATAAAAGCAAAGATGAAAAGTTTTCATTTCTCATTTTTGTTATGGTTTTTTTTTTTTTTCTGAATCCTTTGAGAAGAATCTGGAAAGAAAGAAGGAAAACGAAATGACAGACAAGATTCCTTTGCGGAATCATTACGGTAACATGTCCGGAAAACAATACCGTACGGCATTTGTAGATGAAGAATTTCCGTTGAAGCTGATACTTTTTTGATGAAATGTGGATGTTATTGATTGTAGACGATATCTATGAGTCACAACATACAGTTGTCTTCGATATTATATAATTGACAATATTAAACTATGCCAAAAGATGAGGATTAATTAAAAAGAATCGACAAATGTTAATTTATATAAATAAGGATGAATACATAAATATATATTTTGACAAGTGTTTTTGTTTTTAAATATTGTGAAATTAAATGGTAACAATGATGAATTACCATACAAGAGATGTAACAGATTGAGATAAAAAGAGTTTTGATTGTTGTTGTTATTTTTAACTGTCTTTCTTTTGAATTTTCTAACTGCTCTCATTTTTTTATTTCTTGTCTCTGTGCTTATTATTGCACACTTTTAAACCTCCTTTGATTTATCTACGACATCATTTCTAATACGTTCCGATTCTTTCATTAGTTCATATAATTGCACTACTTGATCAGTAGACATCTTTTCAAAAGTCGCTTTGGAAAGTGAGCCGGTTTGCCATTTCCCATTATTTATTATATTTAAATAATCTTGCCAACTAGCTAAGAAACCAACAATATGTAATGGATTCTCGATATCTTTATGTAACCTAAATTCACTTTTAACATATTCATCTCCTAATGATCTTTGTACATTAGGCAATTGACGATGTGCTCTAAGTATGTTTCTGTATAGTTTTAAGGGAGGTAGTAATCTTTGACGCATATTATCAAATCTATTTGTAGAATTGGATATAGAACGTTTAAAATTGAATTTAAACATCACTGAAGTTATTGTACAACACACCTTTATCAGTTTGTTATCAATACTTTTATGGTTGTTTTATTTTTCCCCTTTAATATATGAAGCATCCTACTATTCTATATCTTGCATACAGGGTTGAACAGATCTCTGTTTCACTCTCGGGATACTCCCTCCCTTTACCTTTTCCTATATTTTCTCTATTTCTTTCAACAAACTTTTAGATCGTTGAATACTATAAAGAGATAAGAGATGGTGATGAAAACGGTTGTTGATGATTATATAGATATATTGTCGATTGACTATATCAAACTCTTTTTATTACAACTTTTGAAATATCCAATTGGAAATATTCTTTTTTTTTTTTCCTATTTCATTGTTTGTTACAAATTATTTAATAGCATGACATAGTCTAAGAATAATTTCATTGAAAATAATTAAGATATATAACAGTATATAATAATTAAACATATCTTATTTGTAAATATTATATTCGTTCATAAACATTTCCATATAAGTATTTGTAAATTTGTACGTAACGTTATTCTCGTGTTCTATTTTTTTTTTTACACAAAATCTTTTAGTAATAGTCCCGATTTATTCATTCTAACCTTTTATTGCCTTTCTATGATCATCTAAACCTTCCTTCTTCGCAACACAAATATACATCCGTCTGAATATTATCTAACCATTCAGGTATGATATTTTGTGATGTAATGAATTTTTGGAATGTTAATACATTAGCACCACTCTACTGTCTAGCATACCTATAGGTTGGTAATATATGATTAGTACCACTTGAATGGTCACCACAAGATTCTGGTGTGTAAGCACCAACAAAGTTTGAACACGCACACTCTACTAGATCAACATACTTATCAGCATCTTTCACTTGTAAGATTAAATGTTCTGGTGCGTATTTATTTGACATTTGAAATTCTTCTTCATATGAATCACAAAGTATAATAGCACTAAGTTCAATACATTTACGAACATTTCTTCTTTAATAATTTTGACATCTACAAGGATAACTTGTGACTCAGCACCATGTTCAGCTTGAGACAAAAGATCAGCGGCAACGAAATCCTCATCGGCATAATCATCTGCACTAACAAGGACTTCACTTGGACCAGCTGGTATATCAATGGAATATAACGCTTGAGTATTGTTTTGAACATACACCTTAGAAGCTGTGACAAATTGATTCCCTGGACCTGAAATCTTATCCACTTTTAGAACAGATTCAGCACATTTTGCCATTGCAGCTACCGCTTGAGCACCACCCAATAAGACAATTTCAGATGCACTTATCTTAGAGATATATATTAGACTTTTGGAGACACCTTTCCATTAGATTTCTATGGTGGTGACACAAAGAGATTTTATTTACTTTTTGCTACTTGTGCAGGGACACCCAACATTAATGTAGTACTTGGTAAGATAGCAGTATCACCTGGAATATATAGACCAACTTTTTCAATAGGTCTTGGGAATTTGGAACAGATGACACCAGGTTGTGTCTCTACGATAAATGGTTTAATATGTAATTGCGCTGCGTGGATTTTAAGAACATATTCAATGGATAAATCTAAAGCATCCTTCATCTGCTGAGTTAAAACTTCAAAATATTCTGCGGGGTATGATGCTTCAAGGGTACCTTTCTTTAATCGAACCCCATTGAATTCTCCGGTATATTCAATTAAAGCTTGAATCCCTTTACGTTTAATATTTTCAAAGATTGGATTAACGAAATGCATATTATCCACAGTCTTTTGAATTGCTCTAGTAACAGCCCAGGCAACACCTTCTAAATCACTAGATTTAACAACATGTAAATGAATTGGATCATCAATATCTTTCTGTTGTTATTCAATCTTTTTTCACTTAACATCTTTCTCCTTTTCTTTAGCATTATCAGTTTTTTTACTAATCTATAAATGTTTGGATGTCAATTTCTTCTCTACATCAATTAAAGAGTCGATTATAGCCATTAATTTAGTTAATTTAGACCAGAGAAAACCAGAAGCTTGCCAAGTAATGCCATGTTCACCATTTAGATTAGTCATTTTTTTCCCTTCCCGCCTCCTTCTTTAGAATGAGAATAATATACACTTGCTTGTTATTCAATAGTCAATTGAATAGATTGACTAGGAGAACACACTAACACCCAATGGCCTTTCTCTTGGAATCAACCACGAATAGTAGTATATATAAGCCACCATTCCAATTGGTGTTAATTGAATCGATGAAATAGGATAAAATTTTAATTAATAAGATATTTTCAGTAGATATTAAAGAGTGTGGAACGTCATACACACAGTATTTCCTTTTGAGATAGTTTTTGAAATTCGATTATACCTAAAAAAAAGTGAAAGATATGAAGACACAGTTATTTAATAGTTCCATCGATTGGTCTTTATTAAATTGATTGTGGTCATTTATCAAAATGGTAATATAGTTGGCCCTATCTTCAAAATCAATAATAAATTGGTTAGTGTCAATTACAGTTCTTTGAGTCACAGATAAGAATGATAGTATGTCATGTTGAGAAATCTATTTAAATTAGTGATAATGAAGACACTAAAGTCACATAAATAAGAGGTAAATTGACTTTAGTATTTTGGCCGACTAGAGTAGAAATATGAAATAAGTGTTAATAGTTAACAAAAAAGTATCTAAGATACAAGAAACTGCTCAAGCAAGAGAAATTCCTCACAATGTTCTTCTTTTTTTTTGGTTTTAATCTCTTTCTTTATGGAAAGTAAAAAGAGATGACAAAAGAAAAAGATGTAGGTTTCTCGTGGGTTTTATCTTTTTTTATTTTGGTATATGCTTAATTTATATGATTGATTAAGTCTTTGTTTGGTTTCCTCAGTTTTTTTTATTCCTCTTCCTATGAAAGGTACTGGAAACTGATTCTTTTTCTTTAGGACTTGACTGTTGTTATATAATAATAATAATAATAATAATATATATATATATATATGTTTGTCGAAGTTGCAGTATTCTTACTTATATATACCTATTAATCATTGACAACATTATGGTGGGGGTGGTTATTTTATTTTATTTATTTAAATGAACAAAACCTTATTAGATATTTATAGACATTTTATGTGGAGTCATCCTATGACAAAATATTATAAACATACAGAATACATGGTATATGTCATATTTTGCAACTTCGTCTTATAGTGTAGAAAACAAAAACACTACTACATATTTTTTTTTTTACAATCTAGTAATATTGTTGTTGTATACTGGATTTAGTAGTTGAATCTTCATTATTATCCTTTCTATCTGTAAAATTATTGTTACTGTTATTATTTGATGTGGATATAGTTTGAGTACTATTATGTGGACGATTAGCTGGTTCATATTGGTATGGACAATCTACTTGATTATGTCCTGATTTTTCACACAAAGAACACCACAGTTCCCTGCCGGCAGTAGCATCTACTTTAACTGGTGGGATATAAGGTGGCAGGGATTGAGTGTTACTAACTTCCATCTGCTTTACTTTATTCTTTAATTGCGATATTTCATCTTTCAATTTTCTATTTTCTTGTATAACTTCTTCGTAATTACTGCTCTCACTATTATTATTATTGCTGTTTGAAAGTAGTACCATATATTCCTTATTTAATATCTGATATTCTTTACTTAAAGATTCATTGTGCATCTTTAACTGATCCCTTTCTTTGTTCCATTTAACTTTAGCATTTTCCATATCGTTTTTATATTTAGTTAACGTCTCTATTTGTCTTTTCATTTCTTCAATATCAATATCAAGATTAGTATTCATCGTACTGGCAGACTGTTGTTGTTGAATGTATTCTTCATTTGCTCTCAAATCTTCGTTTAATTGACTTACAACATCAGTTAATTGTTTATTTTCAGTCTCAAAATATTTTAATTGTCTCTCGAATTCAGCCTGAGATTCTGCTAATTTATCCTTTAAATTGTTCCTCTCTAACTCAAGATCATTAACTCTCTTGTCATATTCATCTATTGTAGGTTGGATCTCTTCTAATACCATTCTTTGATCAGTTAATAATCTTTCGTATTCGATCAATTTACGTGTTTGCCTTTCTATTTTTAATTCATATTCTTTCAATAATTGAACATTTTCGTTTGAATTCTCTATAGATAATTTATTATAATTATTGTGATTGTCAGTCCCTTCTATTGAATTTCTGCTTATATCCATATCGCTACTATTAGTTTCATGGTCATTATGATTATTATTGCTGTTATTATCATTCAATAGAGGTCCTGAGTGAAACATAGAACCATTTCTATTAGGTGTTGGAGTATCAGCAGTCGAATTAATCGGCATGGTATAGTTATAATTATTACGGTTAACAGTAGTATTACGGTTATGCAATGTCTCCCCAAATCCACCTAAAGTTGTTCTTCTTGTTATGTTTAGTTTTCTAACTGAACTGGAACGTTGTTGTGAAGGTGAAGGCAACTGTTGGGTCAGTTCAGCTTGATCAATAAGATGTGCGATTTTGGGTAATTGGATAAAAAGACCACTTTTGGGATATTCAGTATTAAAATACCTTCTTCCATTAAAAGTACCGTTATTTTTACCAATTGGTGCCAATAAATCCACACCTGCATAATAACCTGGTTTGTTATCTACCGTCCCCACAAATTTCAATTGTCCACGGCCAATGTTAGGTATTTGGATCATACATCCAATTTTTTGTTTATATTTAAGAACCTCATTGTTTGATCTACTTGAAAACATCGTCTATATATATATATATTTATTTATTTATTTATTCTTTCTTAATAATCGTTATTTCGTGTGTTTCGTATTAAATAAATATATATATAATGATTGTAACAGGATCTGTAAGATATGTGACGAATTATTGGTGGAAGAGGTTAAAATACTAGATGAAAGGAGATGATATTCTTAGGTTATTCTCTAATGACACTTTCTCTTGTAAATTATGTTTTCATTAGAGGAATGAAAGTTAATATTATCAAAATGAAAGAATGAAAGAAATGTTCGAGAAAATGAAATTTTTCACTTTTGTCTGTTTTTTTTTTTTCGTTCAGGAATCAAATTCAGCAGAAACTTTGAAAGCAATAAGTGTTTTCATAGAGGGGAAATAGTACATATTCATTAAAAACAGAGGAGATGGATTGATTGAATTCTACAACTTTATATCTGTCTTAGTGTATATGCAATGACATGCATAAAAGGTTTTATTAAAAAAAAAGTATAAATATAGGGAGAAAGGCACGTCTGAATTAAATAATTATATTTAAAAAACTAGATCTAATCTCGAAGACAACAAGCATGAAGAGGCTATCGTTAATTTAGCACAAAGAACAATGTAAAATGTCAATTGTTGAAATATTCATTCATTAGATAGCGGAATATGTCACTGAGAATTCAAATGGTATAAATTAATGCGGTGCTGGGAATATCCCTGATATATGTAATTCTAATGAAAAATTTCTTGAATGATAATAATAATAATAATAATAACAATAATAATAACAATAATAATAACAATAATAATAACAATAATAATAATAATAATAATAATAATAATAATAATGGTTAATTTCAGTTTTGATTAAATATAATGGCCTTATTGGACATTTTAATGCTCCATAGCAATAATACAAGGAATAGAACAGGGTTTAATTTTTACTCAGTGATGTCCCTGTTTTCTAGTCAATCAAAACTGTCACAACAAGATGATGGTGATCTATCATCTATGAAAACTGTTGTTTTACCTTTATTAGCTTTACAATTTTTGTCCAACATAATCCAACAACGAAGCTATAATGGTACTGGTAGTTTCTTTATTAATTCAATTGTTATGGCATCTTCTTATTTAAATTCTAATAACAACAATAACTATTTTCATAATACTAATAAACCAAGTAATCAATGGTATAGACAAGATTAAAATTGATCCTACAATAATAACAATAACAACAATTTATACTATTAGGATTTCTTTTTTTTTTTCTCATACATTCCCTTGATTACATCTATTGATATATTAAATATTTATGTTTATACGTTTATGTGGATGTATATATTTCATAAAAGATAGAGGGATTAACATTAGTTACACATTTGGGAAAAAAAATCGTTATAGGTACCCAAAGAATTTTAGCAATGAAACAAAGTTTTTAGATTGGAATATGTCATGTGTAGTTTTGGAGGAAATTAATGAATATATTGAAGAACTTATATGTTTAGCAACTTTGGTTATGTATATAAATAAACTTAAATATGAGTTTTTATCATGTCCATTATATGAATATTGAGTTACAGAAGCTATTAGAGTGATCAACAGTTTTGTTAAAGATGGAAAGCCTACACTGAGTCCTCATCTATTTTTTTTTTTCACCAGTTCTATGGATTTCACAGAAGAAATCTAACTACAATTCCAAGCGGTCAGGGTGGAAAAGATAATATATATATTTTTGTTGATAACATTTCTAGTATTTGTCCTAATAATGAAGATAAAATGTCCAGTTCAATCCAAAAAAAAAAAAAAATTGACATTGATAGTAGTTAATGTTAATTTAGATGGGATCACATCTCAAATTATCAACGGAAGAGAATTTGTCAATTTGGAACGGATTGTAACACTAAGTGGCGACACGAAAAATTTGTCACCATTTTTGAAACTTTTTATAGAAGTTGTGCTTATCTCATCGGTTCTAGAGCTGCGCTTGGATTGAATTTTTCTACTTGAATTACTATGATATTTATTTAGCCTTAAAGAGAATTGTAAGTGGCATGATCGATGAATTTCTATATTATCACATGTATATTCATCATATTATCAGAAATGACATATTTTTTTTTTTTCAAATATTTCTTATGATCAGGTATTATTTAGTTTGATCTATATAAAAAAATATTGTTATGATTATTTAAAAGGTACTCCTAAGAAAAACATTATGAAATAAATAAATTATCTTATACCTTGATTGTTTATGGTCACTAAAAAAAAAAACTTCAATTAATTGTGAAACTAATACTAATGACAAAATATATGAAATAAATAGATACAAAAGTAATTCTTTGATTGCTTTCCATTGACGGCTTCTCTTAACAGATTATAATTCAAGTAGATATTAATATATGATAAATCTTTTTTCAATCACTTCAAGGACTTCTTGAAGCCTTAGCCTTTGAGTAGGAATGATCTTTTTTGGTCTTTCTCTTATTTGCCTTTCTCAAGGATTGCCCTTGACCTTGGAAACTTGTCGATTGATTTTCTTTATTATCTTCATTCTTTGTGTCCAGTTTTGGCAAAACTATTGGGAATCCAAAAAATAATTGTCCCAGTGGTAAATCTAAACGTGCAGGTTCCCCATCAAGGTTGATATTCAAAGATTGAAGCTTCGTATCTACCATATCATTTTTCTTTTCATTTACTTTTTTTTTACCAGATAAACTTTCTCCGTTTCCAATAAAATTATTATTTGTATTGCCTTTATTACTGCTCATTGCGATTTTAGGATAATTTATTCTTGTAGACATAGACCCTTGTTTAACGATACTTGTATCAAATTTATCTGCAGTCTTCTTCTTTATATTACTTTTATTTGAATCATTTGAACTTTGTCCCTGTAAATTAGTTTTATAATCTGGTTCCACGTACCCAACAGGGGGAGCAAAATCCGTTATTAAATCCGTCTCTACGACGCAAACACTATTTGAGCCATTCTGTGGTTTAACTTCTAGGATCTTAATTTTATAAATTTTATTATTATAATTTATTTCAATGACATCATCCACAGTCAAAGTGGAAAAGTTACGTAAGGCATTCTCTAAGACAGCTTTAGGATCAGAGATATCTAAGAAATCCACAGATTGTGGTTCCAATTTGACAAATGTGCCTCTAGGTAATTCAGTGGATCTTATTGTAAGTAAGGCACCAGGTTGAACGTTTAAAGTCTCTAACATCCAATTAGGTAAATACGCTCTCCCTTCCTCTGCAGTGAATTCAAGAACCCCAGCATGTGTCAGTTTACCTGTTTCATTTACGGTCAATTCGAATAGCATTGGATATTGGATATTTAGTAAAGACAATTTATTCAAAGCGCTTGGAGGTAAGAATATTTTGCCACCAAAGTTGGCATCATCCTTTCTTATTCTATCGTTCATCATAGTGATGGGATAGCATCTGAATAATTCCGCAAACGTTTGAGACATAAATGATTGGAACGAGTTATTGGCATCAGCCATCACGTTTGACATAAATCCAGAAAACATGATGTATAATAATAATACAGTAGAGAAGTTTGATATAATTAATTATGGTGATGGTATATTTCAACAGCTTGCTTTCCGCATACAATCCTCAGAAAGATACACTCAGGTCTTTATTTCAGGAGGAAGGTATTAATAAGTGTAGTTTTGGTTTGACATTCACACATCAATTATAACATGTGTGTTGTCTTTTGCAAGTTTTCAATACCTCTATATTCTGCATAATAAAACTTTCCCACTTTGCTAAAGACTCCAAATGTGGATGTATGGGTGTAAGGATATATAATTTTAAAAAAATTTTTTTTTTTGGTTTATTGCAAGAATTGAATTTTAAACAAGAAGATTGAGAAATAAGTTTGTTGATGCAAGATTTTGGTATAGAAGGAGACCTTTCCTGTTGTTTGCATTCAATTGGGGGGGAGTTATATATTCATTGATGCATTATCATTGTGTGAACCGTGGAGTGATATTGTATATTATCTTAATATCTATCTGAGCATAAAGGATAATAATGGCTGTAAGGACAAGAACTAGAAGATCTACACGGAAGACAAAAAAGGAAGATGACTATTCTTTGGGTTCGGATGACCCTATTCTCTCTAGCGATAAAAGTGAAGATGTTGTTGAGCAATTAAGTGATATGGCTATTTTAACGAGTGATGGAAATAATGAACAAATGGATGAGGATGAAGATGAAGAAGAGTTGTATAAAAATTTAGATGATTTGAGAGATCTTATTGGTGATAGTTCAGATGACGAAAAGACTAAAAAAAGACAGAGGAAAAGCACAAATAGACGAAATTCTGATATTGATGGGTCTTATTATAATAGTGAAATGACAGGTAAAAATGACGATGATGATGATGATGCTGATTATGATTATGACAATGAACATGAATATGTAGATTCTGATGGTGTTGACGATGCATTGTTAGCAGAATTTTCTGATTATGATGGTAGTTCAGATGAAGACGAAGGTGATTTCATGGATGCTATTAGAGAAGCAAATAATTTTAAGATTAAGAAAAAGAATAGAAGAGGTAAAAATAAGTTCAAAAGAGAAAGACCAGTGGATCCAGAAGTTGCACAGCTATTATCTGAAGCCAATGAAGCCTTTGTAAGAAACGATTTACCTACTGCAGAAAGATTATTTAATAAAGTTATTAAAAAGGATCCTAGAAATTTCGCTGCATATGAAACGTTAGGTGATATTTATCAACTTCAAGGAAGATTAAACGACTGTTGTAATTCATGGTTCTTAGCTGCACATATTAATTCATCTGATTGGGAATTTTGGAAGATTGTGGCTATACTTTCTTATGATTTAGGGCACTATAGACAAGCAATATATTGTTTCTCTAGAGTTATCAGTCTTAATAATGAAGAATGGGAGTCTGTGTATCGTAGAGCTTTGTTATATAACAAAATGGGACAGATAAGGAAAGCTTTGAAAGATTTTGAAAGATTATATGAAAATAACCCATATGATTCCAACATTTTACGTGAATTAGCTATCTTAAATGTTGATTATAATAGAGTAGCAGAGGCAATTAAACTTTACATGGATGTTTATGAAATGAATGTTAAAAGAAGACAAGCAATAATAGAAGCAAGTGAGAAAGCAGTGGGATCTTCTGATGATGATAATGAGAGTAATGATGATAACTCTGAATCAGATGTAGAAAATGAAGAGATGGAAGAGATGTATCAAGAAGAGAAAAAATTATATTCTGGAGTCAATTGGAAACGAATTAATAGAAAATATAGATGTATTCCGTTTGATTGGTCTTCTCTTAATATTATAGCAGAATTATCTTTAAAATCTGGTGAAAAAAGTAACGAAAGTATAAAGACTATTAAGAAATGTGCACGTTGGATACAACATCGTGAATTACAAACATTTTGGGATGATGCAATTGATGATTCAGAATTCGATAATAGACGATTAAAGAGTAATCGATTTGATTCTTTACCAGATGATGAAAAATCGAAATCGTATATTTTACCAATCGATATTAGAGTCAGATTAGGTCTTTTAAGATTAGAAAATGAGAGCTTCGTAGAAGCAATGAATCATTTCCAATTTTTATATGATGAAAATTTCTCGGACGTAGCTGATTTAAATTATGAAGTTGGTGTAGCTTTAACTAAAGCTGAGAAATTTCAAGAAGCATTAGATTTCTTGACTCCATTGTTATCTCTCTCTGATTACTCGACTGTAGAATTCTATGAAAATATAGCCAAATGTTATAAAGAAACAGAAGAGTATGATACAGCTAGACAATTTTTAGAAAAAGTCATTGAATTGGATCCAGAATCCTTGGAATATAAATTAAGCTTGGCAGAAGTACATTACCATTTAGGTAATATAGATATTTTTAAGAGTATATTAAATGAGGTTACAGTTATTAGAAAGAGACAAAAGGCTCAATTGTATGGTGCGGTTGATGAAAAGGATAAGGAACAATTAGAAAAAAAGGGTTTGAATAAAGAGCTATCAGATGGAAGAGATGCTAGTAGTAAGCCATTGCTAGAAGATAGTAAATATAAGACATACACGATTAAGAAGAAGAAAACACCACAAGATATCGAACGAGAAAAGGCAGAAAGAGAAAAAAGGATTACATTAAAAGTATTAGAGAAATATAACAGTTTGAAAAATTATGAGAGGGACATGTCAGGTAACAACAAAGCTCAGATTAGTCAATGGATAGGAACTGTTTCAGATCTAGTTGACGTTTTCAGTTCTGTTAAAAACTTTTTCGTAAGAAGTAGATCCAAAAAATTCATTGGTATTATTAGAAGGACGAAGAAATTTAACACTGTGGTTGACTATCAATTAGAAAGATTATCACGTTTATCAGAGGGGGATCAACTATCTGACTCTTTACCAGTTATGGAAGAAAGAGTGACTTTAACATCTACAAAGGAACTTCGTGGTTTGACTTATGATCAGTGGTTTGATTTATTTATGGATTTAGCTTTGACAATTACTAAATATAGAAGTGTTCATGATGGTTTAAGTGTGATTGAAACGGCACAAGAAGTTAATGTATTTGTTCAGGATCCTAAGAGAGCTAAGATTATGAAATTTGTTAGACTTGCAATTGTTTTACAGTTAGACGATGAAGAGGAATTATTGGCAAACTTAAGGTTACTATTAAATCAATACCAGTTTAATAGAAAAATATTGTTATTATTTATGTTTTCATTATCACATGGTAAGCTGGCCACAAATATATTAACATCTACTATTCAACAAAAATTCTTTCTTAGGTTGATCAAAGCATTTGATTCGGTTAGATATAATACCCATGTAAGAGGTCAGGCATCTATTACTAATAATGCTGTAGATAATCCAGAGGGCAAGCCATCCCCATATATTTACTACATATATTCTGTTCTACTTTACTCAAGTAGAGGGTTTCTTTCAGCACTTCAATATTTGAGTCAATTAGAAAATGAGATTCCAGATGATCCTATGGTTAATCTTTTATTGGGCCTTTCCCATCTACAACGTTCAATGCAAAGACTTACTGCCGCTAGACATTTCCAAATTTTGCATGGACTTCGTTATCTTTATCGTTACTATGATATTAGAAGGACTATGTATACCCAAATAGAAAAACAAGAGGCAGATTATAATCTTGGTCGCGCATTCCATTTGATAGGTTTGGTGTCAATTGCAATCAAATATTACAACAAAGTTTTAAATGATTATGAAGATGAGAAATTGAAAAAGCATGCAGCCTTTAACTGTATTAATATATATCAGGAAAGTGGCAACACTGCATTGGCTAATTTCCTCATGGAGAAATACTTAAGTATATGAATAATGAATAAAGTTATAATAAGATGAACAAAAAAAGCTGATATTTTGCTACTAGAGAGATGTAGTTGAGTGGTACCTGTGACATGTCCTAAAAGTGTTGTTTTTAGTATTTTTGTTTCAGTTTTGTTTTTTTTTTTTAAGTTTGATCAAAGGGTATCATGGGTAAGTGATATAGTATGAAACAAATATGAAACAAATTGGAATGTATAAAACATGAAGACAGTCAAAATGTTTCATATATTTATTTAATATCCACTTAATGTGTATCGGTATATATATATATATATTAGAATATTTATGTATGTTTATAGTTCTACAATTAAAGAGGTAATGGAGTGGGTGTTTATGATTAGGAGCATACTCTATGAAATATGTTGTTGATACTTGAAATCATTCCCACAGCATGATTAAATTTTCTTTATTACAATATAAATTGAATAGATGTACTTTGGATCTTAAGTAACGTTCAACTAGAAAATTTGCTATGCCAAGTCAGGTCAAGTATGGTTTAAAAACAAAGGTAATGACAATGGAAAGGTTTGTTGGTCTGGAGAAAAGGGAAAATGTGATTGGATATGTTGCAAGTCAAACATATGGTCTTAATGTGTCATCTACAAAGCAGATAAGTGCTCTTACTTCTACTTCTCGAATAAAATTAACTGCTCTCTCAGACGAACCTAAGGAGATGTCAGGGAAGATTATTGGTCTGTCAATTGGATTACCTATTGGAATATTTTGTTTTGGTTTAATGATATTTTTAATATATTTTTATTTTATTAAGAACTCCATTTTTTTGTCAGTACAACCAGTGTCACCGAAAGAATCAATAAAAGGCTCGGAAAGTACATGGTTAAATAGGTTTTTTAATTTTGATTGTTTTCATAAAAGTAAAAATGATGATGATATTGAGAATAACTATGGAGTAAACTCTCTTGAATGGTCAAATAATCATGCAATTGAGTCCACGATCCAATATAAGATTGGAATAAATCCATGTAATTCTAAAGGATATGAAAACTTTCATATACGCACCCCAAAGGATGTATACAGAAAGTATCCAAGGATAAAACCACAGCCGCTCGAGAAGATATCAAGTCTCAATTTCTCTGAAAATCGTTTATCTTTTGCTAGTGATGCTTCAACTGATGTAAAAAATAGTAATAAAGGAATTAACGATGGTTACGATTATACTTACGTTGATGATTCTATATATAAAAAGAATAAGGGCAAAGAGAATTTTACTTCCAAATTTGTCTCTAGTTCACCTTTGGATAAAAGAACCAATAGGAGTTCGGTATACCAAAGGATTAATGATCTAATTCCAAGATTAACTCCTACAATTCAACTTAAGAACCTAAAGATACTTAATCGATTAGATAAAAATTACGCTGAACAACCTGTTGGATATGAGAATGAGAGGTCTCCAATATTAGAAAAATCTCACCATGTGAACTTTGAGGACGTGGATGCACATGATACGCGTAATTTGTATACCGAATCATGTGATTTACCTTCACTGCTCAATGCTAATATTTCTAAAAAGGAGCAAGTGGAAAGTAGGTATTCATCGATTAACCATTTAATTGAAAGACAGGTTTTAGAAAACAATAAAACTAACAGGAGGTCGGATATTATTATTGAGCCTGTTCCTTTCAAAACTAAAACTTCTAAAAAGCCTAAAATTGAGATTTTGCCCAACGAAAATGAAGTGCATGTTAAATCAGGCCATTCATTCTTAGATAAGGAAAACAGTAAAGAGGACGATAAACATAATACAAAATTGACAGTAGGCAGAGTGTATCCGGTTATACGACCATATATTCCTCAATTAACAGATGAAATTTCACTATCTATTGGTGAATACGTGAGAGTCCTTATGGTCCATGATGATGATAGATGGTGTCTAGTTGAAAAGTGTACCATGGATGGGACATCTAAATCGTTAATCAATTTTGGTGATCAAATGAGAAACAACAGAAAGTACTTAAATGATGATAGAGGAATAATACCAGGTGAATGCATATTAAAAGGAGACTTTGTATAGCATTGTATTTTTTAGAGGAAGTATATCTTTGTATTTTTCTGTGGATGTATATATAAAATAGAAAAACGATAAATATTCAAACAAAAATATATTAATAAGTACTACTGAATATCTTTTTAAAAATAAGTTTTTAGGATATATACTATATTTCCTTAAATATCAAATATATATGTACGTGTCTAGATAGAGGTTCTTTTTTTTATTTTAAATGTATCTAAATAATTAACAATCCATTTGATACAACTTTTCAGTTTAAGACCTTAACTTCATTATCGATATAGGTCTTTTCATGAGCAAGTTTAGAAGGTTTCCCAAAACAAAATTGGGCAACTATAGACCAATTAGATGGAATCTTTTCTTGTGTAGCCTTAACAAATTTATTGTAATGTTGTAAATAAGCATTTAACCCTAGATTATGTAAAAGCAATCCAGGACTAGACTTGAGCAACACCAAAATTTTGATCAGCAAACCTTTGAAAAGCTACCGCCCATCTAGGGAAATCGACCTTTAATTTTTCTGTGGTTTTATCATCAATAAAGAAAATAGCTGAACCATAGGCTTCATCTCTGATAGCTTGTGGCCTTTTCCTAGCATCATCTTTGGGCATAGATTTAGTGACATGGTCCCAAACCTTTTTGTGAGTAACACCACTTAAAAATAATGCATGACTAGGTTGGGAATTGAATGCAAATGGAGTTTCCTTAATAATTTCTTGGAGTGCGGCTTTAAAAATCGGCTATTGTAAGAAAGGATGGTAATTCTGGTTTAAACTGATAGATAGTACGACAAGTGGAAATAGCTTTTAAAAAATTAGCCTGAGGAACAGTAGAAATTTTTTATAGGTTTAATCATATATGCAGGTAGAGTTATTGATGGATGGGATGTCAAGTTATGAAGAGTTGTTGTGTTCGATTTTGTCTCGAATAAAAGTTCAGAGAAAAATCAACATAACATAATTTGTTCTTCAAAGGAAGAAAATAAATATGAGAGTTTATATATGATAACAAATTTTGTTCAATCTTTTGTTTTTGTGGAAATAAGAAACGTGCAAATATAATCCATCAAAGGAAAAAGAAAACAGTAGTAATAATATTATTGATGACGATAATAATAGACAATGAATAAGATTATTACATAAAAAAAATATATATTAAAATATTCTTTGCTTCCTATCAAAAAATGAAAATAGATACAGTGTTACCTTATCCTTATTCATACAATAAGTCGTTTTCTTGTTCACTCCACTGCGAATAAGTTCTTGCTTCATGAATCTTGATCTATATTGTTCTTCCGACTTTATAAATTTCTCGAACTTGGTAACCCTATTATTATGCCCGAACTCTCCGATTTTTTCGACTGACGGAAATGAAATGCAGTGCAAAGGAAATACTTTCTTTTAATTTGGATAAGAGGAAATGAAAAAGTGAAGCAGCAAGTAAAATAATAATAATTTCTTACCAAGAAAAGATCAATGTTATTAGGGTTTGATCTAAGGTTATTTTTATTTGAAGGAATTTTAGAAAGCAAAAGAAGAAGTTGAGGAAATTTTCCAGGGAAAAAAAAAATAATTAATACGTCAACATATCTTAGTTTGGTTACTTTATTCGTTATCTTTGTGAATGAGGGAATAGGTCAAACCAATGTGCAATGATGATAATAAAGTTAAGAGAAATTTATAATTGTGTAGTTTTGGAGATGATAGTCAGTTTGATTGATTGCTGTTTCGAATAAAAAGGATATGCACCATAATAACAATATTTTATTTTGATTATTTATATCTATAAAGCGATTTATATAGAATGAGATGGAAAGTATTGATTTATTTTCAATTCGTTAAAAACGTGAAATATGATGGCTTTAACATAATAAGTTAGTAAAATATTTTTTAAAAAAAAAACATATATAAATATATATTTCTGTTTTCTTTCTGTAAGTTGTTAATTGAAAATTTCAACTGGATTATGATCGTACTCCTTAGCTGGTGGGGCTTCAATACCAGTACCAAAACATAATTGAGCTACAACAGTCCATTTAGCTGGAACTGCACTTGGTAAAACTTCCTTAATTTGGTTATTATAATGTTGAATATGAACACCTAAACCTAGACTTTCCAAAGCTGCCCACGTAACGATTTGAGCACCACCAGTGGCATGGGATGCACAAACAGGGAATACATCAGCGATTTGTGGCATTTCAGTTTGTAATTTTTCAGTGACTGTATCATCGGTAAAGAAGATTACAGAACCGAAGGCTTCATCCCTAACGGATTGTGGTCTCTTCCTGGCATCATCATTAGGCATGGATTTAGTGACATGGTCCCAAACCTTTTTGTGGATATCGCCAGTCAAAATTATAGCACGGTTGCATTGAGAGTTTAAGGCAGTTGGGGATTCTTTTATAATGGTTTGCACAGTAGCTTGAACGTCATAGATTGATACACCAGCTGGTAATTCTGGTTTTAACTTATAGATAGTACGTCTTGAAGAAAAGGTGTGTAGGAAATTAGCAGTAATGGAAGACATTTGTAGGATTTTGTTTGTTTGTATGTTTGTTTGTTTTCTTGGAGTGTTGGATTGGTTTATATGTCTGATTGTTATTCTTGTTGAAAAATCAAGTGAAAACTGGTATTGGGAGTAATAGAAGATTTTGCAAATATGCTTTCATAATTCATCCTTATATATACATTATATTATATTACCATCACCATTGATATTTGTGTATTTTTTTTTACAGGCATAGTTATTGAGTTATATTGTAGCTTGAGCTAACTAATAGAAACTTTGATTACTCATAAGAAGTATCACCTTACATTATTTGGTTTTTCTAATTAATAAGCATTCTTGAAAGGTAGAATTGAACAAAAAAAAAAATAATTAAAGATCTCTTCTATTATATTAATATTATCATGTGAATATCAAATTAATCGATTCTGTTATCTCAACATTTAGCTAAAGGTGCAAGCTAAAAAGAAAAGTCTTCTTTTATGGGTTTTTCTTTTGTAATTAATAAGGAAAATGTTGTTCTCTATTATGAGGATTTTTTTAGCAGCAGGGGGAAAGAAAAAAAAACAATAATTATGATTTTTTACTTCTATTTCACCGTATTTTTGTTTTTTTTAAAAAAAAATTATTTGTTCTTGCTGAGTAATTGAGAAATGTCACAATTTGGGGTGAACTTCTTTTGATTAGTAATTGGTGAATTATATATAGTAAATACAGAATAAACATATATCTCAGTTTACATTAATAAAGAATCAATCCTTTGTTTAAAGAGAGTAGATATGTATGTTTAATGAATTGGTATATTTTGAATTGAAACGGAATTTATATAGAGAAAGTTGTGAGATTGGAGAGAATAAGATAGACGATTTAGGAAATCGAATTGTAATATGGTATAATATAGATATTGTTGTTGTTGTTGTTGTTTTCCCTCTCCATCTTTCTTAGTTCCTAGTGTTACAGGAATACTTGTACTGTTCAGTTTTTTTGAAGAAAAACAAAAAAAAACGGTAAAGATTAAATGAGCCGTCTCTTGTATTAAGCTTCAAGGATGGTTTATCTGTTACCCTTCTGCCCACAAGAAAAATTATTCCAAGTGGTACCAACGACGATCACTCCATATTGGAATCTTTATTCTCTCTTTTTTTTTTTTTTTACGTGAAGTTCCTCCTTATGTGACGGACCATTCCCTCTTTTCAATGATCACTCTAACAGTAATCAATTAAGAAGATAACGTATCTTACGAATTTTTTTCACCTTGTCGAAGTTCAGATTCTACCTGATATAACGTTTGACTTGAAATAGACAAAGAATATATTGTAAAAGGATAGAAATGCGATTGAATGAATAATCACTATATAATTAACGATCTAATATATATAAAAGTTATTTTTGAATAAAAAGAACACGATACAAAAAATTAGGAAATAGAGAAGGAAGCAGAATGTAAGGGTAAACGAAATTTTTGAAATGTGTAATATCAACCAGTACAATTTATCAACAGATTTTCATGGATACAGAATGAGAAATAAATATTATATATATATAGTAGAATGCACATGAATAATAATGAGGAGGGAATAAAATACTAAATAGTACCGATCATCAAAAGTCATTAGAAGAAAGTGAGGTTTGGGGGGACTATGACGGGACTAACACCAGAAAGCCCAGACTCTCTTCCATCTTGGACCGTTTCTTAGTTTTTCTTTGTATTCTTCATGTTCTTGTCTTAATACTTCTTCATCATAGATCTGTCTTTGATAAATTAAATCGATATCGGAAGCTCTAATAAACAATCTCCAATCTTTCTTCCAGATCTTGTAACCAAAGTAGAAAGCCATCAAAATTGGCATAGCTAAATAGTTTTCAAAGAATGATTGAACATCTAATTTGCCCTCACCGATTGGTGCAAGGGCGACCCAGAATTGACCGATAAGGATCAAGAACATCATACTGAAAGAAAAGATAGACCCCCAGATACCGACTTGAGACAAGTAACCAACCTCACCAAGCGATCTACCTTGAGCCTTCATAGCTCTTCTGAATCTAATATGAGACAAACAGATAGACATCCAAGTGAAAAGTTGAGAAAGACCGGAGACGGCTAATAACCATGTGAAGACTTCATCTTCCTTTGGAGAGGTAGCACAGAAAGCAATGACACCGAATAGAAGTGCTGCTAATATACCCATCAATGGTCTACCAGCTCTATCGATGTAAGTGAAGATTTGAGGAGCATAACCTTGTTTAGCTAAAGTTAATAACATTCTTGGACTAGAATAGAAGGCGGAGTTTGCGACAGGATAAAACAGAAAGAATGATAACTGCATTGATAATATCTGGGACAACTTTAATACCATGAAGAGCAATAGCTAAGACGTATGGTGATGCTTTGATACCGTTTGATTGGGTGCCTAATAATTGATTTGAATTGTAAGGAACAAGGAACCCAACGATGATAATAGAAGCCAAATATATACACAAGGCTCTGTAAATGATTTTTTTAGCAGCAGATGGAATAGCTTTACGTGGATTAGATTGTTCAGAAGCAGTGATAGCAATAAATTCAGATTGACCGAAGGAGAAAGCAGCGGTAACGAAAACGTTTACCACCCCCTTGAAACGATCAATTGCCCTATCACCTCTAAATGCACCTGGATCATGCCAGTATTTACCACCGATGTATCCATCGTCACCAGCACCACCACAGATAAGGATAATACCCAAGATGAAGAACCCAGCCATCATTAGACACTTGCATGTGTTAAAGAAGAACTCTGCTTCGGCATAACCTGCGGCACCACCAAGAAGATTAATGCCCACAATTAAAATGTAAAAGATGACGACAAAGATATCAGGATCGACTTTTGTAGTCCAGTATTTAATTGTCATAGAAGCGGTGACCAATTCCAATGGACAGACACAAAGCCACTGAAGACAATAAACCCAAGCTACTGCGAACCCAAGAGCAGGGTCGATCAAGAAACTTGGATAAGCGTTAAACCCACCGACCAAAGTCAGGTAGTTGACAGCCATTTCACCACAAGCTTGAATAATACAATAAACCATTAAACCCATGATGGTATAACCAATAACCAAGGCAGCTGGACCACCACCAGATAGAGTAGCACCATTACCGACCAGCAGACCGGTCCCGATCCCGGTCCCCAAAGAGATCATAATGACATGCCGAGGTTTAATAGTCTTTTTCAATTTTTTATCAGTTTCATCGTTACTGACCTCACCCTCGGTTTTTTTAGCCATAGCATTTACAATTAAGTCAGCATCCCCTTCACTTGAACCCAATTCTACATCGATATCAGAGCTACTACTACCACCACCACCATTATTATTTTCATGTACAGGTTCATCAGCTCTCTTAAAAGAATCGATAAATTTTCTAAACCTTGAGACAGGTTGGTTATCAGAATACGAATAAGCGTTTTGTGAATCACTATTATTTTTCAATGTTTCGAAGTATTCGACTTCATTCTCTTGTTCAGTGGATTTAACCTCTGTTTTAACTTCTTTTATTTCAAACCTTGAATCAGAACCACCAATTGGAGAAGACGGCATATTGAACAAAGTTTATTTATTTATTTGTTTATTTATTTATTTATTCTGTACTTATTTTGGTATAATAATATTATTCAAGTATTTATAGATGCAAAAACCTGGGAGATGAATTTAGAAGATGAATTTCTTCTATCAGAAAAAAAAAAAGTAATATTTGAAGAAAATAGAAATATCTTATAATAGAGAATAACCACTAATGAACCAAGTATTCGACCAATACAGATAGAGAAAAATAGTGTATTAGGTAATAAATAAATGAAGATGTAGTATGTTTTGTGTGTTGGTTAGTTATTTTTGAATTGTTTTTTTTTTATATGTATATATTAATATTGAACAGAAATAGAATGATTAAAAAGATGGCACTAATAATAATAAATAGCCAAAAAGATAAAAAGAGAAAAAAAAAAAAAAGCTAGATATATAGATAAACTTGTATTATAATGTGATTTATGTCAAGAAGTTAGAATATATACTTGAAGACCAAGATAAAAAAAAAAATTGAAAAGTCGATGAATATTAAGAAAGAAAGAAAATAATAATAATAATTCTAAAAGATTCATTAAGTCCGTTCATCTACAATGCATTATCTTCTTTTTATGTGTCTATTTTCCTTTTTTGTCTTCTCGATATTTTCTTTAGCAAAAGAGTTAAAATAAAATATAATAAAATGTTTTTAAAGATAACGGCTACGCAATGTAAAAGTAAGAGTATATTGGTTATTGATAAAAAAATTAACAACAGGAAAACAGTGTTTTAGAGAGAGAATGGTTTAAGGTTATTATTTTTGAAAGGATGTTCCCTTTTTTATTGTTACATAGAGATAAGGAAGTAATTTCCTTTAACAGTATAATATCTATTGTTTTTTTTTTCGTGACAGTAAAACATAATTTAAAACATTTGTTTTTGCTTTTGTGTATTTGTGTGTCTTTTTATTTTTCTTTAAACAAAAAGTCCTGAGCCGTAATTTGGTTACCAACAAAAAAAAACAAAAGAAATTTGTTCGGCTCTATTGTTTTTATTTATTTGAGCGGCACGAAAAATATGTAACAAAAGAAATTAATTTTGTATTATATATTTTTCCCCACTGCCTTTTGTTTGGGTTTTTTTTTTATTTATTTTTTTTTTAATGGATCCGGAAATAACCGTTTTCTATAACACCCATAAAACAAAAGGTATTTTCAGTCAATTCCTATTTAGGATATCGTGGAATAATACTTCGTAAAAGATGATTATATGTTCGCTGCTCAAATTATTGGTTTTTTTTTTTCTTTCTTTCTCGCCTTATTCCATTTAATATGAGTATATATAATTAAATAACATAATACTGTTATAAATTAAATAAATTACGGGGAAAAATTAGGCTGATGGATTTGTAAAATATCTGTTAAAATAAAATGATATACATTTGTTATAAGAAAGATCAATAATATTTCCATTATGAATCTAAAGAGGTATATCACCCTTATATTTTCTTCTAATCCTTGTTTTGTTTTGTTTTTTCTTTCTTTACGTATATATATACTCTAGATTTATTTAAACTCGTACTTTACAATTACTACAACAGGTTTTTTCTTCAGTCTTCACTCTCTACATACTCTAATTGGAAACTCGAGAATACGTAGTCCGCGGATAACACATTTTGTCGAGGCAAACGACTTGAAACAGTAGAAATTTTTGGACCTAGGTTGTGGGGGAGTAAGAAGAGTAACGACTATATAATTTGTATGTGTTTTATATATTATTAATAACCATATTTTATTATACAACTTGAGATACCCCCTCACACTAACCCTTGGTTGTTTATTTTTTTTTTTTTTTTTTTTCTTTGATGTTTTTTTAATGTTTTGTTTTTAATTTCCAATAATCGAATCATTGAAAAATATCATGGAAGAAAAGGAAAAAGTGTTTTTTTTTTTTTATTTTCAGTTCTTTTCTCCATTAAATATGAACAAATTTTAAATACAAAGAATAATATATATATATATATAAACTTTAAGTAATACAACTCTTTAGTAATAGAAACAAGCAGTTCAATCAATGAATAACCATGAAAGAGACAGAGGTATTATTGTATTTATTCTTTTTCTTTTTCTTTTTTGACTTATTATTCTTTCAAAGTACAGCAGAGAAACAAAATATTCATCAAAATAAGTAGAAACTTTTATTAAAATAAAATTTTCATAGATTTCAATATTCTTATCTTTTCAATTATACTCTCTCCAATGGGGGAAAAAAAAACATAAGCTTTGAATAAACCTAATACTTCAACAAGGATACGAAAAAAAAATAAAAATTAGAAACTACCTTAAAATAATCGAATAATTTTACTTGAATAATAATCCATTCATATTCCACACACAAAAAGATATATACCTTCTAACACACTCTTCAACTCAAACAAATTTGTTCCTACTTCTTATTAACAAACCCACCCCCCCAAAAAAAAAAAAATAATAATACTACTAACATAGAATACAGTAAGAACAAACATACCAAGATATCACTACTATCTCTCTATTATTCTCCCACTTTCAAACTCCTTTTCCCACTAATTCACACATATGGGAACAAGCTAATGCAAACAAACAAACAAACATTGTTGCCTTTAACAAATAATATACAACAACAACAGCTGGAGAAACGAGGAGGAGGAAAAAGAGGGGTAAATCCAGGGTTTGACGTCGATTTTGTCAATTTACAGCAACGGAAACAAAAGCCGCAACTTTTTTCTTTACCCCTCTTCTCCCTCCTTGACAGCGAAACAAAGAAAATTTTTGAAGGCAACGCTTTTTTCTTTTTCTTTGTCTTCTTTTTTTTTTTTTTGTTAAATAATATATATATATTTTTTTTAAATAAAATAGGATTACTTTCCTCGAGAAGTGACCTGATTAAAATGATTTCTATTATTATTATTATTATTATTTTTTTTTTATATATTTTAAAGGTAATTCACATTCACTTCAACCACTTGTAACCCAATTAGTACCTTCAAGTCTCTTATTTAATATTCACACATTCTCAAACGTATTTTTAAAACAAACAAACAAAAAAATTCATTGAACATTGAATGTTGAATATTCTTTATATTTGACCTTCAATTTTATTTGTATTTTCCTTCTCTCCCTCCCAAACTTCAACAGCCTCGACCCTGATTTAATCATCAACTTTTTGCTTATAGTCTTTTACTCAATTATTTCATTTCATTTCATTTATTTATTTTTTGTTTGACTATACCTATTCTTCAACCAAATGACAATGGATTCAATGGAATTACCTTCTATTAGTAGCACCACCAGTATCTCAGATAACCCTGCTCTAAGAAATTATTATGAAAAATTGTTATTTAAAAATAGTAGTAACAAATCCCTAACTGATTTTCAAGATAAATTTAATTCCAATGGCAATAATAATCTATTTGATGAAAATGAAGTTACCAACAGAGTAGACTTCATTAAGGGATTCAGCAACAACAACAATAACAAGACAAACTCTCCTTCCACTTCAACATCTTCTACAACTAACCATTCTCCTATGGTCGCTAATGAACAGTATAGTCCTCTAAGTAAGCTGGATTCACAACAACAATTTGAAAATGTCGATCCAAAGAAAAGAGTAAATAAAGTGATTTTCCCATCTTTGCAAATCATTCCAAATGAACTCAACAATGATTCAACGGAACAATCAGATGAGTATGATGTATCGATGTTTAAACCTGTAGATTTCAAGTATGAAAATGTTAATGTGACTAAGAAAAGTAACGCTCAGGTTAATGGTAGAAGACAATCTATCTTTAACTTCGCTAACACTAATAAAGATTCCAATAACAATATCGGTATCCAAATGAGTTCTTCTCAATCCAATACCACATCTATTTCAAATGACAAGACATTTCCCATTTTTAGTAACTTCAATTTCAGTGGTACCAATAATCATCAAATTATTAATAACAACAATATGAATCTAAATATAACAGGTGCTGGTAACTTGTGTCTACCTAATAGACAGGCTCTCTTCGCTAGTGAAAGAAGATCTTCTTACATTTCTGACTCTTTAATTCATCATAATAATTATCAGAATATCGATCCATATATCACCAACAATAACAACACACTTCTAAACAATTACCAATTCAATGGTCAAAATGGGTATATTCCAATGACACAAAACATGGGTGAAAATTTTAATATCATTCAAAATAATCCCGACATGGATTATTATAAACAAATTGGAAATAATGGTACAGAGACAACGAAAAGATCAAACGATAATGGATTGTTTTCACAAAGGATAGCTTCACAAAGTCCCGCTACTTTATTAAACCAAATGTTTAATAACACAAACAATATTAGTCCCTCCAATACTAAACCAAGTAATAATGGGTATCCATATAACAAATTGTCGAATATACCATCCCAAAATGAACGGTATTCCACTAGCACAATCGTTAAACACAATTACAATGATAATAATTTCATTGATCCATTCGTGAATAATTATAATAATCAAAGAAGAAACACGCAACCGGCACTATTTCCAATGAATAGTAGTAGTAGTAGTAATAATAATAGGAATTTCAACGGTAATTCAAATAAAAATAATCAGTATGGTTATTTGAAAAATCTAAACAATCCAAGATACACCACCACCACTTCTTCTTCTTCTTCTTCAAGCAACGGCAACAATAACATGACTGCAAAAATTGATAATAATACTAAGAATAGCGACAGTTTATTATCCGGATTAATATTATTAGGTACAGGACAATTGACATCATCGTTAGATTTACAAAAAATATATGAAGAATGTGGTAAAAATTATTTTTCAAGTGAAAGGACCTTTCAGTTCAGTGATTACATTAAAGATTTATTAAAAGTCGAGAGTAACGATGATGATAATGATGGAAGCAAAGATGCCGAGTTTCTAAACATCAAAAAATCGGTCTTAAAATTTTTATCATTTTTGAAGAGTTGTAATTTAAATTATAATCCACAATCCGATGCCTTTGTATCTAAGGAGAGCTCAAATAACAGCAACAGTAATATAGTTTCAGCCAACGACACATTGAATCAAAACAGTTTGAATAACGGCACTAATTCTACGTCTAGTTATCTACATTATAAGCCATTAGTGCTGGTGTCTTTAAAGAATGGTAAATTAGAACTGCTATCAGTTCCATCCAACAGCAACTTAGTCATGAAACGTGGAGATTTGATAATTATTGATGGTGATCGTGGTAAAGACTTAGCGCTAGTAGTGGAACCGAAGATAAATCTAGATATGGCACTAATGATAAATTTCTTGAAAAAGAAGATCCATTTCGATTCCTTGATTACGAATAGGGACCAACATTACCCTAATGAGAAGTTCATAGATGCGTTAGTCAATGTTACGCAGGGGTTAACTGACGAACTGGATCCCAAATTGTACGACGTTATCGAGTTGATTCAGTTGGTAGTTCCATCTAAACAAATAGTGAGATTTGCTACACCATGGGAAGTGAGCACGAATCTACATAACAAATTCCAAGATGAATTAAAGGCGTTACATATTGCACAATTGAAATTGAAATCGTTAAACAATCATGACACGAACTGTTCTTATGGTAATGGTCCGGTAAACAATGCAAGATTGAATATTAAGATCCTTAATGCGGAGTTCCAGTTTGATAGAAAGAAATTAACGTTCTATTATATATGTGAAGAACGTAATGATTTCAGGGAGTTGATTAAAGAATTATTCAAGTTTTACAAGACGCGTATTTGGTTATGTGCCATACCGAACAATTTGAATATAGATCAAAAATATTACGACAATCAACAATATGAATTGAAGATGTATAAAGATATGATGTCACATTATGTGAACGATGATTTAACCGACAAAAATTTCCAAAAAAATGGAACAGGTGGATTTGTTGTCGCACCACCATTGGATCAATTAAAACTAGACGATTTCCAAATTGGTGTTTATCAAGAATTGGTAAAAGAATTATTCTCTTCTTCCCAATCTTAAAAGAAAAAAGAAAAACACTTATAGACAATGCACACAGTCGTTATATATATATATATATATATATATATATATATACATACCTGTTAATAAAAAAGGGGAAAAAAAAAAGATCAATTCCTGTATTTTTTATTTTTAATTCATTAATTAATTAATAAATATATATATATATATATATATATAAGAGACACAAACAACATAACACCTATTCATGTTCAGCAAAGAAGAAATCGATAGCCAACAACCTTAATTTATTAGCCAATGCCCATTTTTCAATCCCTGTAGCAGGAGTCCCATACCCCCAATTAGGTCTTCCCTCGATAGGAGTGAATGCATGGTTATCTTGAGTCTCTTCAAATAAGAGGAAAACATAACGATGTTCACCGGTACCTGCCGGAGGACCAGGACCTATGTACTTGACAACTTCATGACCATTATCGATCAAGCCACCAGTTTGATCATGGAACCTGATACCGGTCTGAACGAAATGGCAGTATTCGGACCATTTGTGGTCTACCCTTGAAGGAGCATCAGGGTCAGTCATGACTAGTGTATAGGATTTATTTAAATCCAATGGAGAATCGGTGTTAGCGAGATAAGAGATTTTGGGAGTCTCTTGAGTAACATTTGTGGGCAATTTGTTACCTTGATGGACCACCACATTTGGATGTGGATATTGGATAGACAAAGTCCCAGACAAAGACAAATTTTCAGGATCTGTGATTTTGGGGAAAAGATCCTTGATCACTTCGTGTTTATTTAAGGCTTCTAATAAAGCATTCATCATCTCGACGATGTTTTATTTTATTTACCTTGAAGAATAAGTATAGAATTTAGTAATGCCTATATATATATATATATATATATATATATAAAAGGGTAATGGTTTTTGATAAGATTGAACCAGTTTCTATTTGATATCTAAGTTTTTCGATAAATGTATATTACTTATAAAGAACCTACAATATAAAATAAAGAATGGAAAGTTTCCTTGAATCTAGCAAGAAATGAATACACAGGGGGGGGTGGGAGAGAGAAGAAGAAGGGAAAAAAAAAACATACTAGCAAATGCACGTGACACAGAAATCACATGACCCACAGTTTTTATTTAAACGAGTGAAGCAAAAAAAAAAAAGAAAAGAGAGTTGAACAAAAAAAAAAAATGCTTTTCTTTTCTTTTTTGTCGCCCCCCATCTCTATTGTTGGCAACTCCCACAGTTTTTTGTGTAGAATTGGTGGGGGGGGGGGTTGTTTGATAATTTGTGCAGAGGACAAAGGCAAAAGCGTTAGGGTTTCTCAAATGACAGACAAACGACAACTGCACAAAAGTAACGTAACGAACAACAAAGTGTATCTTCGTGTGTTTGGGAAGGGGGGGCGGGAGAGATAGACCCTCTGTTCTTCTCCCTTCCCTCCAAGAGGTTTCTTGAATCTTTACTAAGCAAGCAAGTCATCAGACGTTGGAATAAAAATAGACCAAAATAAAAAAATAAAAAAAAAAGTCAAACAAATCCAACATAGAGAACACTGTTGTTTCTTAGGGTTTCGTATGTTCTAGATACTTAGAAACCCAGGGGAAGCCCTATATGGGTTTGGTTCTTTTTGTTTCTCTTCTATTTTCTATCCAATCCTGCCCAATAGACACCACACACATATAAACAATACAGTAAAGTGATAGAAAATACATTTTTAGACCGAAAAACATAAAAAATTTGTTTAAACGGAGGAAAGACAAACAAACACATGTCTCTCTCTCTCTCTCTCTCTCTTATTATTATTATTATTATTATTATTATTATTATGTATTATACGATTGATTTATATTTCTTTCTTTCTTTCTTGTATTTATTTATTTATTTATTTATTTATTTATTTTTTTATTTATTTTGTTAGTTAGGAAAAAACAAAAAAAAAATCCGATGAGATGAAATTTATTTTCTTTTGTGTTTTCTTCGAGGATGATGAAGAAAAAAAATTTTTTTTTTTCTTTCTTTTTTTTTTTTTTACCTTCTTTATCCACTTTTAATTCCAATATATCCATCCACAAAAGAAAGACGTCTTTTTGAATCCTCGAAAGAATTTTATTGGTGATGAGCAACTTTACAGGTATATATATATATAAACATCGACATGGAAAGATTCTTATCCATTTAATAAATTCTCTTGCATTCCTCATTGAATCTTTACATATCACTTAACTTTCTGTTTTTTTTTTTTTTTTAAAGAAAACTTTTTATTTTTCTCCCTCGATATCAATCAATCAACCGACACACACATACACATTATTATAAATAAATAAATAGATAAATAAATAAATAAATAAATAAAATGGCTGGTACTTTCTTATTCACTTCTGAATCCGTCGGTGAAGGTCATCCAGATAAGATCTGTGACCAAATCTCTGATGCTATCCTAGACGCCTGTCTAGAACAAGACCCTCACTCCAGAGTCGCCTGTGAAACCGCCGCTAAGACAGGTATGATCCTAGTCTTCGGTGAAATCACCACTAAGGCTGTCATCGACTACCAGAAGATCGTCAGAGACACAATCAAGAGAATCGGTTACGATTCTTCCGATAAAGGGTTCGACTACAAGACTTGTAACGTCCTTGTCGCTATCGAACAACAATCTCCTGATATCGCTCAGGGGGTCCATGAAGACAAAGCCATAGAGGATATCGGTGCTGGTGACCAAGGTATTATGTTCGGTTACGCTACCGATGAAACCCCAGAAGGTTTGCCCTTGACTATCCTTTTGGCTCACAGATTAAACATGGCCATGGCTGACGCTAGAAGACACGGCACTTTGGACTGGTTGAGACCAGATACTAAGACCCAAGTCACCATCGAGTACAAGGAGGACCATGGGAGATGGATCCCATTGAGAATCGACACCATCGTCGTCTCTGCTCAACACGCTGAATATATCTCCACTGAAGAATTGAGAAAATTGATCAAGTCAGAGATCATCGAAAAGGTCTGTCCACCAGAATTGTTAGATGAAAACACTAAATACTTCATTCAACCATCCGGGAGATTCGTCATCGGTGGTCCACAAGGTGATGCAGGTTTGACCGGTAGAAAGATCATTGTCGATGCTTATGGTGGTGCTTCTGCTGTTGGTGGTGGTGCCTTCTCTGGTAAGGATTACTCTAAAGTCGACCGTTCCGCCGCTTATGCCGCTAGATGGGTAGCCAAATCTTTGTTAGCTGCTGGTTTATGCAAGAGAGTCTCCGTTCAATTCTCCTACGCTATCGGTGTCGCTGAACCATTATCTATACACGTTGACACCTATGGTACTGCTGAAAAATCTGATGATGAAATCATCGACATTATTAAGAAGAACTTCGATTTGAGACCAGGTGTCTTAGTCAAAGAATTGGATTTGGCTAGACCAATTTACTTGCCAACCGCTTCTTACGGTCACTTCACTAACCAAGATTACCCATGGGAAAAGCCAAAGACTTTGAAATTCTAAACAAGTAATTGAAGTTTTTTTTCTCTCTCTTCCTCCTCCCCCTTCATTCCCACCGGCTTCCTTTTTTTTTTTCATCTTTGATATTCAACATTCATTTTTTTTTCTTTTGTGTGTGCTATAATCATTATAAATGGAATCATCATTAACTAATATAATTATTAATTCAACTTAATAACTAAAACAAAAAATTATAATAATAAGCAAAAAAGAGGACAAAAATGATATATTTAATTGTATAATTCATTATTTTTACCCACCGTGTAGAAATTATCAATTGTATTGGTTCAAGTATATTAATACCTCAATTATTGTTTTTATATGTGCATATATATTTGTATTTTATATAGTTTATATTATTTTTCAACAAAAAAATATTCCTGTTCCTATTAATCAATTAATTACTTTTCATCATCTTTTATTCTTTATTTCTTTTCTTTTTTTTTTTTTGTCATCGCTCCCTTCTGTATATACATATTATTCGTTTATAAAGTATTTAATAGATCTAATGCTTCAGTCAATTGATCTTTTGCAGTGACAATATCTTCATAATTTAATGCACTTATCGCATACTTAGCCAACTTTTGGATTTTTTCTATCTTTGAAGCATGGTCCATCATTTCTACTAATTCGTCCCTAGAATATTGATGATGATTTGACTGTGCCTCATCTATAGTTGTACTTTCATTGCTCATTTTCCCCTCTTCCTCGGTTTTTAAAGTATTGGACTCAATGTCGACTTTATTGTCAACATCTGAATCTATAAACTTTGGTTCTTTGTCTTCAATACCCCTTGGGACGTTAGGTAACTGGAGATCAGTTTCTTTACTACCAATATCCATCATATCATCGTTTAGCGTATCTGTCTCTTTACCACTTACCTTTCCCCCCTCATCTTCTTGTTCTCCTTCTACGTTACTTGCATCATATTCTTCCTTATCTTTGAAATTAACCGTCTCTGATGAATCTTCAACAATATTACCCTTATTCTTGTTGTTGAACTTCCCCTTAGCAATCTTACTTAAACACAATTTACAATATTTTAATCTTTTCTTTATAATCTGTTGTTGTTGTTGCTCCTCATTCTTCTTATCACCGTCATTATTATTAGTACTACTCTCCTCCGATACATTATCAAAACTCCATAAATGTAAAATTGTTTCAAATAAATCAATACAACACCAGAGCCCACGCCTTAAATCTTGTTCAATATCACGGTTACTACCACTTCCACTACTATTATTTATATCCTCATCTTGCTCCTTTGATATCTTAGACATCTCTTCTAATTTCTGATTGTATAGATTCATTGTAAAATTAACGAAATATACCTTCGCTTTATCTTGATCATTCAATAACAATGCTACATTACTTCCCCCATCATTTCCCTCACGATCCAACAAATCCTTCTTAAACGATTCGATCTCATCCAATAAATTCGATGCCAACTGAGTCAACTCCTCCGGTCTATTCACTTCATTCAGTATTTTCTCTACGAGGTATAACCTTAAATAATAACTTATGATAACCAATCCAACTGAATCGAAATCATTTGCAGTTTTTAATATTCTGGTTATTGTCGCTTTATTTATAGCCATTATTAGAAAACAGGAGAATCACGGTTTCCTTGCGTTGTAAATCATGTATGTCTTTATCCTGTAGTTTAACTATCTGCCTTCCTATAGAACAACAAATTATCTTCCATTTAAATAGTCGGATTCTTTAAATCTGTATGAAGGTTCGAAAAAAAAACAAAAAAGATTCATGTGTTTTTTTTTTGGAAAGTTTTAAGATGAGAGAGGAAAGCTTTAAAATGGTATATTGTAATTCACAGTCTATTCAACCAAGCATATGAAGGGGATGGGAAGATATCTTAAGTTAATGAGAGAATAAAAGAGTCTATCTCTAGGTGGAATGAGAAAGACTCAAATAAAAAAGGTGACACATATTGGTATTATTATGGATCAATTATATTAATTTTTTACTATACTATACTATACTATACTACTTATTATTTACTGTTAAGAGGACTATTATTGATATTACTGGATATTTAACTGATGAAATCTGTGTTGTTCTTAAAAAAAAATACAGATAACGGATATATTGAAACCATTTCTACCTATATTGGATCAATTAAATGATTATTGTAACATCAATCCGACTCAGAGTCTGATTCTTTTACAATTGCTTCCACGAGATTACATAAATATTACAATAATGCTATGAATTAAATAGATTCAAGTAAAGAACTTTTGTTCCTGACGAAATTCGGTGTATTGGTTGATACTGATTCTGATGGTGATAAATGGATAACTAGTGAAAAAGCTATTCAAATTTTGAAATGGGCTAATATTTATTATTTATTTAAGGATAAATTAAACAACAGTGGAAGTAGAACTGGTCCAGTAGAAAATTCTCATAGCAGTAGTAGTAGTAGTAATAAATACAGTGGGAACACAACAACAACTACTACTACTACAATTTCCGGTTCCACAACTTCAAAGAGGAATACAGATTTCTTCTCACAAATGGTTGACTCAAAGAGACAACTCGGATCTCCATTGAAAAAAACGAAAATAGATAAAAGTCTTAAATTAGATTAATCGTTAAGTGAAAATATGATCCCAATCCAAATGTGATAAATATCCCATTATCTATACAAAGAACAATACCAGCAGAAACTGTTATAGATAAAGGTGAAAGATTAAAGTTGGAAACTTTCTTACATAAATTGTTATTCCCATCAACTGGTGAGAATGTCAATTCTTCAACAAATGAATATTCATATAATTCAGTTGAAGAGACTTTGTTACATGAATTTAATTCTATGTTTCCTCATGTATCATTAAATCTAAATATCCTTGTGGATGAACATGGTAATAGACCATTACATTGGCTCACTTCAATCGCCAACCTTAACTTGATCAAATCATTGGTAAAATTAGGTTCAAATAGACTGTTGGGTGACAATAATGATGGTGAATCACCACTTATCAAAGCGGTAAAATCAATAAATAACTATGATTCTGGTACTTTCGAAGAGTTATTAGACTATTTACATCCTTGTTTAATCCTCGACAATAATATGACTAGAACTGTTTTACATCATATCGTCATTACATCTGGCGTTGGTGGTTGTTCTTCACTAGCAAGATATTATCTCGATGTATTAATGGGTTGGATTGTGAAAAAAAAAGAGAATAGAATATCCAATATAAATGACATAGATCCAATCTTAAAGAATCTAACTTTAAATTGGGTCTTGGTAAACATGTTAAACTTACAAGATTCAAATGGGGATACATGTTTAAATATTGCAGCAAGACTGGGTAATGTAGGTATTGTAGATGCTTTATTAGAGTATGACGCCGATCCATATATTGCTAATAAATCTGGTTTAAGACCGGTTGATTTTGGTGTTATAACATTGAGAAATTCTAATACAACGAATAATAATAATAATCGTGATAATAGTGTAACCGAAACACCTATAGCTGCTATTGGTAACGATTATAATGCGAGAGGTTTAACACCTCCTCAAAATAACAATTGTAGAACTAATAAAGACGATGTGTATAACGACATGAATCATGATGAGGGTACCCCTTCCACAAATTTTCAATTAGACTCGGTGAAAGAACCGGACACCCTAAGTCTAATCAACGATTTAAAAGTATTACTGGCAAATGTAACAAAGGATTATGAAGCTGAGTTATCCGAACATAAAGAAAAAATGTCCAAATTGCATGAAGAATTGAATTCACAAAGAAAACAATTGGCTCTTGCCAGAGAGAGGTTACAGAATGCGAAACAATTAAATGACGAATACGCCCTCCTAAAAGAGCAGTTGATAAGTTTACAAAATGGTATCAGAGAAGAAGAAGCAAACTTTATCGAGGAATCAAAAAAATTGGGTATCTCAATGGAGGAAACTGCTGGTATAGACTGGAATTCTGGCGAATTTGATGCAGATGGACCTTTTAAAATAAAATTGATACATGATTTCCTAGAGACAAAACTAGATGACGAACATCATGGCGACATTGAAAGGTTATTGAATGAGGAGTCTGTTGAAAATGTGATGAAATAAATACGATCCAAATACAATGATGATATAATAAAGGATGAATTACCACCTGCAACATTATTGAAAGCCAGAATACATGCATATAAGAAAAATGCTGAATTTTTACAAAATTTATTAAATGGTCTCTATAAGAGACGATCTAACTTAGAAGGCAAATTTAGAAGAGTGTTATCTCTTTGTCTAAAAGTAGATGAATCTAAAGTCGACAGTATGCTGGATGGTCTTTTACAAGCCATATCATCGGAAGACCCTGAAGATATGGACACTAGTGAAATGCAAGAGTTTTTAAATAAACATGCAATTGTTTAAACAACAAAACTAAAATATAAAACATGTGTTTAATGCTTACTTTAAAACTGGAAATCAAATCCATAAATAAAGCCGTCCTCTAGGGACTTGTACTATATTTATTGAAACTATAATTAATCAGCATTAACAAAAGGTTACCACTACGTGTTTTCTTTTAGTTATACTTACATACATATATATATATATATATTGTATTAAATCTAACAATTAATGAAGAATTATTATGTTTTTACAATGTCGAATCTGTCTTTTTTATTTTAATTATATATTTATTTATTTATTTGTTTTTTTTTTTTTTTTTCGCATGCGTTTATCATTTATACTACTATTTAGCAGGCTTTTTCCAGAAATATTGTTTATGAGTCTTCCTACAAGATCTTAACCCTGTTCTGCCACCTTTAATAGATAAAACATTAAACTTTCTAACTTGATTTGGATCATTTTCTAAATCATAATAATATTCTTCTTCCAAAGGTTTCCCTGCAGCATCTTTCCCCTTACGATATATGACCCCAATACAAGGTTCATTAGCTAACAAAGCACGCAGTTCTTCTTTCTTCAAAGCTTTAATCTGTGAATTAGCATCTCTTAACAAAGACAAAGGTGTTTGCTGTACATTTGCAAAAGCCAGATGATTGGCTAAGATATGTTGCAAGTCTTGGCAGTCTATACCACGTTTCGTCAAGGAATCAATAATTTCTTCAGTGGTTCTTTTACGTTCAGCAGATTTTGTCAACTTTTTAACATGACTTTTAACTTTCTTATCTTTATGCGATGATCCCGAGAATAGATCTGTGTGGTTTGATGCCTTTATTTGTATGGAAGATACATCCTCTGAGAGCTTATTATCTGCTGGTATCAATGGTTTCAAAACATGCGAATCGGTATGCCTTTGTTCCATTTCTCTTTCATGTAACAGATGATCATGATACGACAATTGTTTCATAGTTAACAATACTTCCACATTTCTAAAATCGATTATTGTGTTATTCATAAAGGGCAAAATAACGGTATCGCCTTTCATTAAAGCGAAGGAAGTCAAATTTTTTTCCTCCTTCAGTAATTGTCTCTCCTTGTCGACTATACCGAGGGTATCATTAGAAGAGAATTCGAATTGATTGAGATGATTCTTCTTCAGATGACATGAAATATGACGTGGTAAAGCGACGATCAATCCATTTAAGCCGAGACAAGTCAATTTCAATTGATTTTTTTGAGGGGTATATGATAAAATTGCATGATTTCTTGAGATCAATTTGAATTTGGGTAGTGCGATATCACAACTACTTGATTGACGACCAAGTTTGTATGTGACTGGTTCATTAGGGTGTAATTGGATAGGTATAACTAATTTATTGTTGAGGCGAGGCTCTTCTGCTAATGGAAAAGAAGAAATAAGAGTATTGCTACTCTTTATGGGAGAAGAGGAAAGGGTGTTGAGAGGTTTTATGTGTTTAATCGGAGAGGAAGATAAAGTGCCTATACTTGAAGAAGGGAGGGGAGTTGGATAATGAATATGGTGGTCCGTAGTGACGGTATTTTTAATATTTAAGTTAACATTTTCAAAATCCAGTTTCTTTGGAATTGGGTCTTTTTTGAATTGAATAGCTTTATCTTTACGGGATTCACCAACGATAGGTGATGATGGTGGGAATTGATAAGACATTATTTAAGGGCTTGGATGTCCAACTTACTTAATAATGTGATGATAATAAAAAGGGGAGAAAATAAAAAACGAAAGATAGTATTTAAGTATATAAATGTGTAAATATCCTTTAAACAACCTAGCTTAGTTCTAGCATATCAAACTATAAAATAAAGGTCTTATAGATCTATATTAACAAGGTTTCTTCTGATGCAAGTTCTTTCATACACGTTCTTGTGCTTACGCGTTGCACAGAAGACACGCGTCATTGTTTCTCATACACAAACAATCAATAAAAAACAAAATAAAAAAAACAAAAGGAACAGAGAATCACGTGTTTGATTGAATTCAGCGAGCCATAAAAATTAATACTTTTTTTTTGCTTGTTTGTAAAGAGACCGCTTGGCAAACACCCATACACCACCTACTCAAGAAAGCCAAAGAAAAAATCCCACGTTTACTTGAAAAAAAAAAAGTGAAGAATATTCTACGTAATCAATCAATCAAACAACAAAAAAAAGTTGGGTTCTTATAGGTGTTGTTGTTCTTGGAAGCCAAGGTTTTATTCACTGTTAAATGATATCTTAGTCGACACAGTATATTATACTTGTATATTGGTGTTATATATATATATATGATGTTTTTTTGTTTTTTTGTTTTTTGTTATTTTTTTTTATTACACAAGTATTATAATCCATATGGAGATAACATGTTTCTTTAAATGTACTTGTTTCTTGAAGTAGTAGGGAAAATAGAGGTGGATAGTCTATAATGAATGAATTAATTAACTAATAAGTAAATTATTCAAGTGATTCTTTCGATTCTTGTATATAACAGTGTTGAGACAGTAATTAAATTGTAGAAACCAATGTATTCTAATTTATTATGCTAACTGTAAAGGGACCCCAATTACTAGTGTTTTTAATCAATAGGTTAACACTTGACTACTATGTCCACTGTAGAGTAGGAGATTCTTAAAGAAAAAAGTTTCGTATAGTCAAAAAAAAAAAAAAAAAAAAAAAGAAAACACCAAAAAGCCAACAATATGAAATCAAACAAGACAGCATGATTAAGAAAGCATAATATTGAATTCTTTTTGTTTTGTTTTTTCGAAACTACGTGTTATATATATATATATATTTCGAAAAGACAGAACATCCATCGTTAGTCAAGCAACCACTTTCTCTGATTTCCCCTTTTGGTCTCTGATCTCTTTTAAACGATTTCTGAAGGAAACGGGAAAGGGGGGGAGGAATAAAAAAATATATTTGTTTTTAGTAATGACATCACAATTTTAGATATTCTCGGGGTTTCCCGTCAAACTTCCTTTTTCCTTCTTTTTTTTTTTTTTTTTTCCATTTTATAATATTCTCTAAGAAGCGTTGATTCCAAGAAAAATACAAACAAACATTCAAATAGAATATTTTAAGCATAAAGGAAGAATGTTTCAAAAAAAAAAAAAAAATAAAATAAAATGTCATTAGTAAATAGTAGTTAATTTCTTTGACAAATTATTGGGTTTTTAGTAACTGTTACCCATCTTATAAACCAATTCAACGACTATTCCAACATATTCACTCATATATATATACTATCAAAACATGAAACGTTTCTTTTCAGGATCTAAAAATAAATCCCACTCACGATCTCCAAGTTTATCATTGTCTCCTAAGCGCTTTTTTGTTCATAACGACGATTCAAATAATGCAATTAATGATAGTAAGAGTAGTAATGCCGATTTGAACAAAACTAGTGATAACAATAACGACAACAGTAATAATAATAATAATAATAATAATAATAATAGTGTGGATAGTTCGGTTGCTTTATCTAGTACATCCACATCAAGAAAAATGTCTTTTACTGGCACGTTCGGGAAACGGTTATTTAGCTCAGATGCATCCCCAAATATCCCTCAATTTGCAGAGAGTCAATTTTTGACAGGAAATTCTGCTAGTAACGAAATATCACCAGAACTAGCACCAATCATTACTTTGCTAACTGCTCAATCGCATAGAAGATACCATAAAGGTGTTATATTGCTTCTTCATGACTTGAAAAATGATGGAACTCCAGCTGATAGAATTTGGAAAGAATATTTTGCAGTGATTCTAGGTTCCCAACTCGCATTATGGGATGCAAAGGATTTAGCTAACAATAGCTCGAGTTTGAAAAACTTGGTATCAAAGCCCAAGTATCTTAATTTCACTGACGCAACTCTAAGACCGTTGGATTCCAATGATTCAATTATATCAAATGATAAATCTAACAGGTTCTCAAGTTTCGAAAATGTTCTTGTCGTATCTACTACTCTGAAAAATAGATATTTCCTCAAATTCAGTGATCTAGAATCATATCACGAATGGATTGCAGCTCTACGTTTATCTTTATACGAAAACGTATCATTGCAAGAAGCTTACACTGGTGCCTTTTTATCTTCTAGAGGTAGTAGATTGGGGGATATTAAAAATATTATGTCACCTGAAAATAAATTCACTTATTCAGAATGGGTTAATGTCAGGTTTGCTCCAGGAATGCCTTGGAAACGTTGTTATGCCGTCATTTCACAATCAACTGTAAAGAAAAAATCGAAATGGAACAATAAAAAAAATAATAAAGACGATCCAAACAGTATTATTAATAATATTGATAGTGGCACAATCAAATTCTATGAAAATGATAAAAAAATCTCAAAGAAAAATAGTATGGCAACAGTCACAGAAGCTACCGCTTTATATACAGTTTATCCATCTTCTCCCCTATTGATTGACAATTCAACGATTATAAAATTGGACGGTACTATTTCATTCGATTCTTCAACAGATTCAGTTCGAAGTGGTAGTATTTTCATTATGGCTGAGAAACATTCAGGTGTCCCATCATATGACACTACAATCAGATTTCTAATTCCTGCAATGAATGCATTCAATTTATACGGTAGACCTAAACAATTAAGAGCTAACAGAAATGATCCAAAGTCTTTAATGTTTGCATTACCGACCTTACCATCCATCTATTATTTAGAAGTCAAAGATATCATAAAAATTATCAATTCCAATGATACATCACGTTGGAATAATAATAATTGGAATGACGAAATTGATAAACTGCTAGAGACAAAGATAACTAAACATAATTATACTGGATGTAGAGCAAGGGGTAAATCATCAAATATGTATTCATCCCCCATTGTAGAACCCGAAGAACTATTCCATGCATCCAAACTGGTCTCTTCATCATCCTTCCTTAACCAAGCAACTCCTGAAAGTAACACATCAAATAATGATGCATTATCGAGAGTGTCCAATCATAAAACCCCAATAATCGAAAAATTAAGCGGTAGTAAAGATAGTGAATCTGGTGTGTCACTATCAGAGTCTGTGAAAAGGCATTCCTTGTCCAATGCTCAAAAAATCTATGATAAGATCTCAAATGATTCAACTAACTTTGATTCAAATTTGCCAAATAGTGACACTCCATTGAGTCCTCAAAGAGAATTAAATCAAACACATGGCACATACATCAATAAACTTGAAACTTTAGATAATTCATCACCCCAATTACCAAAACTAATCAATCAACAGGAAAATATTATCATTGCTCCCAAGTATCATAATGTAAATACTATAGACCAAAGTAATACAGGAGGATATGAATCACCATATGAAGAATATGTTGGAATCAATCCAGATAATAGGCCATTTAAGATTTCTGCAATTGAAGAACCTAGTAGTTACAATGATGAACAAGATTTTACTTCAGCGCATTCTTCAAATTTTGATATAAGAAACTCTGAAGATGAACAACACAGTGAAGGTGACGATGTGGATGATATACCAATCAAGAGGACAGATGATATTGATAGGGATTTATCAGCTTTGATAGATAAAGTTAATCTTATTCCTATAGCTGATTCTCAAACTGCATTGACCAATAAGGGAGTTTCCGATTCTTTTAACAAGAGATTCAGCATGGAACCGCAAATGTTTCCTGATGATGAAATTGATCCTACTATTATGTCTGGGTTACACTTGAATAATATCTCATCTATTGAAGAAAAAACATCGGAGTTTATAAACCAAGAGCAGTCTCATAACCGTCAAAAAAGAGTTATTGATGTAACTGATCCCCAATATTTGGAACAATACCAAATCAACGAAACCCAAAATATTTATTATAAACATGATAAAAGTACATTTGACCCTAAAGGAAAGAAACATATAACAAATGGCCCTGCTATGGCGTTTATTCCTAAGTCTGATACAAGTATGGACTTACATCGTCTAGCTCAAGGTAATAATGATATCCCTGTAGGTGTAACTCCTATAAATACACAAAAATCAAAACATTTTCGACCTTATGGAGTTTCACAAGGAGTAAATGGAAGTACTCCTTCAAGTTATTATAGTAAGTCAACTGATAGATTGTGTTCGCCTTCATATATCCAAGGGACCTTCAATGAACCTTCACAAATGCAACAATCAATACATGGATATCAAAGAGTCCCCCCTCCATCGCATCTTAACCACGGAAAAAAATCATTTGGTTCGCCAAATAACCATCCAATAAAGGGTGAAAGGATTTTCCCACCAGGTGAGTTATCTCTTAATAGAGGAGGGTTTTCTCAGTTTATGCCGAATATTCCAACAACGAACCCATATTCCCATTGATATAATAGTTTAATAATATTCTTTTTGTTATCTGACATTTTCAGGTATTATTAGAATTTTGAATCGTGATATAAAACTGTGTTCATATCAAATTATTTTAATATCCATGTAATAAAAAAATAAATACATAATACATTTAACAATAGGGAATTTACTCAATAATTTTCAAGAGGCGGATCCGTGATTGTTGTGGTAGTTTAAAGAATATACACCATTTTATTTATCCTCCTGAATTTCAAATTGCCCAATCAATACGACATTAAATGATGGTATGTTTTATTTTTATTTGATTTATAGAAAAACAATTTAAAGGTACACAATAATAAAATAATGTACAATATAATTGAGATATTCTTTATTAAAGACATAAGGTATTTTATCTTTCTTGAATATAGAAATATTAATTGTTATTAAATTCTGTACTTGCAGTTTATCACATAAAAAAAAAAAGACATGCCATAATTATTGTATTAATAACGAATCTGATTAAGTTATTCTCTAGATATACTGGCAAAGTTGATGATTTTCAACTAACTCTTTTTAATACATGAACGAACAATGAATGATCCCTTACAAAAAAGGCAAAGGAAAAAATTGTTCTCAACTCTATGTTTTGTTATGAATTTTCACGTGTTTCCATTATTTATTTCATATTCATAATAAAAAAAACAAATCCGGGTTTGAACTATTCATTGTTACATTTAGGATTTATTATTCGTCAATTATAGGATATATAAATATGTATATTTACTTCATATAAAGCAGTAATAGTATACAGACAAAACATAGGACAAACTGAATGAAAAGTGGGTGACTCAACAACTATTGTTTATCAATAATCTCCAGTAAATTCCTTTGTGAATCTTGAACTTCTTGTCGAACTTCATTAAGAGCTCTAATCTCACTTCTACAAAAAAGAAACGAGATTAGTCCATCAATAAGACCTGTCACAGTAACAACCACAGCAAACAAGACCCAAAACACAGATGACCAGCTTGCTTTCATCGAGGTAAAACTAGTCACTACCATACATGCAACTGATAAGAACATAGATACTAGGAAATGAAGACCTCTATAGAATTTCTGTTTTTTTGCAGTTACCATATAATTATCAATACATTTTAACAAAGCTTCATAATTTGAGTATCTAACCAGTTGCAAATCCTTACCGTTACTGATATCATTTACTTCTTTATTAGAACGGTTGTTATTGATATTCTGATTAGTATCCAATGGTAACACTTTCATCTTGCAATAGTATGCAAAATGGTCAGAAAAACTACCAACATTTTCAATTCTATCTGTAAATCTTACACCTGCATCTAAAGGTTTTAATTTTTTTGCATCAATTAAAGCATAATCCAACCTACATGCTTCATCAGGTCTTCTACTTGCTCTCCAAGTATTTAATAAAGAATCACAGGTAGTACAACCAAATTTCAATTGATCCAATGGATTCATTCTTTTCAACTCAAACAGATTTGTTTCACCATTTAATTGTTCCCAAGAATCTACCAATCCAGTCTCTTGTGTCAATAAATTATGTGGTAAAGAACCCGGTCTTGAATTTAAATCACCAACCACAATAACTGCATAACCTGCCTCCTTATAAAGATTAATTAATTTGCTGAAATCCCACGCTTGTACAGATCTATGACACTCATAAGCTGCATCACCAGTTAAAGCGTATGGTGCATGCATGTGACTATTCATAACAACGATCGGTGGATAATTTGAATCAACAGGTTTTAATTTTGTGATAGCTATAGATTTCCCCACATACCAGTCACCTCTGAAAAAGGCACTTGGTCTACCATTAATTGGGAATCTATAGAGAAAACTTGATTCAATAGGGATTTTAGATAAAATGGCCAACCCGGGTCCTGTCAATATCCCGGAATAAAATAGTCTAGAATAAGGATATTTAGAACTACATCTTTCTAATAAATATTCCCAATCTTCTTTACACCAAATTTCTTGTAATGCAACGATATCGAAATCGTAGTCTATCACACCTTCGCCTTCTGGATATGCGTCTTCTTCGATGATTCCTCCCATATTTGTGTTTTTAATACATTCATGTAAAGGAATTATTTTACTGCTAGAAGAATTATTGTTATTAGTGGTATCGTTTCCTGTACCAGCTAACTTATCTGCAATAGCTCTTAACCGTTCCTTCCTATGTTTAGAAACATACTTTAACCCCCATGTATTAAAAGTTAAAAATTTGATTTGTATATCTTCAACAACCTGAGTCATAATGATAATAATAATGTATGTCTTTGGGTTGAGCGACCAACTACTTTATCACTTTATCTTAATATACTTTAATATTACAAGATAATTTATATGTACGTTATCTATTAATACTTGTAGAACTGAGGGTTTTCTATTTAAATATCAATTTATGTCATTATAGAATGATATTGCTATATCTTTATCGTTCGAGAAAAAAAGATTCCATTTTTGTCATGAATTTTTATGAAAAATTTAAACATTGTAACTGCAAGCAGTAAAATGTAAACAAACAAACAAACCATCGAAACCTCTGAACATAGACACATAGAAAACCAAAGGCAGAAGAAGAAGAAGAACGATAGAATGGAATTAACTGTCAAGCGAGCAAAGGAAGAGGTAAAATAACAACCACACACAGGGACATCAGACAAATATATATATATATTATCCTTATTAGAGAGAAACTATGTTTGAAGAATTTGATACTGTCAAAGATGAAATAAATATATTTACAGACACAGTAAATAAGAATCTATCGAATAAATTGAGTTCAGCTAGAAAAACATATACAGATTACAAAAATCAAATTGAATCGTTAACACGGGAAGAAAATGGTTTAACTAAAAAACTATCAAACTTGAAACTTTATAACAATCAATTAAATAAAGAATACACACGGATTCAGAGTAACAATAATGAGATTAAAAATAAGATAGATAAATATGAATCCGAATTGAAGTCATTACAATTACAAGAACAATTATTGCAAAAGGATTTACAAAAAGCGGAAGATTTGTTAAATAAAGAGAAACAAAGGCAATTACAATTAAAGGAAAGAGTAATAAAAAGAAAGGAAAGAAAGGTAATGAAAGTATTAATATATGAGAAATTACTTGGATTAAAAATAGAGAGTAATAAATGGAAAGAAGAAAGGGAAGAAGATAAAGGTAAGGATACCCCACCGCAAGTAATATTCACATTCAACAAATTTGATGAAAGTGATTTAAATAAAGAATGTAGTATAACTTTGGAGACATCATTAAATGAAAATGAGGAGCCATTTAGGATTGTAGATAGTGTGCCAAAGCTGACCAATGTAGAAGACCGTGAACTATTGCTTGATACATTGAAACAACCTGACGGATTACGTAACTTTATCATTCGAAGTAGAAGGTTACTTATCGAAACATTAAAAGATCAAAAAACTAATGGAAATTCAGAAAGCAATACCTAGGGATAAAAACGTTCCCAAGCAGCTATACATAGATATATAGATGTATATAAAAATTATCAAAACATAGTTTCCTGTATTTCGTTCACAAAAGATTAAATTAATGGATTTTTTTTTATTTTCCTTTCCACTTCATACAAAAGTTTTTTTTCTTCGTAACAAGACCCATTCACAGGGCCAGTTTAATTCAAACGATTTAGTAACAAAAAACATGCCAGAGGTTTGCTAGAAAGTCTCATACCATTAGAATAGCTATCAGTCTATTCTATTACTCTAAAGGTAAGAGAAGAGAAGGAAAAAAATAAGGAAAAAATATAAGGGAAGAAGAATTATGAATCTTTTCAGATTAATTCTATTTTTATTGTCACCAATCTTTATTAGGCAAACATTAAGTTCACCAGGTGATAATTTAGATGAATTTATTGATTGTGCATATGCCTGTGAATATAAGAGGAAATGTCCAGGTTCAATGATAAATTATATCGATCCAGTAACAAATGAATTTTATAATGGGGTCAAATTCCAAGATACACCATATATATATGAAAAGTTTTTATTTTGGGACTGTATCTCTGATTGTGATTATCAATGTCAACAAATTATAACAAAAAGAAGGATCAAGCAAAACGAAGAAATTTACCAATTTCACGGTAAATGGCCATTTTTAAGAATATTTGGTACACAAGAGTTTTTCTCTGTATTATTTTCAATTGGTAATTTTATCCCACATTATTATGGTTTACAAAAATTGAAAGTTCAATTCAATAAATATCAAAACACTCCATATAGTAATATCCTTGTTAATTATATGTATGTGGCGGTAGCAGGTTTATTAGCTTGGTCAGCTAGTACAATATTTCATTTAAGAGACCTATTAATCACAGAAAAATTGGATTATTTTTTTGCAGGGATGACTGTATTGACTGCATTTCATGGATTATTCTCCAGGATGACAAGATTATATTTATATAAAACATTTTCTACAGTCTTCAAATGTTGTGTGATATTTATATTTGTTATCCATCTTTTAAGATTATATTTAGATTGGTCATACACATATAATATGAGATTTAATGTATTTTTTGGTATATTACAATATTTATTGTTATTGTTATTGTCATATCAAAATTGTTTATCTTTAAATTCGTCCAAGGATGTTATTTACAGATATAAGCAAAGAATATTTATGTTATGTGTTTTACCAGTTGGGTTGGTTACATTTACTGCGTTAGCTATGTCACTAGAATTATTTGATTTTTTCAACTACAATTATCAAATTGATGCACATGCGTTATGGCATGCAGCTACAATAATACCAACGTATTATTTATATGAGTTTTTAATTGAAGATTTCAATTACATTGTAGAAACAAACAAAAAAATATTGAAATAAAAATATAGATGCATATAGATACAAGATATATATATATATGTGTGTGTGTACATAAGAATTTTGTCCTTCTCATTGCGTATTTTATTTTTCTTGTTTCTGTTTTACTTCTTGGTTCATTTTTGTATGCGTTCGAAGGAAAAATAAAAGAATAAAAAAAAAATAAGAACATCCCCAGCTTTTGAAAGATGCAAGAAACTATGATTTATACAAACACACATAAGTAAAAATAGATAATAGACAATTAATTGATACAAACTTATATAGAATAGTTTAGTGAGCTTTTGCGTATACATTTAACAGCGTTAGATTAAAAAAAAAAAAAAGTAAGCCCTGAGCAATCGCTATTCAATTGTTTATTTGTTTGACCAGGAAAAATATATAAAAAAAAGAGTATTAAGAAAAAAGATAGCTATAAATGATCCAATATCCCATAGATTCAGCTTTAATTAGAGATCATCTTTATCATGATACAAATGATATAACCTTTGTATTAAACCCTAATAAATTCTATCATAATGGTGAATTCAAAAGCGAAAAATTATACGGACTAGGATATTTCAATTATCAATTTCAAATCAATGAGGAGATATATAAACCAAATTTGGCAGATAAATTAAGAGGCGACATATATGACAACTTTGTTAAATGCTTGGTGATTTTATCTATTGCTATGTTTATATGGGCCTGTTATTTTATCTTGAATTGGCAATTTGTTATTGGTTCATTATCTAAATTACCTTTATTAAATAGATTTATCAAAAGACCATACAAGTATAATGACAACTATACTTATAATGTTAGTCACAATGATTATCAATCTGATGAATTAGAATACCATTATATTAAAGCATAATAAAAAAAAAAAGAATTGTCATATGTATACATACGTATATATAGATAGATAGATAGATAGATCTGTCAATATTTTACCAAAAAAAGTGTATTAGAGGTATAAAGTGTAATGTAATAAATAATTACTACGATAATACTTGATCCATTCTAATGTACAGCATTGTTGATTAACTTTCACCATTTTATCTTGTCTTCTTCTCCTCTTCACAATCCACTCTCGATCTTACAATATATCCTATTTGGTAAAGAATAACCGAAATAGGAAACAAGCTATGAAAGAGTTTAGAAAATGGAAAAAAAAATATAAAAAAATATAGTAAAATGAAAAATGAAAGGAAAAGAAGTAAAAATTCCAATACCACCCCCCATAGACATCTCATATCCATTAGTGATGTTTTCAAATAATCTTATATATACCATTCAACAAATCTTCTTCTTGTGTCACAGTATATTTAGTTTTTTAATATTGGAGGTTTCTCCAGAGGAAAAGACTACGATAAAATTAGGTATAGTGTTTATATTAATATTCATCCTGTTTTATATTGGAAACATTTGTAAACTATAAACTTTTGGACATATGCCTACTCCTACCTTTCTCGTTAGTGGTAATAACTCTACTAGCACCACAACTCATCATAGCAATGATCCTACTGGTAAAAATTTGCTATCACAACAACCCTCTATATTAGATACTCTGTCGTATAGACACTTTAAAGTGGCTCATCAAAGGATATCTTTGGATATTCAATTACAAGATCATAGTATTAAAGGTATTGCAGATATAGTTATTATTCCATTAGTCAAAAATTTAGATTATATTACTTTTGATTGTAAAGATTTGAATGTTTTGGACGTTTGGATTGAAAACAGACGTTGTGAACATTATATTCATGATAATCCAATTAAAGATTATTTAAATAAATTCATTAACATTCATTCAGATAATAGCAACGATAATAATAACAATAGCAATAGGAAGGATAGGTTTTATGATGATATACTCTATAGAGATAATTCAATTGAACAATCACATTTCTTCAGAGAAAAATTTGCAGATTTGAATGAATTTCCAAAGGAAAGATATAAATGTCAATTATTGATTAAAGTTCCGTCTTCTATAAATATTAAATTACAAGATACAAGTTCACTGACAAATTACACGCCAATAACACCCTCGATTAGGAGTACACCACAAACATTTCAACAAGATGCTATTTTTACTCCATTAACTGTTAGAATCGAATATGAAATTAAAGATCCAAATACTGGTGTCCGTTTTGATACATTAGATGAGTCTAAACCGCATTTATGGAATGCCTACACTACAAATAATGAGTTATGTTCCACTGCGTCTTATTGGATGCCTTGTATTGATTCATTTGAAGAGAAATCTACTTGGGAAATTGAAATTAGCGTACCTAAAAAAGTTAGAAATATTGGTAAAAGTAAAATAATCGGACAGGATGACGATGATAATAATCTTCTTCAGGCACAATTAAAATCTAAATCAAATTCTAATAATGAAAATGATGTAACAGCAACGAATAAATCAAATAAACTCAATCACAAGAATAATACAGATGATATCACTAACCAGAACAAGACGGATCATAAAGATGAGGAAGGAGACGAAGATGATGATGAGGAAGATGAGGAAGATGAGGACTCTGATTATGAAAATAATATTAATGAAACAAATGGTCAAGATCCTATTTTTAATGAATATACAAAATACTTAAATAGAGAAATAAAAGCTTGCTGTTCAGAATTTTCTACAATGAGGGAAATTGCCCACCCGATTGACTTAACTAAAAAAGTCTTCCTGTTCCAAATTTTCAATCCAGTAGCTCCACATCATATTGGTTGGGCAGTAGGTTCATTTGATGTATGGACTCTACCGTCATTAGTTGATAATAATAATAGTTTTTTACAGAATAATAATGAGGAAGAAAATGAGGAAAATGATGAAAATAAAGACAATTTAAATCACGAGAATATTGACAACAACTATGATAATAATATAGATATGGCAAATGATGAAATGAATAATGATTTATTCGATAGTGCAGAAGGTATGGAAATTATACTGATAAATGTTTATACTTTACCGTCAAGTGATATCAATGAAAACACAGTACTTAATACAACTATTGTATGTCAACGAATAATAGATTTTTATTCAAAAGAATTTGGTTCATATCCATTTACCTCTTATTCTCTAGTGTTTTTACCATCAGTATCAAATCCCACTATGGATTTTGCTAGTATGACGATATGTAATACACGATTGTTATACAATTCCAATATTTTAGATCAGATGTTTACAACGACAGATTTGTTTGCCTGGTCAATTGCATCTCAATGGTCGGGTATCAACATCACACCTTTAGAAATGAATGACATCTGGTGTTGTATTGGTATGGCAGGTTATATGGTTAAACAATTTTCTAAACATTTATATGGCAATAATGAATTCAAATACAGATTAAAAAGAACATGCGAAGAAATTGTAGAAAGGGATTGGGAAAAACCACCAATTGGTTCTACATTTAGAGGAAAATCATGGCCTATCTCAGTGTCAAGTAAAGATTTAGATTTTATTAAATTAAAGGCTCCCATGGTACTTTATATTTTAGATAGAAGAATGACAAAAACAGAAAGATCTTTTGGTATGTCTCGTGTTTTACCAAAGATTTTTTTACAAGCAATGTCAGGTGATTTACCGAACAATTCCTTATCAGCTGCACACTTTCAACATGTCTGTGAACGTGTTAATAAGTATAAATTAGAAGACTTTTTTCAACAGTGGGTATATGGTGCTGGTGTGCCTATTTTCCGTGTTACTCAAAGATTTAATAAAAAGAGAATGATGGTAGAGATGGGCATAAGACAATGTCAGCAACAAGAATTAGAAACATCAGATAAAGTGATTGGTAAGGATGGGTTCTACAGTAGTGCTATGCATCATTTGGAAAGCCCTAATAGAAATGTCCCTGCTTATTTTACTGGTTCAATGACAATTAGAATTCATGAGAGTGATGGGACACCCTATGAACATATCGTAGAAATAAAGGATCTGTTTACTAAAATTGACATTCAATACAATACTAAATATAGAAAACTTAGAAATAGAAGGTCACAGAAGTCTAATAGAGCCCCTAATACTTTAGATCACGATGATTCACACAGCAATATAGTTAATAATCCTATATCTCTATCTGCATCATCACAAAATAATCCAAGTAATTCCAAAAATATCATAGATGATGGAGATATTAAAAGATTGGGTAACGTTTTAGTGACTCCAGAGGAATGTGAGGAATGGAATTTAACAGACTTATCCAAAGTTACTGATGGATATGAATCACAATTACAAAACGAGGCATTTGAATGGATCAGAATTGATTCTGATTTTGAATGGATTTGCAAGACCTATATCAATCAACCCGATTTTATGTTTACTTCGCAACTTCAGCAAGATGGTGATGTAGAGGCTCAGTTAGAGAGTATAAGATATTTCGAAGATGTAATTTCCTCTTCAAACCATTCCTCTTTGGTATACTCTTCTATATTAACAAGAACGGCAATGGATGATAGATATTTTTACGGTATTCGGAAAGAGGCTTGTCGGGCTCTATCTAAATATATATATAACCCTATGGAAAATTTCCCTGGTGGTGCATATCACTTGATTAAGATATACCAAGCATTATTTTGCTTAGAAGATTCTAGTATCCCTCGAAACAATGACTTCAGCAACATTCAAAGATATATTTTACAAAAAAGGATTCCCCAATATCTAAGTCAAATAAAAAATGAAACGAATGAATGTCCTGGGTTCGTAAAAGATTTTCTGTTAGATATCTTAACTTATAATGAAAATTCAGAAAATTATTATGATGACAGTCATTTTGTCTCAGTATTGATCGATAGTGTTGTTTCCTCTACTTTAACAAATCACGATGATAAATTATTTACAAAAAGAGTCCTTGATCAATTAAAAAGATTAGAAAATATGGATAGATGGATTCCCTCATATCAGTTATTGATCACCAAATGTATTATCGAACAAAAACTAAAGATGCATATGTCAAATTTGTATGATTTTGATGATATAGATTATATTTTGAAGTGCTCCCTTGATAATGAAGAGATAAGAAATCGTTATAATAATAATTCAGTGCCTAAGGTTAGAGAGGGTTTGGAAGACATAGCATTATTGTCGTTTAAAATATTGCTTGTTGAAGGCGGTATTAAGAATAAATATATTTTACGTTATTTTTTTGAAACTTTATGTTTCAGTCCCGATATTTACATAAGGGATAAACTGATTGATGTTTTTGTTGAATCATTAAATATAATAGCAGAGAATAAACTTATGGATACTTTCGACGATGATTTGCAATATCTAAGTGAAAGAATTAATCCTCCTCAGATGAATTTTGAAAATGAAGATGAGATTGCGGCACTAATTATCGGTGGAGAGACTGGCCATGAAATTGTGGATCCAAAAGAATCAAAAATGAATAACGATATCAGTGGAAGGATAAGATTAATAAGAAACAAGTTTAAGAATTATTCACCTTTAAAGAAAATTATTTGGGATATATTACATACACCTGTATTAACCTTGTATCAGAGAAAGAGTTTATTTGATATAGCACGTGTAATATATACATTGACGGATAGTTTCAAAGTGAAATTAATTTCACCAAGAATGAAAAAACTCGTAGCAAGATACATTGGTAATAATAAAGTGATAATTAAGAGAGATGGTATCTTGAAGTTACATTTAACAGCACCAAAATTAAAAGTAGTTCAAAAACCGGAAGGTCATTCGAAGACTGGTAAAATGTCTAGTACTATTATTGGATCTGGTATAAGTAAAGTTAAAATCACTCTTTCAAAACCAAGAAAACGATCAAATAAGCCTGTTATTAATAGAATCGGACTTCTACCTATCAGATTTATCAAATTGTCCAACAATTACAAGAAAGTTACAATCTCATCTGCTCCATTCAGTGATAAGGTGAAGATTGTGAAAGCAAACACAAGATCTTTTACTGTCAAACTAAAATATCCTAAACCGCAGGTATAATCTGGTATTCTAGATAAAACAAAGGAGGCCTTCATCATATTTAAACTAGATTAAATTGTGCTAAGTTAAATCATCCAGTTAAGTTGATTATTTGATTGCATAAATGTTCGAGAAACGTGATGATTATTCTCTTTATCACTGTTGATGAGGATTTGTGGTTATTGAAAATGTCTTAAAATACGCCCAAAATAAAAGAATACTAGCAGGACCAGTTATTTGCAATAAACTATTAGGATAGAAACACAGAGTGTTAAAAGATGATAGTTTAATAATATTAGACAAAGAACAGAGTAAAGTTACATAGTATTATCGAAATGTATCACATAATCTACTAGATTGTTTACAAGGACAAATCTTAATTTGCCTTCGCTTTATTTTAAATTTTTTATTCTATTTAGATTTGTTCTACTTTTGTAAGAAAATTATAATGGAACTAAAAATTGACACTTATTATATATAAAGAGTATAAAGATAAAATTACATTATAGATTGAAAAAAAAATTACCCGTATTAGTGTATTTTCTTTTTGCTAAATAGTTCTCCTTATATGTTATATTTATTCCCTATTTAATTGTCCTGTGTTATTGTATAGTTATTGTTGCTTATATTGCTGAACCATTAGTTTCTTTAAAGGATAAGAAATCCTTACATAAAAGTATATTTACTCCTTTCGTAGATATTAAAGAAAATGTTCTCTACGATTTTGAATGGTCTCTTTTGTTTGATTGAGAGAAGAAAAAATTAAAGAATAAAATATAAATAAAAATGGAAAATCGATTGTTAAGTCTCAAGATACTCTTAATCGAGCTAATACGTTATATTATGGTGATAAAATAATATAATGGTGGAGAGATGGAAGTTGATTTAGGAGAAAAAAAAAGATTCTTGAAAACTATGATAATAAAAATGGTACAAAAAAGCAAACCCTCTTAGTATGGGATCAATTGAAAGGTCCAAAAGATATTTAGATATACCAGAGATTGAAATTGCTTTGAATATAATGTAGAACATAAAAAAGGCGTAGTTAAATGTGTCATGAAGGTTTTTCTCTTAAATAAATTAAATAATTAGTCGTACTCCAGTGTCCAAAATAAGACTCTGGTTCCACAGTAACCCTACATTATGAGATGATATGTAACTGTCCTAGAACCATTAAGTTTCGAAGAATTTTTTGAAAGATTGAAGTTAAGATTTATTTAATTGGAATCCTACAGAACGGAAATGGCCCATAACTTACAGAACTCAAATATGAAGAACGAATAGGTAAATTAAACCAATTCAAAGAATAATGTCAATATGAAGAATTAGAGTATTTTGGGAAGTTTTCCTTCTATATGTTCTGCCTTTTCTTCAGAAGATCCGATTTTTAGAAAATGTTATAAGAAGGTTAATTTTTTTTTTCACCCATCAATTTAACCATTATATATCTTTTCTGTCCAAGAAGTGAGCAAATTATTTTTTAAATATCTTTATCGACTAGTAATTGTTAAACCATTTTGATATGGTTGGTACTTTTATTTTTATCATGAAGAATAAAGTTGACATGTTAAAAAGAAAATTTACTAAACAATTGAGAGAATAGAAAAAAAAATTGTAAAGAATATTATAACAAAAATCAATTTAGGATGGTGAAAAAATCTGTTTGCTTCTGGGGGAAAAATATTTGTAATATGTTAATTCAATTATTCATCAGTTATCATAAAGTTTTATGCTACCTCTTTTATAAATAGGATCATCAAGTTACAGTGAAACAAAACTTGCAAATGATATAGAAATTGACTAAACACACGTGCTATATATATGTGTGTATATATTGTGCATAATCTTAGTATTTATATGAGAATATTATGAAAAAGCAAAACATATATAAATTCAATATTTTTATGAATTAGAATTATTAAATATCTAATGTACTCTGTGTTTTTCTTTCCATTTGGATATTACTTATTTTGTAATGTAGAAAAAAAGATGGAAGGATTTATATAGTAATTTTTACAATGAATATATTTTATTTCGAATATGTTCTTGGTATCTGTATGTTCAAGCTCTAAAAAGCATTATAACCAATTTGAGTTCTACTTACACTTCAAATTCAGAAATAGCTTTGTGACCATTGCCCTCCCCCTCGAGGGGCTTTCATTTCAAATAATTTATTTTCAAGAAAATTAATACGCGTTATCACATTAATAACATCATATATATTATATTTAATAAATTGTATTGAATTTCCCAATACGAAATGAAAATGAAATCATTTTGCGGGTTGTAAAGTCCTTCGATCCAAATCCAGAATTGAATTGATAGTAATATAACGAAGTTTGTCCTGCTATCTACAGTCTGTTTTAGCATCATTATATTTCTTTTGGCAAGGACTCTAGCGAGTCCATTATACCTTCATTTGAATTCCAAACATTCGTGGACACAAGATCCTTACTTCTCATAAGAGAATCTTTGTCCACAGACAAATTGTTTTTCTTATCTGATGAAACCTCAGATAATTGATCAATAGAGAACATATCGGATGTGTATATGCTAGAAAATAATGCATTGTATAGTTTATTGTCTTGGTTTTGTGCATCCAGTCATGTTAATACCATTAGTATCAAATAGGGGAGCGCCAGTTACTGTAGCCGATACTGGTGTGATTGTGTCTAGATAATTTGGTAACTCGACTCTGAAAGAAGGATGAAAAAAAAATAGATGAATTTCTTGAGGTAGATTCAGACGAAGAGTTTTCAGATAACGACGATGATGACCTTAGTGACACTGGGGTAATTGGTGTGGCGAACCTACCCATTAATGTGGTGGCAGCATTAAGATCAATTGGTGTTTGGACTCTAAGACTCTGTGATACATTGGTATTCACCTCTGGTGGCATACCGACAATTCCAGGTTCTGGAAGAATGGTATTATTGTGACTGCTCTAGAGAGGAATAGCACTTAGAGGATCTTCATCCTCATAATGACTTTCTTGAAGACCAATAAAATTCTCAATAAACATATTAACTGAATCTTTCAAGCAAGGCGGGATGTACGAGGTATTCTTTTCCATGATTTTCATTTTCTGTATCGAATCCCTCAAATGGATATACAATTCCAACTTTTCAGATACGAAGGTGTTCTAAAAAGTATTTCCACGGACAACTTTCTATGGGTAATGTTTGACACATTTTCTTCGGAACATAGTGACTTTAAAAAAAAAATTGGAAAAAGAAGGGCTAAATCAGAGGGATTGCAATGAGATAAAATAAATACTTTAATTTATGGACAATTATGATAATATCTTTTTTATTTATTATTTGTAATTGAATAGTTTCTTGTCCGTCATGAAAATATTTATTGGAAGTTAGTTAAAAAAAAAAAAAAAAAAAAAAAGACCTACTAAGACAATACCAGATTAATGTATAGTGTAACACTACAATATGGTTATATGTTTATTAGTATGGATATATATTTTTTCCACAAAAAAAAAATGTGTCTGTTTAGCTGTTATAGTTTATTAGGAGATCTGAATGACATCATCGTATCTAGCAATACTCTCTGATGCACCTGGTTTCTGAATAGTAAGAGAACTAGCTATAGTACTGAATTCAATTGCTTTAGAAATATCAACCCCTTGATAATATTGAGTGACAAAGGCTCCTAAAAAGGTATCACCTGCACCAGTTGTATCAATAACTTTGATATTTCTAATGGGATCTCTAAATCTAACTGTGGGGTATTCCTTGGATGAAAATAAAACACCTTTGGCACCTAGTGTAATAATAACAATACCAGCACCTTCAGGATTAACACACTTCCTTTGAAGAAGTTCACATATCCTTTCATAACCCTTCACAAAATTGATATTTATCTCCTTTTTGATCTTCTTCATTGTATCGTAATCAAACACTGATTCTACAATCTGTAAGGACTCCACTTCATTTACTACTAAAATGTCCACTAGATTCCAATCATTTGTTTTAATACTTTTGAAAGGAGATGGATTGAAGACAATATCATAGTTTTTTCTCTCTCTTTTCAACCATCTCATAATAGAACATGGATCAGGTATCTCTTGTTGAAATACAACCATATTTTTAACTCCGCCATCATTCCCTTTCAGATCCCTTGGAAACATTTCCTCTAATTGTTCACTTGAATACACACTTTGTCCATTAGCGCCTGCGGTAATCAATATTCTATTTTGACCTGTCCCCTTTTCTACTAGAATAGTGGCAACACCAGTTGTCGCAGTAGGATGTATTTTAACCTGTGACACATCCACATGATGTTTCTTTAAAATGTTGATCAATTCACACCCAAAGCTGTCGTTCCCAACAGTGCCTATCATACGAACACTATAAATGGTATCCGGTCTCTTCAATTTTGCAATTGCAATGGCTTGGTTTAGTCCCTTGCCTCCACAATGGGTTTGGAAATCGTTCGCACGAATCGTTTCCCCAGGTCCCGGAATAGAGTCTGAGTAAGTTACTAAATCATAATTTAATGATCCAACTATAGAAATGCCCATTTTCTTTCTTTCTTACGAAACTGGGGCCTGGCTAGGTACTTTAAGAGTGTTTATTGATTCTTCAAACAATGAAAAAAAAAATATGGGTAATTATTTAACAATCCCTTTCTGTCACTAGTGGCTTTCCTTGTAGAACTTGTTTCTTTATTTTTTTTTTCGATCTCTTACAAAGTGGGAAGTGTAAAAAAAAAAGGTACAAGATTTGAAGATATTTCTGGTTTGGGTCACCACTTCCTAATTAGGAAGGTGACATAGCTTTGAGGAAATATATTGCCATTTTAGTAAAAAAACTTTTTTCTTTGTGTTTTCTAACTTGGAAAAAATTTTTTTTTTTGGATGATATTTTAACAAAATAAGAATATTAAAAGATATCACCTGAAGCAAAGTGACAAGACTATGTACTATTTGAATTTATATAAGTAGACAAATGTGTTATTAGAGTGTTTTACTACTACGAACCGAAAGAGAGGAAAAGAGAAGAAAAGAAAAGAGAATTTCAGAGATGTCTGATGACTTTGAAAAAACAATTGATGTTCATCCAGTGAATTTCTCCCCAGAAGTCTTAGCTCGTATCTCACCTGAACTATTTTTACAAAGACATTTATCATTAGGCTTTAGACCGTCTTTGAAAGGGTTTGAAGAATTCAGAGAAGTACAACTGAATGAGGATTTTTTGTCTAGATATGGTAAAGAACATAAAGATAACAATATAATTGGTTCCAATGTTTTAAAATGTGGAAATACATTTGTTGTCACCACTATCACTGGTGGAATTATTGAGGATTCAGTAGTCTATAAAAATATGGAGAACGAACTTATTGGTGTGAATGACGTTGAGAATACAGATCTATTTAATTACACGTCTGTGTATCCTGTAGTAGAAGTGGAAAGAGGTAGAGCAGGTGCTTGTACAGATGAGGAGATGACCTTATCACAAAAGTTATACGATTATGTATTGCATTCCAAGATACTACCAAAAGAATCTTTGAAAGTTCAACCAGGTATCAGACTAACAGATAACGATGATGGAAGTATGAAAATTATATATCCCGATGAATCTAATAACTCAGATGTACCAGAAACCTCATTTCAAATAAACAAAAAATGGTCATATTTATTATACGCTAAAATCAAAGTTTTCAGCCGTACAGGACCTGTATTTGATCTATGTTGGAATTCCCTTATGTATGCATTGCAATCTGTCCAATTACCAAAAGCATTTGTAGATGAACGTGCCACTGATTTGAAGATGACTATAAGAACAAAGGGTAGAAGCGCCACGATTAGAGAGACTTATGAAATTTTATCAGATCCATGTAAGCAATACCCTTTGAAACTGAATACTGAGAATATAGCATATGCTTCAAATTATGGTATTATCAACTTGGATCCTGAAGCTAAATTGACCGAAGAGAATGGTGAGGAAGAGGTTGATATGGATGTTGTTAGAAGTGTATTGCTTGCTGATCTCGACACAGAGTCTGAAGAAAGTAGTGTGAATTCAACTATATCCATAATATCTAATTCCAATGGGGGTTTGAAACATGTTAGTATATTGGGTGGTGATGCAAATATTACTCCAGAAACGCTGAAAAGATCTTTATTATTGTCTCAAAAACGAGCCAAATACTTAGAGGAAAAACTATAATTAATATATGTATGTATATACCAATACTTTAATATTATATTATCATTTGATATAAGATTCTAAACAAAATGTTATACTATAGGCAATTCATTCATTTCTAGAGAGAAACCCAGTGTTAAAAAAGAGAGGAACAAGGGAAAACACCATAGGAAATAACACAAATGCTTATATCAACAGTAGTAAAGTGTCCATGATCCCACTTACAAAGTTAGATTTTGAATATACTACAGAAATATATATATATATATATATATATATATGATAGAGATATGTGAATTATTTTACATATTTATGAAACTTGCTCTCATTGATATAGTCTCTTTCTATTATCCCTATTCCAATCACTTTCTTCTTCTAGCTGGAGATGGTGATGGGGTTGAAACATTACTTAAATCGACGTTAACATATTCATTAACTTTAGCTGCAACGCCACCATGGGCACGTTTAATGACTCTACTAGTCTTTGTACCTTTACGTTTGTAAACGTTGATGTAAAAACTGACAAATAATACTAAATATGAAGAAATAATAAAGAACCCAGATAGAGTAGCAGGAGCAGAACCAACACAATCACCACAATGTGGTAAAAATGGTGCAAAATTATGGACTACTTTTTGATAACAAGCGAAATAGATAAACCCAATATCGAAGATGAATTGAATGATTTGGAATCTTGTAACCCATTCTTTCCACCAAACTCTAATACCTCTTGCGGCTAAGAAATAGTACCAATACATAATGACATGGACACCTAAATTTAATGATATTACTACCCATGAGATAGAGGTAGTACCAATTAGCTGTGTGTAACACAATAAAGCGGTAGCACCATGATGATATGTGTGTAAGAAAGTCAATTTTTTATGTTTTAGAACCAAAAAGAAGGTATCAATGAATTCTATATATTTGACGATATAGTTCATGTAGTATAAAGTAACCATTGGTTGGGTCCATGCACCAATATTACAAATACTGTAATAAAGACCGTATCTAGCGATCATTGGAACTAATTGTTCGATCATCAGTATTAAGATGATAAAAGAGATAAAAGTCAAACAAAGATTATGAAGTTGGAAGAGCCCATTTAATTTGAAAGGTTGGAAAGGTTTTAACAATGCTCTACCACCAAAGATAATAATATAATATAGAGAAATGGCAATAGTAACACTACAAAGATCACTTAAAGGTAATTGCCCTTGAACAAATTCAAATTGGCTTGGAACGAATCTACCCTTAGTTAAACAAGTAGCAATTGCATCAAAAATTTCCCATAAGTTAATGTTAAAAAATGGATGCTCTATAGTAGGAACATAATCATTTAATTGTGGGTATGCGTCAAACACAGGAGCAACAAATCTCTGAATAATAGCCTCCATGACAAGATCGTTTTTTCTAATATGTCCACTATATCTAAATAATTAGGTACGTACCTGTCTATCTTTGTATTTTTCTATTTATAGTCCGTCCAAGTCTAAAAACTAATTGTTAACAATATTTGATAGAAACGAAGTGGGTAGAACACTATTACGTACTTAAATGAATCCAATGAAGACGTTTACTACAAATTTGTCGAGAGTTTCAAATTCTTATAACAAATAACTATTATTTGCATTATCTATTTACATTTTTGTCTTATTTCACTTTCATCATATTATTTCTCAAATCTCGAAGAATTAATTCTTCAAAAATGAAAAAGAGAAAAGAGGAAAAAAACAAAGAAAAACTCAACGCAATTTTCAACAAGACGAAAAGTTGGAAGACAGAAACACGAAAAATGTAAATAAAAGGAGAAAGGAACTGATAGTGGACACAAAATAAATAACAATTTGGTCTTCCTTTTTTTTTAGCTGTGTGAGCGTGTGGTTATGGGTGTCTATAGAGCTAACTCTAACATTGGTTCCACGCAACTTAATATTGTAGTTTCACGCCTACTACTCCTTCTTACTACTTGCAGAGCGAAAAATGATTGATCTTTATAGTATTCTGTAAATATGCACAAACTTTGTTTTAGATAATCATTAATATATCACTTTGTGTTGAATATATAATTTTATAATTATTAAATTACATAAGTTGCATAAATTATAAGATGGGTGGGAAGGATACATATCAACATAAACCCATACCATAGTATAATTCAAAATGAAATACACGATGAATCTTTGACATCAATAAATAGCATATTTCATTTTCCTTTAAATTCGGGTAAAATTGAAGCAAGCGTCTCTGGTGCAGATGCCACAGCAGCGAGCGCTGCAAGTGGATCTTTGGTGAAATCAGGGATTTGATTTTGCATTTGTGCAACAGTGGAAGTACTAGTAGATTGTATATTGGAACCTATTTGTTTAGTAATAGGTTGAAGAGTAATTGGTGTTGTTTGATTGACATAACTGGTAGTGGTATTTTGAATTGGTGGAATTAATGTTCTTGTACTACTCAAAGTAGTTCTTGACATACTTTCGTTGGCAGAAGAAGACGCAAGAATCCTTGTACCATAATGTCTTGTATGTTGAGATATGGGATTCAATAATGCGGTGATAGAATTAGGTCTTATATCAGTAGTTAAAATCGTATCACTGTTTCTTGGCACAGTCTCATTGGTCATACCACGTAATATATTATTATTAAAAGTAGAGATGTCTTTACTTAAACTAGGTTCTATCATAGGAGTGGTTTGATTGCCTGACGTGTTATATCTCTCTGGGGGGGTAGCTTCATCACGCTTGTCAGTATTACCTCCCATAAAATCGAAAATTGAAGAGGATAAATGTGGTAATTGGGTCATTGTAGTTGTTGTTCCTTGAGGTGAGATGCCGATATTTCTTTGTGGAACCAGTGGATACAGAGAGTCCTTTCCTTCGTTTCTAACAACAGAATCAGATGGCTCCGTCGTAGAATGTTTTGTCTTAGGGAATAGAATTGAAGGCAGTCTTGGTTTTGGTAATTTATCTAATGGCGTGTTAGAGAATATATCCTTATTAAACTCAGAAAATACAAATGGTTTCCTAGCTGGAACAATTGATGGTGCGGAACTAGTTGGTTTGTCAAAAAATAACATAGCAGGTTTCTGTTGAGTTGGTATACCATTGGATATGGTTGGAAGTTGGGTGTTATTAGTGCTGCTAGGACTATTATTGTTATTATTACCGTTTTGATGTAACATAAATTGAGTTTGTTGTAGCGACTTGTTATTTTCTCTATCCTTTCTAAAATCTGCTTCTTCTACAATTGTTTTCCAACCATTTTGTGCAGCATTTCTTTGATAATAGTTTCTGACCATTGTAGTAGATTTGGTGGTTAAATTCTCAGATATTAATGACCATTGAGAACCATATCTCCTTAGTAGTTCTGGAAATATTTGAGCTTCCTTGACACTCCAATAACTGGTCTTGTGATCAGACATATACTTGTGTTTCTTTTTTCCTAAAGTATCATTAGGCTTAACAGGAGCTTCTGAATTCTTGGTGTTAGTCTGTTTACCAACATGTTCTGTTTCGTTTGATGCATCTGCATTAGTATCAGTATTGTTATTCATTGCAGGAGTGGAACCATCTACAGTTTCTTGCACTCTCTTATCAACAGATGATTCGGATAGAGTAGAATTTGAATATGTACGTTTTTTATTCTCCACTTGGGGTTCCTTGTTTTTTGGAGGCGTTGAGGTTGATTCGGTTGTGACATCTTCTGTCTCGTATATCGTGTCGGATTTTTCCAGCGTGGGAATCTCGGTGATAGAGTTCATAGCAGTCGTTGCAATAGCAATTACATCTTTATCACCAATATTTTCTGGTTTATCTTTCATATCATCATTTTGAGACTCTTTGTTTCCAGAGACACTGGTATCAATCGGTGTAGAATTTGATGGTATATCATCTTGTGATGAAGAATTATTTTTTATACTATCAATATGATCTTCAGTATGGACATTAGATATGACAGTTTTCTCTTTAACTTTAGCTATTTCTTTCTCTAAAGATGGACTCTCCAAAATAGATTCTGAGTTATTTGTGATCCTTTCAGATACAAACTCACTAATCCCTATAACCGAATCTTGTTGCTTATCAAATTTAGGAGATGAAACAATCTTAAGCGATTTACCTTCATGTTCCTTTTCCTTTTTCTTGCGACGTTTAGCGATATTTTCCTTTCTTTTCTTGCTCTTTTGTAGCAGTAGTTCTTTATAGTTGACTCTTTTCTTTGTTCTATAATAATGTAATACACATTCTTCAGGAGTTCTTAGCCCGCCCATATGATGAGATATTTTACCAAACTTTTTAGGATACATTAAGTAACCCTCTACAAACAATGTATGTTCATTTTCTGTAAAATTGTCCTCTTTATCTAAAAGTATTCTTGAAGCCCATTTATCTTTATCAGTCACCAGATTATTTACATTTTGGAATTTTATGACATTTCTTTCAATATGATTCAACTGTAGAGGTGGAATAATTGCAGCTGCTTGAAAATGTTTATATTCTGGATCTATTTGAAGTAAAACATTCTCCATTTCTGCATCATCTACAAAATCAGCCCTATTTCTTCTACGGATAAAAGATGTGCCCGACTGATCAGGCAACTGAGTTGATTGATTAGAATATCTTTCGTTTTGTTCATATTCTTTATTTTTTTCCTGTTGTGCCTTTTTATACTCTATCTCCTTTTTCCTTAATTCTGCAGTAATTTCATAAAGTTTCTTACTTTCTTCATCCCATTCTAATTTTAGTTTATTTGCATTTTTCTTTATTAGTAATGATTTGACTATATCATTTATCTTCATAGATATTAAAGTTTTTATTAAAATAGGTTTAACTGTAGATGAGTATCGTTTATAATTGGATGTCATAAAGGGATATTCCTTAAGATTAGAGATTGGGTTCTTTAATAAATATTTCTGGTCTTGTATAATTTTAGATCTAGTTCGATTTTTCAAAATCCAGAATTTCAGTTCTGTTTCCTTCATTGGGAAAATATATTCTTGAAGAGGTTCTAATGGTTCAGGTAAAGGTTCTTTGGTGTCAACGAAACTTTTTAATGTTTCAACAGAAGGTCTTAATAATTTGGAATCACAAACATATTCGTAATGTGTCTCGGATGGAGGTTGAATGATCTCTCCATCCGCAATGTCTTCATCACTTTCTTGATTAGTAGGTGTATACTGACCCTCTTTTGGTTGTTCATCCAATAGAGAAGGCAAATTCAAGTCTGATGATGTCCACATCGACTCCAATTGGGGCCTTTCATTCTTTTCTTCAAATTCCATGGTAAGATCAGCTTCACTATTAAACTTTTTCTCTACTTGTATCTCATTCTTTGTGGTATTGGTGTGATGTGGATGTGAGATATCTAGGTTACTGCCCTTTTTGGATAAGTCAATTCTTTTATGGTCCACAGATACTCGTTTCTCAACTTCCCTTGTAGTTTGTGTCACCGAATTGATTAAACTAGAATGATTGGCTTTTTTACTAGGATCACATTTTTCGTTTTTTATATTTGGACTATCAGCAATAGATGTAACTGTATCAAGAGTCTCAGATTTAGATATTGCTTCCTTTGGTAGTTCCATTTTTGGATTTTCACTATTTTTAGATGTTTCTGAGGGACCCACGTTTGGATTATATCTACTTAATGATGGAGTAACAGATTTTGTGTCTCTGTTCAAACCTACTTCTTCATTTACTGTTTTATTTATATCATTTTTCACAGTGGATACATTTTCATGAGAATAGTTTGAATGATACATTGTTCCACTTACACTTCTATTACCGTGCCATTGGTTATTGGACTTACTAACATAGTTTGGGGTATTTTTATTATCATAAATTGAAGGATATTCTGTACTGTAGTGTGAGGTGGTATGAGGGAATTCTCCTTTAGAATAATAATAATTATTATTAGTAGTAGTAGCAGGAGGAGGAGTAGCAGAGTAAGTGTCTCTTGAAGCCAATGGTATACTATTCACTGAAGACTCTGCAGATCTTGGACGATACCTGCTACCTGCATATTTATTATTGGAAGCATTTGGATACGGATGATACGATGAAGTATTGGGTGTTGAATATGTGGTATTGTTGTATCGACTAGACACCGCCGAAGGACTGATTATAGATGAATTTTTCATAGATATGTTACTACTAGTAGAATTGCCACTAGTATTAGAGTTACTGTTATTAATATAAGTAGATAAAGAGGTGGCGGACGAATGTTTATTTTTTTCAAAACGGGATTTACTAGGTGTAGAGGATCTATTTAGATCAGTTTCATTATATGGAGCATGTATATGTTGCTTGCTAGTGATATTAGTGTTATTGGTGATATTTCTATAATTTGACGAGAAGTTCTTCCCGTGTGTAGACAGTTCTGAATCTGTATTATAACGTGAAATAGTTGGTTTTGTCTTAACATTAGACGATGAATTCTGAGTGTCAGCAGTTGTTGCCCCACTATATCTAGATTGTCTAGGACGTTCAGAAATGAATGAGGTATATTGAGAAGTATCTAAATTTTGAGAAGAAAAATTTCTTGTTGTATTAGATAGAGATGTATTATTTGTTGTGTATCCAATCGGAGAACTTGCATTCGGTATATGTTCATCTTTAGAATAAAGAGAATTATTGTTAATCATATTTGGATTATTAAAAGGTTTAGAGTATTTGTTTTTTGCATATGGATTACCGTATCTTCTATTGGGATTGCTGTTGTAGTAATATCTTTTTTTATCACCCAGATGACGGGGTGGAGGTGGATATGCCATTGTTTTACTTGGATTTTTTTTTTTTTATTGGTTTATTTGTTTATTTACTTATAAGTTTTTGTACTGTTTGTTTATATATATATATGGTATTATGAGGTATTATAGATTCAGTAGAGCTTGGATAGATTTTTGCAGCCCCAAATAGAGAATATGTGCTAATGGGGTATAATATGGTATGAGGAGTAATCACTAGTGAAATAATATTCTTGATAAAATGAAAACAGATAATTCACTTTTACTTTTATTTTTATTCAGAATTAACAAAAGTGAAGAGAGGTAAGTATAGGATAAAAACAAAACAAAAAAAGAAAATAAAAAGGAAAAAATAGTAATAGTTAGAGTAATCGATATGCTTTTAATAGAAAGAAGAATATTGGTAAATGAAGAAATCAAAGTGAAGGAATGAAAGAGGATGAGAAATTAGAAGTTTGTTTATTTTCAATCGTTTCAGTTATGTTTTTTTCCTTTTTTTTTCCTGTAGTATTTTAATAATTTAAAATTCTATTTTGTGAAACGAATGAAGGGGAAGAAAAAAAAATAAAATAAAATAAAAAAAATAAACAAATGAGAGTGTCGTGGGAAACGATGCCAGTGACTCAAAAATAAAAATCGAACCCTGAACTTTTCAAATATTAACCCTAAGAGAAAAATGTTGGTATGATCTGGATAATATATTATATATATATATATATATATATTATATAACGTAGATTTTGTAGGATTGCTTATGTTTATTTGTAGCAATAACCAATATTTTAATGATCCATATCTTTTAGTTATTGATGTATTATATCAATATTATCAATGTTCAAAATACTGATCCATCCATATAATCTTATATATATATATATATATATATATATATATATACCAATTGTTTAGGATAGCTAGGTTCTTTTTGATTCTTTAGATTACAAGCATACATTTAAAATGATCAATTTTTTTTTTTGATATAATTGGAGAATTGTTGATTCTTTTTCGTATGATTGATGGTATTGAAATCCCGTACTAAATGATGTGAAGATAAGAGATCAAACGTGGTTTATAGAGCTAATTTTATATCTATTATTTATATTTGTAGTAAAAGATCCTTGGAAACGACAAAGGGTTGTCAGATTTACTCAGAATTATGAGTAATGTTTTAAAAGGACTAATCTATTCAATAAGAGAAACTTCTATGAATATTTATGTATGTGTGTCAATATTATAGGTTATTAATTTATTTTTTAAAGAAAATAAATATTACTGATAAAAGGAGAACATCAAGAAATATTTATTTGATTTATCTTTTGTTTTTGTTTTGTTTATTTTAGTCAATCGTCTGTTTCACCTTGGTAAATAAGTTTATAGCCATACTCAAAATAAAAAATAATGAAAAAAACATAAAACAGAAAACAGGAAAAAAAAAAAAAAAATATATAGTTTGAAGTTTGTTATATATTATTATTAACGAATTTACCATTAGAAACAGGTTTTTTTTTTTCATTCTTTCTTTTTACTATCCACCCTCATATCTCTATCATTTTTTACTAAAAAAAATATCATTCTTATTCCTAAACATTCAAGATTTTACAATAAATAGAACTGATATCCTTCTTTAAATCAACTTCTCAATAATTATTTACAATATTAGAGGCTACTAATACTACTACTACTCTATATAATAAATGAGAAGTAATTAGTCAAAACAACTATTCTGTAGAATATTATATATTAAATATTCTATAAGTTAGAACCTTTTTAAAATATTAAATTGCGCATCTCTCACAATTCGATCCACGGACTTTTTAGTTTTTTTTCCCCATTTCTTCTTCTTCTTCCTCTTTTTTTTTTTTTTTGGTATTTTGTCTTCGGAGAAAAAAAAAAATAAAAAAGTGATGACATTTGCCTTTATTTATTTATTTATTTATTTATTTATTTATTTGTCTCTGCATTTGTCTCTTTAATTGTCGGTTGCATGAATATACAAGTTGCAACACTTTGATAGTCAAACCATTGTAGTATATAATGGACAGCACCCTCATAGTTCTCTCCAAATTTTAAATAATTTAGATATTTCCCAAGTCAATTTACTATCACTTATAGTTCAAACCCGCATACAATCATAACACTCTAATATATATATATATATATATATATTTCTCTGTTCAATTGTTTACTTTGTTTATTATTTTTTTTTTTTAATTAATGCCCAAACTTTCATTGAGGAATCTTTTAAGATTATTCCAAAGAAGACTTAAATTTCTTATTATTTCAATAGCTTTTATCACAGCTCTACTATGTTTATTTATTCAAATCCCCAACATCTCATCATCATATAGTAGTTACAAATATAATATCTTTCCAGAAAACTGGTTAGAATCCAATGATTCTGATCTAAGAAAATTTTATAGCTCTTTAATGAAGACTCTAATGGATCTATCACCAGACGGGGAATGTGGTAAAAAGTATAATGAGAACTGTAAACTTCAAGGCGCTTTAGGTGGTGATCCGTCCAATAATGACTACAAGAATTGGTTTAAAGCTACCTACGATAATTTATCTGAATGTTTAATCTTAACCGATCATCAAATAGATATGTTACGTAACAAACATTCTATGGTCACTCAGTTTATCGATAAAATGACTTTACCGGACAATGCTGTAGACGGCCAAGGTATCGTTATTGTCGGTGGTGGGAAATACTCTTTATTAGCTGCAATGAATATCGAAATTTTAAGACACTTCAATACAACTCTACCCGTTGAAGTGTTTATCCCACCAGGTGAAACAGATCCAAGTTTTTGCCAGGATTATTTGCCTAAATTAAATGCAAGATGTACGCAAGTCGATGATATTTTTAGTAGGGCTACCATTCGAAACGTCCATTTCAAAGGATATCAGTATAAATCTTTAGCTTTATTAACTTCTAAGTTCAAAGATATCTTGTTCTTGGATGCTGATAATTTCCCAATTAAAAAACTAAATCATATCTTTGATGATATATCATATAAAGCTAATGGCATGATCCTTTGGCCGGATTTCTGGAGAAGAACAGACTCACCAAAATATTACGATATAGCCAACATTAAATATAACAAAAATAAAAGAGTCAGGAATTTGATCGATGATCTCACACCGGTAGAAGTGTACACTGAAGACTTAAATGATTTGAAAAATGTCCCATTCCATGATTTAGAAGGTACAATCCCCGATCTTTCCACTGAATCTGGCCAATTCCTAATAAATAAATCCCTTCATTGGAAGACTATTGCTTTATCACTTTATTATAACTTGAATGGTCCAAACTGGTATTATCCCATTTTCTCACAACGTGGTCCCGGTGAAGGGGATAAAGAAACTTTCATATCTGCAGCCACAGTGTTTGGGCTACCATATTATCAAATCAGAAGAAAACCTTCCATTGGAGGCTATCATCATGATGGTTTCCATGGGGTTTGCATGTTACAAGAAGATTTTAGAATAGATTTCCAGAACTATTTAAAGGCTAAAAAAATTCTGATCAATAAATATAAAAATATTGAGACACATACTTTCACCGAACATAGTCATGATGTCTTAAGAGAATTTTATGGAACTTATTTTACGTATGATGAACCAGATGTCATGTTTGTTCATTTCAATTTCCCTAAATTAGACCCTGTACAATTATCAAGGGATAACAGATTCATACTAGATAATGGTGAACAATTAAGGGGTATTTCGAATTTGAAACCAATCAAATACTTCGATTTAGAGTTGAATGTCTATCAACGATTGAAGAACATTGTATGTGATATGAATAACAAATTCTCCTACATCGTTGAAAGTTTTAAGGACCCAGAGACTACAAAAGAGAAAGTCTGCAATTATATCGATAAAAGAATCAATTTTTTATCAGAAACACATTCTGAAGCAAGTACACCTACATAAGTTTTGTCCACATTATTTTATTTTATTCTATTTTTTTTTTTTTTTTTTTTTTTAATTTCTTCGCATTTTATTAATTTTACTTGTATGTTCACTTTTTTACGCATAATTGGATTTATATTTATATATCTATATATTTGAATTTATTAATAAAATACTTTATTATTAAAGGAATTTTATCAGCAAAGATTCTATAAGATCATCTATTACTCTTATACTCCCCCCTACCCTAGGGAAAGAAAAAGTAAAGAAAGGTAATTAGACCACCAAAGTTACAATCTTAACTCTTATTCTTTTTAAAAATGTTTTTTTTTATCAATCATAATATTGTCATATTTTTTCTTATCTGTTATACCTCAAGAATATCTTACTTCAAAACTTACTTGTTTTTTTCTCCTTTCTTAATTCCTATTAATCTCTTGCATCTTTATTAAAAATTTGTTCCAGTTTTTTTTTAATAACATAAAGTTAATAGTCTCTATTTCTCCTCTAATATTGTCATTCAAGGACGTACTTAACTTTCCACCCTCTGGTCTAATAAAATCACTATTGAAGTATTGTCTATCTAATGTAATTCTATTTAAATCTTCTTTCAGAAATGGTTCCCTATCTGCCCATACTTAGAATATCTATTCAATTTATCTTGATAGAATGACACTAACCCCTGACTTAAAATCTAAGCTACTGTCATATTTGCCCTACTTAAAATAAATTTCTCACGTTATGATAAAAACTTCTGAAGTTAAATAATATTTAATTCATTCGTTTTAATACAGTTTATGGATTAGATTTCCAAGCCTCTCATAATCAAGTATAAGAAGAGCTCTTATTGTTAGTATCAACATTTTCGAACCTCATTCACGACAATGTCGTTACATTAATGCATATAGCAGATATTCTATCACATCATAAATACTATAATGTGAATTTTGACTCTATATATCAATGATTGATATTTAGCCAGACTTAAATCGATTCTTTCACACTATGGCATATTCCAATTACTCATAGCATTATCAAGCGTCATCCCATAATAATACATTAAAAATTAAAGACAAAAACATAAATTATTTTGAAAGAAGTTTTGAAGATAATGGATTTCATTAGCAAGGCAATCTGACTACAAATGAACTAAATATCATATAATTGCGTTATATGAGAGGCGTCATACGTAATTAACATATAGTAACTCTTAAATTTGTTCAATAATCCAAGTACGTTGCTTTCATCTGGACATTATTTTCGAATTCAGATATTAACTTCAATTTGTCAATGATCCAATACCTCATTTAGTACAAAAAGCAAAATTATTTGGAAAAAAAAAATAAAACAAAAAAAATTAGAATCCTGTAACAAGTATATCAATATATCATCTCTATCCGATATTAATATTGGAGCTTCCATCATAGTCAACAAAAGCGATGGTTGCAATTATAAATATATTATGGAATTTTGGAAGCACTTTTTTAGACGATGTTGGAATAGAGCCATGAATCATCCGTTTAAGAATTTTTAAACATAAATAAATAAATGGCAGACAACTTTTAAAGCCCAAATATTAAAAATAGAAAATAATACCCATATTTAATGAGTTATAAATATGTCTATCAGTACTAAAACTTAAAACCATTTGGAGCATATCAAATATTATTTAATTTCATTCTTTTCCGAAAAAAGTTCTTACACATGAGGATCAAATTCCATCGATATTTAAAAAGAACAATAAAAATATCGATTCTTTGAGGAAAATTTAAAAGCAATGTTGTATATTGAAGAATAATGTCGCAAAGGTTTATTAACTGATTTCGGATAACAACAATTTTGAAAAAATTTGCAATAATTAACTTTGATTGGAGACTATCTATGTATAAAAAATAAGTTAAGATGAAATTTATTTCATTTCCATAACTAAAAACTAGTTGAAATAGGGGACTACTTTCCCCAAACTGTTCAGTAGCGGTTCTTAAATCATGATGAAGAACAAGGTTTATCAACATAACACCTTTAAAATTGCTGTTGAAATTTCTCAAATAAATAGTATGAAGACTCCATCATAAAAAATAACACATCCGATTAGCTCTCTTGAAAATTTCTTAATATTTTTCAGTATTGTTTAACACAGTTCATCTGATGATTATAAATCAGGCCTAAATTGTATGTTTTTTTCACTATACTTATGGTCATTCTAATAAAATATATATTAACTGAATAATAAGGAAATGGAAAACCAGTGGAACTTACATGAATATAGGTCATCATAAAAAAATCACTCCTTAAAATTGTCAAGTGATGATTTAATTCATCATTTACATATAATGTACATTAATTTCTACCGTATTGTGAGACAAAAATATTTGATAAAAAAAATTCTACTTAAAAGTAAAAATGCCAAAAAGATCAGGTACAAACTCTTGATTAGATAGGCATAGTTTACCATTTGGAATTTCAATAAGTAGATTTATATCTAAAGTCAATACTCTATTATGTGCAATATTATTTAATTCATGAAACAGTTGAATTGTAATGTTTTAGTTTGAATCCCCATCTATTTTTATGATATCACATTGTGATAACAATTTTTCAAATATAATTTGATATATAAGCAATAAACTGTTCAAATTACAACATATGTTATCAAAAATCGTAAGGGAAATATTAGAAGGCAATTCACCAACGATTTTCATAAATTCTTTGGTGAAACAAGATAAATATATTAACTTACTATATAATTCTATCAGTTTTTCAGTCCCCACAGATATAGATATCACTGCGCCATTAGTGTGTTCGAAAGCAATATATATATATACTATCATATTTCTTAGAAATAAACTAATTTTTTAGATTAATAATACTTGATTTTTAAGGATTCGAACAAATATTGTCAATTTTGATGATTAGACATAACACAATTATCCGTTCTATAAGATATGTCAAAGTGATTTACGAACTACAATTCCACATACTCCATCATATAACCTGAATTATTTCTTTTATCATACTTTGTTAACAATACCGTAGGGAAAATACCTATCGGTAATTTATTAATTTTTTTAGTATAAATAGTTTTCAAGTTAAGTATATTCTTCAATCAATCCATCTATCCGTCCATCTATTTATCTATTCATTAAGGATGACATAAATTACACCCTTTAAAATAACATTATTCTAAAATTAGATGAGATCACCCAAAATCCCAAACTTTTACGCTTAAAAACTTTCGCATTTTCTCGAACTATCTCTGAATATTTTTTATTTATGTAGAAATATCTCTTCTATTTCATTGTAAAATAATGTACGTAATACGCGGTAGTGCATCCACGTCAAAAAAAAAAAAGAGAGAGGTTAAGAAATAGAAGGTTCTTCCTAATGTCCATCCACCATTTTCAACCTTGAAACCAAATATTATACGGCACAGCCTTTTCATTATGAAACAATTTCCATATATAAATATCAAGGACTGTTTATATTTTCAATTATTATGAAAGCAAAGGATGTTACTTTAAAAAAAGAAAAAAATCTAGATATTTTGGTTTTCTAAAAAAAATCAAGATTTCTCAACTTCTGTTTTAGGAAATACCTTTGTAAACTGTTTTTTTCAAGAATACTTTTTCAGTCATTCGTATCTTTTTGTAGAGGTGCATCGTGTTGTGCTGAAAAATGGAAAACTTTCCAAATTGGGAGACCGATGTTGATGGTGCAGCTAACTTATTAGAGAGAGAAAGTAGCCTGGTAGACGCTTTCTTCCTTGTTCCATGTTTGTGGTAAAAACTACCGTCGTTGTAACAAACACACGTAATTTTTTGCTTGAGGCTGTGTGGAAGAAATTCATTGTCGTTCTGGATTCCTACCTTCTAGAGTAAACCCAGGGAAAGACACCACACTAATGTAAAAACTTAGACAGGAAGAGAGAGCGAGAGAGCGAGAGAACGTGAGGGGAGTCACTTTTACTCTTATGTCACCAAAATGCAGTCTTAGCCTCTTGAATTGTGTGACCTTACCAACCCCAACAACCCGGCAAATTGTAATGGGCGTGAAAATTCCTTTACTATAGTAAGTACTAAAATGTAGTGATATTATTAAAGTAATCCCTCTCGTTACACCGTATTGGTTTATTAAGATTAAATCTAAGAAAACCATACACAAAAGATACAACAATGGCTGTATGTACATGATAGGATATTTCCTGGTTGCCTTTGTATATGTATATGCTAGGATTAAGAGGCCAGAGCAGGATGTTTAAAATGACAGAAATAGTGAATACATGTCAATAGTTATTTTAAAATATTTGATTGATAATGTCAGAAACTGAACAAAAAAAAATGGTTCTTTTGTATATTATTTGTTTGTATTATTACCTAGTGAGAAGTGGAATTAAACTAGAACAACATGAAATATTCAGAAGAAATACTATTGCAAAGGGAAACTAGGGAATAGGTAGTGTTACAATAAATATCGAAGATAAATTCAACTTAAATAATCTCATAGAGACTGTATTAAACGGTAGCATACTAATCCTCCTGGCTCTAATGGAAAGAAGGTGACTATACATATTAGAAAAGCAAATTATATAAGGACCTAGTACTAACAAATATTTTGTCATTTTTGATACCCTTGTGTTAATTGTATTTGTATTCACAAATCATTATCATCAATATGATGCTTTATCGACAATAAAGGTTTCACTTTATTCTTATTCTTACTTTTTTAATGTAGGCTCAAAAATCTTTCATTATTAAGAAGAAGTTGGCTAAGGCTAAGAAGCAAAACAGACCATTACCACAATGGATCAGATTGAGAACTAACAACACTGTTCGTTACAACGCCAAGAGAAGAAACTGGAGAAGAACCAAGTTGAACATCTAAACGAACCAACTCTTTACTATTAATATAATGAAATTTTTCTAATCTTTTTTTATATTGTATAGTTGTATTTGAATGGTTTGTACAAAATGTGTATCTCTTATAATTGAATAAAAAATTCGTTATTTAAGAATAATTAGATAATAACAAGCAAGAACTTTTTTTAGTTTTCCCAAATACTCTTCAACTATATATGGACATATTAATTAAAGTACTTCCTTTCGAGGAATAGGAATAACCAAAAGAACGTATTATATATATATATTGAAGACCTGCATGGACGAGTTCATTGATAATACATATTGTCCAATACTATAATGTTTTAAAATATCGGTTTAACATTGCTATCATCAATCTAACCCTTTGTTACATTTTTGTTAAAAGATCAAACCGTTTAATTGTTTGTTTATATACATATATATATTATTTCCTCGGTTCCTCCTTCGCTGCGTTCTTGTTTTTGTTTTCTTTTTCATTTTTTTTTGTGAATGTGTTTTTTGTTGTATCTATCCAAAGTCCTCCTTTTTTATTTTATTTTATTTTTTCTTACGCCATTTCAAAGTGGACACCTGGGACTGTCATTTTCCATATCGTTTGTCGTAAAAAAAACTTGAAGTTTCTCAATGATCTTGACTTTTCGAGATACTAAATTATTTTTAACAGGAAACAAACTAAAAGCATATATATAGAAGAACTGAAAAAGAGTAGTAATAATACTTATTTGGAGACACTTTCCTTCTCATTTCCCGTTTTTGCTTTTATCTTTTATTTTTTGTATTGCTGATTTTATGTAAAAAAAAAAAATAATAATGTTAAACCACATTCACGTCCAAAGATGGTGACTGGCTTGAATGTTGTATTATGGAGATTAAAAAGATTACGTAATAAGAGAGCCTTACAAATTATATTAGTATCACTCTTTCTAATCACACTTATTCATAGATTCAATAAATCTATTTTAGAACAAAATACAATATGGATTGACTCCACTAAAACATCTAATGAATGGACCACCAGTCAAATAAATAATGAGTCGAATGATGTTTCATCTTTATCAAAATTCAATTATAAATTATTTTCTATCTTAAAAGAATTTAAACCTGTCGAACCACCAAATGATGAATCACTCTTTGTAGATAAAGAAAATTGTAAAAAGGGTGAACATGCAGTGCAAGATGATAAGGGATTAGAGACGTTATCTTATAATTCCTTACATGCTTGTTTCAATCTATTACCAGAATATAAGCAAAATTTAAAAGAAATGCACCAAAATTTTGTCGAATCGATTAAAAGGTTCCCAAAAGATTTACCAGACACTCTTTTCAATGAAGAGAAAGGTATAGTTACTGTAGGTGGTGGTAAGTATTCTATTATTTTAGTCACTATGTTACCGATGTTAAGAATGAGTGGAAATACATTACCAGTTGAAATTTTCATTCCAAAGGCAGATGAGAAATACGATAAAGATTTTTGTGAAAATTTTGTACCACAGTATAATGCGAGATGTGTTTATATGTCGAAGTTTTTAACAGATGATATTGTACAAGGTTTAAATATTTCAGGGTATCAATACAAATTATTAGCCCTACTATTATCTGACTTTAAAAATGTCCTATTCTTAGACTCAGATAATTATGTTTTAACTAATATTGATGATATTTTTGATAAAGATATATATAAAAAGACTGGTCTGATCTTATGGCCAGATATTTGGAGAAGGCAAACGTCTCCGGATTGGTACGATATTGCTGGTCTTGAATACAATTTGACTCAAAGAGTTAGAAACAGCTTAGATGATTTGACCCCACCATCAAGATATATCAACCCAGAAGAAGATACCCCTGCATATATAAAGGAAAACATTCCATTTCATGATTTAAAAGGCACTTTGCCTGATCTATCATCTGAATCTGGACAACTTTTAATTAATAAGATTGATCATTTTGATACTTTATTATTAGCCCTTTATTACAATATTTACGGGCCCTCATGGTATTATACATTGTTCAGTGAACATGGTAGTGGGCAAGGGGATAAAGAAACATTTATTGCTGCTGCTTTTGTTCTCAACAAACCTTATTATCAAGTTAAGACTCCTGTTACATTCAGTGCTCATTTCTCTGATGGATTTAAAGGAGTAGGTTTACTACAACATGATTATGCACAAGACTATGAATTGTATCAAATGGCCAAAACTCAGATACAAAGTGATTATGAATCCTATTCTAAATATGATCCAACATATCAGATTGGAAAATCATTTGTTGATAAATTTTTCAAGACGAATAAATATGGTAATGATCGTTGTGATGTATTATTTATTCATGCAAGCTTTTCCAAATTTAATCCATTTGATTTATACCATAATAATGCCTTTTTAGATACTGAAAGGAAACATTTAAGAGGGTTTAGTAATACGCATTTATTCCATAATTTATCGGATTTTGAATTAATTAATTTCGAACAGATTAAAAAAATCTTTTGTGATACGAATACATATAAATTTCCATTCTTGGATGATAAATATGAAGCTGAGAGTAAAAAAAAAGGACTTTCTGTTGAAGCAGAAAAGCAAAATGTTTGTAATTATATCAATGATCATATAGCTTACTTGAAAGCACATCCTATAGAAAAGGAAGAATAATTATGAAATAAGTTAAAATATAAATGGGGAAAAAACAATATTAGATGATAGTATAACATTTAGACTCAATGTAGCTAGTATATACATTCTTATGTATAATTTGTAACCATTAATAAAAAGTATTTTTAGAGTCTTTTATATATTTTTATTCATACGTGTACTGGATTCCAAAGTCAAACTTGATGCAAGTTTACTTTTCATAATTTCAAAAATTTATTCGCACAAGATTACATCTACAAAGCTATTTTCATTGAATATTCGAATTTGTTGTTATATACAACTTCTTTTCACTATTCCTTTTTCATTTGTTTCATATTAGAGTCAGATATTAAACCACCCATTATTTTTATATACGTGTAAAAATATTATTACATAAAAAGAAGCCAGAAAATGAAAAAAATGAAATAAAATAAAATACCAGAAGAAATAACAAAACTGGGAAAATAAAAAAGATATAAACAAAGGCATAGCGTTTTTATAAATTAGAAACTAAATAAGAATATTATAGGTGACACCCTATATATTTGTATTTTGCAGTCATATAATATCTTCTAAATTCTATTTTGCATTTTATGTTTTCAACTATATAGTAATAACAACAACAGTAGTAATAAAAATAGAAAATGATGAAACCAGCATTTTTACGTTCTCAATTACGTTTGTTTTCTTCTAGTTCTAGACATTTAGATTTCTCAAAGATGACCATTATTGGTCGTATAGGAACTGAATTCACAGAATATACTTCCCCCAATGACAAAAGATATGTTAGATACAGTATTGCGTCTCAACCAAGAAGAGATGGTCCAACTAATTGGTATAATGTAACTGTTTTCAATGAGAACCATATTAACTTTTTAACTCAATACGTTAAGAAAGGGTATGTTGAAACAGAACAAAACAAATATTAAATTATAAATATATATGCATATTTTCTTCACCTAATGAACTAATCTACTAACAAATTTCTTTATCTCACACCAATTTGTTACTCGCACATACCATCATTCCTTGTGTATTTCTTTTTCATTACTTCTTTATATTATGTGTGTGTACGTACGTGCTTACTATCCTTTCATTTTTTTTTTGTATTCAGGGCTTTAGTATATGTGGAAGCTGATGCTGCTAATTATATTACAGAAAGAGAAGATGGTTCTAAAAGAACTTCCTTAAGTTTAATCCAAAAAGAATTTAATTTATTGAGAAATCCAAAATCTGATGAAACCCACAACTCTGAAACTAGTGAGTAGAAAATTGAAATTAAAGAACATTTCATCAATCAAATATTAACATTACCTTTTTTTAATTATTTTTTTAATCCTCATTTACTTTCTCTTTTAGTACCATCTTTCTTACTCTCTCTCTCTATCTATATATATTGTTATGTAAAACGATATATACTTTTTACGAATATTTAAAAAGGGTACAACATTATTTGCTGTTATCTTCTGTTTTCCTTCCTTGATTGTTTCTGTAAACCTATAAACAAGGAGAATTCAAATAATTTAAATTATGAAATCTGTAGTTTACCTAGATTACTAAAAGTTCTCCTCTTTCTTTCCTCTTCTTTATTATCCTTTAAAGACTTTACAATATAAAGCATATATATCAGAGCGATCTCCATTACCCATTCGATAGCTTACTATGATTTTTGTAATGTTTTTGTATGCAAAAAAAAGTATTTTGAAATCTTTATATATTCTTAACCAATTACTACAAACACACATGTAGCTCTATACATATATGTTACTGGGTGTACTTCTGTCTATAAATATAATGTTTGGTCATCTTGCCCGGTTTAATTTTAAAGAATTTTGAATTGAAGATTATTCTTCGAAACCACAGCAAATCAATATAAGAGGAGAAAATATTAAAATTTAAACATTTAAAGGCGGCGCAGTCTCTTCAGAATATTTAACACGACTAAAATATATAGAGATTAATATATCAATAAAACTAACACACACACACACACACATCAATACATCTATATTTATATTTATATCTATATTCATAACTTCATTGGTTATGAACACAGTTGAAGCAGGGAATTTATCTCGTTGTCATCAGCAATCATGAAAAACACAGAAGTTACTACTAATAGCAAAGAGATTATTTCTTCCAAAAAGCCAATCAATAAAAGATGGATATTATTTAAAATAGATATATTTGTGCTATCTTTTGTTTGTTTACAATACTGGATCAATTATGTTGACCGTGTTGGATTTAATAATGCCTATGTTTCTGGTATGAAACAAGATCTAAATATGACTGGTGATGATCTAAATATTACAGCAACATGTTTTACAGTAGGGTACATTATCGGCATGATTCCTCATAATCTTATATTGTTGGTGATCCCCCTAGAATTTGGCTGAGTTTCTGTACTCTATCATGGGGGTTATTAACCTTTGGTATGCATAAAGTGAGTACTTTCAAGCAGTGTTGTGCAATTAGATTCTTTCAAGCTATTTTTGAGAGTTGTACTTTTTCTGGTACTCATTTGATATTGGGAATGTGGTATAAGGAGAATGAATTACCTATTAGAAGTGCAATTTTCACTAGCAGTGGTCTTATTGGATCTATGTTTAGTGGGTTTATGCAAGTCAGTATACATGACCATCTTAATGGTAGAGATGGATTAGCTGGTTGGAGATGGTTGTTTATTATTGATTTTTGCATTACAATCCCAATTGCAATTTATGGTTTTTTATTTTTTCCTGGAGTCCCTGAATCAACAGAGAAAAAGAATAAATTCTCCATATCTCAATATATTTTTAATGAGGAAGAGTTACATTATGCAAGGAGAAGATTACCAGTTAGAGATGAATCCACTAAATTAGATTGGTCAGTCATTTCAAGAGTAGTAAAACGTTGGCATTGGTGGTTATTTTCACTAGTGTGGATCCTTGGTGGTGAGAATATCAGTTTTGCATCGAATGCCACATTTGCCCTTTGGTTACAACATCAAGGGTATTCGTTATCCCATAGAAATAATGACCCATCGGGCATCTATGCTGTAGGTGTAGTCTCAACAATACTATCTGCCATATATTTAAGTAAATTTAAAAGTGCAAGACATTGGTATATAGGTGTAATTTTAGCAGTCATTATGTGTGTGGTAGCCATTATGATTAGAATTGCACCGCTCTCTCCAGGGGTCATGTTTACAGCACAATATCTAGGTGGTGTTTCATACGCCGGGCAAGCAGTCTTTTTCTCTTGGGCTAATATCGTTTGTCATGACGATCTTCAAGAACGTGCTGTTGTGTTAGCTTCTATGAATATGTTCTCAGGTGCTGTTAATGCTTGGTGGTCACTGCTTTTCTATGCTGCTTCTATGGTTCCACGGTTTGAGAAAGGTTGTTATGCTTTGATTGCAACCGCCACATGTAGTGGAATTGTCTCTGTGATCATTAGAAACTTACAAATAAAAGATAATAATAAGGTAAAACAGGTCCCATATATAGATGCTAATGATATGTTACAAGAAGATGAGGAGGAGGATGAAGAAGAAAGTGATATGGAAGAGCCGGATAGTTTTGAAGATGCAGCTATTAACAAAATAAATATTTTTGTTAATCAGTTTCAAGGAGTCACAGATATAGAATCCACGATTAGTGGGACTTCCAATGTGAAACCAAGGCATTACTACCAAACTACTACCAAGGTGTAATTTACTCTAAATCATCATCATCATCATCTCATCCACCTATTCTGCCAATGCTATTATTGTAATAATCGTTTATTTTATTGTCTCCTAGAGTTTGTTTAAAACTTATGTTTTAGGCATAAGAGTAAACAAAATATTGACACATATATTTGTGATAAGAATTATTTATTATCATTTATATTCGACTTAGGTTGAAAATAATTATCTTATTTTTTTTTTTTTTGTAATTATATAATCATTCGTGATCCTAAAAGTACAATGGAAGAAAGGAACTACTTTTACCTGCTAACCTGCTTTGTCCCTTTTTTCGTCTTTGTATAAAGATATTTTTTGTTTCCAGGTAATTTCTGTAAAAATAAGGTTTTCGACTTTGTATAACTGTTGAAGCATCTTCGTTATCACTTAATGTTATGAATATATATTATTGCTTTTATCAATTTAGGCATTAGCAACATACTCTGTACGATCTAATTGGCAAAGGGTATCGTTCAGTATGAATATGGAACCACTGATAATTACTGATAAAAAAGATAATAGCAATTTCAAGAATCTTTCATTGAATGATATACTGAATTGCTTGCTACATCATAGGCATGTAGCATTATGAATATATGCTTGTGAGCATTTTTTTTTTTTCATAATATAGTTTGTGTTCAAGGTCTTTCAAGGAATGGTATGTTCAAAGAATAACTAATTAGAGCAGGAATTATTTTCTGCTACGTATATTTTACTTCTGTCATTTTCATAATATACAAAATGTTTCTTGATAAAGACAAGAATTACTAGCTCTTATAAATAATTTAAGATTAAACTATGATGGGTTGGTTCTTCTTCAAGGAGAAAAAAAATGCGTCAACGATGAACGACAAATGCAAAAAAAAAAAAAGTACAATACGAATTTGAGATTTTGAAGATCTTTACAAATAATATGGATTTAAAAAAAAAGCTTAAAGGAACTTCGAGGAACGGTTAATAGGACAACAAAATCAACCTTTGAAAATTTAAGAAATATCAGACATTAATATATTCATATTATCTATAGTGTTGTTCCACTTTTAGAAATTGTGCAAATTTTTGTACACATAACCAATAATACCAAGAGACCCCAAGATTAATACTTATTGTTGCTTAAAATACAACATAAACAATGGAAGATATTCTTTTTAAAGAACGAAGTAATATAGGAACAATAAGCAAACTACATTCGTTATGTCAATCCTTTCATTTAGAACCTAAGTCTAGTTTTGACCCAATGTATAAAGTGGGCATCAAGTTAAAGTCCCTTATAAATGCTTTACAGACTTTATACGATAAACATTGTGTTCATTATTCCCAATTAACACAGAATAGTTCTCTCAACAAAGATTTGCTCATATATAAGGATACTGAATTTTTAATTGCATATGAAACGTTTTTCCAAAGTGGTATAAGATTGATTTTTAATTCAACAAATACAACGTTCAGGTCAATTGAAGACTCTGAATTTATTAAACTATTCTTAATGATATACTCACATTTAAAAAAATCATTTCAAAATGTTATAGAAGAACAAAAATTGAAACAAGCAACAGAAAATTTTGAAAATGAGTTTCTGCAAGAATTTAGAAAAGCTCATTCTAATTCATATAAAGGTGGTAGAGTAGTTGATGTTTTATCTTATTCTTCAAATAAAATCCAATATCCTAATATTGAATCGAAAGATATTATACAATCTCATTTGGTTAAATTAAGCTCCAAAAAATTATGCTTCAAAAAGTTATTGGTGGAAATTGTGGAACTTGATACAAATGAATTAGCATTTTTCAAAATAGAATCATGTCTCTCGGTTATTCCCAAAGAATATGCTGCGGATAATTTGTTAAAACAGTTATGCATGGGCGGATATCAATTATTAAATTTTAATAAATGGTTATTATTTGTACCATTAAAACAAAATGATATGAAAATTGTAGAATATACTAATTCCGGAATAATACTTGAGACACCAATAGGTAACAGTATTGAATTATCAATAAATTCAGAAAATTTAATTGAATGGGAAACCATTTGGAAGAAAAAATTCGAACAATATTTTGGTGAAAGAAGAAAAAAATTATCAGAAAGAAACAAATTATTAAATTCAGAACCTTTATTAAATATACGCGACATGGATTTATTTGAGAAGCATAGTCATAACTCTGTAGAGTATAAAGGGGAAACATCGAATTTCTTTCAATTAAACTCCATAAATAATTCTATTGATCGATGTGTATCGAAAAATAAGGAAAAATCTATAAAGGAATTGGAAAGTTTAAGTTATGAAAAATTAATGGAATTAAATGATAGTATTGCAATTAAATTATCCCCAGTTGTCCAACATACTCCATTATCAAAACAAATTATAAGATCTGTGTCAGATACCTGTACTATAGAACAAGTAGACCCTAGGATATCGACAGAAGGCGAAACTCATGATATGGAAAGTATAGGGTCTGAAATAGAGAACACTCATATTGATAATACTAATATTACTGATGAACTAGACGATTCTGACCTATTTAGTTCAAATATATCCGATTATAAGCCAAAATTATTAAAACACAAGTCAGGTTCATTATTAAGTCTTTTCAGTTCTAAGAAGAAATCAGATTATGAAAAAAACCAACATACAGGACTTTATTTTTCAGATCTGATTTCAAAGCCTTCATCTACTTTTGGTGATATCAAGGATATTATTGAGAATCCAGTGACAGAAGAATATGTGTCTGGGTTACAAGAAGAAGACTTGGTTAACAATTTAGAGTTATTTCATGATCATCTGATAAAACTATCATATTGGACTAAAGATAATTGTTGGAAACAAATTGGTGATAAAAATATTACATTCGATATTTCACGTTTACATAATGGTTCTGTCATAATGTGTGCTTATAAGGGTGGAGACCGTAATAAATGTTACGTAGTTTCAAAAATCTCTAATAAATTAAAGATGATGCAGACAACTGCACAGGATATTCAACTAAAATTTAGTAATGAAGATGTTATAAAACATTCATTCCCCCATAATTTAGGCACGTTTATGTTAACAATCAGGTATCATGACATTGAAGCGCTATTAGAAATTTTAAGGAAAAGTATTGCAAATGACTTCAAGAAACAACTCTCCACCTCAGTCACAGAAGAGACCTTGTCTACTAGAACTTCTTCTAATCTAACTTCTTCAATGTTTTCCTATCAATCTTCACTTTCCTTTTCATCAGTTTCTTTGGATAAGTTTGAAACAAATGATAATTCTTGTAATAATCCCCTATCTACAAAGAATACATACACCAACATTCAATCACATTTACTGCTATCCGATATTAAAACAAAATACTATAGTTTAGAGAATGGTAAGTTTTGGAAATTACTTGACACAGGGAATACAACAATCTACTCTCAAGATATTCAGAATAACACTGTTAATAATCGAATCGGTGTCACATTTGAATTTATTTCCATGGGTGGAATAACTAAAAAGTTTAATTGTCATATATTAAATATACATAGATTAAAAAAGACAGGAATAGTAATGCAAGACGATAAGAATGAATATCACTTACTGGCATTTACTAACTCAATAATCGCTGATCATGTGTTTAGATCAACCCAGGCAATCTTTTAAAGAAAAGGAGTCATATATCACTACAATATCTTCATGGGTAAAAAAGTGGAAATTCTATTACATTCAAGAAGATATAAGTATGATATTGATGAAAATGTACTCTTTAAGAGATTTAATATTAGCCAAAGCTTATTGCCGACTGCATTTATTAATTTTCTTCGAAATTTTTTGCAAAAAGAGACGTATTTTGCTTTTATTATAAAAAGGAAGATATCTATATAGTATTTTGAATACTTTAACTTTGGCTCTTTTTATTGAGTTCAATTTGTATGGTGTAATGTATCGAGTTTGAAATATTCTCATATGTCCTCTCTTAAAGTATTAAAAGAAATATATTGGACACTGCTTAATAATGGATAAACTCGTCTAGAATATGATGGACAGAATTTAGTCATAATAACCTATTATTATAACAGTATTATTTCTTATTCAAAGGATTCAAAAATCAAATGATACCAAGATATATTTCCTTTCATGTTTGTATTATTCAGACTCCAATTATAATGGATAAATAAGTGCAACTTAATATATCATTAAGAAATAAGAGTTGGCTATGTAATAGCAAATTACATTCTTTGCATAAAAAAGGTAAAAGTTTTAAAGGCATTAGTGAAAATATTAGCAAGATAGATTTTTATACAAATACATGAACTCACTGTGTAAAAGAGTACTATGAAAAGGTCATTTTCAAGAATGTTATACTGTCTCAATTTGTATCTTTTTAACTGTTTGACAATTACGAGTTCTTAGATATGTATTTATATTTTCTGTATATATACTCAATTACTCAGATGCCACCCTTGACAACGTTTAAAGCGGCATTATGTGTATTTGCTGAGGTTGTTGATGAGTGTACAATACCAACTTTTGGAGTCAAGTAACCGCTAATGTTGATAACATACATACTCATCATAAAGACAAGTCCATGTAGTCCAATACAATAAAATAAAAATATCATTCTAGAAGTTTTGTTTTGTAATATGATATTGGCAAAACTAACAAATACTCTTTCTAACATAGATAATCTCTTTCTTCTATAGTAGTCACGTTCTTTTTTTCTAAAAGAAGCTAAAGGATGTAAAGATTCTTCATATGTATTAAAATACTGAGCTTCGGCATCAACATTTCCAGAATTTTTCAATCCTATATCCAATGACCCGTTATTATTGTTATGTATAGCATCATAACTAGACAAGTAACGAACTTTTTCATATAAATTAGTATTACCTGACTTCAATTTCATTATTTCACTTTTTAATTTATTCTTTTCATTATTGTATTGTCTCAATTGTTTTTCCAACTCAGTATTTTTTGCACGGAATCTATCTCTTTGCTTGGTAATAATTGGTAAGATATTACTATTGTTACCACTTAGAGCTATTTCACTTTCACTTTCTTCTGGAATACCAATAATAGAGCTTGTAGGCGACCATTTACCATTAAATCCAACACGATTATTGACTTGTCTTGACATACTGGACATAATTGAAGCTGTATCATTAAATTTAGGTTCGACAATATCAATTTTTTCTAAATCAGCTTCCAATTTAATGTTTTGTTCCTCCATTTCTTTTAGTCTTTTAGTTAAATCTTTCACCTTATTATCTAATTTAATATTTTGCTCTTTGGTATTGTTATATGAAACTCTTAGTTCACTTAGGGATGCTTGCAGTTTTTTGTTAGCTGCCAACAGCGTATTCCCCACATTGTTTACCTTATACTTATTATGTTCAACGTCATCAGCGTAATCGTTGTTATCACTAGGAATATTATCTTCTAAATCACTGTTTGTTCCGAACTCAATTTTTTTCAAAGCGTATAATTCATTTTTAATTTCATCGTAATCTGAATAAGTTTTTAGTTTTCTAGAAGTAACATCCAACTCAGATTTGTAGGTGGAAATCTCTGTCTCCAATTTTTGTAATTTTTCATTTATTTTAGACATCTTTTTAGAATGAGAGATTCTCTCTTTTTCTAAGGAAACACTTAATAAAGCATTTTCTGTTTCTAAATGACTGATTTTAACATTCTTAGAATGTAATGTTGATTCATTTGCAACCTCACTTTCAGCACGCGTTAGAGCCCCACTTAACTCCTCATTTCTTTTTTCCAATTGAAGTATCCTTGCTTGTGTAGCCTCTAATTCTTGAGTTAATAGAGTAAATTCTGCAGAATCTATCTTTTTTTGATTCTTACCTTCAACTGCAGATCTAGATTCATCATTTTCATTTTCATCATCATCATCAGAACCATATATGTCAATTTGTTTTGATATTTTAGCTTCTAAAGTTTTATTACTTTCTTGTAATCTCTTAATCTGATTTTGTAAATCTTTTTCTCTATCTTCCCAATGTTTTTGCCTTTCCTTCCACGTAGAATTTAATTCATCTTCTTTAACAGTCAATCTTTTGGCCAAAGTTACTGCTGAATTTTGCTCGAAATCAAGAAGTTGTTTTTTCAAAGAATCATAATCTGAATATTTAGTAAGCCTCTCTTCCAAGTCATCAATCTTTTCTCTAAGTTTATTTGAATCATCCATCTTCCTCAATTCTGTTATAGAATTTTTTAATAATGGTGTAGGATCAGGTGCCTCAGACAATTTAGCATAGACATCAAATAGAGATTTCTCTGCATACTTTGATCTTTGAGTCAAATGATCAATTTCTTGTTGATAATGTTTTATAATTTTATTTATTTGTTCCAATTTCTCATTTGGTGCCAGTTTCTTAAATTTTTTTGTTTCACTGGCTAAATTTTTTCTTGAGGCAAGGGAAGTTGTTTCTCTATCTTTAACTTCGAGGATATTACTATCTAATTGCTTTTGTAAAGTACTGAAGTCGGCATTAGACCACATACTTAGGGCGTGCTCATATATAGAGGTATTCATTTTTACCTTTTTTTTTTTTTCCACTGAACTTATTCTATGTAATTGTAACAGTAACAGGCTACCATTTACCTTATATGTTAAGGGATGGTTGTGTGTGAAACCGAAATATAACAAATATCTCGAAAGTGTTCAATTATCTTTGTATGATAAAAGAATATTATCTTGTTCTTGTTGTCTCACCTTTTAAATATCTTCATTTAGAAAGCAAAAAAAAAAAAATCGGGAAGAAAAACATTAAAAGAGGATGAAAACGATAACAGAAATGGAGTAATTACCCAATAAGTCTAATATGACACAAAATATGAGAGGCTGTATGAGTATAACAACGAGCAGTAGTATATATTGTTAAGATTAAAAATAGAAAACCTATGAGGTTTTATCCAAAAAATATTTACTTGACAGTACTTAAATTGAACCCCAAATTAAATAACGTCTCTATCTAATATAAACAAATGTGGTACTTATTTACATTACTATAGAGTCATTGCAAAACATAATCCCTCCAAGAATTAAAACTAAAATATGTTACCATGAATATATCACAATTATATTATTATCCTTTACTATTACAATATTGAAAATAATAATACCACCATTACTTATAATCAAAAGCTCCTTTATAACTTTGTCATATTGAGTGATTTTCCGTATTTTCATCTGATATATCTGGTGTAGTTGGTGTAGTAAAAGGATTTTCCAGTAGATCTCTTCTTATATCTTCACTGTCTAGATCTTCTAACTCTTGTATTACACTTCCCTCTAGGATAGAAAACTTGTTTTCTCTACTGTGGTGTCTGTTGAAATTCTCTGTTGGAGTTTCTAAATGTATGTCATGAAGTAATATATGTTCTTCTTGACTAATATCATCTTCTAAATACGGAATGTATTCACCATCATCAATGTTAATTTCATGTTCTAGATAGTTTGACTCTAGATCATAGTCAATCTTTTGAAACTTGCCATAGAAACGTTCCTCTTTGGTTTTAGGCACATCATAACTTACATGGATATGTGTTTCTGGGTTTCCATTACTTGAACAATCTTCTTTTAAGTAATTTTTATATCCCATTTCAGTATCTTTTAAGGAGTCATTAATACCCATCGAATTTGCATAAGTCATAGAATTTAACAAATTTCCGATTTTAGTTTCCCTTCTTCTTTTAAAATAATTATCTATATAGTCTACTATGAACCCCAATCCAATTGCTCGCAGGAAATTAGCATACATGGACAAAGCATCGGATCCTAGTCCAAAGACTAAAAATACTAAATATGAGGCTAGGACATATATCCACACTGTATAAAGTGGTTTACCTAAATCTATTTTAAGGATGACATTCCATAAAGCCTTAGAATGTGTACTCTTAAAATTAAAATTACCTTCTAAATTTTGCGCATTTTGTACAAGCCCATAAAGAGACAGGGGTAACATGATTAAGATAATAACAAAGCATAGAATCAATAAACGTGCAAATCTTGTTAAAGTCAATCCAGAATTAGTACAATATAAGATATCTTTTACATCTTTTCTTTTCCTATAATAAACATATAGTACTAAAAGAGAATAAAAAGCTGCAATGAACGCCCATAAAACAATCCATAGCTGGTAAAGTATTAGGGTTATCCATGTATTAGAAAAAGCATTTTGACAACCATTATATCTCAGAATACTGTATCTAAACACTTGTAAAACATATGACGTAGCCATGACAATAATAGGAGATAATAAACATATTAGTAGATCCTTAATCATCTTTCTATAAGAATTCCAATTTTCTAACACAGTCGTCGCTCTTAGAATAGTGTGTAAATTGTAAACAATATCTGTAACAGCACACGGAATACCAACGCTTGCACCTGTATCTATCTTAATTACAATATCACACCAAACTTTCCCATCCCAGGTTGACATAAAATTACTACCACTCCAGATTGCAGCATTTACAATATTAATAATATTTATAATTAATAGCCATAATATAAGTATTACTGCTGGGAGATTTCTGGTATGTGCATGCCAAAATAGCGGTGGTTGCAACACAATTATAGCAAGTGTACACAATCCGATAATTGTTGATTCATAGGACATTTAGTAATAGTAACAATAAGTCGAAGTTTTCTATTTTGACTCCTTTTGTCTTTTTTAAAGTTCTTTGTGTCTTCAGAGTCAATAATTTTTTGATCATTAGAGAAAAAATGATTCAATATTAATATTTTCGCTTATCTTCTATTTATAATTTATTTAAATCTGTCTGTTTCATTTGTTCTTTATTACATTGGATTTAGTGCCTTGTAGTTTCAATTTAAAAGTTTTAAAAATTCGATGGGTTTCATGATGGGATAATCATATTAATTTAAAAAAAATACTTTCCTAATTAGTGTCACAATGAGAATTCTTATGGGGGAAAAAAGCGACACATTTTATAAAAATGGAACCTCAATACAAATAATTTTGAATGAAGAGTTAAAGATGGTAAATAAATATTTTAGACACAATCCTTGAGAAGTAAGTAGCAATATATGATAACTTAAATTCCTATCGTGAACAAATTTTGTCAAAAAATTAATAATTAAACAAAGGCAAATAAAAGAATGAAAATTTGGACGTAAAGATATATAAATATATGCGCAAAATAGTAAAAAGTAGTAAAAGAATAGGACACTAAAAATATTACCATAGTTGTTTATGTGTTATAGTTTATAATGGATAGGAATATACTTACAAATTGATTGTTTTTTAAAAATATATATCTAGTCCAAGATCTTCGTATAATGTTCTAGCCTTCTTTACAGAAGCGTTAATAAAATCGATACAGTTTATAAACTCTGTCATCACATACCCACATCCCCCATTATTACAAATCATTCTAATCTTTTGCTTTAAATTAGACCCTAAATCAGAGGAAGTAACTCTTTTCATTATAATTGTTTTAGTTTCTCTGCATCACAATGATACATAAAATGTATTAGAATATAATTCCTTTTGTATATTCATTTTCCTTGCCGAAATAATATGTCTTTCAGAATCTGGTATAATTGGAATTGCTTGGATCTGAAACCAGAAATTAAAATGATTAATATATGATATATATCTTGGTAATGTATTCAAAAGCCCATCTCGCTTAGAAAGCAATTCATAATTTAATTCTGGAACAGCTGCATGTAAATCTGTGCCGTTAGAGATAGTTCCACCAAAAAACTTGTCATCACTATTTTCACCACTAGTTCCAGAAAGTGTATATATCCTTTCGTATGCTGTATCTAGAATATTTGTTTGACTGATTTTTGACAGTCCCTAGTAACGTTTATATTATTTAGTGGTCTATTTTGCCATAATGATTTATAATTATTAACTAACCATTCACTCTCAATCCTAGGCGATTCTGGAGTTGTACCAAACCAGGGATATTCATCGTATTCACTTATAGTTGGTGATGGTTGTGGAGTTTGGTTGGATATAGGCCCAGTATTGTATTGACGAATATAACCTTGGAATAGTGATATTCCACTTGAACTTTTTTGTAAACTGCAATTAACATTATTGTTACTATTCGAATTATTACTATATGTACTATAATGGTTATTCATATATCCATTACAAGTGGTGTTATTGTTACATGACTGTGAAGTGTATGGGTTAAAAATAGTGGGAATTCTTTTTCCAGAGTAATTGTTCTTCATAGATGGACTTTGAGATGTGAATCGATCTAATGAAGGTTTGTTACTAAACTACGACCCATAGAATCCGGAGTGACTTGATAATGAGCTGGATAAGTATCTAAATGAGCTACTTTCACTGTTAAATGAAGATGCCTGTATAACTTCAGCTATAAAATCGTCTGAAGATAAAGATGTAGACCGAAAACTATTTGATTTTTTTTTTCTTGGGATTTCCCAACCTTTACTCGAATTGTAGAAAAATTTGTTAGGATGCCGAACTACTTGGAATATTTCTAGTTGGATCGATTTCTATTATAGGTGTAGAAACAATTTTATCCATATTAAATTCCTCATTTTATTTCGATTTATTTTCACGATCCAAATTATTATCCCAAGCTACTGCGTCTTTTTCATATCCTTCCCCATTATTGGATTATTGGATCTACTTTCATTATTATCAATATTTTTTCAGAATACGGCCTGATAAAATTTTCTGAAGAGCCTCTAAATCTTAGTTCTAAAAGATTGCCCAATATAAATACCAATTTGTTTTGTAACTACTGAATCTTCAGGTAAGAGCACTACTCTTGTGGAATTATTTTCTCTCAAAAAATCGGTAAGATCAAACAGTACCATGGCTACCGATGTAGGTAAAAAAATTCTCATTTAGGACCATCTTTAATCTCCCACCATCCAAAGACTTCATTAAACCAAGTATTTACAAATTTTGGGTAGATCTCTGGGTAAACAAATAATCTTGAAATCTCCGAGAATGCTCTAAGACATGGGATCAGCCTTCTCTGTAAATTATGTACGGTGTCTTCTACACTCCTTAGGAAATGGGAATTACAATTTGGAGGTAAAAATCCAATATTAAAATTATTCATTGAATTACCAACCAGTAAGATTTTTTCTAATTGTAAAATAGTAGAATTTTGAGTCAAATCGTTGTTTAACGACGCTACCAAATGTAATTGATGAAGATCTACTACGAGAGATATACTCTTCTAGAATGATAAATATAATAAATAATTCTTTTTCTCTGACTGGCCAATTTAATTGATAGTTTTGCAAAGCCTTACTTAAATATGCCACATAAAATTTTTAGGATACACAATGATACTGAAAATATATCTGGTATTGTTTTGAAATGAAAGATTCTAGTTATTAAGATAAATTCAGAATCATAAATAACTCTAAAATTTTCATTATCTTTTAAAGAATCATTAGTTCTAACCAGCGCGAACCGAAAGTGTATTATTTTAATTCACCAGGTCTAATTTTTTTCAATATCAGATTTACAAGGGATAAGGATTCTAAAAGCATATTCCCCCCTTTATTATAATTCTTTGGATATTATCTATAGTGTTAGAATAAAGCACAATTTTTATACCGAATAAATTATGTTATAAATCGTCAAATATGTGATCTAGTATATGTAGATTAGAAATATGATGTGAATGATGAAAAAAAAAAAAATTTTTTTTTCTACTGCTAATAATGAGGTAGATCATCATAACCTGGACTTAAAAAAGTACCAGTAGCATTTTTGGCTAGTACGGTGGTATGTTTTAGTTGTTGTTTGTTTATTAAATAATCATTAAAGTTTTGGGAGAAAGTTGAATTGGTCAACAGAATATTTTTATTTGCTACATTCTTATATTTGAAAGATACCACAGAGATAGAATAACTGATACTATCACTATTTAAATCAATTTTAATATTTTTATTAAATAGACTTCCCACCATATTCTAATTGAGAAAGGAAGTCAGGGAAAAAACTTGAAATAGTCCAGAAGGTTTAAAACATTTCTAAGCTACTATTAAAATAATTATTTTTTATTATAATTCTTTGAATATTTATATCCTCCTTTATGCTTATCCATGCTTATCCCAACCTATTATATAAAGGATACTATTGGATATACTACAAAAAAAAAAAAAGAATAGTGGTAGTTATTATAAAAAATGAGAAATGAAATATAAAGATGTGTAGACAAATATATATAATAAGGAAATAATATTAAGTAAAATCTAATCAACTATCATCAAATGGATACTTTATAAACTAATCATCGCACTCAGCACAACAACTATATATAGGTATAGCTTTTCACACTAAGGTTATTACCGTTTATTAGTACAATAAATTGGTTCTTTCTACATGAATATGTATGCAATAATATTATTCAAAGTAATATTTAGTGTTTAACTACTCTTAGTGTTCAACGTTTGATTAATATTTGTTCATTCTCTATATTTAAGTCCACATTTAAAAATGAAAATAAAATATTTATTTGAAGAGAAATCCATTTTATTTTTTTTCTTTCAACCCTAACAAAAACACTTTTAGGGTTTGGAAATATTTGAATTTTATTTTGCAAACCCTAATGTTTTATTTATATTTTTTACCGAAAAAATTTTTTTTCCCTGAGACGACTTCAGTTGGAAGTAAAGCAAAGGGATTTACCGCAGGGATCTTTCTCTTTTTACAGTAAATGGAAGGAAGGAAAGAGGATCATCTTGATAAAAAAAGAGTTTTATTAAGAAAGAGACGTGAATAAACATCAAAAGTTATTGGTTACCACTTCGAGGTGAATGAGTATTGTGATGCATTATTAGTGAATATATAGAAAATTTTATCAATCTAATTAAGCCAAGAGTATAAATATATTTAACCATTTGGGTGATTGATTTTATTTTTGTAATAATACGAGTTAGTAATTCATTTCACTAACGATGACATACATACATGAAATTCCTCGTTGGCTAGTATTTTCTTTGATATCATCAATACTATGCATTTTTGGTGCACTCTGTGTTCCTTTAATGTCCACCATTTTTAAAAGTAACGCACAAGGTCATTCATCCAATAACACTAAATTGGTCAATTATGGGTTGTCATTAAGTGCTGGATCAATGTTAACTACTTCACTATACATGATGTTACCAAAGATGAATAGAAATAATAAAGCTGAAGTTTTTTTTGGTGTTCTTACTGGAGTATGCATTAGTATTGTACTAAATTATGTCGTTCACGTATATGCTAGTGAATCCTTGGTTCATTGTGCACATGGTGATGGGGAAAGAGAAGCATCAGAAAGTGGACATCGAGAAACATATAGTGGAACACATAATCATTATCATTATAGTCACGAAAATAATCATGAATGCGGATATTATTCCACTAACAATCATGATAGTAATAACAATAATCCCTCACACCAAGTAAATGTCAACTATAAAATTCAATATCCAGAAAGTCATCCAATCGATGGAAACAAATCTAGTGATATGAATGAATATATTGAATCTGATCCTTTACTTCCAAATATAAACACTGGTGTAAAAGAAAATACCAGTGATGGAAATACGAATCCTGATAACAAGAACACAACTGTAACATTGTCAAAGAAAAAATCCACTGCTATAAGTAAGTCGCTGATTGATTTATTAACTGGACATCATAGAAACTCTGTCGGTGATTGTTTTCCTTTGGGTGAATGTAGCGAATGTACACCAACTTTGGAAACTAACGAATTACCTTGTTCTAAAACAGCTGTAGTTTCACAAAATAATATAAGTCCTATGATATCACATAGAAGCAGTAATATTAATTTTCATTCGAATTACTTAGATCATATTGATCCAAATAATTTAGATTCAACAAAAAAGATACAACAAGGTATAGCATGTGCAGAAAATGTTATTGGTTACGATTTGGAGAATTTGTCATTATATCGTAAAAACTTTTACTCTGCAACCACCGATAAAGATGAGTCCAATATAAATTTTAATAATACTAAGAGTAATAACGACGATGCTACTAACAGTAATACGCATCGTTATGAATTCACATCAGAATCACCATCATCTGCTAATGTTTCAAATAGTATTGAAAGTCATGAAGAACGAAGTGTTCATATTTTACCAAATGCAAATGAGCACCATCACAATTACCATTCAATATCCACAGGCTCTAATGACAATAATGAATATGATCTAGAAAATCATATTTCCCATATTGAGTCATACCCACATTCGACTCACTTTATTCGTCACCACTCTTTACAAACATCTCATATTCATCATCATCACATCGAAACACCCTTCTCCAAGTTATTATCAATTGGTATGCAAACTTGTATTGTATTAACATTGCATAAGTTTCCAGAGGGGTTTATTATATTTTATACAAATAAAGATGATACACCGGATTCATTAGGATTCTCAATCTTTTTAAGTTTAACGATACATAATTTCGTAGAAGGCTTCGCTATGACATTACCTTTGTATGCAATCTTTGAGACTAAATGGTTGGCTGTGCTTATTACTGCTATCCTTGGTGGTGGTTCTCAACCAATGGGTGCATTACTTGGATATTTGATATTTGGTCATAAAAGAGATTCGAGTGAAAATGAATTACAGATGGACCTCTTTTTAAGTATCACCGCAGGATTTTTGCTATTCATAGGTTTGCAAATGTTCCAAACTGGTGTCGGGTTTAGTGATACACATCATCACCATCAAGGAGAAGGAAACGAAGAAATGAAGATGAATCATAGTTCTGGTACCACTTGTTTGAAATGGTGTTGTGTCGGCGTTTTATTAATTCTAGCTAGCCAAGCATTTGAATAATGAGGGATACTTTTATAATATATATATATATATATTATGACATGATATCGAAATAAAAAAAAACACAATTATTTGATAGCTTATAATAATAAATACACATAAATCAATAAACAATTACAAAACAAGGAGCATGAAGATAGATATTGGTTGAATAATATTTTCGAGTTAATAATTACATAATTGTTATTCAATTTCAAAATGCCATTCTTTCCTTCTAGTATAATAATATATGGTATGCTTGTTATTTTACTACTATCTAATTAAGGCTTCTACTTGTCCCTATAACGTAGATTTTTCATGGAGTCGTTGAATGTATAATATTCTCTTCACAGTTTGTATCAGCATTGTCGTTAGCATTACTGATATCTTCTTGAACATCAAAATCCCAATTATCACTTTCATCATAGGAAGGTGATATTTCATTTGCATTATCTTCAAATGGGTTGGATACTAATTCAAATGAGTCCCTATCAACATCAAAAGCTGTCGTAGAATCTTCTTGTTTTGTAACTTTAGTATCATATTCTGAAATAGAAGTTGTGTTGGCATTATCATTTAGACTATCGATATTATCTATTTTAATTTCCTTTCTCTCAGAATTGGTACCAGTAACTTGAGTATCACTTTTAAATACATTTTGAGATTGTAAGTCGTCTGATTCTTCACTATTTTTACCACTAGAATTTTGATTTATCTGAGTATATCCATTGTTATTTGTCATTTCAATATCATAATTCTTTACAATATCTTCACCTTTATGCAATGGTAACCTGAAATTATATTTTCCCCATTTGAAATACAGAATAGTTATTATAATAAGACAAAGAACGTAAACTATAAGTGCATAATTCATTGTCCTTACAGTTACAGGTATTCTAGTCGGTAGACAGACCGAAAACATAGATAATAACAACCATATGATAGATAATATATTAATTGCCCACCCGAATTTATATCTTATTTTTATTGGTGCATTTTTCAACACTCTTCTTCTTCTAAATAATACCAATACTAATGGGATACATGTTGCAGAACAAAGGCATAAAACTGCAGCACCGATAAATGCATTAAAAGCAGCAGTAGAAAATAATGCCAAAATACCCAATAAATAGGATATTGCCATACTTAATAAAATAGAATTTTTAGGGACTTTTGACTCTGATTCTGGCTTAACAAAAGTCCATAAATTATAATATGGAATTGCATGATCACGACTAAAACTATAAACAGATCTAGATGATGCAGTGATAGAACCTATCCCTGAAAAGAATAAGTTTCCTAAAATCGATAGTACAAGGAAAACTGAGACAATCATAGAACGAGTAGATTGAGTGAAAATGCTGACAATAGGTAGCACTTTATGGTCTATAAATAAGGTCTCCACATCGGGTAAAATGATCATAACCGGTAACAAAAAGATGATACCTGAAAAAGCAGATAAAATGACTGCATTTGACATACCTCTTGGAATATCTCTTTCAGGTTTTTTGACTTCATCAGCCAAAGATGGTAACATACTAAACCCTTGTAAAGTAAAGTTAGACTGTTGAAAACCAATAATAAATGATAAAAATGCATTTTTCCAACCAGATAAACTATTATCAAAATGGAATAAAGCATATTTCAAAGAGCGATACTTACCTTTATGGAAAAGTAGCAACAGAATATCAATAAATATAATAGCATAGATGATCCAGTATACACAAACTTTGTTGATAGTCTCAATAAATCTAGCAAATTTCAAATTAATAAATCCAACAACCGTTACCACAAGGTAGAAAATAATAACGGTAAAAAATATTAAATGGGTTTCATCTATTAAATCGGAGTTAGTCATAAGTATCAAAGAAATTGTTAACTGTGCACCTGCGAACGTTATACTTGTGCTCATGGTCCAATTCCCAATCAGCATTAACCAACCGGTATACCATGAACAAATCAGTTTGAAGTGTTCAGGTGCTAACATAGCACTTCCTATATGAATCTCCATTGGAAATTTAGATACAATCTCACCTAATGATAAAGAACAAAACCATATGCAAAAGCCACTAATTAGAAACCCAAACATAATGGTTAAGGGTCCACCATTAATTAAACCAATAGACATACTAGTACACATTCCTAATACAGGACTCATTAAACCGAACCCCAGCCCAACTATAGAGCTCCGAGACAATAATGACTTATCCAACTCTTGCTGATAGTTGAAATGCTCCACAACTTGTGGTTCATTATCATCCAAATCCTCATGGATTATAGTATGAAGGTTGTCAAATAGATTATCAGGGTTTAGATTAACCGTATGCATACTATCTCTAACGGATTCTGGTAAAATATTGTACGAGGGCATTCCTCTTTCTTTAATTATTTAATTCTTTTTCCAACTATTTATATCCAAATATGTTTTTAACAGTACATAAATACAAATCCTTTATAAAAACTTTATTATACTTACTAAAATATGATAAAGCATAAAGGTATGAATAGCAGCTAACAATAACTCACAAACGTGAAAAGAAAAATGTCGTAAGAATATACGAACTTGAAAATGATATCTTTGTATCAAAAACTAATTAGTACTGTGCTGGTTGAATGCACTCAACTTACTATATTCTTAACCTACGTTAATACACCAAACCTAATTTGAGTTCCACCTTCTACAATTAAACAGATATCCCTTTTAAATGATTCTTGCAAATATTATTTTTAATGTTATATATTAACCATCCTTACCATCTTTTACAAATATTTCAATTCCGAAATTAAAGATTGTAAGAAATGTGAAAATATTTAAAGCCTCGTTTTGAAGATTAGAAAAAGAGGAGAAGAAAAGACTATAAACGCGTGAGACAAAAGATACGTTTGGTAAGTATATGATTGTTATATGTATTGAGAGGTGGTGGGAACATAATGAAAAACGTATTCTGTAACATATTCTGTACAAAAGATTAATTTTGGATGGGATAGGACAATGGATAAAGAAGTATTTGATGAGTTTGGAAATGTCATTGGGTCGAAGGCAGGTTTGGAACCTAATTTGGAGCCCACATATACTGTAGATATTACAAGTCCTCTTGCTATTGAAAAACCAAATGAAGATGAAGAAAATAAATTGAATAATGATAAGATGCAATTGAAACCCAGATATCAATATGACTGGAGTAAACATTCTTGTGGAAACTGAAAATACTCAGTTGTTGAATCAACCGTTAATTGCACCAAAGATATCTAGATTTAATTCCAAACAATATATTAAGTCTATAAAGAAAACAATGGATATTTCACCTTCAGTAATATACGATATGGAATATATGATGAATATGTGTTTTATGCCAGAAAGAGTAAGAAATGTTGCAATCATAGGTCCTACAAATTCAGGGAAAACATCATTGGTAGATCTTTTTGTAATGGATTCACATAATTCCCATCTGGTATTACTGATTCAGTTTTACAAGGTTGGAAACAACTGAAATTTATGGATTAGTTAAGACAAGAATGTGAGAGAAAGATTAGTATAAAACTTAATGTAATGACTTTTTTGGCAAGTGATTTTAATGACAAATCGACAGTAATAAATTCATTTGATACTCCAGGTCACGTAAATTTTATGGATGAAGTATCTGTTGCTTTGAATGCGTGTGAGAATGTAATTATTTGTATTGATATTGTAGAGGGCATTACTGCTACTGTAGAACAATTAATTAGGTAATCAGTAAAATGTGGCAAAAAATGCTATTTGTCTTAAACAAATTTGATAGATTGATTCTTGAATTAAGGTTAACTCCAGAGGATGCTTATTTAAAATTACTACATACCGTAGCATCATTAAATCAATACATTGATTATTTGAATCGTAAATTTGGAACCTTTTTAGGTCCGTCTTCACCGGAATTAAACAATATTACATTCGCTTCTGGTAAATTAGGTTTTACATTTACACTAGAAGAATTTGTTGAAAGGCATTACCAAGATCAAATACCTGTAAATAGCAACAGAGAAAAATCTGTCACTTTGTTATAGAAATGAAATCAATTCATTGAGTTTATTCTTCAACCAGTATATAAGGTAATAACAAATACATTGGCATATGATGATCCAATAAAATTGATTCAATAGTTGGTTAAATTGAATGTGTTGCCTAAGGGTACAAAGATTCCCAGCCATTTTCAAGATCCTCAACCAATCTTGAGATTTGTTTTACAAAGATTTTTTGGTATGAATCAATATGGATTCTACTCAAGAATTGAAAAATTATTAGATTCACCTTTTGTAGTTCCTTTGGAATCAAAAGGGATGATTGGTCATGTGTTGAAAATTATGGATTATTATGATGACGAATACTGTCTAGTCAAGATCCATTCAGGGAATGTTTCAGTGGGTTCTAAATTCAAAATTTTAAGTGAAGATGAAGATGAAATAGAGGAAACAACAGAAAGACAAGAAGAGAAACAAATGAGAAATCATTTCGATTACCTAGTTGAAAAGATTATATTGATGGATGGACAATACCGTATCCCCATTGACGTTGCATATCGAGGTCAACTGGTGCTAATCAAAAGTCAATTAAGGAATGACCTACCAGAATCATTGAGATTAACCAAACTGGATTATATCAATAAAAGTTATTTTAAAGTAAGTGTTGCACCTTTACAACCAAGAGAATTACCCAAATTGATTAATGCTTTAGATAAAGTCAATAAGTATTATCCTGGTGTGGTTATTAGAGTTGAAGAATCCGGAGAACATGTTATACTAGGTACAGGGGAGTTATATGTGGATTGTCAATTGTATGATTTAAGAGAAGTCTATGGTCAAATGGAGATTAAAGTTTATACTCCAATGACAGAATTAAGTGAAAGTTGTGATGGAGAATCTTTTGCAGCGATCCCTGTAGAGACAATAAAAATCAAAGATTAAATTAAGTTGTGGTGTTAAAAAGGTGGATTTACGACTAGTAAAGGACATTTCAAGTGGTGATCTACCAATAAACTAGAATTTAAAACAACTTTCAAGGGTATTGACAAACGAATATGGGTGGAATTCATTAACTTCGAGAAATGTTTGGTCATTTCATGGTACCAATATGTTAATTGATGACACATTACCCGATGAAGCAGATAAAGATCTATTGAATGATTGTAAGGAGATTTTAAAACAAGGGTTTTATTGGGCATTGAATGAGGGGCCATTATGTGGAGAACCTATTTATGGAGTACAATTCAGAATATTAGAATTTGAGAAAGTGGATTGTATGGACGATGATGGAGATGTGAATGTTAATCAATTGATCCCTGCGATTAGAAAGGCGTGTTATATTGCACTTATGACTGCTACCCCAATTTTATTGGAGCCAGTGTACGAAGTTAATATTGTAACCAAGACAGAGTATATGGAGGTTGTGAATCAATTATTCCAAAAGAGACGAGGTGGACAAATAATCAATCCAAGACCTATTGCGGGGAGTCCATTTACAGAGATACGTGGCCATTCACCAATCATTGAATCAGTAGGATTTTGAAGTAGATTTGAGGTTGGTTACTCAGGGACAATCTACGTGTCAATTGCAGTATATCAACCAGATTTGGAAACGTGTACTTGGAGATGTTATGGACGAAAATGTAATTATTCCGAAATTGAAACCTGCTGCAAGGAATGCAATTGCCAGAGATTTTGTTATCAAGGTCCGTCATTGCCGTGGAGAACAGCACGGACCATCCTTGGCTAATTATATTAGTAGTGACTTGTATGAGGAGTTGAAGGCAGCAGGGTTAGTGTAACTTCTACTCAAACTATATAAACGTGTAAGATCTTATATCATATATTTAATATAGACATGATCATTTAGGACGAGGAGAACACAAATCTTCATGTTTCATTACCAAAGAAAAAAAAAATAGGTATGAAAAATTTTTTCTTTTTTTTTTTTGCAGTTCGAAAAGCTCATCGCAAAAATTTTAACAAATTAATACAAAAAAAAAAAAAAAAGAAGAGGTAAAATTAATTGCAAAAATACATAGGATATTATTTTGTAAATGTTTATTTGAATGTTATAAATTGGTGTCTATATTCGTTTTTTTTTCTGAATATATATATTATTAGTGGACGAAAGAAGAAAGAAGAAGAAAAACTACTGTTAAAAAAGTCAGATTCATCATGGCTAAAGGATTTAAGTTAAAAGAGTTATTAAGAAACGAAAAGGAGAGACAAAAATTAGAGAAATCAAAAGAGGCTAAAAAGGCTAAAAATGAAGAAGAATTAAAGAAAGAAGAAGTTACTGTAGTGGATCATTCTAAATTACTTGAAAAGGAAAAAGAACAACAAAAAGAAGGTAACGTTGAAACGTCTGTGAAAGAGGATAAGAAAGAGGAAGGTTATAAGAGTGAAGCATTATCAAAGAAAGAAAGAAGAAAGTTAAAGAAACAACAAAGGAAGGAAGAAATGTTGAAAGCAAAGGAACAAGAAGAAAAGGCTGACAATGAAGAAGAAGAGGAGGAGGAGGAGGATGAAGAAGAATCTAAGACATTAGATTTAAATAAATTACAGGAAAGTGAAAGTGAAAGCGAGAGTGAAGAAGAAGATGAGAATAAGAGTGAAGAAGAAAAAAAGGAAGAAGAGGAAGAGGAAGAAGACGTACCATTATCAGAAGTTGAATTTGATAGTGATGCAGATATTGTGCCACATAGTAAATTAACTATAAATAATGTAAAAGCAATTAAAAATTGTTTAGAGAGAGTATCTTTACCATGGTCCAAACATTCATTCCAAGAACATCAAAGTATTGTTTCCAAAGAGAACACTGATTCAACTATAAAGGACATATATGATGACACTGAGAGAGAATTAGCTTTCTATAAACAGTCATTAGATGCAGTCAATGAAAGTTATGAAATCTTACATAAGAAATTAAAAATACCATTTATTAGACCATTAGATTATTTTGCAGAAATGGTGAAAAGTGATGAACATATGGATAAGATTAAGACAAAATTGATCACTGAAGTAAGTGAAAGAAAGGCACGTGAAGAAGCACGTAGACAAAGACAATTAAAGAAGTTTGGTAAACAAGTTCAAATTGCTACTTTACAAAAGAGACAATTAGAGAAGAGAGAAGCACTAGATAAGATTAAGACTTTGAAGAAGAAGAGAAAACAAAATGAGATTAGTGGTGAAGACTTTGATGTAGAAATTGAAGATGAATTTGGGGGTAATAATAATAATAATAATAATAATAATAATAAAGATAGATGGACTTTGCACAAGCCAAGTGCCAAGAGAGCCGCTAAGAATAACAAATATGGTAAAGGTGGTTTAAAGAGATTTAAAAGAAAGAATGATGCAGAATCTTCTGCTGATATTACAGGATTCTCACATAAAAGAATGAAAGGTAGTGGTAACAGACCAGGTAAATCTAGACGTCACCGTCGTTATTGAAAAGAAAAGGAAAGAAAAGCACGATGGGTGGCATTGTTCCATAAGAAAAAGTAGTTTCTTTTCATCTATATTTATAAATTCATACAATTATCCAATCTTTATGATTATTTTTAACAAATTTATACTACATAGTATATATATAAACAAACATACAAGGAATTAATTGTATATTACAACATAAAAAATGAATAAATAAATTGAATTCAAGAAAAAGAATATATATATGCATTGGTTTATGGGATAAAACTTATAAGTGATCACATGTAATGTTGTAGTCCATGTTGTAAGAATTTCTCCTATGAGAAGAAAATATACAAAGAGTTACATACAAATATACATAATCTCTCTTTGTGTGAGTCTAAAGTTATCTTATGATTCTAACTATATAAATAAAAGTCTCGAATATTATCCTTTACCTTTTCTATTTATTTAACATGATACCTTCCATCATATGATTGGAGATATACTACTAATAGTATTACTAATATTATTATTATTATCTCAGAGTTTGATTAGTTGGTATAACCAAACCGTCACATTAGCTATAATTTACTCTCTTTTACAAACTGGGATAAAACAAAAAAACAATTGAAAGTGAATTAAACGAAGGGAAATTTACGGATTTAACTATTGAAGAGGTATGGGTGTTACCCAAGTTTTTAATTTTTTTTTTATATTTTAATTTTTTGCGGCTTATAAAAAAAAAAAAAAGATTATCGCTCGAGAATTTTAACAGATGGGATTTAAACCTTTGAGTGATTAATACTGATATATATATATATAATGTATTGGTGAACTTAGTGATAAATCTATATTTGTTACAGTAGGTATTAACTGTTGTTTTGGTTTTGTTTTGATTTCTCCATTCTTCTCTGTTTTTATCTCCTTCTTCTTTTTCTTTCTAATCCACTCTTATTTTTTTGGTTTACTGTTAAGGTGTAACTAACAATAACAAAGGCAAGACTAGTCAGCCAGCGACGTTATTCCTTAACATTTCTAACTCTAAACAAAAATAAATAAATAAATAAAGTAAATAAAATAAAGATAAGTATGTCTGATAAGAGAACAAGATTTTTAAAAGTCTTCCCAACCATCGTCGAAGATTTGACCGATGCATTAAAAGCATACAATATGCCACAAGAAGCCATTGATTGGTTTACCCGTTCTTTAAACCACAACACACCAGGTGGTAAATTGAACCGTGGTCTTTCTGTAGTAGACACATACCAAATTTTAACAGGTAAAAAAGATTTGAATGATGAGGAGTATAAGAAAGTTGCATTGCTTGGGTGGTGTATTGAATTATTGCAAGCTTACTTCTTAGTCGCTGATGACATGATGGACCATTCCATCACAAGACGTGGTCAGCCATGTTGGTACAGAGTCGAAGGTGTCGGTGATATCGCCATCAATGACGCCTTCATGTTAGAAGCCGCAATCTATTACCTACTAAAGAAATATTACCGTCAAGAGAAGTACTATGTTGATTTGATGGAATTGTTCCATGAAGTCACTTTCCAAACTGAATTAGGCCAATTGTTAGATTTGATCACTGCTCCAGAGGATCATGTTGATCTATCCAAATTTTCTTTATCCAAACATTCCTTTATCGTTATCTTCAAGACTGCTTATTACTCTTTCTATTTGCCTGTCGCTTTAGCTATGTATGTGGCTGGTATCACCGACCCACGTGATTTGAAACAAGCACAAGATGTTTTGATCCCATTAGGTGAGTATTTCCAAATCCAAGATGACTATTTGGATTGTTTTGGTACACCAGAACAAATCGGTAAGATTGGTACTGATATCCAAGATAACAAATGTTCATGGTTGATTAATAAAGCTTTGGAATTGGCTACTCCAGAACAACGTGCCATCTTAGATAGCAACTATGGTCAAAAGAATAATTCAGAAGCTGAACTGAGAGTCAAAAAGGTGTTCAATGAATTGAATTTGGAACAATTGTATAAGGATTACGAACAAGGTATCGCTGCCAAATTGAAAGATATGATTTCGAGGATTGACGAATCTCGTGGTTTTAAGGGTCAAGTACTAACTGAATTCTTAAACAAGGTTTACAAGAGAGACAAATAGACATATATTAACGATCACACATACATAAATATTTTATATACTACTATCCATATAATAAAATATTATACGTTACTATATTAATAATGTAATGTCACTCAAAAAAAAACAGAAAAGAAAAGAAAAAAAAAAGACCGTCAAGAGATCACTTGCCAAATATATTTTCTAACACCTAGATCTCTCACATATACAGTTTTAAAGAGGAAGAGAATTAAAGTGAAATCAAAAGGGTATAAAGAAGAGAAAGTTCCTTTGAGTCACTTTCTCCTTCACAGTGGTGACGGATGTTAGTTAAGTAGTATTAAGGTTAGTATGTTGAGTATTTAAATTATTAGCTAAAAGTAATAAGACGCAGTTCTGTTTTATAAACTTTAATAATTATTGAAAGGAATAACCTCTTTGAGTGTTGCAAAATTTGTATTAATTTGTCCTGTTATATCCTTTTTTTTTTGATGAGTATTGGCACTATTATATTAGTACGTTGTTTTATTCAACTCTTCTAAAGTGTTATTAAATAATTGTCTAAGTGTTTTACAGTAATATGTCATCAAGGACATCTAAAAAATGTATTAATTACTGAAAATAACAGTGACAATACTAAAGATGATCAAAATATAAAAGGAAAAAAATAAAGATGAAAAGGTTCATACTATAATGTTTAATAATATTAGAAATCAAACTTATAAGTGATCTCTTTGGATATTTAGGTCTATGTCATCTCCATCCCTAAATGTATCGTCTTCTATATTAGGTAATAAGAATGAAGAGTATGTCGAAGAAGATAATGATAATAATTTATTTGTCTTTAGACCAAAAATATTTATAAAAGAGATCATAAAGAATTTCAAAGAGAGGTTAATAGTGAAAATTACGAATAAGTACCATATTTGAATTTTAATAAAGTTATTAAAAGGTGGAAATTAGAATAACATATGGATCAGTATAGGAGAGATGATGATGATTTTCATGATGATAGTTCTTTTGTTTCCTTCCCACAAAGAATAGTTAACAAAAATATTTTTCATTCAGGTGGGGGGGGTAATAGTAGTAATACATTAGCTTTAAATGATAAATTTTCACATTCATAAGTGGAACTTATTGTGCTAGCAAGTTATAAAAATCCATGGACAATATCATCTACTTTAGAATCAGAAAAAAAAAATCATCTTATTTAAATCTTTTGAACTTTAATGCTAATAGTAGCCCTAATAATTACCCTATTAAAAATGATAGTACAACGTCAAGTAGTCCAGTAAGAAAACCTTCCAATTCAATTGTCCAAAATAAAATATTATTTTTCATTCCAAGACCAAGAAGTTCTTTATCTTTACGTGGGTTGTCCTCGCAAAAACTGTGTATTCCAAACATCTTAGAAGTTAATAACAACATTAAAAATTCAGATAAAATATTGAAACCATCAGGAACAGTTCCATTAACTAGAAGCTTAACAGATACTACCACGGCAACTATTGATAGTAATATGAACTCTGTATCGTCTAATTTATTAAATGAATCTGTGTACCTTTCAGAATCGTCTTCAAATCGAAAGAATTATAATGGTGCAATCTCATATATCTCAACTAAACCCATTGACATTACAAAGAACAAAATGATAAATTAGAATGTGAAAATGAGATCTGTAGATAATATTTTTTTAGTGACAATAATAATAATGGCAATAACAGCAAGCCTAGCCGCAACGCTTCAATGGATGGATATAATTGACCGGGTTAATTAAACTACTGTCAACTAATTTTTTAAATTTACTTTACTCTCAAAAAAAGGCAAATATTTCAGCTAAATTATCTAAATAAAAATTAAATAATTATAAGGAAACTATGTCTGTAACTAGGAAGGTTTTCTTGATATCATTTAAGAGTAATTCTTCTTTAGGATCCTTTAATTTTGATATCTCAAAAAGTTTTAGCAACAGGAATGAAAATTTCAATAACAATAATCAAAATAACAACAATAGTAGTAAAAAATCTTACTCGAACTTTTGTACTATTTCAGGTTTATCGATAAATGGACACAAATCTGTGGCTTTACAGTATTTAAACACATTTTTACTACTTGGTACATCAATGCTAAATTTCAATAAAACTACGACCAATAATAATAACATCAGCTTATTTTTAAGTTAAAATCTAATTTTGTTAGACCAAAAGAAAAAAAGGTATTTAAATGTTTAATCATGCATTAGAAGGTATTAATGGATACGAGGTATAGGTAATGATTAGTAAATATATTGATATTAATAATGAAGAGTTTAAAAATAATTTAATGAGAGAAATTAATATCTGGAATCAATTACATCATGAAAATATTTTTCCATTGATTAATTATAATCCGGAAAACGGCTGATGCAATGTACTATATGACTTAATATTGTCATGGGATGATATTTGCCAAATCAAAAATTACTAATATTACACGTAGTAATAATGTATTAATTTTATTAAGACAAATCAATAAAGCGTTAAAATATCTTCATGAAGATGTGTGAATTATTAACGGAGATATTAAATTAGAAAATTGCTTAATTGATGAAAATAATAAAAAATCTACACCTAAGAATTGGAAAGTTTTAATTTGTGATTTTGGTATGAGCTTTCAACTAAAAAATTGTTGTACTAACGATAAAGATTCTCATATTGGGTCATTACCACATACGTCAACGGAATTATAAACTGATAATGGTTTAAATGAAAAGGCAGATATTTGGACATTTGGAGTCGCGTTATACACTACGTAACTTGGAAATTTTCCCTTTAAACACGCTACTGAATCACATTTAAGAGAGTTAATTAAATTCGGAGAAGATAATAAAACACCATTATATGAGGTATGTTCAAATAGATACGAAGAGTTAGCAGCTATCGTTACGGGATGTTTAACTTTGAATATTAATTAATGATGGGATTTGGATGCTATAATGGATAAATTCTATTCCTTATACGAGAAAAAAATAGTCTTAAAAGTGTACTCGAAGAGAGTCAGTAATTTTTGTATTCTGTTTTTTTTTTTCCTAAATGGATTATCTTTTTGTGTAGTTTCCTATAATGATACCATTATTAGCATAGAATAAGTATGAATCCTTTATAATTTCAAAAAAGTATTTTCAAACATTAGTAGCTTTTATTATCATCTTTGGCTTCCATTTCTTATATTAGTTGATGTTGTTCCTATTTTTTCTTTGATCTGTGAAATATATTCGAGGGAGGTGGGATTAAAGGTGAAAAATTAAAAACAAACTAAAGAGACAGAACTTTATTAAAAGGGAGGAAGAAGAATTAGAGTAAGTACAAAGAAAGAAGGCAGAGACTTGGTTATATTTTACATAGGTTAACATTATACAAATTGACAATCTTTCTATCAAGAGTCAGTGTGTATATTAATTAATACGTGGTTACTGTAAGTGATCCAATTACGTGAAGATTTACAAAAATGATATATTTAAAGTCTATGTTAAAAGTTATTGATAATTCAGGAGCTCAACTAGCAGAATGCATTAAAATCCTAAAAAAAGGGTCTCCAAAATCATGTGGAACTATCGGTGATAGAATTGTTTGTGTTATTCAAAAAGCTAAACCTTTAAATCAGAATATTACTGGTACTGCTAATTCTAATAGAGTTAAAAGAGGTGATATATGTCATGCAGTCATTGTAAGAACAAAACAAAAGAATGGATATAGGAAAGACGGTTCCAATATTTCCTTTGGAGATAATGCATGTGTCTTAATTAACAAAACAACTGGTGATCCATTAGGTACAAGAATTATGGCTAATGATGGTGTTGTTGGAAGAGAGTTGCTAAATAAAGGTTATAAAAAGATATGTTCTTTGGCTAGTAGAGTTGTTTGAGAATAAGATATTTTCAAAGTATGTTAGAGCGATACATTATTATTTTAATAATGATGTCACAGATGAAAAGTTCAAGAAGTGAATTATTTTTGGATCTCCATTTTATGATTAGTTTGTGTTTATTTGTATAATGCCAGTGCTATATTCTTTACTTACCACTCGTATAATATTCTGTTATGTATATCTGTATATATTTTGAGATGAAAAAAAAAAATACAAATCTATCTGTATAAAATTGGGGTTAATTTATTATTTAATTGAATTTGAAATAAAGAATTACTTATTCTTGACAACAATTGATTCCTTTTATCCAGGGAATATTTTTTATTCAAGGAACGCCAATTCTGCCTATTGAATTTTTGATCGAATATTTTATAAGGAGCTTTCTTACGAAACAATTCTTTGAGTGGATAAATATGGGTTAAGTCCTCATATATATATATATATATATATATATTATTAGTCCTTTCTATTTCAGCATGAAATTTCTTAAAAAATAAGTCGCCAAATATAAGTACTTCCCTCCATATATGACGACCTAACATAATTGTGATATAAAGCTTTCTATTACTCAAAGAATGAGAAATTCTTGGGTAATAATGTTTTTTTTTCCTAAAATTCCTTTGGAGCCAAAAATGATTGTATCCCAAATATACTTCTCTTTTTGTGAATTTTAAATTCCCTATGATGTTTGAAATAAGGAACCATTAAGAAAATCACACAATTTCAATAATCCATTTGATTAAATATGAATATTCTTTACTTTAATATCGTAATATGCAATTCCATGTAAAAGCATAAATAAAAAACAATTTAGAAGTTGTTCTAGTAAACAAGCTGCTTCGATGATATGTACTCCTTTATTCTTTTTTTTTTGTGTAAGTTTTAAAGTACCGACAACAGTGTCATAAATGTCAAATTTTTATAGCTTGTGTATATTCTGCTTTATTTAAATTCACTAAGTCAAATATATTGGCGTAATTACAGAAAATAACTGTCTCTAGTTACAAATTCAGACATAAATGCCTTTATTACAGTTTTCAGTAGTGCTTTCTAACTCTTCCTTAATAAATATTTTTTCATTGAATATATTATTTTACCCAATTTACAATATGTAGAGTGTGCGTTTTCAAAAGCTTTCTTGTTTGTTATTTTCTTGATATAAACCCTTATATGTTCAGAAGAACCATTTCAATTTATTTCACATAATAATCTTTTATGTTTATATATTGAAATACACATTTATTCTTATTTGAAGATATCTCTTTATTTCAGTTAACAGGTACAAATTTTTTCTAATTTGGAGAACCGCATTGCATTCAATAAAATAACTGCAGGTGCTTAATCTTTAGACTTGCTTTTGGATTGGCTACTTCTGGTTTAAAGTTTAACATTTCGTTTAAAATAAACGTTAGTGATATTATATTTAACCTGGTTCCAGTATCCCCCCCCTTGAGACCAGAGAAAAGTAATAGTTGTATTAAACCCTCATTATTATTTATCTGAAATGTTATTATAAAAGAGTCATGATATCTTAGAGGTTCCTAGATATTTGCTTAAAGGCGCATTCATGTTTTTTTTTTTTCACTATTTGTTTTACAATATCCACAAGTCCCAAAAATTAGATATGTAATTGGTACGATGTTTGTATTTGCTGTTAAAAACTGTTGAAAACTACTGGGTTAGTAAAAAATTTCAAGAGCTCCACAGTCAGTTGAATTGATATATGATTTTATCAGAGCTTCCTTTCATATTAAACATGACTTTCCAAGAAATACCATGAAAAGAATTTATAATATCCTGTGACACGAAGTATGGGTCTAAGGTATTCTTCCAATTCATCTTATTGTATTTTTTTCAATGTGTTGTTTGTTGTTCAAGGAGAGCTTATTTGTGACGTATGAACTTTCGAAGTATAACAATATCTTGAGAGGCTACTGTAAGAATGAGTGACCAACGGAGGACACAAACGAGCAAGGAATAGAATTATATACTGTTGTGTATTAGCTATTTACTCTAGTTATCCTTCTCTGTGTATTTTTATTTAAAAAACTAGTTTTTTCAATTTTATTTTTAAATAATTAGATTTTCACCTGTGATCTAATCCATGGTTATCATAGTAATTCTTTTGTTGTTTTGAATTATTTTTCTGTTAGTTTAAATATTTTTAAAGGATAATTATGAATACAGACTTTGGTATATTTTTTTTAAATAGGAGTATATAGGTCTTACCCTTTTCAACTTGTATCTTAATTTTAAAAACTCACTACAAAATTTTTTATTTAATGACTATGCTCTTTTAAAAAACATAAAAAAGCAAATTGAAAAATCTACATATTATTGACAAAAATACACAAATACTGGATATAATATATAACTTTTTTTTAAGGAACATGTTAAAAGAAATATAATGATTAGGGTTAATCCAAATTCTTCGTGAATAGTGATGATAGAAATGAAAATTTTATATAAAAGGTGAGGCCAGATATGTACATTAGATTTTGTATACAATATATGTATATAGTACTTCATACATAAAGAAAGGTAAGTGAACACATTATAATACCACAAACATACTATTATAATACTATTTTATCTTTAACAATAAGTTTATCTTCATACCGTTACCATGGAATCAATTAGAATTTTTAATACTGAATTATTATTTCAACAGGTTATGAGCCCTGTTGTAACCGCTGCTGGTAGCGTTCCTATTAAGTTAACTGGTGCTGAGAATTTCAAAATTTGGTCTAACACTTTAGCTATGCATATTAGTGACGTAAATTCTGATTGGTTTGATTACATCAATACTGGTAAAATAAATGCAATTGTTGAAGAATATAATCCTTCTGTAAATTTACAATTAAAAATTATGAAGATTTTTGAAACAGCTTTAAAAACTCTAATTATGAATAACATTGAAGGAAATGCCAAAAAAGAAGCTAACAAATACTTAACTGGATATTATGGTAATCCATCTGGAAGAGGATTGTTATTTCATTTGGTAGCTAAGTATAATAAGAATACTATTGGTGTTATTTCTGCGCCATTCTTTAAAATCAATGAACTAAAGAATATGTCAGCAGATTCTCAAAGAGAGTTAATTGAAAAGCTGGTTAGAACAATGTTTGAATATACTCAAAACGAAGAAATTCTAAGAGCTCGTTTGAATGAAGAAGATAGAGCTCTTTTCGAATCCTCAAGAATTCAATCATGTGAAAAAGCTGCTGCTTTATTATTGATGGGTGTAAACGAGGAACATTATCAAAGATTCATGGACTTGTTAGGTGAAAAGGATTTTACAACTATGGAAAAAGTCCATGATATTATTAAAAAGTCAAATGAGTCTGCCAATAATCATGCTCTAATTGGTGCTCATTCAAAGGTTAAAAATAATAATAAGAAGTTTAAAAAGGAAGTGAAATGTAAAAACTGTAAAGGGAGTCATGTTGTTTATGATTGTCCCGAATTTTTAGAGTGGAAAAAGAATAAGCAGAAGGAATCATCATCTAATGGCTGGTTTGCATTTGTTGGCAGAAAAATAACAAACACTAAATATAAATGGTATTTTGACACAGGTTGTACTCAGCATATTACTTGTGAAAAAGATCAATTTAAGGAGTTGGTTCTTGCTGAAGATGATAGCTTAGGATATATTGAAGGCATTGGCGGCAAAACACCAATTAAAGGTTATGGTACAGTAGTTTTAGGTAAGATTACGCTAAACAATGTTGCTTATGTACCAGATAGTGGTGTTAATCTAATATCTATAAAGATGGCTACCAAGAGGTCTGGCACTAGATTTTTATTTGATAAAGACTATGTATATACTATTTCTGACAACAAATTATTTTGATGAAGAATCACCAAAAATTAAAAATATTACAGAATATCAGAGTATTGTGGGTCAGTTGTTGTTTGTAAGTAATGTTGGACGTCCTGATGTAGCACATTCGGTACAGTTATTGTCTAGGTTTCTTAAGGATCCCAGAGAAGTACATATGAAAGGCGCTTATAGAGTTATGCAATACCTCTATAATACAAAAAATATGGGTTTGGTCTACAGTAAGCAGGAAAATAGAATACTTGAAGGATACTCAGATGCATCTCATGGAAATAAAAATGATTTGAAATTTGCAACTAGTGGTTTCATAGTAAAATTGGCCGGTGGTGTGGTGACTTGGTCTTCCAAGAAAATAACGAGCACAGTATGTTTGTCTTCCACAGATGCAGAATATATTTCAGCAAGTAATACCAGTAGAGAATTAATATGGATAAAAAATATGTTACAACATATAGGAGTGAAATTAGATCTGATAAATTTATGGATAGACAGTAAACCTGCAATACAAGTAACGAAAAACCCAGTGTTACATTCAAAAATGAAACATGTAGGACTTCATTATCATTTTGTAAGACATCAAGTTGAAAAAGGAATCATTAATGTCGGGTATGTTAAAACAAATGAACAGATAGCAGACATCATGACAAAAATATTGTCAAGAGAGATTTTCGTTACAATATGCGATAAATTTATGTCTTATATAAAATGAGAATTTGGTTTATGGGGGTATGTTAAAAGAAATATAATGATTAGGGTTAATCCAAATTCTTCGTGAATAGTGATGATAGAAATGGAAAATTTTATATAAAAGGTGAGGCCAGATATGTACATTAGATTTTGTATATAATATATGTATATAGTACTTCATACATAGAGAAAAGTAAGGGAACACATTATAATACCACAAACATACTATTATAAGTGTAATTATTAATATAATTATAATACCACAAACATACTATTATAATACTATTTTATCTTTAACAATAAGTTTATCTTCATCCCGTTACCATGGAATCAATTAGAATTTTTAATACTGAATTATTATTTCAACAGAACACAAGACAATTATTGGATATCACACAAAAGATATTAACACTTATAACCTCCTTCCTGACAATCTTACAAATGCCTTTTGTAGTATACATTTAAAAAAAATTAAAGTGAAGTAAAATAAAATAAATCATTTTCTAGTAGCATCTTACAATGTTTTTAACAAAAGAAATCAATACGGAAAGGAAAATAGAGTAGAAATTGTAGATATTTATTTACAGAACTATGTAAATATTGTTATATACACGAGACTTTTACTTATATTATTTATATCGATGATAAAACAACTAAAATGGAAACTACTTTTGAATGAAATCCTTTATTCAGATGGTTTACTAAATCTTATTAATTCATCTTCAGGTATTATTTCATGATCAACCTTCCTCAAAAACTCGTCCATAATATCCTCAGATCTTTTATTCTTCATATCAATTGTTTCTACAGGTTTCCCCTCCTTATTTAAAATTTCTAAAATGCAAGGTACTTGTACTAATTTATTTTCATTTTTGATTCGGGTTACACTCATATCGAAATTTGGGTTATAAAACTTTAATGTAGGCAAATACTCACGCCAAAATTTACGTGCACCCATATGTCCATTATGATTTTGCTGTTGGAACGTCAATTTCAAGGATATATATTTGGTTGGGTTTATTATAATTTGTGGTTTCTTCGTATTTAAGGTTAACTTATCTAATATAGATAATTGTCTAATCACTCTTGATTTTCTAGCCATCTTTTATAAATGTTCTTTTTTTTTTTAAATATTTATTTCCTTTTTGTAACTATGTCTTCTTAATTTGTTAAACGAAACTTGACCATCCCCTGTAAAACTAATTGTAATTAGAAAAGAAGGTATGGATCTAACAAAGCGTTTAGTTTGATATTCTTTTGATATGTTTTTAAAATACATGTATATTCAAACTTGCTTTCCTTGTTTTTGTATATTAATAAGAAGTTAAAATAAACATGAACAAAAAATTTAAAAAAATCAGGAAAAAAAAATAATGTTCCGAACAAAAAAAAACAGAATAGTAAAAAATTACTAACTAAAAACCAAATAAACGTACAGAGAGAAAAGACTAGTTAAGGAATCCGTTATGATAATTAACCGGTTGATATGATCTATGAATATGCTGTATAATGTATATAAGACTATATAAAATAAAACCAAACAAGTTTGTCTAAGACAAGAAACATTTTTTTAAAAAAAATAGTAGACGTAAGTATAACATTAAAATAATAATCATAAAACATAAGAAAGTTCTGAGTGTAAGGGCAAAGAAGAGAAGAAGAAATAAATAATAAAGAGTAGATGTTGGGATAATTATTTGTAAATTTTTTAAAATGAAGAGCGAAGTATTACCAAATGCACTTGAATAGGAAAAAAAAAGAAAGAAATTAAAATTGAGGGAGTTAATTAAACGTTAATGCAAATTTAGATGAAATCAAAATTCCTTGAATAAGTCATGATATGGATCTTCACCTCGACAACCATAATGCATTTCATCTTCAGGGTATCTATCGAATTGAGATGAGTCACCTTGTCCATGTTTTATTGGTGGTTCATATGGTGTTTCAATATGTTTTGTATATATTTTTTCCCAGACGACTTCTTCGAACCAAGGATGGTTTTTAACATCCTCAGTACCACCTTGTAAATTACCTAATCTTTGACTTAAGTCTCTGTTAATTAAACCTCTTAGTAAATCTTGCACTAAAGGATCAAAATATTCAGGAAATTTCAATGGTGCATTCATAATCTTCTCATATGTTTTAATAGTATTAGAGTCATAAAATGGTGTATAACCAGCCAACATTTCGTATATTATTATACCAAAGGACCACCAATCTACAGATTTATTATAAGGCTTTGTACTAACAACTTCTGGAGCGATATAATCTGGTGTCCCACATAAAGTGTATGTTACATCTGGAACATATTTGGCAAACCCAAAATCTGTTATCTTAATATGACCATATCTATCAAGTAAAATATTTTCTGGTTTTAAATCTCTATAAATAATTTCCAAATCATGTAGATATTCCAAAGCAAGACAAATTTCAGCAGCATAAAATTTAGCAACTGGGCTAGGAAATCTCTTTGATTTTCTTAATAGACTAAATAATTCACCACCTTCTATAAAATCCATGACCATGCAAACTTGTTGTGAATCCTGAAATGTACCCCACATTCGTACTAAGAATGGGTGCAATATGATAGATAAAATTTTTCTTTCATCATTTGTGTGTTCAACTTGTTTGAATTTTACAATAGTTTTCTTTTTTAGAACTTTTAATGCGTAAAATCTACCATTATGATTTGAACGAATTAAATGGACTCTACCAAACGATCCTGTACCTAAAGTTCTCAATATCTGAAAATCTTTGAAATCATATTTTCCAGAAGTTTTCTTACCATGTAATAACATATCATATTCTGGACCTTGGGTTGGTAGAGATCTCTGTACAGAATTCGATACTGGTTTTTCATCATTAGTAGTGTTAGCATTTACAGTTCCTACTTTGTTTACAGTAAACACATCATGATCATCCTTTTGTGAAACCTTCTCCTGTTGGTCTCTTTCCTTTGCTTGACGTTCTTTTAAAATCTGTATTTCATCCTTAGGAATTGAATACACTAGGGAAACAGAGTTGTCAGTATCCAAATGTGGAGATTGTTCTCTGTTAGACAGTATAGCATTTTCATTTGCAGGTTTTGGTTGATGATAAGATAATTCCCCTTTAGGTGTAACGTGCAAAGTCAATCGTCTTACTTGGTTATTTTTCTGGGGGTCCACATACATCTTATACAGTATCAATTGAAAGAGAGAAGGTTCTATGAAGAAGTTCACTAATCTATCTGATTATCTTATATATATATATATTCTTTTTTTCCTTTTTTTTTTTTTATTTTTTTGTTTCTTTATCCTATCAATAATAGTTCAGAGGTCCTTGTTAATATATTGTTTGATGGTTATGGTAGTTGTGGTCCTTGGTTGACAATTACGATGATTGTGAGTTTGACAGAAAGTGTTGAACAATCACTCTTCTTAAGTTCCTTAGTATAAAAAAAAGAAAAGATAAAAAATTTACAAAAAAAATATTTTTCTTCATCTCGTTTCTTTTTTTTTCTGTTTCTATTCTTCTCTCTTTTCCTTTTATTACTGTTATTATCGATTATCCTCTACGTATTTTCTTGATTAAGCTTGAAAAGACAGTTGATGAAGATATCAAAGAAGAAGGAGAAGAAAGTGAAGAAGGCTAAGTTATTTTATATGTTAGATAATGATTCTATTTTGGAGGATTATTGTTAATGTATTAGATAAAATTAACGAAACAAAAAAAAAAACTATAGAGAAAGGAGATAAATAAAAATATAATAAGAATGGGTTAATAAATTAATTAACTCTCTGTACCATAAAGCGGGGTTGAAGATCTTAGCAAATTTGAATCTTCAATTGGACTATGTATATTTAAAAAAAGACAACTTAGAAGTGCAATTATGCAACATCCTAGGGGAATATATAAAAATAATTCAGGCTTTATACTAATAGTAACTCCATATATTCTTAATAATAGTGGTGGCACAATTAACATTGATAAAGAATTTAACAATGCAATAGCACCAAACACTTGACCTGTATTCTTCCCAGTTCTCTTATAATATTTCATAATTGCAGCTTCAGTAACAGGACTACATATCTTTGATAAACTTCGTAATATTACAAATAATATTATTATCTTTGAATGATTCGAAAATTTTATAATAAAAAAATTACTGAATGTTAAAAATACTAAAGATATACCGATAGAAACCTTGTCTAATTTATCAACATCAGTTGAACTTGTCTCAAAAACACTTTTCATTAAATTCATGCCATAATGTGATGACAAAAATAATATGATACCATTCATTATTCCACAAAAAGAAATAAAGTAGCCCAATTCAACACTTTCCCAACGATACTTATATGTGCAAAATAATAAGAAACTGGGCACTATTCCCATCATCACTGATCCAAAGATGATATCAATTGCAACTAATAATAAAACATTCCTTTTCACTGAAGAAGGTTTACCTTTTAACCATAAATGTTTTAAAGGTGCCAGCAAATCTATCACTTTTGTTAGATGATATTTACTAAATTTTTGAAATTTAAACCATAATATACAAGAAAATGAAGAAGATCCGATAATTTCATTATTAAATTCTTCATACAATTTCATTTGTTTAATAATAGATTGTTCTTTAATATACTCTAGCACCATATCATGACGTGGTTCTACTACTACGGTAAAACATAATACAGTAAATAAAACACCTGTACCAATAGCAGCAAAGATAGGTATTGAATCGTTTCCATTATACCATTTTACTAAAAGTGAGCCTATTAATGGCCCAAGCCCTGTGGTAAGTTGCATAAGACTAGTAACAAAACCAATTGAAAATATTCTATCATCAGGTTCCACAATATCATTTATATAACTGTTCACATTACCAAAGAATGCAAACATGCCACCACTAGTTGAGTTTAAAGTAGCAGAGAGAATAATTAACCATTTATTATATGGTACCCATGATGACAAAGTTAACAAATGTAAAAAATTACCGATGACTCTTATTAGTCCCATAAAACCGAATACTTTAATTCTACCATATTGATCGGACCATTGACCCCATTTACCACCAATTAAAGTGCTAATTATACCTGAATATATTAAAGTTATAGAGGTGATTTGAGATACATTCATTTGAACCTCTTTTGAATCGCATGAACCTAAATTTATACCGTGACAAATCTTATTTATTGTCAAGGTAATAAATGGTGTTAAATATAACATTTCAGTAATTCCAAATAAAAATACCAATATAGATATTATAAACAAACTTGGCCTTTCAAATACACTTTTATTTTTGTGTTTTTCTTTTATTTCTTCAGATAATCTCTGTAATTTAATATCATCTTCATCTTCATCTTCTCCTTCCTCCTCTCTAATGTGTTCATTATTTTTTTGGAATGTAATGTCAAATAATTTTTGACTTGATGAACTGTAATCTTCGTTTATAGAGTTCATTTTGTAATATAAATATACAGACCAATATTTTTTTTTTGAATAAAATATAATATAAAGGCTTTAATTTTTTGTTTAAACCAAACTAAAACAGAATTGTTCTCTATTATTACTAATATTTTTTATTTTTTCTTTTAAAATATATATATATACAGATTATGATAATAATAATAATAGTCTAATATAATATCGAGACGTCAGTGCAAACCTTCTTGTGTCCTATTTTCAGAAGATCAAAACTGTTTGAGATGAATCTATAGTTTAGTTTTTTTTATTTACTTAATGTATTAACCCTCTCTATTCATATTATATATTATCAGACTACTATGTGAAGGAATACCAAAGCATATATATTCAAATGATTTATTCTAAAAGGGCTGGGTTAATCCAAACTTAGTTTAAATATTATCGTATCCTTCCGTAATATATTATCATATCTTTATCCTCTTTTTGTTTTCGTTTATCTTCTCCCTTTATCTAAGGGTATCCCACTTTTTCATATTATTAAAGTTCCTTACAAATAGAAAAGGATATCAATATAAAAATGAAAATAATAATGATAAAAAAAAAACACACAACAACAGTTTTGCGTGCCTCTACAGATCTATCGTAATATATATATATATATATATATATATATATATGTCTTATTCGTACATGTTAACTGCCAAGACAAGAACATCTGCATTTATCTTCAAAGAACAAAACAGAGTTAATAGAAAAAGATAAGGGTTTTTGTTCATTTGTTCATTTTTTTTTATTATTTCTTTCTCTCTCTCTTTTACTCCTTTGAGTTGACACCTTTCCATATCTTTTCAATTATAAGAATGACCAAAATAACCCTAGATATGGCTTGATAAACATACTCCATCCTTGAATATATATATATATATATATATATATATATATCGTTGTTAGATAAAATTGTATTAATTTAAAGACTAAATAGTAATTCAGTCATAGTGTTTTTTTTTTTACTTTAAGATCAAATCCAGTATATATATATATACTCTTTAATATACGTACCTCTAGTCTATTTTTCCTTTTTCTCAATATCCTCTGATGAAACCACTTCTATAGTCACATTTCTCAACAGAACATGGCTGACCATTTCTAATATTAACATGAATAAAGATGATAAAATAGCCAAACAATAATTGGATATAGTAACACCAATGTCCAGCCACGACCCTTCTGTCTTTAATAAATAGAAGAAATTCAATGATAATATATCACTTGTCGATATAATCAATGTAGATATTGTATAATCTTTGATATCTAATTTCAAATTAAGCACACCTAACCCACATGACAATATTATATATGGTATGATTAACTTTAACATCAATAATGCACCCATGGGGAACGGATCAAATATTGGCAGCAATCTATAAACTGAATCTAATGAAAACGATGAAATTGACGCTACATTACCACAACCAAAAAATGCTACTTGTAATAAGAAAAATCCAATCACTGAAACTCTTATCACTTGTAACCAATTGTCTCTTTCTTTTTGCTGTTTCAATTTTGATTCGATCTCAATCCATTGGACTACAAATGCCGTGAAAAACACGTAAAATAATGATTCAAATGATATTGTTAATATAATAAACGTTGGTGCAAATGTCAAAAATATTGCCAATAATCTAACTTTATAATGGTTATTGGCTGAAAGATAATGGAGGAATGGTGTGACAAATAATGAAATTACTAATAATGTCCAGCCTGAGATTTGTGCACTGTATGGTAAACCTTCCCTTTTTTGTAAAGATGTGACTGATTTATTAGTTGTAATCAACATTAAAATTACCAATAGAATTTGAAGGAAAAATGTAATTTTTGTACTATATGAAATGTTTTTATTTATTTTTTTCAATCCATACAACGAACTAATAATGATTAGATAACCAGCATAATTGATTTGATTTAAATCCTCTATTTTGACCGCATCGTACAGTGTAAATGTAGACATGAAAATGCATGTAAAGCACCAAGCTAATGTTCTTATCATATTAAACTTTAATCCACAAATAGTTGGATATACTATTAATAAAATAAAGATTACACTAAAAATCCAACGATGGGAAAATCCATACACAATCCCTTCATAAATCATTACTATTAACAAAGTAATAGTAATTCTTTCTAACACCGAAATACCACGCATGAGTTCTTTAATACCTACTTGTATGACATGTTTATTGGCAACATTTTGAAGCCATAAATATAATGGGAATAATAAGTACATATAGAAGTTGAATGGGGAACGTTGATAGTACAAGATATAATTTAAAATTGTGCCGATTGTAATGAAAAAGGTTAGATTTAATAATGTTACTCTTTCTTCAAGTATCTCATTGCTAGGAATGATAAATAGCTTTAAAAAGATACTGAATGAATAGACGATCCAACCAACAAACCCTAATGTCACAATTGTTCTAATCAATCTCCAATTATATGTAGTTAAATAATGTAGTGCCTCTAATGTAGTCATTGTAAGGTTTTCAATCATAGAGATAGCTTGTTCCTCCAAATTGATTTCACCATCATTAATTCGATCAATAATCGAATGAATTTCCTTTAAGTGAACCTCAAAAGGTTTTTGAACAAACTTATAATAATCTTTAAACACAAATTGAGAATTTCTAACTTCTTCTCTTTTCACCAAATATTGTTCTAAAATGGCCCTAGCATTATTATATAATGCGTTCAACTTGTCACTTTCATTTCCATCAATATACGATAATGGCAATTCTCCAACAGAGTTTACTGGATAGTTCACACCAATAAGATATGACATAAGTGATGCAATATCGGCTTGTTTAACATCATTTCTCACAATATGGCCTAACTCCCATGATTCAGTGTAGTTATCAAAGATTGGTACACCGTTTCTTCTAGGCTTATTTAAGCCAGCACCCCAGGCTACTAATGGAGTTCGTGTATTATTAGGATGACCATCTCCATGAGAACCAAAAGCGCTCATACCATGATCAGCGGTGAAAATGAATGCAGTGTCATCATCACCAAAAAATTCATTAACTTTACCGACTAATTTCGAGAGTTCACTATCAACATATTTCACATTGTCGTAATATTCTGCTGAGTAGGGTCTATATGAATGTCCAGCTGTATCACAGCCCAGAAGGTGTAAGAAAAAGACATTACCCTCTTGCCTAATCTCAGTATTAAGTGTATCGTTTCTGGTAGCATTGTTGAATAAATCATATAAATGTTTGAATACATAAGCATCTAATTCTATCGAAGATTGAGTAAAGTCTTCGAATTCATGGCCGTACATCCAGGTATCTATACGATTTGGATCCGAGGCCCCATCCTTAAACATTGGTAAAATATCAGGGGATCCAAATGAATATGTATGAGTAGACTGATTAAAAAAACTATCAAAATCAACAGGGTTTTCCTTCCAACCTTTTGTAACTGCACTAACATCTTCGTAAAATCCTGCAATCATGGCAACGTGACCTGGACGTGACTCTGTTGGCATTCTTGTATGTGATACACCATACGTACCGTTATTTTCTACAATAGATCTAATAAAGGGTGCTAAAAAGGCAGTCTCGCCTGATATTGGGTGTGTAATTTTATCAAAGGTAGTGTCTGCTCTCAAACCATCGCTTACAATTAAAAATAATCTTTTGGCAGGTGGATTCTCTGTACTACGGTATTGAGACATACCATGAACCAAAGGAGACACGAAATATATATCGAAGATAGACCACAGATAAAAGAGGTGAAAAAGGACCCCAACTATCAAAAGAGACGTTCTATTTCTATTCCATACCATTTTTATTAAGTTCAATTTCTCTTCTTGACACTCATATGGTGAGTTTTAAGGAAATAATGTAACACATTTACTCGTAATAAGTTTTCTTACTATAAATTTAAAGTATTTGTTTACTTTTTAATATTCTTGATATTTCGTCATTTTCTTTTTTTTTTTTTTCTTTCCTTCTTCCTTTTTTATGAAAAAGCGCAAAAAATTATTACGTATAAAGAGTGGAGACGTAAGTTGGGTTTTTAAAAAGATTTAAATATATGAATTAGAAACTATTGATTCCAACCTCTCCAAATAATTGAAAAACAGAAGTCCTATGACAACTTTGATAATATTAAAAAAATGAATTATTGGATATATCATGATTAATTATATAATAATATATAAAAATTATTAAAAATATAAGATGTGAAAGTAATTAAATTTGACACATGGGAAGTGGGAAAAAGAGATAGTAAAATCCTATCACGAACGAAACAACAATATATAATGCAAATGGAAAGTATAAAAAGTTTGAATTAATGTTCATTTTTATTTTGAAAAGACTAAAATTAACAGGAGATTAAATCGATGGCTTGTAAGTAGACTGGATGGCATTGAGCACCAATGGACTCGTCATATAGGTTGTAGAAGTCACCGGACAAACATTGGTAGAAGACGTCATCGTCACCCAGAGCCAAGTTACCTTCTGGGGTGATGGACCAACCAGCAGCGTAGATGGCGCCGGCTTGTGGTGGTGGACCATCGAATTGGAATTGTCTGTTGGCCACAATGGACCCGATTCTGCCCTTGCTGTCAGTCAATATACCATCCTTTAGGTTCAAAGCTAGAGTGCCGTCGACTCTACAAGATACAGCAGTGACTGGGTCAGTGGAGTCGTCGCTGGTAACTTGACCGTCTTTGTCTTGAGCTGCAGCAGACTTAGTGGCAGCTTGTACTTGACCGTCGCTGATTTGAGAAGCAGCGGCCTTAGTGGTCTTGGTGGCAGCTTGAACTTGACCGTCACCGATTTGAGAAACAGCAGCCTTGGTGGTCTTGGCAACTAATGTAGTAGTAGTCTTGGCAGCTTGTACTTGACCGTCACCGATTTGTGAAACAGCAGCCTTGGTGGCCTTGGCGACTTCAGTAGTAGTGGTTGGAGCCTGGATTTGGCCATCACCGATTTGCGAAACAGCGGCCTCAGTAATCTTAACAACCTGGGTGGTGGCAGTTGGAGCTTGCACTTGGCCATCACCTATTTGGGAAACTGCGATGTCCGTGACCTTGACAACCTCGGTAGTGGCGGTTGGAGCCTGGATTTGACCGTCGCCGATTTGAGAGACAGCGATCTCTGGTGTCTTGACGGCCTCAGTGGTGGCGGTTGGAGCTTGGATTTGACCGTCTCCTATCTGGGAAACCACATCCCTCTTGGCGACGGAAGAGGTGGAGATTGGGACAACGGCAATACCAAAAGTCGAGGTATAGTCAGTTATACCACCTTTGTAAGTGCCGGAGGGTGTTAAAGTGGACCATGGTTCAGATGGAACATAAGCAGCCAAGGTGGAAGCGGCCAGTGTTGCGGTAGCCAATGTCTTCTTGTATTGCATTTTTTTATTAGTATGTTGGGGATATCTTAGAAATAATTCTTGATTGTTTTTTTTTGTTATTTGTGCTTTCCTTCTCCAATTGAAAGTGTCATAGAAACGAACTTGGGGATACCATATCTTATTACAGAAAGCTTAGGTCTTTTTATATATTTATAAATATCGTGTGAATATAAATTAGTGGATATAAAAAAATATTTGTTTTTGAGATAGTTGCGCTAGCTAATCATTACATATACAAGTAACCAGCAATTTTAATTTTTTTTTTTGCAAGTATTAACATCCCAAGATAGAAAAACCATAATAAAAGGATTTGTGAAGTAATTGAACTTTTATTAAAAAGAGGTGACACTGTTGATTAGAAAGTTTCTTGTCAGATAAAAACAAAAAGTGGTGTTACATCACTGGGGAAAAAACAGTGTATATATTTTTTTTATCTTGTTATCAAAATCTTCACTTATATTTTGAATATTTTTCCCTGTTTAGGCAAAGATATTAAACAAGTGTCGGAGATTACCCAGTAATTTAGCCCAATTCGGTAAATTTTCCAAATGGTTTGTGCAGGTATTACCGATTTTTTATTTTTATTTTTTATATTTTCTTGGGGGGGAGGGGAGAACAGCAAGATTTGTCATTTTTCCTCTTTACAAAGTTTTGTCATCTATTCATATCAATTTTCTCTATTTCTTCTTTCTTGGTAATAAAGAAAGTTTAAAGATGATGATGTAATTGCTTTTTGTTTCTTTCGTTCTTTCTTTCTTTAAGTGAGGTGGATTTTTGCATTCAGTTATCCAAATACCTAAAATAACTGACTTGTTACTTCCATTTCATGTCACTATATATGTCTACTTATGGTACTGTAAAAAAATTTAAAAAACAGTCACTTGACGATATTTGTGATTTGTTTTGTTCAAAGTGGAAAAAAAAAAAAAAAAAAAAAAAAAGATTAAAGACATAAATTATACATTCAAATTGTTATGTAAAGTTAATAGTTATAGAATTACTATTATTTTGCAAGCGACTGTTTTTCTTTTTCTTTTTTTTTTTGTATTATTATTTAGATTATTGGTTAAAGATTTAAATTCAGCTTAGAAGCAGCTAAAAGATAGAGAGTGGTATCTTAGGACAACCACAAAAAGTGTTTGTTGTCCTTTTCAAAGTTGTAGAAAATGTATCTTATTCATTATTGCACAGTTCATCCAGGACTAAGTATTTCATATATAGAAAAGGTTCTGGGAACTATAGAATTCAAAGAAAAGTAAGATTGTTAGTTTCTCAATGATATTTATGTTCTTGATTGCTTATTAATGTAGGACTATGGTGTGATGGACTAACGTGAAATCCAAAAAGAAAAAAAAAAGTATATATTTCTTTAACTGAGTTATTCATTTCTATTTTATTTTAATTGGCAGGTGTTTCCTTCTTCCATGTTTTTTTTTTCAAATGCTTATACAAGAAATATATTTAACGAATAAAAACTTTTCTCTATATGAAGTTTTTGATCGATTTATTTTTAGACAGATAAAAAGGAGTTGTGACAATCAATAATTGGAATCTTAGTAAACTATGCTGGAAAACAAACGAAAAGCACACTTAATTACTCTTTCTTTTTTTGTCCTTTATTCCTTTTGCCTCTTTTGGCAAAGTAATTATGCTTGGCTTGTCCCACTTTGAAATAAAGGAACTATTCTTTACTCCTTGCCTTCTTGTTCTTTTGTGCTTGTTCTTCTTCTTTGCTTGTTTTCTTTTTTTCTTTTTTTTTTTTTTTTTTTTCTTTCATGTTCGAGTAAATTTTGACAACTTCTAAATATAGATTGACAAATATGTGTTTGTATACCCCCCCCCCCCCCAAGACTTTTTGATCTTGAAAACTAGTTATTGCCTTTTTGGGTAACAATATGGGCTTGTACAGTATAACAGATATTTCTAGATGAGGAAATAGATTACTTTCGAAAAGTATATCCCATCATTTCACATTGAAAAGAAGATGTCCTCATGACGTTGAACAGTGTTTCCCTCCACTCTTTTTGCCCCTTACCGGGATATGTTCTATTGATTTAGAGTAAAGGCTTAGACTTTCATGTTCTTAATGCTTGTTACCTTAAAAGGGATAAACTGTTATAATTAGAAGTAACTCTATCCATAATTCAAATTATTAGAAATATATGGACAAATTTATAGTATTCATGCTGTGCCTCTAATGGCATATACATATTAGTATTTTTTAGTTGAAACTATTCATATATAAACTCAAAGAATTGGACTTAAATCTTTACATGGACATTCATTTCATTTTTTAACAAACTTGTTACTTTCTAAGAGTTTAATCACTTTCACTTATCTAAAGAGTAACAAACATTATCCAACACATAAATAACTATTCAAACAATCTTTTCATACAAGAGCGAAAAAACAAAAAAAAATTCATTCCAATTAATATATTAACAAAATCCATTCAATAAAACAAAATTAAGAATGCAATACAAGAAGACATTGGCTACCGCAACACTGGCCGCTTCCACCTTGGCTGCTTATGTTCCATCTGAACCATGGTCCACTTTAACACCCTCCGGCACTTACAAAGGTGGTATAACTGACTATACCTCGACTTTTGGTATTGCCGTTGTCCCAATCTCCACCTCTTCCGTCGCCAAGAGGGATGTGGTTTCTCAGATAGGAGACGGTCAAATCCAAGCTCCAACCGCCACCACTGAGGCCGTCAAGACACCAGAGATCGCTGTCTCTCAAATCGGTGACGGTCAAATCCAGGCTCCAACCGCCACTACCGAGGTTGTCAAGGTCACGGACATCGCGGTTTCCCAAATAGGCGATGGCCAAGTGCAAGCTCCAACTGCCACCACCCAGGTTGTTAAGATTACTGAGGCCGCTGTTTCGCAAATCGGTGATGGTCAAATCCAGGCTCCAACCACTACTACTGAAGTCGCCAAGGCCACCAAGGCTGCTGTCTCTCAAATTGGTGACGGTCAAGTACAAGCTGCCAAGACTACTACTACATTAGTTGCCAAGACCACCAAGGCTGCTGTTTCTCAAATCGGTGACGGTCAAGTTCAAGCTGCCACCAAGACCACTAAGGCTGCTGCCTCCCAAATCAGCGACGGTCAAGTACAAGCTGCCACTAAGTCTGCTGCAACTCAAGACAAAGACGGTCAAGTTACCAGCGACGACTCCACTGACCCAGTCACTGCTGTATCTTGTAGAGTCGACGGCACTCTAGCTTTGAACCTAAAGGATGGTATATTGACTGACAGCAAGGGCAGAATCGGGTCCATTGTGGCCAACAGACAATTCCAATTCGATGGTCCACCACCACAAGCCGGCGCCATCTACGCTGCTGGTTGGTCCATCACCCCAGAAGGTAACTTGGCCCTGGGTGACGATGACGTCTTCTACCAATGTTTGTCCGGTGACTTCTACAACCTATATGACGAGTCCATTGGTGCTCAATGCCATCCAGTCTACTTACAAGCCATCGATTTAATCTCTTGTTAAGGGATTAATTCTTTGTACGGGTCTGATAACCTCTTATTCATTAACAAAATAAAATATTCCAAAGTCGCTCCTTATAATATATTCTGCATGGGTTTTTCTTTAATTCATTATGCCCCTTTATTGCATCCACTCCTTTTGCATTACACTTTTTTAAATTTAATGTTTTCTTTCTTAGGGAAGTGGTTGCTTCATTCATGATATGGAGATGATCACTTTATTTTTAGTTCCTGTATATTATGTTCATTCAAAAAGACAAAAAAAAGAAAAATCAAATTAAATAGTTTGTGTTTTTTTTTAATTCTTGTTTTTTTCTTTTCCTTTATATATCTTTATATATATATGAAGAATATACATTTTATATATGTTAGTCATAATAATAAAATTAAGGTATGTTTTTTTTAAAAAAGGGTATCACTCGATTATATATATTGTGAAAAAAAAAAATATTCATATACATATGTATATAAGGCGACATACTATAAATAGTATGTAAGGAAGTAATATTGAGTACTACAACAGATATCTAAAATTCTATAAGACATCATATTCGAAACAAATGTATAATTAACAATTTGAATAGAAAAGAAAGACAGAAAAAAAGAAATAAAATAAAATAAAGTAAAAAGGATATACAAACTCAAAATGAAAGTTTCAAATCTGTATTCTTGTTCTGATGTCTCAATGAAATTAACAATCAACTAAGTTGACAACTTCCAAGTGGATTGGAGAACATTGTTCAGCAATATGTTCATCGTATAAGTTGTAGAAATCACCAGATAAACATTCGTAAAAAACATCGCTATCACCTAAAGCCAATTTACCATCTGGAGTAATGGACCAACCAGCAGCGTAGATAGCACCTGCTTGTGGAGTTGGACCATCAAATTGGAATTGTCTGTTGGAAACGATAGAACCGATTCTGTGCTTGTCGTCAGTTAAAATACCATCCTTTAATGTTAATTGTAGAGTACCTGAATTCTTACAGGCGTTTTGTTGTGGTACAATAGTAGCAGAAGCGTCACAGACAGAAGAAGTCTTTGAGGAAGAAACAGAAGAGGATTCAGAGGAAGATGGAGTTAAAGTAGTAGTAGCGGCTTTAGTAATAGTAGTGGTAACACCGGAAGAAGAAGCTGAGGCGACAGCAGCAGAAGTTGTAGCAGGAGCTTGAATTTGGCCGTCACCGATTTGAGAAACAGCACCTCTCTTAGCGACAGAAGCGATAGTTTGAACAGCGATACCAAAAGTGGTGGCAACTTGAGTGATACCACATTTGTAAGTACCAGATGGGGTTAATGTAGACCAGACATTACCTGGAGTGTAACCTTCAGCGGAAACAGCAGTGGCGATAGCTAAGGTAGCTAAAGAAAATTTCTTAAATTGCATTTTTCACTAATATATATGTATAGAGGTGTTGGATACAGAAAAAAAAAAATTATATATATATTTTTTTTTAACGAAAGTATATAGTTGGGTACTTGTTTGAAGTGAAGAACTGGGAAAAAAGTATTAGATACTACGAAAGTAATTAAGAAAGAAATAAGTGAAAAGGATAGAGGAATAGGCAAAACGAAGTTTACTTAGATTTTGATCCTTATATATATTTTAAGTAAACAAATTTTTAGAGACAGTCTTTTTTAGTCAAATTAAAAGTTAATAAAATAGGAAACTTGAACAGTAAATAGAGCGATAATCAACTGAGTTAACTTCTTCCAGAAAAAAAAAATAAATAAATAAATAAATAAATAATAATAATAAAAATAATAGACAAATATCTAACACTATAATGTAAACAAATATTCGAAAAGGTAATAGTGATATGAATAATGATTTTGTTAATAATGTTTTTTTTTCCTTTTATTATTTGGTAATTAACGATCAACGATATTGTTTAGACAAATTTTTTTTATTGTCGTTATCCAGGGAAAAACTCGAGACAATGCAAATCTATGTTTATAAAAAAAAATCGTACATTTATTTTTTTGCCTGTGTTTATTTATTTCCATACTGAATATTATTTCTCCTAGAAAAAAAAAATTATATATATATATATATGAATGAAATTATTTAACAATACCCTAATAAAAATTTGGTTCCTTTTCCAAAAAGTTATCAGCCAAAGTTAGATATTTTAGTAAAATAGAAGAAAAATGTACTTCAACCCTCCCCCCACCCAATTCTTTTACCCGTCATATAAATGGAAATTTCCAATTTTTGACCAGTAAAACCTAAAATTTTGGATTTAAAAATCACGAAAAATACTTTTTGCATATATTTCGTTCTGTTTTGCAATAGGAAAATGGTAAATAAACAATTTTCGCGTCATGGCAGCTTTTCGTGTCGTGGGTAAATCTATTTTTTTTTTCTTTTTGTTTGTTTGCTTAGAAAAAAAAAAAGTAAATTTCGCCGCATAATATTTTAGAATACGTAGAAATAGTGACTGTAAAAGATTACTCATTTTATTAGAATAAATAATATTCAAATAGTCAACAACAGGCGTTAAAATAAGCTGAACCAATAAACGAAAGATGTACCTTATTGAAACAACGTATTAATTTTTTGGGTACTATTATCACTTATACTACATTTGTGTTTGTTTTTTTTTTTTGTATTTCTTTAAATTTTACAAATTATAGATGATGTCATTACTGCTCAATGTTGGTTTAGAGAATTCAAAGAATTAACTAAATCAAAAAAGTAAAAAAATAAAATGAAAATATATACATTTTTTTTTCTTTTGACTAGTTAAAGTCTTGTTTAATATACTACTATAATATGTGTTTAATTCGGTCGTAATAAATTTCAAGTACATGTGTTTTAAATCTAGTTACCTGATTTTATATACATCTGTTAAATAGTCATTTTGTCAATAAAAAATAAATAAATAAATAACACTTAAACTCGTCAAGGCTGTTATCATTAAACGATATATGTATGTATATGTTTATTGTGTATTGAATGTTCTCTTATTTACATATAACTGTTTTAAATAGAAGGTGTGGTGAAAAGGTATTTGATCCTTGCTAGTTGTGTCTATAATCATATGGATTACCTCTTCTATCTTCAAATTATGTGTTCCTTTTTCTCAGGTTAATTCATATATTTGAAATAAGGATTAAAAAGTAGAGAGAAAAAAAAAGAAACAGGACAACAATTTTTCAAAACACGTCTACCATGAATTTCCATACTGAGCCTACAAACATACAATAATAATAATAATAAAGGTATAAGTAGAAATTTCTGTACTTCCATGTAATGAGTATGGTCGAAAAAAAAGTAAAAGAAAGTAAAAATAGAAAAATAAAAAAATAAAAAAAAATAAAAAAGCAATTTGACTGTTGAATGTATCTCAAAATATGCTATATATTTTGACCAAATAATTATTTTTTTTGTTGTCTTTGATGTATGTCCCTTCTTATACAGGAAAAGTTACTTTTGTCACAGCTAATATAGGGTGAAATGCAAAATAATATCTACAAAAAATTTTATCATATTTGTTGGAATATACTGATTACTTGTTGGAAATAAATATAAAAATGTACTTCAGGAAATTGGACTATTGCTCAGAAATCTTTTTTTTTGTCTGACGTTTTCACTGACATAAAATAAAAGCAACAGCAGTATATTTAGATCAGAAGGGGCAAGTTTTTACCGAACTTTTAACTTTTTTTTTCTTTATTGTACATAGGCAATATATACACAAGTACATATTTTATTACAACATGTCTTAATTGGTGGTTGTGTTTTAAAAAAAATTATATATTAACTATTAAGTACACCAAAAAAATAAAATATTAATGTACAAGCAATACCTTTATTGCTTTTAGTTTCTTTTTTTTTTGTTTTTGTTTTTTAAAAAAAAGTATTCTTTCAAAAATAAAAAAAAATAATATTTAGTTCTTTTCGAAGGAAACAAATTGATTTACAATTTTGGAAATTAGTGGAAACCTCATATAATATTCCCTGCTGAAATTGATCGAACATCAAGAATAAGAGAGATAAAGTTTTGATAAGATTCAAATTAAAACAAACCGAATAGTGATATATCCACTTTGATGATACTATTTCAGCAAATCGAAAAAAAAAAAAAGTATTTTAAAACTGATAAGAATGAGCGCCGTCACTAATATTATTATTAGTAAACATTCTTAGCTTAAAGTATATTTTTGTGTATGTATTGATTTTTATATGTATGTTATATACTGAAAGTGTTCTTTAATATTTGTTCTTCGGTGATCTAGAAATTATATAAAAGATAATAATGTACAACAGCATAATAATGTAATGTGTAAAAGGAGTGAGGAAATAATTTAGATTATCGATTACTTCATGTTCCTTATATATGTTTGGAAATGAGTATCGAATATTATTGTAAAATGTTATTTGCCACTGTATTTATTTCAGGGGTAATTGGTAAAATATCATCTTAACGTTTTAGGAAACTAGGAGTATCCTAATTGAGTATCAAGGGGTAAAATATCTTATTAATGATATATTTTACTATGAGATATTTTTGCTGGAATATTTATCCTCAAGGGATAATCTATTATTAAAATCTTATTGGTTCATCATATTTTATTCTAGAATCTTCCATTACAGCAAAAACTATTTCTCAAACTTGAAAAAAATTATATTTACAAAATCATATATAAATAAATTCAAAAAGTTGAAAACAAGCATTTACTGTATTCTTTTTCTCCAAAAAGAATTTCCTTTACAATACTAATCAAAACAAATAATGTTTTTAAGAAGATGTTTCTACTCTTTGAATATTAGAACTAAGTAATAAATATAACTTAAATTGAGGGAAAAGACTACAGGAATTTTTTTTTTGTCGTTTCAATTAGCAAATGTATCCATAAAAAGAAATCCATTCATAATTTACCCAAGTTCAATTTAAATAACTTTCTGTAGTAAAAGCAAAATAAAATTTGATAATGACTTCCATTAGATGTAGATATTTAAATATCTATATATATGCAATTTTAGTAATCCCCAGTTTAGAACTCAACAAAGTTCATTTACTTATTATTTTGCATTTGCACGAACCATTTAATATCAATTATTATAATTATTATTTTTTTTTTTGTTTTTGAAATAATTCATCATATATTCTGCATATCTGAAATTTCTTCTAAAATATTAGCATATTTTGATAATAATATAGATGATGAACCTGTTGTTATCACTAGACCCCTTTTCTTTATATGTACTTACAGTAGGGTATATCAGTCTTGAAATTTGTAACTTTAACACCATTTACGGTTGGGGTCAATTTTATCAATACATAGAATGGAAGAGTCATCCATGGTGATTCTCCTTGAGGAACGTTCATGAAAAAACCCATAAATACATCTTAATACTTCATGATGTGTAATAATTATGATATTATCTTGACGTTCCAATCCCATAATAACAGGTTCTATCCTATTAACTACATCAGAATATGATTCGCCACCACGATACCTATATTGATATTTTATCATTGTCTCTGGCTTAAAAATCCTCCGGATATGCTTCTGCAAGTTCTTTATATGTAATACCATCGCATACACCAGCATGTAATTCATCAAAAACCTTCCAAGCCAATTTTTATAAGGAAAATACCTTGCAGTCTCTTATATTCTTTTTAAAATGGAAAACCATACTACTATTGGCGAATCACCTACCCGGCTTTTGATCAAACAAGGTAACAACTGTACATATTTCTGTCCTTTTGGTGATAAAAATGAATCACCACCTATTTCCTCTTCTATATTATATATCAACTCTTAATGTCTTGATACCCCAGATCGACTTATTTTCGATATTAATAGTAAGAGCATAAAGAATCATTCTCGTTTGTAAATAGTTCTCCGTTTTATTAATTAGGCTATCCTTTGATTCTTTTCTTAAAATGATGTAACTTAAATGATTGTTTAAGATTTTACTTTCACTTATAATATAATCAGAAGTATCACTAACTGTATCCACAGGTTCATTATCCATTGCATCACAATCAACTAAATTGGAATCGTCTCCAATATATATATATATTACTTTTTTTCTTCATCATTCTCTTTCCTCTTCAGATTATATTTATTTATTTATTGAAATTGAACGATTCTGATTAGAAAGAGTTCTTTGCTGGGCAAACAAACAAAAAAAAATAAAAGTAAACACAGGAAGAATAGAGGAATGAATAGTGAAAAAAGTTTATATTCATAATAATAAAAAGTAGCCTTTGAACATAAACATACTTTACAGGCGGTTTTACCCTTATGATTTACCGTATTTAAGGTCAATGGAAATGGACTCGAGCTATGTTTATAAATTTGTGAAAAAAGAACTAACACCTCCATCTCTTACAATAACATCATCTATCGTTATCTATATTAATATATTCATGCCATTACATCCATATTATGCCATTCGTTTATTCCTTTATCATCCCTCATTATACAAGAATACTATCAAACCTTGAGTCTAACGATTGTTGTTTAACTATATAATCACAAGTTCTCTTAAAATGTTCAGTTGGGATTCTAATCCTATCGTGAGTTGATAATTTACCCCTCACTAATTGTACTTGAGATATAGAAGCTGACGATAAAGTATTTGAAGAAATTTTCCAATATTGTCCATCTAACCCGGTCACATATCTAAATTCTTCAAATTTACCGTTTCCATGATCATCATCACCCTCTTTAGATTCATTTATAGTCAAATTGTTCGTAGTTTCTTCCAAAGTTAATGATTTCAAATTGGATTTAATCAATTCAATTAATCCATTTATATAATTACTAGTAATCATAGTCTCAGTTTCTTCTCCTCTCACATAATAGTAAAGACATCTACTTAAGATCTCTACCATCAATTCACAACATTGCACATTATCCATGACAGAATCAGCTATCCTTAATGATCTTTGAAGACATTCTAATAACCTTTTACCATTATGGTAGAAGAGTTGACCTGAATCAACTTCATCCATTGTCTCTTCTTCACCTATAGAATTTATTGCAGTGGCCCACCATAAGTGAGAGCATAGATACACCAATCTACATTGATCTTGTTTTTTCAATAGTTTGGAACCATGTAATGTACAACGTACAATTAAAGAATTGTAATAACTATCATCTTGAATCTGTGCCCCATTTTCACCATATAGTGATCTAGTCCTTTGTAAACTCTGTGCCATGTAGTTCAATGCTTGGAATTGAGTCTTTGAATCGCTCATGGATTCTTCAAAGATGGTGAAAGCTTGTGAAAAAAAATCGTACGCTATTTCTGTGTAACCTAGTTGATCCGCTAGATTTGCATTATTTATATTCAATTTAAAGATATAATCAATGACCTTTGAATTTTTATCGATATTGAAAATTTCGTTGTCACCATTTTCGTTAAAGTTAACAATATCATAAAGATCATTATTACAATGAGAGATGTATTTAAAGATTTGTTTAATTAAATTATCATAGAAATTTCTATTTTCCATAATTTTATTTCTATAAAAATTGGCCATTCTAATTAATTTCCAAAACATGGTTATTACAGACGGGTAAGTGATTAAAATATTTGGGTTATTTTTATAATTTGTTATATCATTACCATTATTATTACTGAAAGAACTTAAACGATTCTTCAAAATTAAGACCATTTCCAATTGATCTTCAATAGTCTTAAAGAGACTCAGTTTTTTATTGTTAATAATGTTATTAAATATAACATGACATAATTTAGCAATCAATTCTTGTGAATTATTGTTATTGTTATATTCAATTAAAGGTTGTAGAAAATTGAGTAGAATTTCTAATTCATCCTTTGAATGTACAATCCAAGGGTCCGCATTACTTTTAATTGTTGTTATAGATGATGATACATAATCCTTCAAAAATCGTTTAATAACAGTACAAATAATATTAATTTGCACACTACCAATTTTCTTTAAGTATAATAATAATTTAATGTAAGATGGACAGTTAATAATAATATTATAATAAAATGAAGCACTTACAGTAGTGTCATTTAAATCACTACCATTATCGGTGAATGTTAACAGTTGGAATAATGAAGGGACAATAGAGTCGATATCATCTATTACCAGTTTTTGTTCTTTGAAAAAAACATATAAAAATTGAAATAAGCTTTCAATTTGTATAAAATTTCCTTTATACCAATCCAATGAAAGGTTGATAATATTCTGTACCAACAAAACCAATTGTTTTAAGGGGAAATCCTTTTTCTTCGATTTAATATTGTTGATATATTGCCAAAAGATTCGAAAAAGATCATTATCCTGATTATTTGATAAATCCATATTTACATGTTCTCTATTAATATAATCATTCAATCTACTAATTATTAATGCAATCAATTTATCAGTACCAACATCTGAATTTAAGTATATTGTAGTATCTAACAATTGTGGTAAAGTCCTATAATGATAATAATCAGGGAACACTCGACAAATAATATCAAACAAATATTCTTGACAGAGAGTTTCGTTACATTGAATGATTTGTTCTAATAAAACAGGTAAGATGTCCCTTGAATAGATTTCAAAAGATAATTCTAAATCATCATCGTCTATAATTTGTGATAACCTCACTAACTGAGAGCCGACCAAGATTTTCAATTCATTTCTTTCCTTTGTTCTTTGACTTCTTTCCACTAACGGACCTTGATACTGCAATCTAACCCACAATTTATTCATTTCAATAAAGTTATTCAATATGAACCGACAATTAAATTTAACGATTGTTTCCTTGGGACCAATAAAAGGACCCACTATATAACGTTTTGTTTCTTGTGAGATGAAATATCTAAGAAACAAGCCCCTAATTGGGTTCTGTAAGCCTTTAGCCATTTCAATGAAATCTTTTAAAATTTCCTGTTTTGTGGAAATGTCAGCAAATTCTAAATAACAAGTACCGACAGTAACCATCAGATATAATCTAGGTAGAACGTTACCTGAGTACTGAACCAATTCATATAAATCGATCAAATTGTGTAGTTTAGGATGATTTTCTATCAGATATTCAGATAAAATAGATAGGGAGTCGAAGATAAGGATATATAGTTCATAATATTGCTTTGGAGACCGATTAGGGTTTCTCAGTTCTTGTAACATTAGAGATGCAAATCGTAAAGACTCCATTAATTGGAATTTGTTTAACTGTCTTTTCATTAAGATTGAGTTTCGTTTAATATTAGATTTAGCATCATTGAAATTATCTGCATACATAATTATAGATATGTAAATAAATAAATAACTAAATAAAACCCACAGAAGTCTTTTTTTTTTAATTCTTTTCTTTCCCCTGATTCTTTTTAGTGTTGTTTAATGTAAGCTAATGACAAGTCTTATATTTGATAATTAATATATGCTTATATTTAACATCAAATATACATTATTTTCAACATTCTTCTTATTTAATATTGAACCTTTTTCCTTTATTTCATATTCCTTAAAGAAGAAAAAAAAAAAAACGGAGACTCTAATAAATATATATATAATATATATATATAAACCATATATATAAAGATCACTAAAAAAGCTGGCAACAAGAGAGACAAAAACGACAAAGATTACAAGAAGAAGAAGAAGGGATAAGCATTCAAAGTTATGATTACGTTTATTCAATTATAAATGTTGATACTTATCATTTGCATACTAATTACTATTCATTGACAAAGAGAGATACTTGCTATCGATGGAAAGAATTATACATATTTCAATAAATATATATATCAGGAATTCTTTTTCTTTCCCTTCCCATAACACATTTGTAGTGTGAGGTTCGAAATATCCATTATTCTTGGGAACTTTTTTTTTCGGTTTTATCTTTCTCCTAGTTACTAATGACAGCATTATTATTATAATTATTATTAGTAAGTTACTTTCACTACATGGTACATTAAGTAAAATTATCTATATTTATATGGGACATTTTCCCTCTCTATTCATATATAAATGAATGATAAAGATGATGAATTAAAAGGGTGTCCCCAATTCCAGTGATCTTTTTTTTTTTTCTTTCTTTAAGTATTTGTCTCTTGTATATATCCTTCTCTGTATCATGTGTTTTATCCAAACAGAACAGAACAACACAAATAAATAATTAAATATAAAATACAAAATACCTACATTTCACGTTATTCCTTCCTTTTCTTACATAGATTCATTTCTTTCAAAAAACTTTCATTTAAATTCTAAAATGTTTAGACCACTACTGTCACAAGTGCCGGACACCAGGTAAAGTCGACTTGCCTAAGGAAACGACTCCTGCTAATGAAAGATTGCCTGATGAAGCCCAAGACACTAACTAGGTTAGACACTTCTTCAACAGACTGGACATCAATAATAGGAAAGTTATTGTATTGATGGGCTCTGATGCGTTAAGGAAGATCCATAAGAGTACTACGTCTAACACTTTCTCTAATGAGTTCTTTGCCACTTTGTTAAATGAGGATTGGAAACTTGAAACTAATGAAACTTGCAAAGAAAAACGATACGACTCCCCAAGAAATTATATGATTTTGTGTAATGATACGGCCTTGATACGAGCTCCAAAATAATAAAGTCGTTGTGAAAGAGTAAAAATATAGATCAAGATATTTTCTTTAAAGATTACTTTGCAGCTTTTATCAAACTGTTAGAGAATGGTATCGATTATATTAATAACAATAACAATAATAATATTTCAAACGTTTATAGATCAAGATATTTAACTATAAATATAAATATACATACATACATACATACATACATTTACACATATATATAATTATTTATTTTAATATTTTACTTTCCATCAACCCTAAGCTACCATTGAAATTTCTTATATTTTTTCCTCTAATTTATTTTATTTATTTATTTATTTATTTATTTATTTTTTTTTGTCTTTTCCAGAATTTTGTATCGACTCATTTCATAAAATAATCAAAGTTTCAAAATCCCTTATATAATATTACTATCGTAAACAACTTTACATATACACTCTCTGTAAAACAAGAAGAATACCTTTCATATTATAAATATTGTTGTCACCTATAACTTTTTTCCCCTAAGTGACGTCAAATTATAATCCAGTTATCAATTTATTGCAAATAATATAATATGTTATCTATTTCCACTAAATCAACTTTATTTAAACCTTCCTTTAGATTAATTTTAAATCAAAATTCCCTAGCATCTCACAACTTCTCAACTTCTATCATACGATCCAACATCGAAAACCGCAACAAAACCAATGATTTGACATGGAATGATTTTTTCAAATTAAGAAGATTACAAAGAAAGATTAACGTCGGTTCTTCAATCTTCACAGCTCTCCTAGGTTGTAACATTTCCTGGGTTTACCTATCAAACATACAAATTGACCCCACCCAAATGATCATGGGGTTCGATCCTTTAGTCGTTGTCTCTGCTGGATTAGTTGCCTCCGGTGCACTAGGTTACTTATTCGGCCCTCTATTCGGATCTCAGATTTTTAAATTATGGAAATCTAAATCTTTGGTCCAGTTCAATTCAAAGAACAAAGAGTTTTTGAAACATATTAAAGCTAATAGAGTAGACGCATCTTCACAAAGTTTTAGTAACCCTGTCCCTGATTATTATGGTGAAAAGATCGGATCCATTAAGCAATATAGGCAGTGGTTAAGAGATTGTCATTCTTATGCTAGAAAAGCTAAGGAATTCTTATAGATTCCTTCCAGAAAACCTTCTTCTCTCTCTCTCTCTCTCATCCTTACCCCCTTTAATTTAATTTAATTTAATTTTATTTTATTTTATTTTCCCCTTCAAATATATATTGTGAACATGTATATATGTACCTTCGTATATATCTTCATATACATCTTTCTAAAGGATAACCTGCAATGATGGATTATCTTCTTTCCATCTATTTGCTATTTACACTATCAGCGGCACCAACATCAACTTAATGTATTTGTATACACTGAATCATTATTTGAAGTATTGAGTTATATATAAATCATCATTTACAGTTCTTGAATATCTGTGCTTATCAACACACATCACTATCCATTATCCTTTCATTTTCAAATTCCCTCTAAAATCCTTCAAATAACTAACCAAACTCCCAAATTATTTTTATTATTTTGCTTAATACATGTAAAGGACATATTCAATCAATCAAGAAGAATATAAAACTTTCAAAAAAAAACAAAAGATACAGTATCGAACCATGAAGAATGATTACCTATAATTGGATATGAAACAAGTAGAAGTACCAAACTATAAAATTGATCAAATCAATTCAAGATAAAACAAATTTTTTTTTTAGAATGGGATTGGATGAAAATATTGTCAAAAAGAATAATAAATAATATTAAGAATCAATAAAAAGAATGATAATGGACAAGAATTCGAAGTTGGACATCTGAATCCTTTGGATAACTTTTAAATATCTTTCCATAAAGAGACGGTAATCACACAGACATATATAGAGAGCTATACTTTCGAATAATTAAAGTTATTCATCAACACCAATTCCACAATATATAAATGTATATATAAATGTATATATAAATGTATAGATCAGTAATTGTTCACAAGTTTAAAATGAGACAAGACAAGATGAAATAAAGAGAAGGAAAAAAAAAAACAAAAAAAAGCAATGGTAGTACATATACATAAGCACTCAGACATCCTAGGAAGGTCTCAATGAGAGCGGTCACCGACAGCACTAAACGATGGGTTCGTAAGCGTACTGCTACCGTGGAAACTGCGAATGTAAGGAACCATGTTTCATCATCGTGCAAATGGATATATATATATATATATATACTATAGGAAATAATGATAATATTATTATAAAATAGCATCAGAATCTTAAAAAAAAAAAAATAGTGTATACAAAGATACACTGGCAAGTAAAGTTTCCCTAACGAATAGGGAAACAAGGTAGAATCCCATATCGTTATGGTCGAATCGGACTGGGAAAGAAGAAAAAACCGTTTTCATCATTGCAAAGAATAGAATAACCCACCACTCACCAGATGAGAATATAAAGTACAATACACTGATGGTATTATGTTGAAAACAAACAATTTTTTTTTTTTTTTGTTCTCGGAAATAACTATACATTATATGTCTCACATATGCATAAGCACCATGCACTGCACCTCGACTGTTCGCAACAGACCTCATCAAATATCTACTTCATATCCCATAATAGTGACAACCATCATCGTTGGGTTTTTTTTTTCTGTTCTCTCTGTAGAAGCGGGAACTGAGAAATAAAACAGAGTGTTCCAAGTTCTCTCTTGAAACTTTGGTCCTTCATTTATATAAGAAATAAATAATTATCTATATATATAATAAATAATTAAATAAATAATTAAATATATTATATCATATATATTATATCATATATTATATATTATATATTATATATTATATTATTTCCCCCTCCTTCCTTTTTCTTCTTCAATTCAATTCAATTCAATTCCAAAAAAAAAGAAACAAGAAACAAAAACCAAAACAAAGTTTCCGTTAAAAAAAAATTTGTTTAGGGTTTTATTTTTTTTCATGTTTTTCTTTCTTTGAAAGATATGCAAGAAAAATTTTGAAGAAGATAGTATAGAAAGATGGAAAAATACTGTAGTAAATATATGATTATACCAGTAAACTTATATACATATGCATATATTCATATAGAATAACCTGTTTCAGGAATAAGTGTGGACAATTTAACTGGCCCAGATTAGTTAAACTGCATTTAATTTAACTTTATTTTGTTTTTTTGTATATATATATATTGTTCCATTCACAGAAAGATATAATTTTAGGTCATGGCTAAACAAGTATTATCTAATGAGTTTGTATCAGATTCAGACTCAGAAGAAACCTCTTATAATGAATTCCGTGTCCCACACTTCGAAGTTCCAAAGGATTATAAAAAATTAAAGCATTTGAAAAACGTTCCTTTGTTCAGTAATAATAATAATAACAGTACCGATAAAGATCATGAATTGTGGTTGTTTAAAGTGCCTAAGGATTTAGATATCTCTAAGATCAAATCTTTACCATTAGATAAAGAATCTCAATTTCAGGTTGATGGAAGAAATTTTAAGATTGAATTGGATGATTTGGAAACAAGAAATAATTCAAATATGGCGATTTTGTCAACTGATAAAGATGATATTTTGAAGATCTTAAATAAAAAACATCAAATAGTTAATTTTAATAAAATTTTTACAATAAATTATACAACAAATATTCCAAATATTCAATATGATAAAATTAAAGTTCCAAGACAAAATGTACCTAGGATTGAAGGTCTAAAAGTAAGACATTTCGCTACTGGTTATTATGAAGAAGAGGAAGAAGAAAAACAACAAAATGAGCCAAAAGAAAAGACACAACAAAAGAAACGTAAACATGACAATGATGATGATGATGATGATGCTGTAGAGGATATTGAATTAAAAGATGAAAAGAAGAAATCAAAGAAGAATAAGAAAGATAAAAAAGATAAAAAGGATAAAAAGAAGAAGAAAGAAAAGAAACATTAAATAACCAAGAAAAAAAAAATAGAAAAGAAGAAAAGAAAAGTCCATGAAAACAAATGTCATAATATATACCTATATATATTTATGTATGTATATTAGATAAATAAATAAAAAATATACGTGTAAAAGCTCCTTATTTCTCTCTAATTACACAACACTCTGTCATATCCATAAAGAATAGTAAGAATAATAATAATTGTTATCCTTTCATCATCATATTCTTTCCCCATTTTTAAACACGGTTAGAATAATCTTTTAAGATACCAGCCATATGTGTGTTGGTAATCTTCCCTCTTCTTTGCTTCTTCTTCTTAACTTCAACATTAGCTGTTTGTCTTTTAATACTTGCTGGATCAACACTTGCAGGTTTTAAACCTAAATCTTGCAATTTTCTTGGTAATTCCGAAAATTGTGGTAATTGAACATTTTCCCACATTTTGATAAATTCATCATCAATACGATGTAAATCACCTCCATAATTATACCAAACATACCTTGGCGTTCTATCCTTCTTAGTCCTTAACACTAAAATCTTCGATTCATCTTCTAATTGATTTATCGTCTCATCACATTGTGGCCAACCATCTTTCAACTCTTTGCAAGAAATCCCTTTAAATGTAACCTGTGATTTCAACAATTTTAGTAATTCACTTGCTGAATGAACATCATACGTAGATATATATTTAAACGAATTCTTGGTACTATCGTATTGTATCTTCTCCAATTTTTTTAAAAGATCAATCACTTTATCGTTGGGCCCTAACGATAAATAATCCATTAATTCACTCATAGGAACGGGTTTACCCTTCTTTTGAATATATTCTGTAGCCCATAACAACTTAGAAGAGTCATGACTCTTTGATATACTGGTCTGTGAAGATTGTAATGCAACAGCTGCAAGAGACCCTGGACGCACGGCTTTGGATGGAGAATCGTCATCAAATATATCATCCGTATCAGATATAACTTCTATCTCTGGGGTTTTTGTACCCTCCTTAATTATCTGTATATCATCATCATCAGAACCCAAATTGTTTACACTCGACCTAAAAGTACCTTCTTTATTTTCCTTTTTAATATTAAATGATACCTCTTTTTGAGTTTTTTGTCTCTTTGTAGGTGATCCACCATTACTCATAGTACCTGAACGTTGTGAAGGTATTATAGGAGCAGATTTAACTTTGTTTTTGAATGCATTTAAATTCGTTAATAATGAATCATTAACTTGGCTACTAGTGTTATTGCTATTTGGTTTATTTTCTCCATCCATTATTATAAATAATCTCTATAATTTATTGAATTAATAGTATATATTTGCAAAAACTATAATAGTTAAATGAAAAATAAATAACAAAACAAAATATATATATATAGATAGATAGATTTCAAAATCCTTATGCTTATTTTATCAATGTATAATACCCAGCTCTTGGAGTACAACTGTTATATATTCGATTTAGTCCTTTCTATTTCTCGTTATAATGTTTTCATCTCATCATTAAAGCAACTTTTGGAATTTTTAATTTTCTTTCCTTTTCCAAAAGAAAAAAAAAAAGATACCTTTTTCTCCTTTTTTCTTATTATAGGAAACGCAAGAAGTAAAACGACAGCAAAAAAAATAAAAAAGCATTGATTGTTATAACCTATCCATCCATTTGTTTACAATCACACACAGCTACCTAGATGCACACAGATTCATTCATCTATCTATCCATGACAGTCTTAGATTTCAATAGGAGACATTCTTTACAAATGAGAAATTGTCATACTTCCAATTATTGCAATTCCTTCATGAATTTTTTACCACTCCCATATTTCCACCACCTTCGTAAACAACTTAATGTATGTAGTGGATGATTTTGTGAATCTAAAGTTGAACATATACATCTCTTTCCTACTATCATATCATATGCCGTGGGACATGCGAGGTACGGTGAATTGTAATATCATATCTCATCAAAATGAATAATTTCATACTCATTTAATAACACAGACACTGCGATTGAATGTACAGGTGCATCTCCCCACCTTTCATAATAAAGCCCACCTATTGAATCTAATTGATTGAAAAATTTTAAGTAGGAATCACTTCTGAAAAAATTCAAGTCCCCAATCTCGAAATTAGAACAAAAATGACACAAGTTATAGTCATGCGAAGACACGTAGACCGATTTATCATTCCCCACTATATAATCTCCAACTATTAAGTCAAATACATTTTGTATCATATTAGTCGTGGTACCGTCGTAAAGATTGATATATTCTTCTACAGATTCTCATAGAGTCGATATAGTCTGTTCGTATTCAGGTTAAACTTATCACAAATCCATATTTCTTATCATTTTGTCTCGGAAATTTAAATAGATCATATGGGATATCTCAAAAGTATTCTGCATTAGACTCCACATGGAAATAAGATATGATATGCAATGCCATCGCTGCTGTTGCTTCAATGAATTGTTCTGTAAAAGGCACATCATTCATTAACACCTAAGCATAATTGTATTTTCTATTGTACCCCTCTTCTAAAAATCTCATTGGGTTTAACATATCTGACAGTTCCTAATTCTTCATTAACATCAATAGTGTAGCATTTTCAATTTGTAAAATGTTATTAGATCAAGGCTGTTTTTTTCTTGTATACCAATTCATAATCATTTAATACATCCTGACCATATAAAAAAGATAACAATTCCGATCCCTTCATTATATCTTACCCACTTGTTATAACAGGTTTATTTGTGATCTACTTCGATTATTGTATCTGATTCGAGCATGTGAATTTAAGAATATTAGATCACTTCAATGTAGAAAAAATAATTATACTCGTAGCTAGTACTATGATTGATATTAATAATGAGACTCCTAATATTTTGTAGTCACGGTATAATTTAAATGTATAATTTATCAAAACCGAAAAGATGCTAAAGCAAAAGTGTAAACTCAAGATCTTAAAAAGAAAAAAGTTCACTAAACTTGGACCTTTTCTCCATGGAGCATCAGTGAATAATCAAAATATATACATTTGAGCACGTCTAGAGATATCCAAAATAAAATTGAGGAAGTAAGATACTTTTTAATTTCAGTATTGAACCTTATTAATAAAAAATTATTGCTAGTATTAAAGATGATATACAATTGTTACATACCAAAAATATTTAGCTTGTCAAACTTTCTTCCAAGATAACAATTTGTAGTCCAAACAGAGTTTATAATTTCACACATACTATATGTCTTAAGAGGTGGTTGTCTCTTGTTTTGTTAATATCATAATCTTACTCATACCAGAAAGTAAATAAGAACCGTTGTAAAACTTCCATCTATTTTGGGTCTTCAAAAAAGTTTCTTGGGTGTTTTCTCGAACAAGAAGAAGGAATAAAATCACTTCTGAGCTAATATGGAAAATATACATATTTGATATCACAAGGGTATGATACCCAATTCCAAAGAGTATTTCTTATGTGATATGCGACTTAAATGAAATCACCAAGCAAAGTTGTAAAATCACATATATTCTCAATTATGTATTTCTGAAAAAAAAAAAAAAAAAAAAAAAATTAAAATAAAATACTCTTTTGCACATTGATCGAAAAAGATTTGCTAATTTGTCTCAATCTACTGAGCAATGATTCCTATATAAATGCTCTCTCCACATTTCAATTACAATTTAAAATTTCTTAATTCTTCTTCATAATTTGGTTTATTATTTCTATTATCGTCTTCACCTTTGTATAAAGGCAAACTGATGCTGTTAGTAGTTTTGACAAAAATAGTTGCTATGTTACCCTTGATTATACCACCTTGCGGTTTCTTTGTAGGATCAGTAAGAAATTGAACAATATCTATAACATTGTTTAACATATCATCAATACTTTGCCTATTTATATCGCCGATTCGAATTGTCAAGCAGTTATCCTCATTAGGTAAATAATATGCATTCTTAGCAATACTTTTCAATTGTGCTCTGATATATTTAGTATCACACTCTTCATTTAATTTCTCACCTCTAATTTTTATCTGCCTAGACATTTTAATAACAAACGGTATCTTCTTTGTTGTAGAAAAAAATCTACTCCCTAAAATCTTTGGTAAAAGATGATGCACTCTATAATCTGCTACAACAATATCAAATTCTTTATATAATATATTCAATTTACTACCTTTGAATCTACGTTTTAAGTTCTTTACCGAAATAACTTCTTTAATTAAATCTTTAAGTGAATCATCTCGATTGATAGCCTCACGGTATACACTAGAGGGATCTTTAGTGATCAAAAGGATTCTAAGATCTTTAGGATGATTCAACTTACATTGTGTTAATGGAATGATACGTGGAATATAGTCCTTTGCCAATGCTATTTTCTTCTTCCCTGTATTTATAACCATTTGAATCTCTGTATCATTTTGTAATTTTTTATTTCTGGAACATTCTTCTATCAAGGCTTCCAAAGCTTTGGTTGAAAGATCTTTTTGATTCAATTTTAAAATAGACATATTTTTATATTATTGAATACCGCTTAATAGACTAACAAACTTCGTCCTTCTAGTTGTATGTTAGGATTATATGCTCTCTTTTCATAGTATTTCCTACATACTTAAACTTTATTTAAAGTGTACAATTTTTTTTTTATTTTATTTTGGTCCATCGATTTTTTTAAAGTTTTTTTTCTCTCATTTTTTTTTTTCGAAACAAAGTTAAATTAAAGTTATAAAATAACTATCCAAACTTAAGATTACATTAATGCTAGAACAATCTTAAAAATCAACTTGAACAAACAACAATATATGGATAACAATAAAAGAAACAATACAATACTTATCTATGTTTATCTTTAGTTGACCTATTTTATTGTTTGGATTCTAATATACGATATATATATTACCTATAAAATTATAAAACATTTGAAAATTAAGAAACAAAATAAAAGCAAAGAATCATATACATAAGAATATGGTATCTCTTGCTCTCTGTATAAATAAATTTATTTTTTTTTTTCATTTTCTAAAGTTTAAGTAGCTTACTCGAATAAAGTGCCAATGTCAGATGGTAATTCTTCGATTTGAGTAGAGTAGAATCTTTCTAATTCTCTCATAGCACCAACATCTTCATTGACAACAAAGTTGATAGCAACACCCTTTCTACCGAAACGACCACCTCTACCAATTCTGTGGATGTAGTTTTCTTTGTTGGTTGGTAAATCATAGTTGATAACTAAAGAAACTTGTTGGACATCGATACCTCTAGCTAACAAATCAGTAGAGATTAAAATTCTAGAGGAACCACTTCTGAATTCCTTCATAATGGTGTCTCTTTCTTGTTGTGGTAAGTCAGAGTAGATGGCAGAAACAGTGAAGTTGTCAGCAGTTAATCTGGCAGTTAATTCTTCGACCTTTCTTCTGGTGTTACAGAAGATAACGGCTTGAGTAACAGCAATAGATTCGTATAAATCGGTCAAACATTCATACTTATATTGTTCTTCTTCAACGTTGACGTAGAATTGCTTAATACCTTCTAAGGTTAATTCATCCTTCTTGACTAAGATTCTGACTGGGTCTCTCATGAATTTAGTAGTGACTTCTAAAACATCTCTTGGCATAGTGGCAGATAATAAGACAACTTGAGTGGTTGGTGGTAACATGGTGAAAATTTGGTAAATTTGTTCTTTGAAACCAGAAGATAACATTTCATCGGCTTCATCCAAGATGAACATCTTAATTTTATCAGTTCTGAATTTACGTCTTTGGATGTTGTCAAAAACTCTACCTGGAGTACCAACGACAATTTGGGCATCCTTTAAACCTTCTGCATCCTCAGCGAAGGAAGTACCACCAATACAAGCGTGAACTTTAACGTTCATGTGAAAAGATAAAGCCATAACAACCTTTTGAATTTGTAAAGCTAATTCTCTGGTTGGAGCTAACATTAAAGCTTGTGGAGACTTGATGGAAGGATCAATTCTTTGTAAAGCGGCAATGGAGAAAGTACCAGTCTTACCAGTACCGGATTGAGCTTGAGCTAAAACATCGTGACCTTCAATAATTGGCATGATAGCACGTTGTTGAATAGCAGATGGTTCTTCAAAACCATAACCATAGATACCTCTCAATAAGGCTGGGTCCAGGTTCATGTGATCGAAATCATAGACAACCTTATCGTAGTTGGTGTCAATTTGGTTTTCTTCAACTTCAGTAATACCTTCGGCAGACATTTTTTAATCTTTTAAGCTCTAGGGTTTCTAAAGATTTTTCTATAAAGAAATTTAATTTCAAAGATACAAGTATACTACAGCAACACACAACACTAAAAATAAGTATTTAGTACCAAAAAAAAAAAAAAGCAGCTAGGAAGTAGATTACAGAGAAGTTGTAGTTCCAGATAAGCGAAACAACTAAAAGAACAAGGAACTTAGAAGGTAACAATGTTATGTTGGGTTAAAACAAGTAGAGTGATGTGTAAAGATTGAAAATAAAAAATTGCTGAAACCTCTGTTGTTACTTTGAAAAAAAAAAAAAATTTGAAAATTATAACGTTGAAAAAAATTTTTTTCAATATCAAAAACACCAAACAATAAAAAAGATAGTAGAGTGCCGTCGGAAATGACTTACCTCTTTCCCAGAAATACCAAATTGGAAATACCTGACAGGCTCCTTCCATATTAGGAAATGGTTACTGAAACTGACAACTTCTTATGCTTTTTGAACAATATAAATGAAACTTCAATTGATGTAAGAAAAGGACAATTATATCTATTCAAAATAAATATCATACAAAGTGAGTGGCAACGTGCTGTCCTGCAACGGCATCACCGTCATTCTAATAATATATTTATATACATAATTTCAGTTGAATGTTTATTGTTTTTACAAGGACCTAATAATGATACTTTCCAAACGAGCATGTTCAAATTAGACTTTGCCTGTACTAAAAACAACACTCTTTTTAGATTTTTTAGATTCATCTTCCTCATCATCATCGTCACTTACAGTACCAATGTCAATATAATCTTGTAATCCAAAATCAATACTTGCTGTAAGTTCTTCCAATTTTTCACGTACAGTTTTTAGTCTTTCTTCTGCTTTGTTTTCATGAGGTACTTTTAATGTAGTTTTATCTAATTTCCCCTCCTTCTCTTCAATATCATAGTTAACAGAGTCAACTTCAATAGAATCAGTTTCATTATTTAATATAGTAACCGGCTCTGAGGTAGCACTATTTTCTGCAACCCCAAAATTGGAACCTTCCTCCTTATCAATTTCTGATTTACGAGATTTTTCTTCCTTTGTTTCGTAAGCAAAAATGTCATCTGGGAATACTCTTTCAACTTTTTGTAGATAGTTTGTATCTTCCCAGTCAAATTTATAGTTTGGAACTGACTCTATAGTTTGGTCTTGCTCTTCTTGAGGTTCTTCCTGTTGTGGTAAAGACTCATCATCTTGGTGGTTTCCATCCTCTTCATTTATACAAGTAACAGCATCTTCAACGTCTACAATAGGTTCTTGCTGATAATTGGTAACCTCATGATTTTCATGATTTGACAATATTTCTTCTTGATGTGGTTCTTCATTTACATGATTGTCCTCATTCTCGGTGTCAGAATTCAATACCAAAGGTTCAATACTTGGTTCTGGTTCTGGTTCTGGTTGTGTTTCTTGAACATTTTCCTTCTCAATAAAAGTAGTAAGCCATTCTCTGAAATCTAATGGTAATTGTACAGGTGTAGGTGGTTTCTCTTCGATTTCATTTAGGTGTTGTTCTTGTTCTAATTTTTTTTCCTCCATTTTTTCAATAGCTTCTGGGCAAACATATGACTTTAAGTTCTGATACTCATTAGTGTGTGTTTCCTCAATGTTTTGTGAAGAAATGTCTTGACGATTGGATAGTTCCTCATGTTGATGTTGTTCCAAATGTTTCTGATCACTCTCCCCACTGTTATACTCTTCTTGATGAGATTGATCATCCCCTGCTTCATTCGATGTATAACACTGAACAATACCATTGGATTGGGCAAAGTCGTCATAAATTACTTGCCATAAATTAGAATATTCGTTCGAAACAAAATCTTTCCTAGTCCAAGCTTTCCAAGGTTTTGTCTTCCCAATAAAATGGATCAATTTAATTTGATCTTTAAAATACAACATTGCAGGAGTACATTGATATCCATCGTTTGGAGTAGTGACGTTATATAAGAAGGGCAACACGAGCCAGGAATTCATTTGAGTCATACCACATTTGGGATTAAAGAATTGATTCAAAATACCTTGATCAGCACCATCTATTGATGTCTCCCCTAAGATAAAATCTTGTAATTCAACAGCCATTTCCGCATCGGGAACAATTGTCATAACACCACTATTAAATAGATCAGGCCAACCAACATCTGGTGCAGCACCAACTTGATATTTGGTTTGGTTAGTAGTCAATTCAAAAACATCAAACAAAGTGTCATTTAAGGGTAGTGTATCTGCATCTAAATATAAAATTTTATTAAATTCTATATGTTCCCATAATCTTGCCTTGATTAAAGCAAATGATAACTCCGGTCTTTGTAACATTTTTAAATTACGTCTGTTTGTTTCTTCAGCAGAGTCTTGACTTTTCAATGGATCAATTTGAATAATTTGCTTAAATGAGCTTTGCAAAACATTTCTCGAGAAATCCGTTAAAGCTTCATTGTATATTTCTGGTGTCACAAAAAGAACAGTTTCCACATTTGTAAGTGTTGGTTTTCCTGACAACAATTTATTCAATTGTGTGATTAAAGTAAATACACCAGGTAAATAATCTGGTGAATATAATAATGTAGCGATAGCAACGCTGCCTTGCTTCATACTGAATAATTATCTTATTATACAATTGTGTGTGTGGCTCCTCTACAATTATATAACTCCGAGGCTTATCCTCTTATCGGGAGAGAAATACTAAGAATAAATTATTAAAATCCTGTTTTTTTTTTTTTTTTAATAATTACAAGACCAACGAATTCGAACAAGAGATGTTAGCAGATATTATAAAATGCAACAGTTTATTCTTATATTTAAATGCTTTATAAACTGTCCAAACCTTAAAGCTCATAAGCTTATGTTTTTTATGTTTTTTTTTCTTCCACTTTGTTTACTGTTTTTTCCCCTGGCATCCAACTAAAATGAAATTTCCTAATTATTGTCAAATAATAAGCGGTTTGTTGACATTTCCAAAAACAAAAATAAAACAAAACAAAACAAAAAAGGGGGGGGCGAGGGGAAGAACAAAAGTGCGCAAAAGTAGAAAACAATACGACACAAACACAAACACACACAAACAAACACACACACTCTCTCTCTCTCGAAAGGAGAAGAAAATAAGATACTATGCTTTGAGAAATTGCAAGATATGGCTAACATCAACATAAATTTATTCGACGATTATATAATCATAATACCAGTTAAACTAGCATGCAAATATCTTTGTTGATGGAGGACTACAAGAATTTGGCAAACATCTTAAACTACTTACTAGTGTTTTAAAACAGTCTAGACGTATTTTTCTTTTTTCTTTTCTTTTTTTTATTTTTTTTTTTTTGGAATTTTGGTTAATCAACAAAATAGCAATGAATAACGTAAGATATATTTACAGAAACATTGAAAAATACATATGAATGATATCTCCGTACTATATAAACTAAAGAATAAAAACGACTCTGTCTTTCGCTAGACATTTTAGAAATCGTTTTTTTTAAAAATTATGAAAATGACATTATTTTTTATTTTTTACCAAATAATATTACATTAGTAAGAATAGTTCAAATAGTGTTAAGATCTCGATATCGAGAGCTTGGCTTTTCTTTCTTGTATGTGTGTGTGTGTGTGTTTTCTTCTTGATAAAGTAAAATACCTAGTTTGGAAAAATAACCCCATCTTGTTGCCCCGCTCTGTAAATCTCCTTATTTTTTTTTTCTTTTTCCAGGAGTGTTAGTTTATAGGTTCCTAATATTTTTATAAACCCTATCCAACAAAATATATTATAGATATATATAACTACATTATCTTTAATTAAACCGTGCCTGGCCCGCTTTTAATAGTGGGGTATGTTATATTTATTTATTTATTTATTTATTTATTTATTTATTTATTTATTTATTTATTTATTGTCTTTTTTTTTCTAAACATGGATTAATTTTTTGACAAAATTGTGTGTGATTTATAAAAAAAACAACAAAAAAAACAAAACAATAGAAAAACTAATAATTATTATCTTACAAACACAAAAGGCCTCGGTCATGCCAATAGAAAATATTATATGTAATTGAATCTAATATAAACGTATGTCATTTTTATGTTTACACAACAGAATAAACATTGAAACTATTTGACTCAATATTAAATAGCTTGACCGACTGTATCTTTTCTTTGCCTGATAGTAAGAATGCATGCGCAAATGTTTTTCTTGCCTCCTTTATTTAACGTGGTGTAAGGAGTTCTAAAAACAGTCCTTTGAAATAATAAAAAAAAGAAAACAGTGTTAAATCTATTAACGTTTATCTCTTTTGATTTTATAATTCATATAAAGATATGAAGGAGATCCAATATTTTGATTTCATATATATATATATATATATTTTTTTTTCACTGGAATTAAATACATAATAAGCAAAAACATTTTCACCCTTAGCAGCCTTCAAAATCTTTTGAAACTTCATCTCCTTCGGCCTTGATACTACCTAAATTCATAAAAATTACTTGATCCCTTTGGAAACCGAGATGTACTTTTTTTTTATCATACTTCGAAATTTGTTTTATTACTAGGCTAATATACATAAAATAAACACTTCATATTATCATATTCTAGATAATACAGCAATACTCTCGACGTGATGTGTTTGTGGGAAAAAATCAAATCCTCTCAAACTTTCAAACTTATAATCTTTCCCATTATTAGTATCATTCAAGAAATACTCCAAATCTCTAGCTTGTGAATGGACATTACAGGATATGTACACAATTCTAGCTGGATGATAATCTGATAATTGTTTTAGAAATATCTCATCACAACCTTTTCTTGGTGGATCTAAAATTACAGATGTCCTATCATTTGGAGTGTCTATAGATTCAAATAATTTTTCTGCTTTACCAACAATGAATTTACAATTTTTGATACCATTGGACTTGGCATTTCTTTCAGCAAAAGAGACCGAATCGGCGGATATTTCCACACCAATCACTTTACTCACACCTTTGGAGCTGCATATACTGAATAAACCTGATCCACAATAAGCATCCACCAAAAAGTTAGGATCTCCTGGCTTAGAATTTGGAATTTGTAGATTTTCTCGTACATATTTAGTAACTATTGGTAAAATTGAATTATTATTCTGGAAAAATTCACCAGCACTAAATTGAAATGTATATCCATCAATATACTCTGTTACAATCTGTCTTGTATTTGTAACACAGGTTTTGGCCAATTTGACATTATGTTCCGTGTCATTAATTTCGATATAACTAACTTTTCCTTCTTCATTAGTAGAACCTTCACCTAACTGTTCCTCTGTTGGTTTACTTGGATCTAAAATAATGGTATTTTCCCTTAATAAGATAGTTGCACCTTTCTTGTACTTTGTAAATTCTTGTTCAAAACGTCTTCTTTCATTGGTCAAACCAATATTTAAAATATCTGTTGCTAATTTACATTCCTCAATATCCAAGATTGGACCATGTCCTCCAATATCTAAAGTGTCCTTTCTCCACTTAGGTCTACCCCTTTGACCAAAACCTAATGGAGGTCTCACTTGAAGTTGACTAACTTTCTTAGGCATATCAAAATGTGGTGTAATTTTGGTTCTATAATGATATTGTAAGGGCGAGGCCACTGTAGGGTCTACTTTTGGAACAATATTTTTAGCTGTCAACCTTGGTGCAAAATACTTGTATGCTTTGGCTACAACAACACGCTTTATAGACAATTGATCATCGTAGGTTAAAAATTCATATTGATCACCACTCGATTTCCCAAAATACTTATCCTTAATTAGGTCATCTCTTCTCATTGGTGACTTTGAAGTAACGTCCAATAAATCACATTCAACATAATGCGGATGTGTTTTGTATACTTTGATATTAACTATGTCATCTGGTAATCCAAATGGAATAATAGCAATTTGTTTCTTCTTATCTTTAAATGGGTGATCAATAATGGCAAGACCATCACCACTTGAAGTCAGTTTAAGAACTCTAACACCAGAAACTTCACGATGATACTTACTTTTAATTTCTCCTGTCTTATCATTTAGAATGGCTTTCATATCATTTTCGACATCATCACGAGACAATGAATTCCCTTTTAATAGATCGTCAATTTCGAATTGTAATACACCTAAGGGAGAAGTTGGATCTACTTTTTTAGCCTTGTATTTTTTAATCCTTTGTTTCTTCACCTTTTGTGTAGTAGATTCCACTGGTGGAGATAAAGTCCTCTTGGTAGAGATCGCAGGATCTTGGGGTTTAATTTCTTCTTCCATTCTGTAAAATTGCCCAGCAGAAGTCGACAGAAATCGTCTACCAAATAAATTAAATAAAACTGGTCTACTGAATGCATTTAGTAACATTACATAGGTTAAACGTATATATTGTACACAATTGTATATATTAATGTTTCTCGCTGAGTGTCAGAAACTTTTGACCACACGTTTTCAAAACTTTCTCGTGTTTTTCTAGAATTTTTTACCATTTTTTTTTTTTCTTTTTTCTCTAATAAGCAAAAATTTTTTTTCGCTACGAAAAATTTTGTTTCAGTAGTAGTGAAAATATAGAGTTATTAGATAACTCAACTAAAGAGGTCATTCCCAAAGGTGCAATATTGGCTAGAAATCGAAATTATATTAATGACGATTTATACACCCATTCAACATTTCTACATATTTTATTGAACTTATTAAATCAATGGATACGACACTGCGCAATATCTGAAAATTTATGAGTCATCTATGTAACACAATATAATTGATGAAGTTGAAGGATGGGGAGAATACAAAAAACATATTAGCTATAACATGCAATGAAATATAATCCACTAATTGTCAAATTGTAGTAGATATTTTGGTTGAAGTAAAACAGTTGCCATTGAATGCTCCAATGTTTAAATGATTGGTATCGAAATCTTTTAAATTTCTACAAAAATTGCAAATAGATAATCTTAAATCAGTTTCGGACAAAGGTCAGTAGTTAGATTACTTAACAAAATTGTCATCCTCCTCAAGAAAATTTCCTGTTTTAAGACTATCTGGTAACTTGTTTTGTAATTTTGCTGGAAATCTTAACTAACCTTATATACTCCAAGAAATTTTTTGAGACGCTAAGGAAACTGCGCATGAAATTATGTGGTCCTATCAGACAAATGCTGACATGATATTCTGGAGAATTCTATGTAACATTATATATGATGTATCTTGATATTCCTTTTGATACTGATGATGGATAGTTAAAATTAAATGTTTTAAAACATCTTGGTGGACAAAAACAAGATAACTGTATTCTGTTATATGGGATCACCTATGAAGTATACCATTGTAAAAAAGAAAAGAGTAATCTAGTTAGATTTTTTAAAAATGAAATGGTTATGGAAATCTTTAACGACTTTCAATTATTATTTTGTCAGGAAGTTGATTTTACTAACTTATTCTATCACTGTAATGATTTCCCAGTAGTTTTGACCATGGAGATCTAATAAGCAGTAATCAATAGAATGTGATAATTAATTACTGATGAAAAATAAAAATAGTTATAGCAAACCTATTGAATTCTTTTTGAAATACAAAAATTACAGAAACGGAGATTAATCAACATATTTATTCTGATATAGGGATTAGTAAAACAAAATATTCATGTATTAGTATCTTGAGTGAAAAGTTACTTAATGAAAAATATTGAAGTGATTGGCACTACTAAAAACAATAATAACACAGGAAATATTCATTACTTGTGGTTTATCTAGTAATCATTGACAGTTTAAATTACTAAAGCAGTCTCGTAAATTTATTTTTGAAGGTAGTGTTAAGATATTGAAAATTATTAAAGGTCTGTGGAAAAATAAGGAGTATAATAATTGTTTACAGAAGATTGATACATATAGTAATGATAATTCATTCTCTTTTAGTTAGAATACGTATTCTCGAATCACCAATTACAGCTCCTTACAGGGACATTTGGTTATATAATTTCAATAGAAAAGAGGCATTTAGGGTTTTACAAGATTTTAGCCAGTCCTACTGATATTTTTTTTATTGAGAGAAAAGTTTAATTAAATAAAAAATTATTAATAGAATACATGAAAAGAGTACATGATTTATTTTTACCTGTTTCTCGAAAAAGTCAGAGTGTACCTAAATATCTTGTAATAAGAAGCCTTTATACAGATTATTTAATGAGGGTTTTGTGTAAATATTTTTTGTTTGTCATCGAATGTGTCTCTATCTTTTTACCTCACAGCTTGCAGCCTTCTTTGTACAATTTGTTCAACTCTATTTTAGTAATGAAAGAAAAAAGGCCCACGGAAATAAAGTAGTGCGAAACTAGAGATTATAATTTATATTAGATCATTCACCTTCTTCTGACTACTTGAAATAAGAAAAATAAAATTAAAGATAAATATAAATCGCATAAATTCAATAATATGAGGAAACAGTGTCTATTTATTGAAATAAGTAAGTGTATAAAACCAATAATTTGAATAGAAAGACGGTTACTTTTTTCTTTTTTTATTTCTTTGTTATTTCTTTAGGGTACTATCAATCTTTCATTCTTTACGAACATAAAGTATAGCCATTGGAAAGCTTTCTAAAAAAATATATATCTATTTATCTATACTTTTGTAAAATAACGTAATGAACAATACTATGGGCAGACCGCTTAATTAGTTCCCACTTTTGAGAAACAGCAGCCTTGTGGGTTCTCTAGGAAGGCAAATGTTCAACTAGATCCGAGAAATCATGATCCTGATCATCTTAAAAGTAAGATATTTTCTATAAGGTTCAAGTTCAGACAATAGATGACTAGATTTAGGAATCAGCAATCAGGGTATGTGGCAAAATGACAAAGAAAACATTCTTCTCCATTTAGAGATTATTTTTTCCCCATTTACTGCATTAATGGGATCACACACCTTTTATGTGATTTTTTTACCAAATTATTAGTGTCTTCCAAAACATAAGTCGCCACCAGTGAGAAGAAGTACCCTAAGTGAATATACGGCAAAGGAGTATAGTGTGCCCAGTTCAAATTCAGCTAATGCTATGGGTGTCAGTATGTATTTCATATATTGTGTTTAGATTTGTTCAAGTTTGAACTTATTTTTCAAAATATTTTATACTTGACTCGCTGTATTATACTATATGACCTTGGTCATTGGAAGAATATATAGTGGTATGTATGGACTTTTAGATACAATATCTGGATCTATATGCGGAGTCGTATGTTTTAGTACCCGAATGTGATTAAAAAAATACATTTTCAAAGATTTTCATAGTGGTGAATATCTTGTGTTCCCAGTCATCAGTATGTCTATTGGATTATTACTCTAATATAAACATATGAAACCAATTGGTGAGTGTCCATACTTCGTTGGTAGTATGGCTTTCATTAGTTCTATATCAAGGTATGAAGTTGGAGATTCAATAATTCAAAGATGTGGTAGGGATTTATATTGTACAAAATTTAGTCGAATTTAGAAGGTTATTCCTTTAAGACCACAAATAGCGGTTCTCTTTATTATTACTTGGAAAGAATTGTCAGGGGAAAAAAAACGTTCACACGTTCTTAATTAATATGTTAAGACTGAGAAATGATAGGTCTGTAGTTATTAAGAAACGTAAAGAATCAACAGATAGTCAAGAGTGTGTACCTTATATCGGTGAACCTAAAATTGAAATTGCCACAGAAATTTACTATATATTCTGGTGTTTCAATAATTACTATTATTATAGCACTATTAGCATTTAGAATAATTGGTCTTCAATAGTGAAATAAAAGGTTTAGCGGTTAGTTAAGTAAACCCTGTTCTTTATGCAATATAACTAATATTGCAATGAATATTCTTGCAAACTAATCATAGAAAAAAAAAATTCAAGTTCAATATTTTTCCAATATGATTAATTAGTAAAATTTTGTAATAATCCGAATATGAAGAATAATACAACAGAAAGAAAAAAGCTAAGTTAAAGGTTTCAAGGAAAATTGTCGTGGAAGAATTCGTAAACCTAAATACGAAGGTTAAAGTTTAATACTCGAGGAAAATATGCATAGCATAGAAATAAAGTCTTTATCATTATTATTCATTCTCTTTGTTTTTATGCAGATGTTATCGTTGTTTGGATTTTTCTTAACTTTACAATTTTAAACTCTAAACCTAACTTCCAAATTATTTTGTGTGAAACCATAATACTACAAATATGCATTATCAATACCTTAGTTTTCAATTTTTGTCGAGTATCTTATATAATGGCATATTATTATTTGCTTCCACTGACATCCAAAAAAATCAATCCTTACTTCTTTTTGTGCAATAATATATTACCTTTATTCTGACTATAAATATTCAATTTTATTCTCCAAGAATGTATTAAACCTTAGGAATATGCTAAATATATCCAAAGCAAATATATATATATATATATATATAAAGAGAAACAATTCTGCATTTCTTTCTTTCTTTCCTTTCTGTTCTTGAATGAAAATTCCGACACCCTCTTTTTTACTTCGTTTTTTATTTCGTTTGTTTTTTTTTTTGTTTAATTTCTCCCACCGTTGTTTTTTGTATTTGCCAGTGTGATGATTTTTGTTTAGGTAATTACTAATCGTTAATTACTTAACAGACAAAACAAACAAAAGTTCTATATTGAAACCTTCTTAAAGTCGAAAAAAACATATATATCTATACTATAATTTTATATTCTTGGTCTTGGTTGGTATTATATATATATCGAAATTCTCGCAACTCCTAACAAAAGTTGTATGGACAAGCATAATCCAGACGAATTCTCATATTAAAGTGAACTTTTTTTAGATGAATAATTTAGTCTCACTTCTGTAAATATATAATATAGGTTATTTATTTATTTATCTATTCAATTATTCATTTACTGTCCCATTATAAAACTCTTTTGCATTCCAAATATAATTATACATAAAAAAAAAAATATATATATATATATTATCCTCTATGACATTAAGCTATTCCAATACCAAGTCTCGAACTGAAGATGTCTCATCTTCTTCTGCTTCCTCCTCGTCATCATCGTCTTCTTCACCATTACCCTCACCACCGTCATCTATAGAAGCAGAAATAGATTATGAAGCTTTACCGTCTACAGCTCCATTACATTATCAATTATTAGCAGGTGCATTTGCAGGGATCATGGAACATTCTGTCTTATTTCCTATTGACGCAATAAAGACACGTATTCAATCATCTGCAACTTCTAGGATATATTCAGGTAATAATCTATTATCACAGATATCTCGAATCTCCACCATGGAAGGTTCTCTGGCGTTATGGAAAGGTGTGCAGTCCGTTATCTTAGGTGCTGGTCCAGCACATGCTGTATATTTTGCTACTTATGAATGGACAAAGAAAAAACTTATTAGTCCAGAAGATATTCAAACGATTCAACCCTTAAAAACAGCCGCAAGTGGTGCAGCTGCCACAATCGCTGCTGATGCCTTAATGAATCCATTCGATACAATAAAACAAAGAATTCAACTTCAGACTGACTCCTCAGTTTGGCAAATAACAAAATCGATCTTAAAAAATGAGGGTATCTTTGGGTTCTATGTATCTTATCCAACTACCTTATCAATGAATATACCATTTGCTGCGTTTAATTTCATGCTTTATGATACAGCAACTAAGTTATTGAATCCTTCTAATACATATAACCCATTTATTCATTGTATTAGTGGTGGAATTAGTGGTGCAGTTGGAGCTGCATTGACTACACCTTTAGACTGTATAAAGACAGTGTTACAAGTTAGAGGTAGTGAGTCTGTATCAATGGATTCCATGAAAAAGGCAGACAGTTTCAGAAAGGCTGCAGATGCTATATATCGATTGTATGGCTGGAAAGGATTTTGGAGAGGTTTAACTCCAAGAACTATATCTTTTATCCCAGCTACTGCTATCTCTTGGACTTCATATGAGATGGCTAAACACTTTTTTATTACAGAATAACCCAATTTTATGTGTTCTTTAAAATGTCATATTCTCTTTCTCTAATCCTAGATCTTAGAAAGAATTTGTTTAGTTTTCTTTTCTTTTTCACTTTTGTTAGTATATTTCTTCTATTGCACTATTAGTATTTATCATATAATATTAAAGTAAAAGAAAACACAGAAGAAGAAGAAGAAGAAAATGAAATAAGCAGATAAACATCTCATTCAATGCACATATTCATTTTAATTGATACTTCCAAAATAGCAAAATGTTCTTTTGTTTTCCTTTTTTACCTATAATGAATAATTTAATATGCACGTCTATTATTAAGTAAAGGCATATATAATCAATAAGCTAAATCTGCTATATACATATATAAGATGAACTTTATTAGGCATTTTTATATGTGTTTGTATAATACAAGATACATCTTAATTAATTTGAATATTAAAGTCTTGACTATTCTTAGTTGTAATTACACGATACTATAGTCACTATTATTATTGTGTGTCCTAGTCTCAACTTCATCTTGTAAAGATGTTTTTTGTCCTCAGGTAAATACTTACTATTATTATTGAGAAGGTTATTAACCCACTGCTCATTTTCAATGTTGATATTATGATCATTCATATTTTCACTGTATTTTATTGTTTTGTTGTAGGGATTCTTGTCCCTCTTTTATACTTCCATAATTGACCCAATAAATATCTTGTTCATTATCAGTAAATAGTAATATCTTATTTAATCTATCCATATTAGTATGCAAAATGTTGATATGTGTCATTGAAATATTTTCACTAGACAAGAAAATTTTAAAATTATAGCATGAATCACTGATGAACAATGTTTGTTTAAAATCCAAAAATTAATCATCATAATCGCCAAACACTCCTTAAAAGAATGCCAATAGTCTCATTCTAGCACTATTTAGTATTGGTTGTAAACAATAATCTGTCCATGGGATTGCACAAAAATGCGACATTGCAAACCCAGTCATTTAAATGCAAAATAACCCAATCTAATATATATGTGGTAAATTTCCCCCTTTTATGTCACCATCTACAAGCAAGATACCTGCAATGTTTAAGAGTTTCAATATTATTCCTTGTCAATATGAGACAAAAATTATTAATTCAACACCTTGAGATTTTATACATGATTTATACTGTTTTAGTTCATCATACAAGCCTTTCTAAAATAGAACTAAGAAGTTGCATAAGGACCATGTTACAGATATATTATAGAGTATCAATAGCCAAACTTCAACGCCGTTCCAATGGTAAACTTCGCAGTTTAAAAGAAAGAAACAATAATATATATCGTAAAACCCCTCTTTTAACACATAAAAATGAATAAGGATTAGATAAATCAATATTTCCGTGTAAAAATGTTAAAATATATCGCATTAGTCTTTTAACAATTGATATTTTGGTAAAAGCTTCCCTTTCTGTGAGCAATATAAAAGTTATATAAGAAAAGAATGCGTAAATTAAAAATGTTTTATAAAAACTTTAGTAAAATCTAAATACATTTTAGTAAATAATGGATTTGGAGTCGCAATGAGACATATGACACTGAACATAGGTACTAATAATAGAATTTTGTGGAGAAGAAACATTTGTTCATATTGTTTCCTGTAATTTAGAAAAAGGTCGTAGAACGACATATAAGGATATTAAAAATGATAAAATACAAGTTACATTACAAAAACATTGCTTTTAAATGGGTAGATAAACATTATATCCTTCTTCACTCCACTCCATATGTGTTTTTTTGTAATATTTTTGGTTTCATTAATTATACTTTTCATTTACTCTTTATCAATTTTGAAATTTTATACTTATGGTGTTTTTATATTTAGTTTTGAAGATACTCATATTTGAATATAGGAAAAAGTAATAAATACAGACCCCATTTGGGAGATACTTTTTTCAAAAATTGTTAAAAAAATAAATAGATATAGAAAGGAAAAAAATCAATAATTTTGCTATAATGGTTGACGTAATAAATTATGAGAATGTCTTGAAGACGATGTTACATGCTGTAGTCTTAGTGTTAACCTGCTTGTGTCATAGAAGCGGCTTTTTTAATTGTTTGAAATTTTTTTTTCATTTGATAGTATTTTCTCTTGATATAACTATTCATAGCATCTCCATGAATCTGGGTAGAACGGTCTAAGGTATGCTTATGGTGTTTGCTTTTTAAATCCTCAATTTTTTCAATTTGCCTTAGTTTCTCTGTGGGTAGGATAATTGCACGATCTAATGAATATGGAAGGCCTCTGTTTCTTCCACGAATCAACATTGCGATAATTACTAGTTTAGATATGGTAGTAAATTGAGCAGATAAAGATGTAGTCGTACCGGGGTAACCTAATGATAAACCAACTGTACCATATGCACTGACGATCTCAAAAAGGATGGAGAAAACGTTTAATGCAGGCATGTCAGGATTTTGTATCTTCCCACTTTCACAGACACAAACAATAAATAAGCCTAGAAATAAATACCATAAATCAAAAGAGAGCTGTCTTCTTAAATGTGCGCCAATAAATGACCTCGTCGTTAATGGCTCCGATTCTGTCTTTCCTTTTCTATTTTTGTTTTCGTTGTCTTCCCCGTTTTCGATGCTATTTGAAACTGAAGTGTTACTTTTATTTAGTGTGGTACAAACTTCATTGTCACTCAGTCCACTATTAAGTCCTTCAAGATCCTTTAAATCTGTAATACTTCCATATATCCCTAATGATTGTTCTTCATATACATTCGTCCTTCTAATGGAAATAGCCAATGGTAATACTGAAACATACATCATTAACATGTATGAAACCTGGATAGATGGATGTAGAGCTGCAATATCGACAACATTAAAACCAGCTGTTCTAGTACAGACAGCTTGGAATAGTCCAGCCAATATGGCTATGCCTTTAGGCATTTCATTTATAGGTGGTGAATTTAGATCAAGCACAATATATAGTATCCAATCAGTGAAGTTCAGTGCTACTAAAGTCAAAAATAACCACCATGTGGCAGAACTTGGAAATAATAGTGTGAAACATCTTCTTGGATGATCTAGTAAGAATCCTAGACTTTCTCTCAATGAAGAAAACTGGGGAGATACTTTGAAAAGTATCCAAATTATAAATCTTAATAGGATCGGGAAACCTGTATTTCCAATAATTATAAACCACATTAAGATAATCAGAACATATATTGCATTTTGAAACGATATCATAGAATCCGGAGTTAAAGTTAATCCAAGATCACAGTAAGAACTCATTGAAGTGAATATGGCCCACCATATTGGATTTATATATTCTGAATTTAATAGATCCTTATAATATTTCTTTAGACTGATCCAAGGAATGAGCATAATAACACCACAAATATGCCAGCCAATATAATAGACTAGAAGAATAATACAAAGTAATTTAATAGCTCTATATTCAACGCCACCTAATTCGTTTCTTTGTTCTTTAGTTAGCCCAATAAAAACCGAGTTCCTTCCATAACTTGGTTCCCAAGAAACATAATTAGCACTCATTAAAGTATTCGACCTTGGAAAATTAACCTCTTCGTCTATTATTTGGCTGTTGCTATATTTTATTTCATCTGATCCAGTACTATTATTTATATCAATTTTGCCGTCATTTTGATCAAATATACTGGTATTCCAAAAGTGGCTCTTTCCCGGTTTTTTATTTGTAAAATTATTAGACTTATTCCTCTGCTGAAGAGACGTTTTATCTAATGGATCTACATTGCTAGTTGAATATTGTAATCTTTTGTTTTTTATGTACTCCAGTCCTAAGGTAGGAGATATTGATAAGATATTAGTTAGTCTTTTCAATCTTTTATTTCTTCGGTTTCGTTTTTTCGCTTCGTTATTAGAAGTTTGCCTTTTTTTCCTTGTAGGTTGGACTATTTTAAAGTGAAGTTCATTAGGTTTACTTTTTGTATGATTAAGCGTGTTTTTTCTATAAGTTTGACTTGAAGAACCTCCCTCATATGTTTCAATGGTGGAATCATAAATGTTGTTTAGGTATGTTGAACTATTGGAGTCTGTTGATTTGCTTGATATATCCGAATATGAAGTTGAACCATGATAAAGATCGTGGATTAAAGTATTGGTGAAAGGTTTATTCATACCACGATTTGTGCTTTCAAGGTTTGAGGTGGCAATTTTATTTTCATTAAGATTATTATTAATAAGATTATCATCTATACTAATTGAATTGGAAGATGAGTATTGTACGTTAGGTGGTAAAACTTCGAAAATCGGGAAATCATCATTTTCTTTGGTATTATATATCGATAAATCAAAAGGAGTAGTGTTCTTATTTGTTCTCAAGATATCTTCATTTACTATATTATCATCACTAATGTCTCTTTGTTTTTGTAGTATGTCTATTGATTTTAGCATTAACTCAAGCGGTATATCTTTTTTCGGTCTACTTTTAAAAGTTTCTAAATTAGTTTCCTGATGTTTTTGTAAATTATTAGCATTTGATACATTATTACTAGAGGGAATCTTACTGTTATAAGAACAATTTACCACTTGATTTGAAAGAGACAATTGTTCTTGGTGGTTGTCGTTCCCCTTAGGTAAGGTTTCTGAGTTGACAGTTTGATGTCTCGTTTTCAAACTTCGTAAAGTCATTGTTCTTCTTCTTAAAAAATCTTGTTTTGAAGTATATTTGATGTTATCAAAATATCGTTCGAACCAATATAACCTAACAAAGGCTAAAGAACCATGAATGAATATTGGTGTTGACAAACAACACATGATATAAATAATAATCTGTTGATATAAAGTAAAATTATTTGTGGGGACAATATTTAATCCGCCTTGAGTTGCTGCGCCTGCACTGGCAAATAAAATATCAATATAAGGTTGATTATGAATTGGGTATAAGAGAAAAGATGTAAGTATGGTTATGCCAATTATATAAGTGTAGTGGACAACAATAAAGTTGGGAAACAGAACACTACATAGAGGTTTTAATTTACTATTGAGACCTCCAATGAAATCTCTTATTTTACGACTCAAACTTTTCTTATATTGAATCCCTGCACTTGGCCACTGCGATATTCTTCTACCAAAACTTTGAATCATAATTTTTGTTTGTTTATTTGCTTTCTTTTGTAGTTACTCTCTTTGAAGACAGGAATATGGATTTGGATTGATAATTATCATTTTTATGGAAGATTTTTCTTTATTTATTTAAATTATCTGATATTAGTCTTCTGTAAAAAGTTTATATGTATTCCAAAAAAAAAAAAAAAAGAAAAAGAAAAAAGGATAAAAACTAATAATAGTAATAAATTAATATTAATAACTTAACAGATAATAGTATATTTTTGAAATCCCAAATATATTATCTTATTAAATTGTGTCAAAACATATAATAGCGCCATTCCACTTTGAAATATATTTCCCCTTCCCTTTTGCTCTTTCTCCATCATCTGTGTCTTTCCTTTCAAAAAAAAATAAAAAAAAATAATAATAATAATCATACGGTATAATAAAACAAGAGAGGGAAAAAAAAAATTTTTTTTTCTTTATAAAGCAGCATAGGCTTGACAAATAGAGTTAGTAAAAATTTTTCAAATCACGAAAAAAAACGGATGTAAACAAACAAATAAACAAATAAACAAATAAACAAACTTTATATAAATATATATCTATATATATAACTGAACCAATATTACTATGTCAATTAAGATATCTTTTCTGAACAACCATTTTTTTTTAAACATCAGGCAAACACAATAAGCTATTCCCAATCGAAACGTATGTATTCTAATTCGTCTTCATTATATTTTAATACATCATACCAGTCCATATCTTTTAACCAATCTGGAGGTCTGTTGGTGGTAACTTGGTCCATTAGTCCTTCCTTATGAAATCTAGCAACTTCCCTAGGCTGCTTGAATCTTAACATGATTTTTTCAAGAAGACTAGTACAATTATCTCCTCTAGATTCCCAGAAAGTATCAAAATTCGAGTCACTTAAATTCAAAACATAATCTAATTCACTAATGGTCTTTCTTAATAAAAATTTCCGATTTTCTCTCCTTCTATTCATCCTTTCATCTTCATTTGAATATATTTGTTCAAGTAACGCACCTTCTTCATCCACCTGGTTTTCGATAATGAACTGTTGTGTCTCTATTCCCTCATCATCACTTATTAACTCGTCTTGTTGATCTTCTTCTTCAGTGGAATTTAAAAAGTTATTAGCATTGGTTGTTACACTGAGGGATGTGCCTTCTCGTAAATTCTCTCCGTAATCTACGGAAATTCCATTAATTGAATATATTTTATTATAGTTTAGAAATTTATTAATAACTAATGGGATATTTGTCCGAACTTGAGAACCATATGCTAACAGAGACTTTTTGTCTATACCTAACTGAGAAATAGCATACTTTACCAGATGCTTGCATAAAAAAAATGGGTTAAATTTTTGTTCTCCACATTGGCATAACCACAAATCTACATCAACATGGTAATCGTTATGCTCCACCTCCCCTTGTGATAAAGTAAAATCCAATGTTTTAACTAATTGGTTTACTTTTATGAGCATATTTTTTTGCCAATAGGAAGAATTAGCCACCATTTGGGTCATGGTGGTAAACTTTTTAATCCTTCTATTTATTTTAGGATTAAACTTATAATCCATACTTTGATTTAGAATGAAGAGAACTGTATCTAATCTAAATACCCTTACAGTTTGTAAAAAATTATGTTTGAGAACCTTAAAGAAAGATTCATTCATCATGTTCGACATTCTTGGTACATAAGATTTAGAAACACGACTCCACAATTTAAATTTAGCAGGATTTAAGTAGTATTGACATAAATATTGGAAATATGGAAATTTTTTGTTTTTAACTAATACATATTCATAGACCTTTCTAAGAAGTTCCTCATATATTTGTTCTTCAGTTTTGGAATATGCAAGAATTGGACTTTGTTCTGTTCCTCCACATCGATAAGCATAAAAATATAGAGAATCTCTTGCGACTGAACTAATAATTTTGGTTGTTTTTTCAGTAACGTCTCTAATATTAGCTTCATCATGATCAGGTCTAGAGCGTAGTTGTTCAAATAAATTAATATTAAACCATGGGTACTGTAACATGAAATATGGTGGGTATAAAGAGGTGTTTGACTTACGTGGCAATGAATTAGTCTTCATCAAAGCACGCTTAATATGCCATAAACAAAGTTGAACTGCATCTCTACCACAGTGCTTTTGAATGGCATGAATATTTCTTGGATCCATATCTGTGGTCATGTATCTAAACGAGTAGCCTTGCTGTAAAACTACCCGTAAGAAATCATCAATAATGAATTCCGATACATTATTTTTGGGACAAAACAGAGCAGCTATTGGAAAGCCTTCATTATTATAATCACCAATGATGAAATGGGCTTGCTTAAGTGTAGCAGATAAATTAAATGTGCCATCGATTGAAGCAGACTTAAAAATATCTTTAGAAATATTTTCATATAAAAATTCGATAGCTAAATAATTATCGTGGAGTGCTCTACTTGCATTTTGCGATAATTGCAACCTTTTTATGTATTTTAAATCACCTTGAGATAATAATTTTTTGCAACTTTCCAAAGGATCATCATCCTTTCTGCATTTAGAAACAACTAATTTTATCCATAAAGCTTTAATAATATTTTTTGGCTTCGATGAATTTTGATTATAAAAATTCATAAACCTAGGATCCTTAGATATCATATTATAAAGTTTGGACAATCTAAAACAATTGGATTGTTCAATAAATTCAGACAAACCTGGTGGACAATTTAAAGTTTCAATAGTAGCATGATGAACTTTGTGTTTCAACTCAATAGTGACATACCCAAAGCCTGGCTGGTATTTGCAGACGAGGTTAGATTTGCAGTCAAATTCCTTCAAATATGACATTTTTGTTCCATTTCTTTTGCTCATTACATCTTGTTTACAAATAAATTGCTTATAAGAAACTTGTTTCTTGTTATTTAAGTTTTTTTGTTTAAAGATAAAGTTTAATCCAGTTGTCAATTTAATCATTGAAACTATTTCAACAGTTAAGGTATCAAATTCTTGTTCAGAGGGGTCATCGTTGAATCCTAATATAGAATAAGGGATAGTAGCTGTTACGTCAAAAACCAAATTACCTTCTAGTCCTTTTTTTTTAAAAAAGTTTTCTAGTTCATGCTTTGAATGCAATTGACCTTTTTCATAATTAATATAGCGAGTCTTTCTTCTACAAGAAGATAAATGCTTGGAAGATCCTAAAACATCATCATATTTAAAATATTTACCGTTATGTGGTTTTTGGACGCTATTACTGTTAGAAAAATCTCTAATGTGTGAAGTAACAAATTGGGAATTCATTCTTAAATGTTGTTATAACTTGAATATAGATCTGTGAGCTTTTTATAGGTAAACTAATAAGATAGTTTGTTAATGTTTATATTTCAAACATATGATATTTAAAGCTGTTTAAATTTATATGTTTTGAAAAAAAATATAAATATTTTTTTGAGATTAATTTCAAATCTATCTTAATATACGTTTTCAAATTTTTCATAGGGTAAGAAGGCACTTTGAAGGAAGCTAAAAACAAAGATTGTTTCTCTTAACACAGAGAAAATAAATAGGAAGGAAGTGGAATTAATTAATTCTAAAAAGTAGAAAATATTATATAAAAGGCAGTCAACACTTAAAACTTTATTGATGTAAGTACGTATATATGTAACATTACTAGTCCAAAATTTAAAAGTAACTAAACTTGGTTCAAAAAAAAAAAAAAATAATAGGGAGCAGTTAGATACAAATAGACTTTTATTTATTTGTTTATTTCTTTTGGAAGGGGAAATGGAACAAACTCATAAATACAATAATTTGTTTTTACCATATTCATTTGATCATGTGTTTGGAATCCTCAGAATTCAAAATTCAATACTGACTGAATTAAAATGTTGGATGGAAATAGTTCTATCCTTTTAAAGTCTGTGTAGCAAGACATTATGTGTCTAACTTTCCAATGTATGCATTTACGTAATTCATAACCATTTTTAATACTTTTTTTTCTTAATATATACTCCCGATAATATATATTTCGTTCACAAAAAGTACATTACGACTTCTTGGAGGACCTTTTAATTTTAAATGTTTAAAAAACATTTGTATTTTGAAAAGAAATGCATCATATGTTTTAACCGCTGATATATATATATAACTTATTATATATATTGAGGAACCGAAAAAGAATGGGGGGGTAGAAAAATCAACATAAAACTGTTACCCTCCTTTTAGCCAAAATAGGTAAAAGTAATTCTTAGTTTTTTTTTTTTTCCTTCTTCCTTCCTTGTAAAAATTTTCAATGAAAAGAAACCATAAAACTCCATAGATTCTCTTTTACTGTAAAATTCATTCTGGTTCTATATATATTTAAGACTATGTATGATCTAGTTTTCCTTATTTGTTAAAAAGAGGTCCTTCTGTCACTTTTTGAGTAGTTCTTCATATTTAGAAATAAATATATATATATATTTTATAAGGATACAGTGAAAATAAAAATACAAAAAAAATGACATCACCAATCAAGACCAAGAACAAACCAAAATCATCTATGAAAATAGATGATGCACCAACACCGCATAACACACCAGCCAGTGTTTTAAACAACAGTTATTTAAGGAACGGAAATCCAGTTAAAAACAATAAAGAAATTCCAACTACAATTAATGAAGAGGATTTACAGAATGCATTAGAAAATGTCAGTTTAGAAGATAAAAGACAAGCAATCGATCCTGCTGTGTCTGGTCTTTTGTTCCAATCTATTCAAGACAAATTAGGTGATTTGGTTGGTACAGACAGTGGATATTTAAAGAATTTATCAAATTCTGTTAAGGAAAGAATCTTGGGTTTGAAGAGTTTACAAGTTGATTTATATGATTTAGAGAAACAATTTCAAATTGAGATGTTTGAATTGGAGAATAAATATTTAAATCTTTATAAGCCATTGTATGAAAAGAGATTTGAGATTATTAATGGTTTAAAAGAACCAACGAAGGAACAAGTTAAGATTGGACAAGAGAATGAGGATAAAATAGAAGTGGATTTGGATGAAGATGATAATAAGATCGAGAAGGATGATGTCAAGGGTATTCCATCATTTTGGTTAACAGCATTAGAAAATTTGCCTATTGTGAATGAGACAATTACAGATCGTGATGCAGAGGTATTAAGTTATTTAGAAGATATTCAAATGGAATATCTAACTGAGGGTAAACCAGGATTTAAATTAATCTTTAAATTTAATTCAAAGGAAAACCCATTTTTCCAAAATGAATATTTAATTAAGACATATTATTATCAAAGTGAATTAGGTTATTCTGGTGATTTTATATATGATCATGCAGAAGGTGATATAATTAATTGGACAAATAATAAATCTAATGTTACTGTTGAAGTAGAAATGAGAAAACAAAGAAACAAAACAACAAAACAAGTCCGTACCATTGAGAAACTAACACCAATCGAATCATTTTTCAATTTCTTTGATCCACCAAAAGTTAACATCAATACTGACAGTGAAGAAGTTAGTGACGATGACGACGAAGATGGTGATTTAGAAGCAAGATTAGCATTAGACTATTCTATTGGTGAACAATTAAAAGACAAATTGATTCCAAGAGCCGTTGATTGGTTTACTGGAACTGCTTTAGAATTTGAATATGATGAAGGTGTAGAAGATGATGAGGATTACGATGAAGACGAACAAGAGGAAGACGATGACGATGGCGAAGAATCAGATGATTTTGCACAAACCTCTGCTAATGGGGCTTCAGGTCAAGAAGCCCCAGAGTGTAAGCAATCATAGGGGATGATATCACATTTCTTCAAATAAGTAGAACATACTAAAAAAAAACTAAAGAAGAAGAAAAAAAAAAAGACTATAACTATTCAAAAGAGTTTCGTAAAATTAGAACACTCCAAACTATATTGATTTTACTGTTAATTAACAGTTATTTCTTTTTTAATTAGTGAGTTATTTTACATAAGAAGAAAAAAAAAACAATTATCTTTTTTTAATCATGTTGCTTATAAAGAAAATGTACTATGTTATTTGTTTCTGACTATATATAGACATATTTTTATATTTCCTTTTCCTTCGTTCAACTTCGGAATGTTAATTAATTAACCCCGAAACTGTGGTGCCTTCTATTGTTTTTCAAAGAGGGAGAAAAAACAATAAGCAAATTAGCTAAAGAATCTAATAAGAGGGGGGGAGAGGAATAACAATAGACTATATATATATATATCATCAATTTATTTGTTTGTTTAATAACATAATATGATAGAATAAAATAGAATAGAGAATATTGTTTCCTGTAGTATTATATTTTTAAATACTAAAAGAAAAATAATCTATATATAGCAAAAGGACAAGAACAGAGAAAGAGAGGGGGGATGGTGGGGGTTGAGGAAGGCATCTCTTCTCGACAATCTATAGTAGATATAGAGAGGTAAATATATAAGGATATCTCCTCATATCCTTGTGTGCATGATGGATGTGTGGATGTATATAATTATTTACTTGTTGTTATTGTCATGAGGTAGTAGTTTTGATGATATTACTTAGATATGATTCATAACAAAAAAAAAAGTCACAGTCCACTGTTTTTGAATGGAGAAGGATTTAAAATGTATTAAATTCTCTCCTTTCCTTCATCTCTTTCTCACTTTATTCTCTCTCTCTCTTTATAAATATATATATATATGTGTGTGTGTGTATTCTTGCTGAGGTTTTGTATGGGGCGTACTTTTGTCTTCCCTTACTCTGTTTTTCTCTTTTTTTTTTTTTTTTTTTTCGTTTTACGGTATGTAGGTTATTTAGTTCAAACACATTTAAATGAAAATTATCATATCTGAAAATAAATATATATATATACATTTATATATTTAATTTATTTTAAACTTGTTTCCAGAAAGACCACCACATAAAGAAGTTTTCTTCGTTTTTATTTCCCATATTAATAATTAATTAAATTTTTTTTTTTAATTATCGTTGCTACCATTAATACTACTATAGTGATATTTAAGCATGTCTAAGAAAAATCGTCATCATCGTCATAATAATAAGAATAATAATGTTAATAGTACTACTAGTACTAATTCTACTACTAATGATGCTTCAACTGTTACCTCTAGTTTGGAAAATTCCAGGATTTCGTTGAATACTGATGATAGGATCCAGAATACAAGAAATGATAATAATGATATTAGAACATATCATTCTGCTACTTTGAATGAAATTAATAAATATCCAATAGTTAAAGACACTTTTAACAAATTTTATAATAGTTCTTCCTTACTTAATAAATTTTTCACTCAAGCTTTCATTATATCTAAAAATATTTGGAAATCAAATCATTTTTTACAATCAAATGAAAAATTGCAGGATATATTCCAAAGATTTTTGTTCCTTTTAATTAAATTAGACAATTTATTTGCAGTTTTGATCTTTGAGAAAGGTATTGATCATTTTATTACTGTTTTGCAAAATGAAAAAAATGGAACTTTCGGTATTTGGATCTTATTATTTTTTATTGACTACTTGGCCGATTGTTCAAATTATCTTTTAAGAGAATTAATCATTAAACCTTTAAATCTATCTCATTCTACTGCGTCAGCATCCACGTCTTCTGCTTCTAATAACGCAGTGTCCAATGAAAACAGTTTGCCACATTTAACTGAATTGACTTCTACCACTTTAACTTTGTCCAAAGATATTCAAAATAAAGTTCAAAATGATATATTGGAGCCAGCAAAGGATAACGTCAAGAAACATTTTGACTTTTATATTAAGCCAACTGTAGATCAAGCAAGGGAAACTTATAAAACTGTGTCTAATAAATATGAAATGAAATTGAAGGAAAATAATAGTTCTATCTCTAAGGCTATCTATTCTACTGGTTTGGATATCGGTAATGAAACTATTGAAAGATTACACAGTTTTACTCATAAGAATAAAATTGAAATATCTACAACTAAAAATTGAAATGAGTTTTTTTTCCCCCTTTTTTTATCTTGAAGTATAATTTTTTTAATTTGTTTTCACATTAGAATAAAGAGTATCTTTCTTTTGTTTGGTACTATTTTTTAAGCTTTGTGTCTTATCTAAGTATATATATATACTTATTTATATATCTAATTGTTTATATGTCGTTTCTTATCCATTTTTGAATTATATTTCCTTTTTACTGTTTTTTTTTTATATATTTGTTAAAAAAAAAAAAGGTTAAAAATTAATTAATGTATATTCTATTATATATAGAATATACATTTTTTATTAGTTAATGAATTAAATCTTAATTTATAGTAATCTTTAAAACATGATATGGCTCCCAAAAATAAAGAAAAAAAGGAAAGAAAGAAAGAAATATTTCTATTTTGAATCTCTATGTATCAAATAAAATAATATATATTTTGACAACCATGAGTAACGAGTTCTACAATTAAACCATTAAATAATAATAATATATTCCCAATAGTAATAATGAATATAATACAAGGTTAAACACTACAAAGGAAAAAAATATTATTAGAAAAAAGAATAAATTCTCATTTGAGATGAAAAATATTTTTCTTCTCTTGTAATAAGTAGTACAGGTGATATTGTCTTGTGAAACGTTCTTTAAAATAATATTCTCTTTCTAAAACCTAAGAATAAGTCTAGACGTAACATATATATTCAAGATGATACATTATGCTCTCAAGTTCACAAAAAAGTCGGGAAACAAGTATTCAAAAAACATCGCTTACTATATCAGTACAGACAATAATTTACGATATAATAACCTTCTAGCCCCAACAACTAATTAAATAAACAAATTGCAAAGGAAACATAAACCATAAAGGTTTAAATTTGAAAATGCAGTAATTAATAACAGAAATAATAATAATAATATTTTTTTCAAGGTTTTGAATGATTTCATTTTATTCATCATCAGTAAGGTCAATCTCTGTTTTAAAATAATATTTCAATCCAATAGACTAAACCCATACTTAAGTTAAAAAAAACTTACAGAGGAGAATTCCAGTGTTATGGCTTTTTTGCCTGTAAGTAAAATTATTAAGTTAAGGCCAATGTGTTTTTCCATAATTCTTAGTATCTCATATCTCATAACATAAAAATCTATGAATATACATAATTGATTATTTATATGTAAATATAAGTGAAGGTATGTAACTTTGCACACCTTTTATATCTTAAAATATATCAATGTTAAATTTAAATTATATGTTACTAGATTTTCAAAATTTCAAACCGTCTATAAGGTACCTTTTGGTGATTTTCGAAATTTCTTAGATTGAATTCTCTTTCAACGTTTTTTTACTGAGTTTAATATATATCGAAAATAAATTTAATGTTGTAATAACGGAAATAGTAACCATCCGCCTAAATATCGTTCCAAGGAATCTTCATAATGAAGAAGCATATATTAAATTAGCTTGGTGAAACATCCTATTATAAGGTAATTGTCCAAGGTTTATTGATTTAGTTGTTTTTTGTAAATGATTTCCATAAATTGGTCGAGATATAGTCATTTTCTAATGAGCAAAAAAAAAATTCTTCTTATAGTTTCAGCTAAATCACCATTCAATGTACTCATTCCAAAAAATGTTTATCCTATCCTTTTATTTTTACGTAAATAACTTGATTTTCTTTCCGTATCCAACAAGAGCACAATTTGAATATATTTCAATCTAATAATTACCTACATTTTCATATTGAGTATCAATTTTCAAAAAAAAAAAAAGAAAATGTAGAATTCAACATAAACACTCGTCAAATGAATCGTATCTCCTTAAAGAATGTTTTTCCCCTCATTTCAACACGATATTTATTCAATCTTTGAAGACCACTTTTCAAGCCATCTGAATCAATATCATAGAAACTGTTTTCTGATTCAAGATTAGAAAAAGTATCTAAGAAAGGAACATATTCTTTATTTTTTGGATCATTAGCAAACGTATCTAACACAGGTGAAACTCCATGTAAATTTTTAGGAAACCCCAGCGTTGAAATAACATTAGGTAAAATACTTCTTGAATTAATTACGTATTCTCTGCATGCAAAGGAGGAAGTTAAATCTCTAAGTAAAACCTTGTTTTCCGATGTAAGAACAAGACTTATAGTATCACTAATGTTCCTCAAATTATTTTGATAATATGACAATTCGAAAATAAATTCAATTTCAAAATTATTTATTGTATTGTTAAACCGTGACTTGGTGGAATACTTTTTAGAAGTTATTTTCTCACTTTGCTCATTTCTTGCTTGAGCGGGTTAACCTATATACCAATATTTATTAATCCTATCTAAACATGGGAGAAAATAAGATGCATCATTATTTGGTATATTAATAGTTTTAGAGTTATGCCGTGAAATAATATCATTAATAATGTTAAATGGATCATTTACACCATTACCGTTGTAATTAGTTTTATGAAAATTATCATAATTTGAAAATATGGTATTAGATTAATGGCAAATCAAAAAAGAGTAATATTATAATCAGTGCTATTATATGGGTAAAACTTTAAGTAAAAACAAAATGGAACACTGTGTGATAAAAATATAAAAACTGAGTTCAATTACAGGAATAATTTGACACTAATAATGATGTTCTTAGCAAACATACATTTATGCTTTGAATACTTTGTTTAAGACGTTTCAAAAAAGCTTTTTTTCTCATTTCACCACCACTCCATACCAAGAAAAAAAAATAGAAGGGCGATGTCAAAACAGTTAGGACATTAACAAAAGTACAATCTGATTTGATAGGATTTATTGCAAAACCAAAAGAAATAATTCTGACTGGTAGCACTCATATTTGAGCGTTACTCTTCCAAGTGTCAAAATAATATTTAATTGAATAAAACACTAAAAAAGACAATTATTAAGATTACAATATACATGTTGTTTTATAATAAATTTCAATCATGCAAAAAAAGTATGTACAAGACTATCCATATATGCAATCAAATTCCTCGTAATTCAGAGGTTTTTACTTTTCGTTGTAGTAGTATATCAAATCATTAAATAATTGGATAGAAATCGATTAATTCATTGTTCTTAAAATGTAATTATTTTTTCATCTCCGTGGTTGTCTCTTTTTCTCGAGAAAAGTTCAGGTTTTTGGTTTTTTCCTGTTTTTTTTTGTCCTCGATGGTTTTCTCTGTTCTTCGAGAAATCTGCGTGTAATGAAAATTTGGAACAGGAAAAAAAGTTATTAAATACACAAATAAATATGATATTAATGATTTGTTTTGGCTTTTAAATAAATTTGGGTTGTTATTTTCTTTATATTCATTTCTTCTCCTTTTATTAATCAGTAAAAATATTTCATAAGGTTCTTAGGAGAAAAAAACATAAAATAACACAACAACATGACGGCACCAACTCCAAGATGTATTATTATTAGACATGGTCAAACTGCATGGTCCAAATCTGGTCAATACACTGGGTTAACAGATTTACCATTAACTCCATACGGTGTTGGACAGATGAAGAGAACTGGTAAGTCTATCTTCCAAAATAACAGATTTATTGATCCATCTCATATCACTTACGTTTTCACCTCTCCAAGAAGACGTGCTCGTGAGACAGTTGACCTTGTATTAAGTTCATTGACCGATGACGAAAAGAAACATATTCGTATTGTTGTTGATGATGATTTAAGAGAATGGGAATATGGTGACTATGAAGGGTTATTGACTCATGAAATTGTCGAATTAAGAAAGTCTCGTGGTTTGGATCAAGATAAACCTTGGAACATTTGGAGAGATGGTTGCGAAAATGGTGAATCTACCCAAGAGATTGGTCTTAGATTGTCTCGTGTTATTGCTAGAATCCAAAACTTGCACAGATTACATCAATCGGAGAACAGACCATCTGATATCTTGGTCTTTGCGCATGGTCATGCATTGCGTTATTTTGCCGCAATTTGGTTTAAATTAGGTGAGGAAAAATTGGTAGAAACTGAAAAGGAAAGGCTAAATCCAAATTCTTATGAGGATGATACTGTTCCTTATGTACCTTTAAAAAAATACAGATATTTGATCGATAATCCAAAATTTTTATTAGACGCTGGTGGTATTGGTGTTCTATCTTATGCTCATCATAACATTGATGAACCATCTTTAGCTTTAGCTGGTGCATTTATTTGTCCACCAGAAGAAGAATCTCAACATGGGGATGTGGAAGCTTGAGTGAGAAAGAAGAGCGGAATAGGAATATTTGCTCAACATTTTTCCTGTTTTTTATTGAAGTATTTTTTATCCAAAGTTTCTGCCCATTTTGGAATATCAATGCTAATTAATCGTATAACAAACTTTTGATGTTATTTATAAGAAAAATAATTTTATAATATTTATATATGTAGATAGATATTTAATAGATAAAAAAAGTATTAAATGATATAATAATACATATAGAAAAAAAAAAAAAGGAAAGAAAAAAATAATAATACATAATCACAAATTATATATTTGTGTAAAACGAACAAAGGGTATATTTTATAATCTCCGTAATGGGTATTATAGTTGAAAGTTTTTTTAAAAAAAAAATGACGATGGTGACGATAGTGACAATGATGGCAAACGAAATATAAGAATAAAAGAGGATATCTATATGTAGGTATATTCTTTTATTCAATTTCCTCGAATCACTTCATTTTCTTTTAATTGTATTTTTCACATTAGGTGTTATTTAGTAGAAAACAAAGCTTGCAGTACCAGAGGTAACGGTAACAGTACAACCATCAGAGCCATTACCATTGTAATTACCATTTTCATAGTAACATTCACCAGAGATTGTACTACCTTCATCAGCTACAATCTTGACGTTAAAATTTGGTGGAGTCCTATTATTTGGGTTTGGAATGATAGACAAATAAGTGAAACCGTCAGTGTAACCGGCACCAAGGACTACTGGAGCCCAGTTACCTACACCGGAACCTTCTTTACCCCAAATACATCCGTCTTCTACAGAGACACCGGCGTTGTTGACATAATATTGAGCGGATGTTTTTTGGCCTCTCCATTTATAATAAGAATCCTCATTAACTACGGTAATGGTATTAGAGGAACCAGCACGAACTAAAGTTGGAACATTCATATTTTCAGAACCTGGATAATCTGTTCTACATATGGCAATATCCTTATCGACCTTATTGATTGCAGTAGCGGAGTTGTGACCCCATTCACATAAGTAAGAAGTGTCTGTGTTAGAACGGTATAAGTAACCATCTTTACAATATAGACCACCGACAGATCTACCATCAGCTGGTTGATCGGATGGCCATTGAGTCTTAGACATACCAGCTTGACAAGCATAGGAGCAGTAAAATCCATCCTTACACTCGGTAGCAGTAGAACCATCTAAAGCCATAATGGAGGTCCAACCACCTAAGTCAATCCAGTCAACAGGGATGACACCTTGGCCAGATGGGAAATCAGAACACTTAACGGTACCATCTTTAAATTCTTCGGTTGGATTCTTGTAAGCTTCCAAATCACCACTAATAACAGAATCAGTAGAAGAGGTAGCAGTGCTAGTACCAATCAAAGTTGTAGTAGCACCTGCATTAGTAGTAGTAGTCGAAGTTGGCGTAGTAGAATCCATAGCAGTTGTAGTAGCAACAATTTCACCATCTGCATTAACTAGTTCAATGATTGTAACTAAGGCACGTTTTTCTGGATGATTATGATGGTCACTATGATGGATTGCAGGAGCTGCATATGATAAAGCTAAAGTGGATAATGATAACAAATTTGATAATTTCATTGTGACAACAAAAATAACTGTAAGAAAGGATAAATCAGATTAAAAGTTAAAACAAAACCAAAATAAAAGAATCTATTTAAGGAACGACTATAGTTAAATAGGAAAACGAAATAATATTAACTTCAAAAAAAAAATACAAAATAAAAACTTTTCAAAGGAGTGTGTGGAGTACAGATTAGTACTTTTGTTAGGATGAAATAAAGTAAAATAAAAAAGATATTAAAAAGTTTATAGGTATTAAAAGGAGCGACTTTTCTTTTGGATATTTGTTTATTGTAGTATAGTTTTTTCCTTAGTTGATAGAAAGAATAACAAACTATAAAATAAAATATATATTTTCAAAAAAAAAAAAAAAAAGAAAGACAAGTTAAGAAAAGAAGTTAAGATATATACTAAATATGAAATGTCAACTTTAAATATAAACAAAGAGAATGAAAATGAGGGAAAGGGAAAAAAACAGATTTGAAACCTCCTAATAATAGCAAATAAATTTGGAAAGAGTACACCTAAAACAACGTTGCAAACTGAGACATAATAAAAAAAGACTGAAAAGAACGGTTTTTACAAAGATAAACAAAACTGTTGCAGGCAAGTTTCAAAATAAGAAAGATGACGGCCCAAACACCACAACTAGAAATACAAATGTTTCTTAGACTGTAAACTAAAAACCTCACTAGGAATACATAAACCTTTGATCAACAGTTCCAAAAACGGAAAAAGTCACGACAGAATCGAATCTCTTCGAAATATTTTCACATATATTTATATGTTTTTTTTTCTTGGTTTATTTATTAATTTTTTTTTTCTTCCCGTGTAAAAAAAAATACAATAGAAAAACGAAAACACCTTTGTTTGTTGATCTATTTCCTATATAGGCAAAAGCCCAATTGGGTAAAAGAGCCTCGAGCCAATTTGTTTTCCAAAAAGGGTATATAGATTTATACACCCACACACCACATACTATTGTTTCAAATCTTTAAAAGAAAATTAGGAAAGAAGCTGCTAAAACAATACAATTGCCTTTTTAGGAAAACATATTACTTCGTACTCGATGATTTCATAACATTTCCAAATTACTTCATTTTAAAGTTTTTTTTTCCCCCCTTTTGTTACAACAAACTATGTTATATAGTTCTCTTCTAATTTCTATACAGTAGAATCATTCATTTGTCTGAATAACATTATTAATTAATGGTTCAACTCCACTAATATGGCTTTAACAGAAAAAAGACACTTAATATTTGAGTCCCGCTTTTTCCGGTTTTTTTTTTTCTTCTTCTTCTTCTTCTTTTTGTTCTCTATTTCTTTATTATTTTACCCATTCATTTGTATCTTTTCTTTGAGGTTCAATTTCTTCGAAGAAGGAAAAATTGCATAGTTTTCTTTTTCTTTCCTTTTGTTAAAGATAAAGCCATGCAAAATATGAGTTGAATTGAACCTAAGTAAGTTAATTGTTATAATAGTAGATATTAAGTGTACCGCTTAGTTAAAATAACTTTAATTTCCTTTTCTTTGTTTTTTTTAAGTGTAAAAATAGGCAGTTATTGGAAGAATTTGTTTCTTGAGTAAAAGAGGAAGAGGTCATGCGTACCAATTACTTTTCTTTTTTTCTTTAGAAGTCTTTTTTTTTTTTTACGTCTTTCTATTCCACATGTTTGAGAAATACAACTCATTTGATAAAATTGTTGGTGAATGTGTGGAGTCCAAATACTAGAATTCAAGTATTTTAATAACCCAAAGAGGATAATGACGAAAAATTTATTAGTTAATCAATAATATTTAAAAATAATAATAATAGTAGTAGTAGTAGTAGGAATTTTCCACTGGTTATGAATAGTATAACTAGGTTTGTTCTCATACTTAGTCTTTATTTAAATCGTGGAAGAGAGCTCAGCATCTAGGCGTAGAAGACAATATATGCAGCATTTTGCATGAAGTTACTTTTTTCTTTTCTTTCTTCTTTTACAGTTTTATTAGATAACTGATACCTTGTTTTTGTACTATCTGTAAGCTTAATAAATGTAGTTAATATTCGCTATTGCCTTGAAAGTATGTCTGATTGATTACAAGTGGAGATTTCCGAATTCTTTTTTTTTTTTTTGACCTTTCAATATATTTTTGTGAATAATTTCCATTTTACTCATGTTTTTTTTTTTTTTGTAGGTGTTAGAAAAAATGAAATACATTGACAAATAGAAAAATAAACAAACAAAAAAAAAACAAAAAGCAACTGAATTATCTGAAAAGTATGAACATGATATAGAGGTGTATATGGTACTTGATTTTTCATTTCTTCTTCTTTTTCTCTTCTGTTACAAATTCTGTATAAACAAAAAAATACACTGCTAACAATAATAATAATAATATCACACAAGTGATGGTCAATTTAAACTCCATTCCAACGAAAAATGGCCGTGGTTATTATATAGCCATTGGATTAGAAGGATCTGCTAATAAACTTGGTGTAGGTATAATTAAACAGCCAGTTCTACCTACTCTTTCAGAAGGTGATAATTCACACAGGTGTCATTCGGAGATTTTAGCCAATATCAGAGATACCTATATCACACCTCCAGGTGAAGGTTTCTTACCAAGAGATACTGCAAGACATCATCGCAATTGGTGCGTACGATTGATCAAACAAGCTTTGAAACAAGCTGGGTTGACTGACCCAAGGAATGAGATTGATGTAATTTGTTTTACTAAAGGGCCTGGGATGGGTGCCCCGTTACATTCCGTGGCTGTAATAGCTAGAACTTGTTCTCTGTTATGGGATGTGCCTTTAGTTGGAGTCAATCACTGTATTGGTCATATTGAGATGGGTAGAGAAATCACTGGTGCATCTAACCCTGTTGTATTATATGTAAGTGGTGGTAATACTCAAGTGATTGCATATTCAGAGAATAGATATAGAATCTTTGGAGAGACTTTGGATGTAGCAATTGGAAATTGTCTTGATCGTTTTGCAAGAACTTTGAAGATATCAAATTCTCCATCTCCTGGTTACAATATCGAGCAACTAGCTAAGAAATGTAAGAATAAAAATGAACTAATTGAATTGCCCTATACAGTGAAAGGTATGGATTTATCTATGAGTGGTATCTTAGCTTACATTGAATCGTTAGCAAAAGATCTCTTCAAAGGTAATAAAAAAAATAAAATCCTATTTGACTCAAAGACTGGTGAACAAAAAGTTACAGTAGAAGATTTATGTTATTCTTTACAAGAAAATCTGTTCGCTATGTTGATTGAAATCACAGAACGTGCAATGGCGCATGTCAATTCTTCACATGTATTAATCGTGGGCGGTGTTGGTTGTAATTTAAGATTACAAGAAATGATGGCACAAATGTGTCATGATAGAGCCAATGGAGAAGTCTACGCCACCGATGATAGATTCTGTATAGATAATGGTGCTATGATTGCTCAAGCTGGTCTTCTACAGTTTAGAATGGGTGATGTGATAAAGGATCTTTCTGAGACCGTAGTAACTCAAAAATTCAGAACTGATGAAGTTTATGTTTCATGGCGTGAGAAATAGATTCGGTTTATTCTTATCTTAGCTTTTTTCCTCATCAAATATATATATATATATATATGTCTGTAGATGAATAAGTATAAATATGTTTGTAGATATATGAACTTGTATTAGCAAGACCCTAAACCAACTCGTTACTTAGTCGACAAAAGGTATGAATAAATTCCGTAGTATACAAAATTTTTCACTCTACAATTTTTTTTTTTTGATAGAAAAAAAATGAAAATAAAATAATTAACTAAGATAGTGAAGTGATGAAATTGTTATAAGAAACAGTGAAGAAGATATTTTGAAAAAGGGAGTGTGATGTAACTTCAAAAAAGTGCAAGAGTTAGCAAAATTCAGTAGAGACATTATTAGCTTGTTCCCTCAGGGAAGATGTATTTACATTGTGCATAAAGTAAGGTTTTTTTTTAGGTTTTTTTATTCTGTTTATTAATACTGGATCAATCCCCTAATGCATTGTTAAACGATATTGATAAAGCTGTGGATGGTTTATCTACACAGTATTTTAAACCTCTAGGTATCTTTTATGATGCAATCGTTAAACATTTAACTCCTGACAATATTATGGATTTTACAAAAATATTAAGAGATACTAAAGATCGTGAATCCTCATGTTTAAAATTGAAAAAGGTGTAGCGAAAAGAAAAGATGGGAAACAAGGTATATTTGATTATTTATCTGAGAGATAATAAAGACAAAAAAAGAAACAGAAATTTAGGTATTTGGGGACCTTTACCAGTTATACAAATTCCAAAGAATTTTTATTTGGAAAAAAAACGCTTAGAATTATCTAATTCTGTACAAATTGAAAATTTAAAGAATTTGTATAATCCTAATTCGACTAATGTAACAAGAAGTCGAATTATGGAAAACTCGGCTAATGCTATTCAACAAGTAATTCAAGAAAAATATGAAGAACTAAATGAATTGGAGAGATTAATCTGAGAAAAGAATGAGAAGACTGTAAATAAAACTGTCTCTTAAAAGATGATGTTCTTATAAAATATTGAAAAAAAATAAAAATAGAAATAAAAATAAATAGAATAATGAATAGTAATAAAAAGAGACAAACATATAGACATTGGCATTTATTTTGATGAGATTAACAATTTTGTCTATCGTACTTGTAATATTAATTTTGAAAATGATGATTATGTTGTAATAGTAGTAGGTACATTAACAGGTAAAATGTTTCCTAGTTGAAAAATATAAATCAAATGGGTAGATCGAATTTTTCTTTTTTCCATACAGAGAATGTGATAGTCGCAAGGTTCAGAGTTTGCGCATTGCGTATCTGTGGGGATATTGAAATGATTAGAAGCATGACATTAGTTAATGCATCGTAAATTTTACATAATTATTCGTACCATTTTGCTTAAAACCCTCTTCAAAAATGATTTTACGATAATGTGATGTCATGTTATTTCTTTTACCAATTTCTTTTTTGTATTTTTTATATCTATTTAATAATACTTTCATCTAAAAAGAAGAAAGAATAACTATTGGTTTTGTATAAAATGGCATCCAAGTTTATACTTACAGAAGACATTGAAAGTTTTACCCCAAAGTTCTAAAAGTAAAATTATTTTGGTCATATAATGATATAAAACTGTTAGAGATTACTTAGTGGCCATATGATATTTCGTATATAGGCTCAAAACCACCTTTCCTTCTTCTAACACACATTAATAAGAAATATACCCCAAAAAAATGTATTATGAATTCTCCTCGGATTTTTTAATTTCCTTCCCAAATGAAGATGCTATAGCATCTCTCTATCAAGTGTTCCAAATTCTCTAACCTACCATGAAACAAGTACAATTTAATGAAATAAGTAGGACTAAAGGAAATAATAATAGTGACATTTTACAATATTATAATATTAATTTACCTGAAAACTTCAAATTGGATAGTGTAAATAGGTTTTATTCTATAAAAGTTTTAAATGATGAATCTAAAGAAGTGGTCTTGTTTCTAGATAATATTAAAGTACGAATAAACTCGATTTAAAATGATATTCGAACCGTCGATGAAAAAATCGAACAATTAGAAAAATTGAAGTAACGTAAGAACCACCGAGAAGCGAGTGAGTACGGAATCAAGTTGAATAAAACTTTTTGTATTCATTCATTTAACTTACATAAAGGGGAAGTAAATGCATTGTCGTCGGATCGTAAAACTTTGATAAGTGTATCAAGAGATAAAACAATTACACAATGGAACTTGAAGACTGGTAAAAGTGTTCAAAATTTAGTTGCTGTATTTTTTTCTATAAAGACTTCTAAAATAGATTATGAATCATTTTCTTTGTTAGAATCTCCTATGGTGAGTGCTCTACAATGTTTTGAAACTGCATTGACTACAAGTTCAAGGGATTGGATGATTAGGTTATGCTATTTGCGTCCTGGTAAGGTAGTTAGAATCCTTCGGGGACATGACGGAGGAATTACAGCTTTGAACTTTGATTCTTCTCCTTTAATAACGGGCTCTGTTGACTAAACAGTTAAATTATGGGATTTCCGTTCTAAGAATGAGTTAAATAAGTTTTCGTTCTAATTGTCTCTTTCTAATATTTATTCTGATAATCAACGTATAGTAGTATCGATATCAGATGGATTGCATACCAACGATAGGATTAGTCACCAACAGTTGAACTGTACTCAACCTTCTGGTTATAGATCTACTGTTTCAGCAAATCAACGTAAGAACGGACACTTAATTGAAGGATATAATAATAGATCAGTCACAGTTTGGTCTGTATGAAAACCTTAATAGCATGTAGTCTGTTAAGGCATCTAAAATTAATTATAGAATATATGTAGGTTTATGTATATATTCGATCAAATATTTCCACAAAATAGTATGTATATATATTTAGAGTCTTTTTGTTGGTGTAACTGTCTATACATGGCCCTCTAGCCCTGTTTTATTAGCTCTCTGTAATTATGTATGTTATTCTTTAAAAATATATATTTCCTCTCTTTAAAAGTGTTTCTCTTATGGGTATGGTGAGTTTCTGTTTCTTCACTGAAAAAAAAAATTATGAAAAAAAAAATAAAATAAAATAAAATAAAATAAAATTGAAAGTCAATTTAGGTGGAGAAATGGTAAGATGGACCACAATATATGTACATAGAAAGTGTACATACACTTTAACGCATACAAATATATTATTTAATTTATCTCTAAATTAGGAGCTATAATAACGTTTATATTTGGAGAAGGAATATAGATATTATTCATTATAGTTTGGATTTCTGAAAAGAAAATCAAGAATCTCTAACTTTTGAAGTCAGTTGAAAATGAATTTTGGTAATAGGACACCAACAATTGTGGTCTTAAAAGAAGGCACTGATACTTCTCAAGGTAGAGGTCAGATAATCTCTAATATTAATGCATGCATAGCTATTCAAGAAACATTAAAACCTACTTTGGGTCCATTGGGGTCTGATATTTTAATTGTCAGTTCTAATCAAAAGACAACTATTTCCAATGATGGTGCTACCATCTTAAAATTGTTAGATGTTGTTCATCCTGCTGCCAAGACTTTAGTTGATATTTCAAGAGCACAAGATGCGGAAGTTGGGGATGGTACCACTAGTGTTACTATTTTAGCTGGTGAATTTATGAAGGAGGCAAAACCTTTTCTTGAAGAAGGTATTTCTTCTCATTTAATTATGAAAGGGTACAGAAGGGCAGTTAAACTGGCTACTGAAAAAATCGATGAATTAGCTGTTGATGTATCTAAAGAGAATCAAAACACTAGAGAATTATTGGAACGTTGTGCAAGAACTGCAATGAGTTCTAAGTTAATTCACAAAAATGCTGATTTTTTTGTGAAGATGTGTGTAGATGCAGTTTTATCTTTAGATAGAGATGATTTAGATGATAAAATGATTGGTATCAAGAAGATTGCTGGTGGTTCCATGGAAGATTCAATGTTTGTTGATGGTGTGGCTTTTAAAAAGACTTTTTCATATGCTGGTTTTGAACAACAACCAAAGAAGTTCACCAATCCTAAAATTTTAAGTTTAAATGTAGAACTAGAATTAAAAGCTGAAAAGGATAATGCAGAAGTCCGTGTTGAACATGTTGAAGATTATCAGGCTATAGTGGACGCAGAATGGCAAATCATTTTAGATAAGTTAAAACAAATTGAAGAAACAGATGCCAATATTGTCTTATCAAAATTACCAATTGGTGATTTGGCTACTCAATATTTTGCTGATAGAAATATTTTCTGTGCGGGTAGAGTCTCTGGTGATGACATGGAACGTGTTATTAAGGCCGTTGGTGGTTCTATTCAATCCACCACAACTGATATTAAACCAGAATATTTAGGTACATGTGATCTTTTTGAAGAAATACAAATAGGTTCTGAACGTTATAATTTATTTAGAGGTTGCCCAAAGGCTAAGACATGTACATTGCTTTTAAGAGGTGGTGCTGAACAAGTCATAGCTGAAGTTGAAAGATCTTTGCATGATGCAATTATGATCGTTAAGAGAGCTTTACAAAACAAAGTCGTTGTTGCAGGTGGTGGTGCTATTGAGATGGAAATTTCAAAATATTTGAGAGACTATTCCAAGTCTGTGGCAGGCAAGCAACAATTGATAATCAATGCATTCGCTAGAGCATTAGAAGTCATTCCAAGACAATTATGTGAAAATGCAGGTTTTGATGGTATTGAAATTTTAAACAAATTAAGACTAGCTCATAGTAAAGGTGAAAAATGGTACGGTGTTGATTTTGAGGCTGAAAGTATTGGTGATAACTTTGCTAATTTTGTATGGGAACCTGCTTTAGTTAAAATTAATGCTTTAAATAGTGCCACCGAGGCAACTAATTTAATTCTATCAGTTGATGAAACAATTACAAATAAGGAAAGTTCCGCAGCAAATGCTAATATGATGCCACCACAAGGGAGTAGGGGTAGAGGTATGCCAATGCCTATGCATTGATTTACATAAGACAGGAATATAAGTTATTAGATAATATATTGTATATTGATTACTTTAATAATTTGGATATCATGCTTATATGTAAGGATTATATGAGTGGTATATTCTTATAAATTATTTTATTTTCGTAGACACACTGGTATAAATTTTTTTTTTATTGACTAACGTTATAATGACAAAAAGATAGGGAGAATGCATAGTATATTTATCCACGTAAAGCCTTTAATTTTTGTGCTAATCTATCCTCTCTTTCCGTATCGACCGTCTGCATTGTCTGAAGATCAGGTAGTTGATCTGTTTTAGCGGATTGTCTCAATTCGATACCATTTTCATCCGCTACTTTACTCATTAATTCATCTACTTTGTCATTATCAACCAACATAGCATCTGAATTGATACCCATATTTTCATATACATTCACGCTTGTATCTAAATCTTCAAATTGGGACTCAAATTTATCCATAACCATAGTAATTTGTTGTAAATTCATCCCTGCTAAAGCTTTATCCATACCTTTACATACGGAGGCCATAGATTGGGAAACATTTCTCATAGTCACGGCAGTTTGGACTCTGGATGCTACAGAATCCACACGAGATGCAAGTTTTAATAATTGGACACGTTCATTTTTTTTCCTTATAGCATTTGATGCATATAGTCTTGCAATTTCTTCATTTTCATTTAGTATCTTTTTCAGTTTATTAGTTTCTGAGATCTCTTCTTTATGTGCCCTTTGTGCTTGTTTCTTTAATTGCTTGGACGTAAATTTTAATTGGAATAAAGTGTTTTCTAATCCACCAGAACCTGTTGGCAACATATGTGTTTTTTTGTTATCTACTTATATTACAAAAAAAAAAAAGCAAAGGCTTATTTATCAACTTTACAAGTTTGAATTTATTTTATATTATGGTTTTTATTGTAATTATTTACTTTATGGGTAAATGAGAACGACATCTATCAAATTCTCCTAATATAAACTGCAATACTCTGTAATATGCTTCAAAATTTTTTCTTTGCAGCAATGGGTTTTATTCTTTTTCTTTTTTGGCTTTTTTCGAATTTTCTGTATTTAAGGAGTTTTACAGTGGACCTTTACTTATTTGTAATTTAAGACACGTCAATAATGGTTGAAGAAAAAGAGGCATGAATAATTATTGATAGGTTCATTATATTAAAATTTTGAATTCATAAGTAATTTTCAGAGAAATTACAGAGATTTAGAGCAATATACAGAAATCGAAATATCGATTATAAAATAATGATAAAAGAATTAAAAGAATTAACTAAATACGATATTCTAAATTGAATAAGTTAGAATAATATCAATGGTTAAATAGCTATAAATAGATGTGAAGGCGTGAGTATGTAACAATTACAAATTATAAATAGACTATATTGTGACTTAATTCTGGTCACATATGGATCGTAATAAACCTTCTAACTTTTTACACTACTTATTTGTTCTAGAAATAGGTGTCCGCAATTTTTTTAATAACTTCTTCACGGCTTAAATAATTTGAAAGACTGATATCTGAACCATGAATTAATACCAAATGTTGTTGAACTTCATTAACAGTCTTAGAAGAACTGCAACTTTGAAGTCTAAGATTGGCTCATATTTGATAGAATGATCGGAAATTATTGGATTTGTATTAAATGAATAGGTTCCATGGCTCAAGATGTTGGATCCTAATAGAAAAGGAATAGATAAGTGATTACCCTTATTTTTTCTCAAATCTCTGAAGGATATGAAAAGTTTCTTAATTGAGAATACGTCTCCGTTTTTGGTTGTATTGAACTGGGTTTTAATAAGAGCTTAACATTCTTGTGTTTTAAACGAGGAACTAAGTTTTAAGGTTCTTGAATTAATGGTCTCTAATTGGTAAAGTGTTAAATTTCTGTAATACCTCTGGATTAGATTACAGATGTAAACCTTAATATTCTAAAATAAAATAGATAAATCTAGTTATTTAAATAAAAATACACAGATAATAATAACTAGAGTAAATAGCTAATGTACAATAATGTATAATTCTATTTGTTGCTCGTCTGTCTACGACGTTGTCTGTCAAGATACCATTTTTTCTTGCAAGTTCATATGCCACAAAATAGCTCTCCTCGAACAAAATAACACGTCGCAAAACATATCAAAAAAAATGAAATGGAAAATTATATTATACGCCTTCTTTGTATCATGGGATATCATACCCAACAAAAAAAAGGTTTCTCAGAAAAATGATTTCGCCCAGGATCGAACTGGGGACGTTCTGCGTGTTAAGCAGATGCCATAACCAACTAGACCACGAAACCACCTAATGAACAGTCTTTCTTGGTTTAAAGTTTGTGTTTAAAGTTCTAATCTTTTTAAAATAAAAATTCGCTTTTCTTTTAGGTTTTCGTTATTTTGCTTTTGTTGATTCTTTTTCCAATGTATTCTATATAAATTAAACACAATATAAAGGATAAAATATATATTTGGAAGGAACCCAAATGAAAATAATTAAGTCTCTTTTTTATATATTTTTTAAGGTTCCTAATAAGTGGTTTTGGAATTCTAATAGTCACTTAAAATGGGGTTGAACATTTTTTTTTTCTATTATTTTAACCTTTTGGAACAATAATCAAAACATCTCTAATTGGTTAAATATACCGCTTGTTTGTTTCAACTACTTTTTCTAAGAGTTTTCAATACAATTTTTTAGTAGTAATTACTATGGACAATTGAAATTGTCCATATAACCTGACTTTTTTTATTTCAGTTATATTCATTAATTTGATCAGTAAACAAGTCTTGCTAGTAAGCAAGACACTGATTTTCTTTATTTTGCATTTTTCCCAAGGTTCCTTTATTTTTAGAAACTGGAAATGTTGGGTTTCTGTTAAATAATGTCTTCTTGAGTAACCTTTCACTTAGACTTCCTTTCAACGTAGAAACTCCACCTTGGTTATTGCATGTTATAACATCAATAATCATTATTCAAACAGAGGCAGAGAAAGATTCCAAGATTATGTTTTATACGCCACTTTAAAAGAACACGATATCTGAAACAACGTAGGTTAGTGAAGTGGTAATAACTAAAATAATGTTTAAATGGGAACAGCAAATACAATAACTTAGTAAAATAAATCGAAGACAGCAATTAATACAAATGGAAATTCAATTTCTATCTGGTCTTCTTAAGATTAAAATATGACCTATTTTAGTAGTATTTTTTTTTAGTTATATTTTATATATATAAAGAGAAAGGATTAAAATTTAAATTCAATAACTAAGATATATGTCCTTTATATATATTAGAAAAAGAATATATTTTGGATGGCAAATATTAGTAGAACAATACAAAGACTATATTTGTAAATATTAGCTAAGAGATAAATTTTTATTAAGTAAATACTATTATCTAAAATTTAAAAAAGTAAATGGTGAGCGTTAGTAGCTAGAGCATAGGTTATTATTAAATAAGCAAGTTGTACGACATTACTTCCTATTTAGGTAACATTATTGCTAAAAATAGAATGGCTTGGCTGATGATTCTACAACATAAAACTTTTCTAACTACGAAAGTTATATGAATTGAAGTTGTACTATTGATATTTGATAATAAATTCAATGGGAAGAACTCGGTGTCTAATTATAAGCAAGGTAAGTAAACTTTGTTGGAAAATGTTCTATTTCTAAATTAAATTTTATTTAATTTTTATCTACTATATGGTACATGAATGTATCATAATATGAGGGAAACTTTAAGCGCTTCACCAAAAATAATTTTCAATTTTTTTTAAGAAAATCACAAGGAAGAAAAATAAGAGAGAAGATAACTAAAAAGTAGAGTGTCATGTTGCATAAATATTATCACACTTATTTCTAAGCGGTTTGTATTAGACTTGCTAGTGACTATATTGTACAAGTATTATACTTGTAGATGTATAAAAAAAATTTAAAAAAAAAAAGAAGAGAGTTGATGAGTTGTAAGATGGTTTCCATCGCTCTAGGTGCTAGGAGCTCTAAAATTTACCTTATCGTTTACAAGTTATACAGAAAATACCAATATTAAGAAAAGATTTGTGTAAAAATGCTAGCCCAGTTATTATTTTATTAGGTTAGAGGAGTTTCATTGGGGTCCAACAAAATAAATAATATGGCAGCATTTATATAAGATAGATGATACTTCATAACTTGCTATACTACATGGTTCTCAGAATCAACAGTGTTTTGTAAATTTTATTTGACAACTAATTCAGATGCACGTTTTCAGAAAACAAATGAAGTCGAAAGCGATATCCTTCACTATAAAAGTGACCTGAACTTGACGCAATATATCTATTAAGTGATAATATATAGTCAATAACAACAGAATTAAAAATGTATTTATTTATATAATTGTATTCAAAATAATTTGTATAGGTACGTTCCTTTTGGATTTGGAAACGTATTGGTTAACATGTTTTTTAAACTCTCCAAAGTCTCTATATGTATGAAATTAAACACAGTGTCTTAAGGAAGCTTTTTACTCAAAAAAAATTTTTTTTTCTAAATAATCTTAGATAGATATTGAACTTGAAGGTGGAGAATGTATAGCTTGAGTTAATATCAATGTAATAAATCAAATATAATTTTCATTTGAGGTGAAATTGAAAAGTTGAGTTATAGGAAAAATTTTTACGAAACAAGGGTATGAATTTTCTTTATTCTATGGGGAAAAATTTCCAAAAGTTATAAAAAGATATTTAACTTTTAAGTCATTTAACCCCCTAGATATGATTGGAACAGATTGATCTTCTATAATAGTTAATTTTGTTTCTTCAAATTCTATGAACTGTTTTGATTATGATTGTTCCTGGAGTGTGATTTTCCTGAACTTGCTCAAAATGGCTACATTCTTCAAAAAAATTCCACTTACATTTATATACGTAATAATAACTTTGCTATCATCTCAATAAGCCTATAGTCATTGACAATAAACAAGATGTAGTGAAAATCAAAAAAACAAAAAACCGATGTTCGAAAAGTCCCACTTGATCTACTTGTGTAGAATTTTGTTGGCCATGTCTGCTTCTTTTATACAGTTTCTATTCAAAAATATCATGAAACCATCGTTTGCCGTGTAAAGAAGACAACAAGAGCAAAACAAATGACAGCTTGTAAATTTATTTATTTTTTTTCCAATGGGCTTTTTTGTATCGTTTATTAGTTTGTCCAAGTAAGTTTAATTTTTCAGCCGTTTAGTTTTTCTAACATAAAAAATTTTATAAAGGCAAGAAAAGCCAAAATTATCAACACAGTAAAAACCGGACTTCCTCAAACAATCCAACGAGGATTCCTTAATTAAACAGTATTATGTTGGATATAAAATAATTACACTAGAAAACTTCCAATAATTAAACAAAATTGATTTTACTGCGAAAATTGAACAGTGGAAAGATATCAAAGAAAGAAAAGGGAAAGAAGTCTACAAGGTATCTATCGTTCAGTTTTTAACGAACTTTTTTTTTCTTTTTTTTTTTTGTAAATACTCTGGTCTTTTTTTGTCACGCCTTTAGCTGTATTGGTTATACAAATATAATCATTCAATTGGTTAAAATAAATAGAGGGATAAGTGGAATCATTAGAAATAGGTAGCAATACTAGAACGACAACCATAGAAGGTGATAAAATCACACAAAGAGGGAATAACTCTATATCCAATTTAAGAATAATGATAAAGTCGGCACCGGTTCCTCAAACAACCAATAGTGCACAACAGATAGTTGACGAATTTATCAAAGAGGATGGAAACGAAACAAATAATGAAGAAGCTATTTTGAAAAATCTGGCTCCACAGACTTTACCTAATTCAATATGGAAACGAAGAAATACAACGTTTAATATTGGTAACATTCAATTTCCTGGATCACAAGTTGGTCAAGCTTCATTCCAGAAACTAAAACATTTGAATCCTATATTTCGTGATGGTACAAGTCATAATAATAATCCACAACAACACAATGGGAATCATATAACCACTATTAATAATGCAAATGAAAATACTACAGGGAAAAGACCCAGTAATTTGGATAGAAGAATACCTTCTTTTGTCAACAATATTCAAGAACTTGGAAATACCCTTCGAATAATTCCAAGAAGTAGAAACAGTGGAACATATTCTCTTAAAGATAGAAGAACACCTCGCCCAGTTTATGCACCAGATGATCAAGAATTGAGAACAAAAAAACTTGCTTCTGATTTAATAGCTTCCCTTTTGGCTGGTGGACCTGCTTCATTGTTTGCCGGGACAAATTTTCTTAAAGATTCTCATGGTCGTAAAAGAGCTCCTATTTTACTGGCGATGTTAGATGTTAAAATACGACCTTTGAAGGATATAAATCAATATGTAAATGATGAAGAAGAGAACGATGACAATGAATTATCGGGAAGAAATACTAGTAGGCGTCAAAGTGAAACTGGAAGTATTATATCAACTAGATTTTTTAGAAATAGGATAAACGATATAAAGGATTTAAATACATATGGTAATAAGACTTTATTTGAGCTCAGTCTAGAATATGGTATTGATGATTATAGGTCAAAGTGGAAAATAATCAAAACATACGGTTCAATGATGGAATTCCATAATAAATTAAAAGCTTTGAGTGTTCAATATGCGGTTCAAGATATATTAAATACTGACAGAAAATCTAAATTATTATTGCCAAAATTTCCTCATAGAAGGAAGAAGAGTTCTCATAACTCCAAATATCATGAAAAGGGTCTAGATGCAAAGATGTCCCCAAGAAATTCAATAGTATCTTCTGTATCATCAATGTCTACTACTTCCTTAAATTCTCAATTACTGTTTGATATCAACAATGTTCATCTAAAACATTTAGAAGACTTAATAAACGAACAAGATGATTACAACCAACCTATAGAAAAACTTTTAGAGAGGTATTTTCGTTTACTTAACCTTGCATTGTGTCTACGACCTGAGGCAAATTTATTAATACAGTATTATGAATTTTCAACTATTAGTAATTTACTTTCATATGAAGAAGGTTACAAAGGAAAGCAAGGTTTTTTAGTGAATAGTACTTCTGCCACTGCACAAGGTTGGAAGGTCCCATATTTGACAAAAAGCTCAGTAAAAGAAATAGTTCAAAGACATACAAATAAATGGTGTTTAATTAGAGATTCTTATATTATGTATGTCTCTGATACATTTTCTACTACTCCCCTTGAAGTGTTTTTGGTGGATTCAAAATTTAGTTATAGTTTCAGTGGGGATGATTCAAAATATAAACGAAATATTAGTATGAATAATGTAGATGATGATATGGAATGGGACTTAGAAAACGTAAAGAAAATATCTACAAAGCTATTCATCAAATTACAAAACTCCGAAAGAAAACTAACATTCCTTTGCAAATCTGAACTATCTATGAGACTTTGGGTATCATCAATTGCTAAAATGACAAAAAATTGTATTTGGGTTGGTCCTAAAAGATTTGATAGTTTTGCACCTGTTAGAAATAATGCCTTTGCTAAATTTCTAGTTGATGGGAGAGATTACTTCTGGTCATTAAGTTCAGCTCTATTGGAGGCAGAAGATGTAATTTATATACATGATTGGTGGTTATCCCCAGAACTTTATCTAAGACGTCCTGTTTCCGGGAATCAAGAATACAGAATTGATAGACTTCTAAAGAAGAAAGCTGAACAAGGTGTTAAAATATTTATTATTGTCTACCGTAATGTTGGTAAAACAGTGGGGACGGATAGTCTTTGGACAAAACATTCTTTCCTTACATTGCATAAAAATATCTATATTATAAGATCACCTAATCAATGGAGACAGAATATATTCTTTTGGGCCCATCATGAAAAATTTACTGTAATAGACAATGTAATAGCTTTTATGGGTGGTATTGATCTTTGTTTTGGAAGGTATGATACACCAGAACATGTTTTAAGAGACGATAGTCCAGATATTAAACAACAAATCTTTCCTGGGAAAGATTATTCAAATGCTAGAGTGAGTGATTTCATTGACTTAGAAAAACCATTTGAGTCAATGTATGATAGAAATACAGTGTGTCGAATGCCATGGCATGATGTACACACCATGATAATTGGTGAACCTGCAAGAGATATGGCACGTCATTTTGTTCAACGTTGGAATTACGTAATACGGCGCAAGAGACCAAGTAGATCAACTCCTTTATTGTTACCACCAGTAGACTTTTCGCAAGAAGAATTGAATAATTCTCCTCTTTTTCAATCTTTGAAGGCGGAATCAACATGTGAAATTCAAATATTAAGAAGTGCAGGTAATTGGTCTCTGGGATTGAAGGAGACTGAACATTCTATTCAAAATGCATACCTTAAGTTAATTGAACAAAGTGAACATTATATTTATATAGAGAATCAATTCTTTGTCACTACTTCTTCATGGGATGGTGTAATAATCGAGAACCGTATTGGTGATGCTATTGTTGATAGAATTATAAGGGCTCATGTAGAAAAGAAAACATGGAAGGCATTTATTATTATCCCATTAATGCCTGGTTTTGATTCCCCAGTTGATCAACCTGGTGCTTCAAGTTTAAGAGTTATTGTTCAATGCCAATATTGCAGTATTTCAAGAGGACCAACATCTATATTTGGTAAATTACAAAAGCTTGGAATTAATCCTCATGAATATATACATTTTTTCTCGCTTAGAAAATGGTCAGTATTTGGCCCAAATAATCTTCTGAAAACAGAGCAGCTGTATGTACACGCAAAATTATTAATCGTTGACGATAGAAGCTGTATAATAGGAAGTGCAAACATAAATGAACGATCACAATTAGGTAATAGAGATAGTGAGATAGCAGCGATTATAAGAGATACTGCAACTGTAAAGTCTAAAATGAACAATGAGCCTTATATTGCAGGCAAGTTTCCATTGGAATTAAGACAAAGATTGATGAGAGAACATATGGGATGTGATGTAGATTTAGTTGATATTGTTGAAAGAAAATTCGACAAATTAAGTCAATTAGCCGCCCTAAATTATAAAACGTTAAACACATTAACTGGTACAAACGTTAGAAAAAAGGACCTTCGTGATTCTGCTTTAATAGAACTTGCATATAGGGAGGTATTTGGATGTAGTTACAGTCCAGCATGGGAACAAAAATATGGAATAGATGCAAATTCATCTAATACAGAATGTTTTGGTATTTATAAAAAGCCAAGACCTGATGATAATACACGTGTATATGAAAGAGAAGTAGATTTAGACACCTTCGGTCATTTATCTGCCATACCTAGTATTAAAAAATATAGAAAGAAGAAAGTGCATTCTTTCAATTATCGGGCGGGTATTGATAATACTGGTGTGAAGAGTAATAAAGAGGTAAGCAAAGACCCAAGATTAGTTAATAATCATAAGCATGAGGAAGATGTTAATGGTAATGGTCCTGATGAATGGAATAAAGTTACTAAAGAGTTTAAAAGATCAGTAACAAAACAATTGCAGAAGTGGGCAAAAGAGTTAATGAGTTTTAAGAAAAAATTTACTGAAGATACGGAAAGTAATGAAAATGAAAACCTATTTTTACCATTTAAAGAAGATTTGGCTGCGTATATTAGTGATGAATCCATTAGTAATGAAGATAAATGGGATATGTTAAAGAGAATTCATTATTTACAATATCTTAATCATAAAGAGAACGCAGGAAGAAAAGTTCATGAATTGTCCACTGTTGATATTGAAATGGGCATGTCTACTGAAAGGTCCGATATTCAAGAGCATATTACTGATGATGATGATGATGATGATAAAGATGCGGAGTTAGAAAATCTTTTGAGGAAACAATTACCTTCAGGTGTTTGTTATAGAGAAGAAAAGATTATAGATAATATTTTAAATCTTAATTTTGTGGATCCATATTCATTTAGTGACCCAATATGTCCTGATTTTTTTGAAGATATCTGGTTTTGTACAGCCGTTAAAAATACTACTATTTTTAGAATGGTATTTCATTGTCAGCCAGATGATTGTGTTACGACATGGAGGGCCTACAAAAGCTTTAATGCCATGTACAACGCATTTGAAAGAAAACAAGCTACTCATAAAACTACTGATTCACCAATAGATTCTGGAAAGGATAAGCCAATAAAGAGTGACATTGAACTAGAGGGAAACCATGTTACTAGGGGTTCTCTAAATTCTTTGAATGATGAAATAAGACAAGAGAACTCAAGTTCTATAGTCTCTAAAGAAAGAAGTAATTTTCCGTCATATCATCTAAACGAAAATTTCCCCGGATATAATGACCCAATATTTAACAAACAAGATGCACTCAAATTACTGAGAAAGATTAAGGGTCACTTGGTACTTTTTGCCACTGAGTGGTTATCTGAAGAAGTTGACTCAAATAATTGGTTCTATAACGCCGATAGATTGGTTCCAATAGAGGTTTACAATTAATATCCACATTTTCGGTTCATATACAGGTAACCATTGATATATATATATGTGTGTGTGTGTTTATGCAATAAATTATGTTGTTATTGTCATTGTACTACTCCTTTTGTACTATTAATGTATAAAATTACAAATTCTTATTATTAACATAGTGATAATAAAAAGTGCAATCTTCCTTTCTTTTTTTTGAATTTGTATTATTCACACCCTCACCAACTTTTTGACCAAAATGAAAAAAAAGAAGACGAAAAAAAGAAGAGGAAGATAATTGTAGTTAACAATTTAAAAAGATTAACCAAGACCATATTAGTAAAAGTTTCTGAAGGGAACTAACCAAGTTCGCCTGCTATCGATTGTTTATTCAACTTAATACTCAAAGAATAATAATTTATATGTATGTGTGTGTATGTATAGTTCTTTTTCAGTTAGGAACCATAATAAACAAACAAGCTGATAAAGTATCAAAAAATAAACTGAAAAAAATTGACAAACCAAATTACATCAAGTTTATATATGTTTTCAAATCTATCATTATAAGAAGAAGATGTAACAAGAAGACAAATTAGAAATCTGAAACACAAGCGGCCAATAATACACCCAACGATAAAACTTATGCTAAAAGGGTTATATAAAAAGACAATCGGTTCAAAAATAATCTCAGCTATTACAATAAACTTTCAAGATAACCAATTTTACTAACAAATGGGAAATATTTAAAGTCTATTCTGACTTGAATAAACAAAAACCAAATAATAGAACTAGACACAGCGAAAAATCGAAGGCCAAAGAGACAGATATACTAATGACAGATACAAGAAACGAGGAAGAATGGCCGGTTCCGGATTCATACATCGTAGATCCTGATGCTGGAATTATTACATGTATCTGTGGTTACGATGAAGATGATGGATTTACAATTCAATGTGACCATTGTTTTAGATGGCAACATGCAATATGTTATGGCATTAAAGATATGGAGTCGGTCCCAGAAAACTATCTTTGTAATGTTTGTGAACCCAGGGATATCGATATAAAACTGGCCAAGCAGATACAGAGAAGACGATTCTCTTCTTTTTCTCTAGAGAGTGATATTAAAGATATTAATACTAGAACTAACAATAGAAAAAAAAGAAAGACAGAAGATAGTGAGCCATCTAATTCTAGAAGTAAAATTGGGGGTTCATTTCAGAAAGATGGTGGGAAGGAACCGAAAAGTGAATTAATTCCTCCATATGATCTTATACGAAAGAAGGAACATTTAATTAGTGCGAAAGATGCATTTCCTGCTGCATTTATTGATATAGATACTTGTTCTTTGAAGGACCCTTTAATTAAAGCTTTCTTAACTATGCATAAGGATGATTCATTTATTTTATCATACGAGAAAAGTAAAATACAGAAAGATAGTACAGAAGTAAGACCATATTCATCCATTGTCTATTCGCGTACATTTCCAGGGTTTAATAAATTGGGTATTTTTGCCACAAAGCCATGTCAGAAGGGGTCTTTAATATGCGAGGCTATTGGTGAATTGTATTTTAAAAAGCAATACTTAGAGGATTCTAAGAATCAATACAGAATATGGGGGATGCCAAAGAGGAAGGTGTTATTTCATGATGAGTGGCCAATAGTTATAGATCAACGATTATGTGGGAATGAAAGTAGATACTTAAGAAAGAGTTGTAAGCCCAACGTAGAATTGGTTACAGTAAAATCATTAGATGGTTCCATATCGTTTTGGTATCGTGCCATAAAAGATATTGAGGAAACTGAGGAATTGCAGGCAGAATGGCAGTGGAATAAGAAGCATCCAATACTAAAGTTGATCAACGAGGATACCAATATATCGGATTTATCTAATAATGAGAAAGGTATTCTACTGGAGTCTATTGACGCAATTTTAAGTACGTGTGAATGTGCTTGCGGTAGTAATAATAATAAACAATGTCATATTTTTAAGGTTAAAAGAATTATTAATACATATTGTAAAGCTATCCGTTCCAAGATGAATGTAAGATACAAATTCAATGAGGTAATTTCTAAATTAACATCTCAGCAGAAAAGAAGGGAGCCTCCAATCCTTCAGCGGTTGATTGCCGAAAACAAATTACAGCAAGAAGAATACACAAAGTTTTTAAAAAAATGTACTTCTAAAAAAACTGAGATTGATTCATATACAATTAAAAGGTTAGGTAAAAACCATATAGAAATGAATTTAACACTAAAAAGAAGACCATCTCCAATAGGGAATATTCAACAAGAATTGAATCATAAAAAAAATAGTTTTTCAAAACTGTTAAATTATAAGGAAGATAAACTGGATGATATCGACGAACTATCTATTCCAATTGAATTATTAGTAGATATTTCTAATCTAAATAATAATAAAAATGAGAAGGATAGTATTAAATTCTCTAATTCGACTTCTTTGAAAATATTGAATTTAATGGGAGGTTCTTTCAATGCAGAACAAGCAACAAAAGATTATGATATCATCGGGACTTTGCAACAAGCCAGCAACGTTATTTCTCGTTCATCAACACCTTCAGTCATTGCAGAGAGTACAGAATCGACTGTTGAACCAATACAAGATATGTATCACTCTAAACAGTATCCATTAGCAATGAGATCCAAGAAGAAACTGTCATTTGCTGATTATAAAAAAAAACTCAATAAATAAAATGAGCTGTTTGTTATGAATACATCTATGGTACATATGAAGTTACATTCTTGAACTATCTTTTTAAATAGTACATGGTCTTTTATAAAAATCGATATTAGTATAAGAACCCAGCTTCGAGAAAAAGAGTTGGTCACTAACAATTTAATTTAAGCGGTGAATTAAATATTTTTCAATTATCTTATTTAAAGAGAGTTATTTTAAAGAATTACAAGGATACTAGGAAATTATTGTATATAAAGATATAAAAATTACTATAACTTCTATTGGCATTGAATGTAGCAATAGTATCGAAACTTTGCTGCTCTCCAATGAATACCTGAAAACTAAAAAAAAAAAAATTGAGCATTCAAGGATTATCCAAACTTTAAACGAAACAACCGTCAAAAAATGTCACCAGAAAATAGTGAGGATTTTTTATAGACCAGGAACTTTCTTTTTTTTTACCCTGTGATTATTCGACTCAGTTTGGGTGGTAAAGAATACCAAAAATGTGTGTCATTTTGGTGTCCATAAAACTTGTCACAGGAATAGCAATATTATTTAGAAAAGAGGCGAATGTTTTTCCTGTTGAAAAGATCCTTAAGGTTTTACCTCGAGAACAACAAGAAATCAAAGAGTTAAGTAATATAATCCTAGATTCAGTTGCAGAAGATTTTTTATATTTTGGGATAAGATAATTTATCTTTTCAATATTGTCTTTGAATTCAGCGATAATTTAAACAACTCAAGAGCAGATTCGACTGGTGATAGATACGAAGAACACAAAGATAATATTTAAAAAGAAAATAGAAAATCTTATAATAATTTCCACAGAAACTATGAAAAAAATAAATGAACGAAACCAAAATGTTAAAAACTCACTACTTATTCCAATAAGAAAAAATAAAGGAGACCAAAAAGTCAATTAATACTAAATTATCTGTGAAGAAATAATTGGCTAATCAAAAGAAAGGATCTCTATTATCATTAAATGGGGAAAATGACATCTTTGGAAGAAATCGAAAACCTGTAAAGCATTTAAGGGCAACTCATGAAGAGAAGGATAGTAACGAATGTAAATGTTCAGGTATAGGGAAGTTGCATTCGATATTCTTTATTGCACCAAATTGTTTTTCATGTAGGAAATTTATATAAGTTAGAGTGGAATTAAACTTATAATTGTACATTTTGTGGTACTGAGTTAATTCATTTTAATAAGCGTATGCAATTGATAGAAACCTTAAAAGAGAAAATTCGAAAAACAATGATTAAAATGATAAGTCAAAAAAAAGAAAGAGATAAGAGATAGTATAAAAATAATCTGGTAAAATATATAAAATTTCAATAAGTATGGAAAAGAATCATCTTGATCAAGAAAACAAATTATTTGGTTTTATTGAAAGAGAAAAAGAGTGTGAGACAAGAAGAGAACATGTGTGAAGAGAATGAGATGAACAACAAAAGTTGAATGATAAATTTAAGTGAAGCTCATATGGCAAAATAGAAAAAGTAATGGACGAAGATTTAAGGAAAATTTAAGAACATCTTAAAAATTTATTTCATTTCCAAGAAACTTTCGCAGAAAGAACTAGGATTATTGATAATGTGAGTGATTTTAGTATATCAAATGATGTTGTTATTTAAGGAAGTGGGAAAAATTAAACCGTGAAAGAAATAGCAGGAAAGATATTTCTGTTGTTAGTGTAGAATCACCTTTGATGGAAAGGTAGTTATGAAGGATAACGATAAAATATACAGTAGATCTTATTTATGGATTAACTGATATAAGTGATGAAGATAATGCTAGAGGTTTGCCTATTCATGATTATAAAAATCAGTTATCGACAGAGAGATATATACAAAATTTACCTTGCAGTCTCATATTTGGAATTATGAGAAAGATAATGAACAAGTTGAATATCCAATATATATTGGTAATGATAAAGAAGAGCCTGGCAATAAAAAAGAATAGGGGGGGTCGAATTGGAAAACTAGGATCCAAATTAACATTAGAAATGAGACCTCTGTAGAACAGCAAATTTTTACGTTGTTATGGAGTTTCAATACTCTTTTTTCAACACGATAGAATATTTTACGTTTGTACATTTTTTTCTCTTAAAATATATATGACATATAATTATTTTTACTTGCCTGTTTAAAAGACGTATACATTAATATATAGATGAAAATAGGATGAATATAATTTTCATACTGTTAATAATTAAACTCATTGGCGGTGTCATTGACGATCATTCTTGCAGCCCTAAACATTGCATCTTTTGCATTTTCTTTCTTAGGTTTTTGTTTTGTTGAATCCTCATTTGATAACTGTTTCCTATTTTGAGCACCCATAACCTTTGGTCTTTCTCTTAAACCAAAACTTTTTGCCAAATGACCCAGATGCAAACATTTTACATTAAAGTAAACTTTCTCGGAAGATATATGAGTAGCATACGCCCTAATATGACTGTTGTACCCCTTCATAGCAATTTTCTTGAATTCTTCATCCTCTAATATTCTTCTTTCAATATTTAAATGCCATGTAGTTGCATTTGTGTCCCACTCTACGTTTTCTTTCTTTTGATCTTTGTACTGCTTTTTATCGTTTCTTTCGACATGCAATGAAGTAAATGCAGGTTTTAAAATATCTCGATCGAAGTTCAGAAGTTTCCAACCCATTGGATGGTATGATTTAATGTGTTCAAGATATCCTTCTTCTTCACCAGGTAAAAGGAATAATATACTCTCACCTCTTCTCCCGGCACGAGCAGTACGACCTATTCTATGTAAATGATCTTCTACCGAGAATGGTGGATCAAATTCAATGACTGTACCAACATGTGGTAAATCCAGACCTCTACTAGCCACATCTGTACAAAACATGATTAAATGTTTACCCTTAGTGACATCATTATTGGTCGCAAAACGTTTCAAAGTTGAAGTTCTTGTTTGTTGTGATAAAGAACCATGTAATTTATAAAATATAACATTTGGATCTGATTCATCATCAAAACAAGGAAGAACATTAGACCCCTTAGTTACCTGTCTTACTGAATCTGGTATGATGTTTTTACGGAAGGGGTCCATATTAGTGAACGCTTCAAAGTGAAATTCAACACTGTCAGAACAAGACAAAAAGACCATAGTTCTTAAAGTTTCGTCCATGTTTTGAGTTTCTTTGAATTTTTTTGTCAGGTCACTAAGAATGGCACCCAAAGTGACAAGCCTTAATTTAGGTGGAACAATTGTCACAATTTGTTTCAATTGATCAGGAGCTACTGATATTTCATTCTTATCCTTTTTATCTTTACTATTTGAAAGCAGTTTATAATTCTTTAAAGCAACATTTCCTAGTTTATTAACGTTACCTGTTGTAGTAGCGCTACATAAAATATGAACGATACGTGACGGAAGTTTTGAAAATTGTTTCAAGTTCAATGGAATATCATGAATAATATTAAGAATCTCAGTTAAAGTTTCTTCAAAACCTAATTCCATTAATTTATCGCCCTCATCTAAAATAACGTATCTAAGAGAAGAAGCTAATTGATCTCTAATAACTTTAGTATTTTGTAAATGATCTAGGATACGACCTGGAGTACCTATAATAAAATTACAACCTTTACGTAGTCTTGCCTTTTCAGATTTTTTCCTTTCACCACCGATTAATAAACATGGGACTAAATAATGGCAACATTGAGTCAGTGTTAAACAGACTTGATAAATTTGAGATGCTAATTCACGGGTTGGAGCAATTATCAATGCAAATGTTCCTGAGGTACGATCTATATGCACATTCATCTTTAAAAGATTTGACAAGACAGGAAGAAGGAATGCCAAAGTCTTACCAGAACCAGTCTGTGCATGAATAAACAAATCATTTTCCTTATTCTTGCACGAAATTAAATAAGGAATCACTAATTTTTGAATACTGGTTGGTTTAGTAATTCTCATTTTTTCTTTTAAATGTTTTATTAAGGTTTCGTGTGTTCCAAATGATTCAAAATCATCACCTGCTAGAGGTGCATTAGAAGGATTGATTTCTATAGTTTCATCTTGTTCATTAGTGTTTATTGACGTTTCAATTTCTCTATTTGAAGTAAACAAAGAAGAAACAATTTGGTTGTTAGCTAATTGAACCTTTTGATTCTTACCCTTTGATAATTTTTTATCTAATTCTTTGGTCATTTTATTACTAATTAGCACATTACTTGAACTTGTAGGATTGATTTTTTGTTTCTTACGATTAGTTTGTGACTTGACAGATAAATTTTCAATGTCACTACTATGCTTAGCTTCTTCATTGGAACCACTCCTGTCTTCGAAAGGTCTTTTAGGAAGAATACTCGTAGTATGTGAAGAAACCTTTTGTTTATTCAATTGTTTTCTCAACTTTCTTCTATCTTTCCATCTCCCACCAGTGATTTTATTACTAATTTTGTTATTTTTCTGAGATGTAGTATCATCATCAGTAACAAAATTTAAAATCATACCATCGTCGTCCATATTTAACTGAATATCTCTGCTTTGTTCTAGTTATAGTTCACAAAAAAAAAAAAGAAAAAAAAGAATATAATATTATACTATGTTATACTATTTGATAAAACAACAACGGTGAGTCAATCACCTTAACAAAATGTTAATTCTGCACTACTTTTCCCGACAGCAATTCTTTATTTTATCTCATCTCATCTCTTTCTAAATTTGATAATTCAAAAATTGGTGGAAAAAAAAAAATAGGTAAAAATTTTCAATTTTTCTAAACACTTACAGAAAACTTTTCAGATAAACGGAAATTTATATGGAATTGAGATTGTTTTTGGATTGAAGATGCATCTAAACGTAAGTTCAAATCTTAAATACTTTTAGCTTTACGTTTCTCCTATATAACGCCGGCTTGTTTCGATTGAAGTTAGATATGTGTGAATTGGTAAGAAAAGTGCACTGAAAATTTGGATCATTCATCTAGTTATTATAAACACAGACATAAATACATTCACCAACGTATATATTTATAACACAGTAGATAGTAAGTGTATTATAAAATTAAAATAGAATATGAGTGGTAATAGCTTATTTGTCAAGGAGGAAGAAGAGGAAGAAGATTATGAAGTCAGACAACAAGTTGATATTGAGGGTGATATTGACATGATACAAGAATCAGAGCATACTGAGGTCCGATCCAATGATCTTGTTAAAGAGTCTAAAAATGAAATAGACGATAATACAGATGTTATTAAAAAAGAAGAAGATCAAAAAAGTATAAATATTGACAAGAAAGAAGAGGAGGAGGAGGAAGATAATGATTTATCACAGGAAGGAGATGATGAAGAGGATCCTGTGGTAGAGGCTTATCCAATGTTTATGGCAGGTAAAGATGAAAATCTTCATATATTACAATATGTCAATAAAGCTAAGTTAATAGGTAAAAGACCTACAGAACATCCACTTATTTCATCTGCAAGATACAAGAAGGCATCAAAACTATGGGAATTGGATATGCCTTTAGATGAAGAAGCATTTTTCAGTAAATATAAAGCCGAGGATAAATGGGATGGTGTTGAAGTACAGACTTTAAAAGGTGTTGGTGTCCCCAATGAGGGTCAATATATTGCATTTATTAAAAAGAAAAAGATTTATCTTGCACCTGTTAAAGATGTTTCTCAATTAAGACCATACTTTAAATATATAGATGCTTCTATCCAGAAGATTAAGAAAGAAGAATCGAAAAAGAATCAAAACACAGCTACTGCTCAAAAGACTCAAATGGTTACAATGTCAGTTAAAAGTGTAAACGATCCAACTCAAAACAGATTGACAGGGTCTTTACTAGCTCATAAAATAGCAGATGAAGAGGCATCGACGGATTTGCAATGGATAGAGGGTACTGTTGAACAATTTCAAGAAACTTTGATAAAGGAATCACATGAACATGACTTAAAACCATTAGACACTAGAGAAAGTTATGTGTCAAAATTATTTTCTTGATAACGAACAATGGCTAGTATATATATAAAAAGAAGTAAAGGGAAGATGTATATTTCTTTTCTTTGTTTTAATATAGATCTTTTTCAAAAAATAATGTTTATTTATAATTTTATGAGTATATATTAATTTCATATATGCATGCATTTATCAAACTCTCTATAGCAATTTCTTGATAATAATATATATATTTACATATAGATATTTATATACCTGTCACTCCCCAACTTCTAATCATACCACATTTTAATTAATTCTTCTGAAACAGCACTTGGTGTTAAAACACCAAGATCTGTTATTAAAGCAGTAATATATTCTTGAGACGTATAATCTATTGTAGGTCCACTTATCTTACACTCAGAGTCAGTTGTATTACGTGAAAAATCCAAAAATTTATTTTCCATTGGTAAATCGTCAGAAGATAATGGGAACATACGAACAAACTTATGACTCTCTGTGACAACATAGAATGGTTTTCTTGCATTTTTAGCTAAAACACCAAGAGGATATGTACCAATGACATTAATGATACCACCACTTTCCGCAACACCCTCAGCACCAACAAACACCTTATCGACTTTAGTAATAATGGAACCAACTGCATTATCCACCACTAATGTGACAGGGATACCTCTTTCTGCTAATAGAGAATAAAGCTGTTCACCTTGATTTGAAGGTCTTGTTTCAGTGACAACACATCTAAATCTAATTAAATTATCGGCTGCATGACATAATAAAGAGAAAACAGCTCTAGAAAATCCGTGAACTAGGATAATATCATCATCACTAATAAAATCAATACCAATTTCAGCGATTTTGTCACGAGAAGATTTGGCTCTTGAGACGAATAATTGACCATTTTCGATTAAATGTCGTTTACAATTTTCCCAATCACCATATAGATGCAGATTTCTTAAAACAAATCTCATAAAGATATCACAACCCGCTCTAAGAGACACGGAATTTGGAATTGTTTTAACTAATTCATCAACTGCTGATTTAATAGAATTTATAACTTCTGCTGCTGTACCTGGATTTTTGACTCTTAATAAAGTGACTAACGCCTCAATAGCAGCGATTGGCATAGTCATTTCCGAATCATCTTCCAAAAACTTCAAATAGGTTTGAGTAATACTAAAATCTTCTGACATAATTAAACAAATTAAAACCTAAAATACTTTTCAAATAAATGGAAAAAAAAAGGAACGAAATTTAAGTCTAATCTGTATATTTATCTATATTTAAATATAATAATTAGATCCACAGTAACCTTTTTAGCTATGTTAGTTATCTTGAGTGTTTACTATTTAGACCACTAGTACCCAAATCTATTGTTAAAAGTATACACACACATTCGAATACGTATATATACAATATTACTGATTCAATATGGTTTGGTTTTATGTACATTTACATATCTTTATTTTCATTGAACAAACCAATTCTTCCCGCAATTTTATTTTTTTTTTTTTTGAAATTTCCCTTGCCCTCTTCGAGAATTGAAAAATTCATTTTTTTTTTTTTCACTTTTTACAGTTAGTTGGTAAACGCAAAAAACGAGTATGTCCTTTCCAGTTGTTTGGTTTTTTAAGGAATTTTGAAATTTTTAAAAACGTATGAAGGTTTTGGCTAGTGAGGTTAATCATTGTATAATATTCCATAGCATCTACGGAATTAAATATATATCTGTTAGAAAGATCCATTCTTTCCTAGTTTTTCATGGATTTAGAAAAACAAGGAACCTATTAATGAGGGATTATGTTATCCTGGACATCAATTCAAATTTTGTCCAGTAATCACAGAGACTTAAAAAAAAACTCATATACAAACTCAATAATTAAATTAAGGATACAACATTGTACTCTGTTAGCGAAAATAGAAACTGACCTTCTTCTTGATTTTTAAAACTAATATAATATGTTGTTTAAAATCATATTTAATTATGGTTTTCATTCGTTTTAAAAAAATTTTCTTTCCGTTATCTCGAAAGGGAATAATTGTAAAAAAGTAAATAGTAAAAATCATCAGACAAACGTTGCTAGAAAATAAGATTCAATAATACCAAAAATATATCCCTAGTAAATTTTGGGGCCTTTCCTATTTTAATTGTTTATCCTTATAAGGTATTTCATATTTATTCCACAAGAACAATAATTTTATTTATCTACACTATTTTAGTAAACATTATAAAGTTACCTTGATGATATTACTTTTTTTCCCCTCTTGTTATCATAGAAAATGTGACCTCCATCAACGAGGTATGAATAGTAAGAGAAAATATTATTAATATTTTTTTTGAAGATGTTTATAATGTACACTAATTAAGAAGAAAGGTATCATATTGTAAATTGATTTCGTTTATTTTTAAAAAAAATCTGGTTGTAAAGGTATCATATACGAGGTTTGTTCGAGTCAATGTAATTATTCACATTGTTTTATTAAGGCAAAAGAAACAATCGAAAATATTACGTTTCATCTCAGAAAGTACGCAAGAGTAAATTATTCGCTTAAAAAAAAATATAGTGATTTTTTCAAAACTAGATTCTTTTACAATATGATCTAATCCATTCATTTTACCTTTAAAAGTTGAAATTGATACTGCCAGCTTTTACAAGAGAGATCAATAATATTAACAAGGATTTGCTAAAAAGGAAAAACAAAATAAAATTAACTGAAAAATAAAGGTTTAAATGTAGAAATAAAAAACATGAAGAAAATGTAGGGTAAATTTACCTGAGAATGGAGGATAATTCAAATATTTCGAACTCATAGGGAAACAAAAACTTTTAAATATAATTAACTTTAAAAAATATGTGATAGGTTTTGATAGGGGTTTTTTTGTATTTTTTTTGCAAGAAAGATGTGCTTAATTTGGTGAATAAATAAAAATTAAGAGTATAATAAAGTCTTTCAACAGTGTTCTTAATTAAACCCACCTGAATAGTAACTGGTGATGTTGTATAATTGTCCGTTAAAAAATGAGAATATTGTAGAAAATGACAAGACATATTAACACAGAATATTGTCGAAAATGACAACGCATATAATGTCTTAATCTGAATTTTTTTAGCTAATATTATCGTAGCATAGTTTATCTATTGTTCTACTACTGTTTGGCTACCTCAACTACCCTCCTATTCAAATCTATATAAAGGACATCTATCCTAACATTCAAATCCCATGTTCAGGTTACTCTCCTCTATAAAATATTTTATATATATATAATTAGAATAAGTCAAGAAGAGGATACAACAAGACTATATACCATAGAATATACTATATTATAAGACCGTTTTAATAATTTTATATCGTTTGTAGTACTTACTGTCTTCACTTTGTAGTGTTGTTTTATTAAGATATATTCACTGCGCTTTCTGTTTAATATTATTCTTTACTTAGTTTTAGTTAACTGTGAAAAAGTGTAGTAAAGTGTAAAGTGGTAAGTCTATAATATGGTACGGGAAGCGCAACGAATATCTAACGGATATTATAATGGTTCGAAGACAGTAATTGATACAAACGGTAAGTCAATTACTAACGGTCTTAGTTAATATATTAAACGGCTATATACGATAGTAGGTTCTTACTTAGTTCGTTATTCCTATATATTATACAATGTTACACAAGGAAAGGACCTGAAGATGAAACTTGAATGTTGGAGAAGGTGTCCTTTATATATGTTTGGGAACTAGGATGGGTTAGATAGCTAAGAAGTAGAGGAACAATAGACAGGCTATGTTCAGTTGGTATTAGCTAAGATTTGTTTCAGGTCTGGCCAATGTCGTAGGAATTTGTCAGCACTTTGTATTTGTCAGCACTTTGTATTTGTCAGCAACTTAGATTTGTCAGCAACTTGGATTTGTCAGCAACTTGGATTTGTCAGCAACTTGGATTTGTCAGCAACTTAGATTTGTCAGCAATTGGATTTGTCAGCAACTTGTATTTGTCAGCACTCTTCCTAATTCTAGAATTTTCTATATCTCACTATACAACATCTTCCTCTCCCTCTTTGGAACTTTGTTTCCACAATTGAACAAAGTTATCTACTAACGACTGACCAATATTAGCGGGAAGCAGGTTAAATTCTTCAACCGGATATTCAACTGTAATAGTTGGATCGACGTCTTCCATATGGCAGTAAAACAACTTATTATCTTTATCATAACCGACAACATTAATAATCTCATTGACACGGAGTTTCCTTTCAGCAGCAGTATTTGGTGGATCTTTTGGATAACGATCTTTCCTTAACTTCAACGGCTTCAATTTCTCGACATTAATCACTCTGTGGGTTTTCTTCATGGACGGTAAATCCAGTTCGTAAGCATTGTCGTTGATCTTTTTCACAATCTGGAATGGACCTACATATATTGGTTGTAGTTTCAAATATTGACCTCTCTTAAAGTAAGCATCTCTGTGGAGCAGCACGAAGTCTCCGACTTTGTAAGTAACTTCTTTCCTCCCTTGGTTATGGTTAACTTCCATGTTAACTTGGTTTTCGGTCAAAAAGTCCTTGGTACGTAGTGTAATTGCTTGCAACTTTGTAGCGAGTTCCTGCGTTGCATCGTGACGGGAAGTAGACGCATGACCGGTTAGAATGACGGGTTCATTAGGAATATAACCTAGATCAACTTCGAAGGGAGCAGCCTTGGTAGTTCGGTTGGGCGTTGAATTGTATACAAATTCAATGTGGGGCAGTAAACGATCCCATTGACGGTGATTATTGCCAGTGTAAGTCTTCAGTAACCGATTCAGCGTCTGAATGGTTCGTTCAGTTTGTCCATCGGTTTGAGGATGATTAGCGGAAGACATCTTTAATTTAATATTCAATCGTTTTGCCATTTCTTGGAATTCAGCGGACGTGAAGCGAGGATCTCTATCGGAGGTGATTGCTTCAGGAAAACCATGGTAAGCGAAAACGTAGCGGAATAAGGCATTAATCACAGCTGTAGTATCAAACGGATAGCTACCAGCAATCATATGTGTTCTTTTAGAAAACATATCCACGACTACCATAATCATATTGTTACCTTGTTCAGACTCGGGTAAACCAGATACAAAATCAATACTAATATTTAACCAGCGACCTTCAGGGACCTCGGAAGGCATCAGTAAACCTTGCTTGTTTGGGCGGTGAGACTTGACAAGTTGGCATTGCACACATGAGGCAACATATTCATTAACGGTGTGGAATAAATTCGGCCAATAATAACGGCTTGCAATCTTATTAAATGTAACGGAAGCACCAAAATGACCTCCATATAAACCATGATCGTGGTATGTTCGAAGGACCTCTGTCCTTTTAGTAGCGGGGACAACGTAGCGTTCCTTGTAGTAGATAATGTTGTCAACGACTGTGAAGCAGCTTCGAAAAGTTCGAGATAAGGTGAACTTTTTCATGTACTTCTTATATAACGAGGAATTACATATCGCTAATTCCTTTTCGTCTAGCTTGCACATATATACGAGACAGGAAGTACATAACGGATCAGTTAGATAATCATCATACCAACTCTTCGGATCTAAGACGACGGCGGCTTCCTCGACAGCAGCGACAGCGTAATCGGCTCTGGATATCGCATCGGCGACTAAATTTTTGGGACCGGCTAAGTATTCTAATTTAATGTCGAATTCGGACAATTCGTTTAACCATTTAGTTACTCTACGTGACGGCTCTTTATTGTTTTGAGCGGTTAACAGATTAATGTGATCTGTTCTTAGCGTGAACTTTAATCCATGAAGCATGTATTTGAAGTGTGACAACGCTTCTACGATGGCTAATAGTTCGAGATCACCGGCAGAGTAATTCTTTTGAGCACCTTGTAAGGTTTTTGAAAAATAACCAACAACACCAACTAGTTTTCCTTGTTCATCAATTTCTTCGAGTACAGCACCTAACCCGATTTTCGAAGCATCAGTAGTCAATCTGTAGCGTCCATTAGGTTTGAATGAAACAAGTATTGGGTTCGAGGTCAGGTGTGACTTTAGTAATGCGAAACTGTCATCTTGTTCGTTCGACCACTTTACTTTACCATGTATAAAATCTTGAATCGGCTGTTGTATATGCGAGCAGCGGGGAATAAAACGGCGGTAATAATTAATCATGCCCAAAAAACGTTGAGCGTCCTTGACAGTTTTTGGTGTTGGGAAATTGTCGATAGCGGCACATTTTGAGATGAGCGGTTGAATTTTGTTTTTCGAGATGGTGTAACCTAAAAATTCAACAGATTGGGCGGCAAAGTTGCATTTCTTCTTTTTTACGATAAGTTTCTCCTTTTGCAATCTTTGCAAAACAATGTCTAGGTGTTTCCAATGTTCGTCGACGGTGGCAGAGTGGACCAAAATATCATCGAGGTAAACACAGACAAAAGGTAAGTCTCTAAAGAGATCGGCCATATAACGGGCAAAAGTACTTGGGGCATTAACGAGACCAAACGGCATGACGGTGTATTCATACTTTCCATTGGGAGTGACGAAAGCGGTTTTAAAACGGTCACTTTCCTTCATAGGAATCTGGTGATAACCTGAGTGTAAATCTAATGTAGTGAATATTGTAGACGAGCCTATTTTAGCTAGTAAGTTATCAATCCTAGGTAATGGAAACGGGTCTTTAACAGTAACGGAGTTCAAAGCTCTGTAGTCCACACACAAACGGTATGTGTTATCTTTCTTCCTAACCAAAACTACTGGGGAGCTACATGGGGATTTCGATGGCACAATAAATTTCTTTTCTAGCAGATCAGCGACGATTTGATTTATCTCTTGTTCTAACTTAGGGGTAGTTTGATATGGTTGTCTTCTTGGTAAACGAGCATCAGGCTTAATATCTATTTCATGTTCAACTTTAGATTTTTCATCGAAATTTCTCGGAGGTAAATCATTACGAACCGTAGAGGAATATTTATCTTGTAGCCAGTCGGGCAATACATTAAAACGATCATCAGCACCAATTTCGAAAACCTTAATAGCGAAAATAACAGCAGCATCGGAGTAAATACTATCGGTGTCTTCTTCAGTGATCATTGACACAGTATACTCAGGAACGGGTTTCTTTGCTTCGAGCAATTTACAAAGGGACGGGTGTGATGATATAACTGGGTGCCCAAGAATAATTTCAAAACTAATCGAGTTAGTAACATATACGGGTGCTTTAATTTTAACGTCATCAAGTTCGAGTGAAACTTCAACAGATTCACTATTTATTGCAGATTCGGATGACACGACACCTCTAAAACGGAATGGCGGGGCAATAGTACGTGCTAACTTTAAGCGGTCAGCAATATCGGCTCTAATAAAAGATGTAGGAGAACCAGTGTCCACTAACACATTTACGGGCACTCCTTTAACAAACATTTTAACTTGACAATTACTACCAACGAGTGGATAGGGATCGGACACAACTGGAGCTAAAGTAATGGTGTCATTGAGGTTTTGTTTACAGTGATTGGTTCTTAGGGGGAAGGTAATTCCCCCTTCTTCTTGAAAAAGCGACGCTACCAATTGTAGTAAAGTGTAAAGTGGTAAGTCTATAATATGGTACGGGAAGCGCAACGAATATCTAACGGATATTATAATGGTTCGAAGACAGTAATTGATACAAACGGTAAGTCAATTACTAACGGTCTTAGTTAATATATTAAACGGCTATATACGATAGTAGGTTCTTACTTAGTTCGTTATTCCTATATATTATACAATGTTACACAAGGAAAGGACCTGAAGATGAAACTTGAATGTTGGAGAAGGTGTCCTTTATATATGTTTGGGAACTAGGATGGGTTAGATAGCTAAGAAGTAGAGGAACAATAGACAGGCTATGTTCAGTTGGTATTAGCTAAGATTTGTTTCAGGTCTGGCCAATGTCGTAGGAATTTGTCAGCACTTTGTATTTGTCAGCACTTTGTATTTGTCAGCAACTTAGATTTGTCAGCAACTTGGATTTGTCAGCAATTGGATTTGTCAGCAACTTGGATTTGTCAGCAACTTGGATTTGTCAGCAACTTAGATTTGTCAGCAATTGGATTTGTCAGCAACTTGTATTTGTCAGCACTCTTCCTAATTCTAGAATTTTCTATATCTCACTATACAACAAAAAGTACAGGAGCTTGTTCCTCATGGCCCAATGGTCACGGCGTCTGGCTACGAACCAGAAGACTCCAGGTTCGAGTCCTGGTGGGGAAGTTCTTTTTTTGCTTCAGTTTTGCAAAACCTGGATCTTAGATTACAGGCGTAAATCTTAATATTCTAAAATAAAATAGATAAAAATAGTTATTTAAATAATAAACACAGATAATAATAACTAGAATAAATAGTGCTGGATTTTACAAATTTAGGAAATTACCTTGCGGGTTGTTTATTTATTATGTTAAAAATGTTTGCAAATATCTGAAATATATTTTTATCTTCCACAAATTTTTTATATATCTACAGAAGTAATAGAAATGTTTGACCATATATAGGTTTGAAGTATGTATTGTCATCATACATAGAAAAGAACCGAAGAATTCTATATCAACTAAACACCACTATATTATTATGTACGATTGTTACATGTCTACTTACCCTTATGTCCAACCTCACCAAATATATAAAAAAACATGTCCTTTTCTTCCCAAATAGCAAATATACAACAGTGTATAATTCTATTTCTTGGTCGTCTGTCTCTCATGTTGTTTAGTCCTTCTTACAGCAGCCTCTCAAGCTACTATTATATCTCACAATTTTATACGCCACAAATAAGCTCTCCTTTGACAACAACAGGTTGCAAAAAATATAACAAAATAAATTTGAAAATACAATTAGATCCATACTTCGTATCACAGAATAATACAGTAGTACCTTAGGACGTGGAAAAACCTGGAATAACTTATTTCCTGTAATATTCCTTATATTATTATTTAGGATTGCTTTAGAAAAGAAAGGGTTAGTTTCATTTTTTCTAAACTTTCCTTGTTAAAAATTTTTACGAACATATATAAAAGGCAGTGGCAACCAACGTGAGGAATAAGGATGAAGAAGAAAAACATCAAGGATAGATATAAAGCATATGAGTATATATACTATATATATATATATTTTTTGTTCCTAATATAATAGGTATAGAGATAGAAAAATACATATATAGATATATATTAATGTTACATCTACAGATATAGAGTTAGTTTATATCCAATATCTATTCAAGTGAATTATTGTTACTATTGTAACTAGGCCAACAGTTATTAGAAGCACATAACCATAAGATTATTACGTTTCCGCTGTCTAATTGGGGGTTTTGTTTTTTTTTTTAATTTTTCTTAGATTTGTACAATGTTTTTAGACAAAAAATAGGCTCTCAAATATGTAACATAAGTTATGTTCATAGAGATACGAGTGTTGAGAATGAGAGCCTGAGACTAATTAATAAATTGCAAACATTCCCAATTTTATTCTATTTTTTTATTAAGGTTGTTATTATACAAATAGAAATAAAGTTCTTCACCTTCTTTCTCTCTATACAATAAAAAAATAATTATATTCAAGAAAGTAAATAAAAACTAAAAGTCAGATATGAGAAAAAAATTTGTATTTTGATATATACAAATTTTGAGGGGATCTTTTCTCTATGAACCGCAACACTTTAACCAAATATTCTCTTCGACGTTTAGTTTTACCTAAACGAAATTATTCTATTTCTATTCTTTGTATTTTGATGAAATCTCATTGTTCTATTTTTTTTTTATTCTAGAACATTTTATTTCAGCATATATATATTTCTATACGTATCTGTCTTTGCCTATGGAACCTGAAAAATAATAATTTAAAATATTACGGTTAAAATTAATTGAGGTGAAACCAGTAGTAAAACTCTGCAGTTTCATTTCCATTTTTTGTTAACTCCTGTCTTGTTTCTTGGGAATTAATATTTCTCTTCCATATATCCTTATTTTAGGTAGATTCCTGTTTAGAAAAATAAGTGATTTTTATTTGAGTTTTTTTAATTTCTATAACTAAAATTGTACAAGTGCTCTGTGTATATTTCAAGTAAAATAAATTGACTACATATTTTACTCTGCAAACTCTTCAATATCTTTATATAATATAAAAAAACTAATATACAAATTGAATAGAAAATTAAAGTGCATGAGAACTTTAGTAATTTTAATTTCTGAAAGTACTAAGTTTTTAAACTTTTTATTTTTTTTTTTTTTTCCAGAATTTAAACACTCATATTTAATAGTTTATATTGTTTTTAATTATCGTTGAAAGCAAATTTCTTTGAAATATGACTTCCCTGAAAAATTAAAGCTATTGTAGTTCAATAAATCATTGTACTAGTTAAAAAGAAAAAATAAAAATTTTATAGATAAAAATATATATATATTAAATGTAATTTGTTTATTTTAAGAATATTGGTTTTGACTTTTACTGTTCTAACCATTTGTTAATTTTTTCGAGGTCCTATTTTTCCAAAGACCAAATTTTTTGTACTAAACTATTATTTTTAACAAATTGAGAATAATATTTGAAAATTTCTTTCTAAATGTCTTATAATATTGCTGGAATGGAAGATTCTAGAATAAAATATGATGAACTAATAAGATTTTAATAATAGATTATCCCTTGAAGATAAATATTCCAGCAAAAATATTTCATAGTAAAATATGTCATTAATAAGATATTTTACCCCTTGATACTTAAATAGGATACTCCTAGTTTCCTAAAACGTTAAGATGATATTTTACCAATTAGCCCTGAAATAAATACAGTGGCAAATAACATTGTACAATAATATTCGATACTCATTTCCAAACATATATAAGGAACCTGAAGTAATCGATAATCTAAATTATTTCCTCACTCCTTTTACACATTACATGTTTATGCTATTATACATTATTATCTTTTATATAGCTTCTAGATCACGGTAGAACGATCATTGAATAACATTTACCGAAGAACAACTATTGGACAAACCTCTCCAATATATATAACACATATAAAAGCTTAATGTTGTGATATAAAAGTGTATTATAATCACGTGACAAGATGTTTGGAAAAATTTTCAGTTATGAAAATTTTATATAAAAACCAACGTCGAGAAATACTATGTTGTTTATAAGATCTGTATATACTTTGCCACCTATATAGAAGAAAGGTGAGGGGTATTGTATCATCTCCTATGGACATGATGGCACATTATAGAGCCTCATAAAGTGATCTAAATACACTACAGTCTATGAATGTGCATCCTCTGTCTAGATTTATAATATCCTTGTAAGTTATAAAGGATTTTTATTAATTAAATGAATTTATTAATACACTAGTCTAAGTAAGCGTTATATTATTCATTATAATACTCATAAGGTGATCTAAATACACTACAGATTATAGAGAATATGTTGGATATAACTTTTGGTCAAGCCTTGAGAACTCAACACTTAATACATATTCAAAATAATTTTTCAAGTTAAGGATGTATGCTAATAATAACATTAGTGACGGCACTCATTCTTATCAAATATAGAGTTCAATTAAAAAAACAAAATGTAACTATAACTACTTTTTTTTTTTAATAACGTGGTTTCAACCGAATTTCAGTTTTTCTATTTTATTTTTTTTTTCTTTATAAAAAATGTACATTAGGAGTTTCATCACCTTTAAATCAAAGACACAACTTTTGTAGCTTTATTAAAATTCTCTCAAAAGGATTAATACAACAAAAAACAGTTTCCCAAATTTATAGCTTGTTCACTGAATCTTTAAAACAAAATAACAAATTCATTCTTTTAAAAAACAAGTTTTTTTTTCCATTCTAACTTAAACTAAATAAATAATTATTTATTTGAAACAGAGTTAAAAATATTAAAAACAAAAACTACCTCCTCTTTGTTTTTTTTAATGATATCATAACTTATAACAAGAATACTATGATTTCTTTACCTATACCCTATGTACTTTCTTCAAAATTGATTGTTGTAAATACTTGTTTCAGCCTTCATATACACCCCACCTTCCATAGATATATAAACTAACTAATTTCTGGATTTAAATACAATATTTTTTTGTTGTAATATGTTACATAGTACATGCTTCATTCAACTATGCATCCCATTTTCAACAGAAAGAAATTCTTTCTAATACAAAAAATGAGGTAACCAGTTGAAAAGAATCTTTTTTTTGTTATATTTTAATTTTTTATATGAGATGTATATATTTTTTTATATGTGCATCTCCATATTTTTTCTTGGTTTAATATATCACAGAAGAATATACTTGTGTCTAATATTTTTTCTACTGCAAGTAGAATTTACGAGCAATACACATATTCATTGTGTCCAACCCTGAGGTATATATTCTGAAATACAACTTATGTTAGAGCGATATCAATTATTCTATATAATAATTTTTAATATTTCAACGCTATTGAATGAGGACCTAAGTCAAAACTTACACATTTGTGACCCTGCCTTTAAACAATTTCACACATTTTTTCACCATATCTGGACTTCTCTAAGAGTTTTTGGTTATTATATTACTCTTTTATTCATTTAAATATGTTTTTTGTACTTAACAGTCCCCATGAACATACTCAATCATTCATGAAATCAAGAAAAAGGTTACTTGATATACTCTTCAAACGGATTAACAGACAAAGGTCTTTTTATAACCATTAACATCTTTTAGAAAAGTGGATACACGCCTAATAAGATCAGTTTGGAATAAAGCATGAAAAACAAAAAAAAAAAGAGAAAGAAATATAAATAAAAGAGAATTAAAAAACAAAATAAATATTTGATAAAAGTTCAGTCTATATAGGGTTTTCTATTAAGAACTCGGCAATCTCATCACCGAAAAATTTAGTTAGTTCACCTTCGGAATCATCTAAATTAGTAATTCTTTGTGCAAGAAGAATTAAATCGTAGTTGATCAGCTCAGTGACTCTTGAATCATGTTTATAATCCGAATGTGAAGTAACAAAATCACGGAAAAAATGTGCAGTAGTAGGCAATTTACCACTTGCTCTATCCGATATAAGTTTTAAATAATAGTAGAATCTGTTATGTGTCTCTGAGTGTTTCAATTCTTCCCACGAACTTTGAATCCATTTTTTCTCCTTCAATATTGGATTAATAAATACTTCAAAAATACCGTTAATTTTATTATGGAAGATTTCATTAATTGTAAAAAGACTAGTCTCGCCATCATCCGTATCAAATCTGACTTTCCAATGGAACTTTTCATTGACCACAGAATCTCTCTTATGTGCAATATCCATATTCTCCCAAACTTTCGACATATTCAAGTATGGATTCAATTTATCATACGATGCCAAGATTGATTCCACGATAAAGTAAATGAATATTGCATGAGCAGCATTTTCAAACTCCGTCAATTGAACTTCCAATGGTCTAAATTCCACTCTCCAACCAGGAACATTTTTATTACTTGGAATAGCTTTCTGTGTAGGAGGTTTAAACCTTAAAGTTTGCCAATTAGTGGACTGAATATTTTCAAAATGGTTAGTGGAAGTCTCACGATCCTGCACGATACTCTCCTCAAAGATCGACACAGGGTCTCTAATGAACAAATGGGCGAAATGTTTAGCCAAATCGTAATCCAAGGGGGCGATATTGTTTTCCAACAGCCTTTTCAATATTTTATCGTTAATTGGCACATTTGTGTCATTATAGAATCTGTTAAAGAATTTGTTATGACCACCAAGGTATAGATCGACTGCACTGTACCTTGATTTCGGTATCCTTTGCAAAGAATGTTTAGCGGTGTCACTGAGACCACCTTTCCCATCAGGATTATACTTAGGTAAAACTGGGTCCACGTTACGTTCGTATGGGGTACGACAATCCACAGCACCAGATATGACATTCCATCTAACGTCTTGATCTGCGAGCCAGCCTTTAAACGCTGGAGCAGCAGCAGACAAACATAACATAATGGGAGCGAAATTGATCAAAGAATCGTAAAGAAACCTTGCTCTTTCAATGTTAGGAGCCTGGTATGTCATTTGTAGACAAGAGGAACCCATCCCAAACCCCATAGCGTCCAAATAGATATGCCCAGGCTTAGAGGCATGGAAAGATTCCAAATCTTCTGGAATAAACCAATTTCTTTTGTATATGGTAGTGTCATGGTCCGGTGTATTTAGATCTTTAAACATTGGAATATTAATAGAGACCTTTTCACCACGTCTTTCTCTAATATTAGAAGTTAAAGTTGGGAACCGTACATGTCTGTTAATGACTTCATCAGGTAAGAAAAGAGACCTAGATGCAGAGTTTTTATGATTCCAAGGGTTTGATATATTGATAAAATGGGGTGAACCCAGCCTTGGGAAAGAAGTCAAGGATAAAGTGACGAATTTCTCATTATCTTTGTTGTATTTGGATAATAGATCATTTGCGATAAGTCTTCTTGATCTCATATTAGTTTCTACAAAATTCTGATCAAATTTCAAACCATTGTAAGGAGACATTGGAGTAGCTTCTAACATGTATCTGCCATATTCAGGATGAAATTCGACATCAAATTTTTGACAAAGATATTTAAGAGTAGTATTCAATTGAGTGAGAATATTATCATGTCTGACGTCGACCATTGCATTTTTATTTAAAGGATCCAATTCAATCATCATATATTCCAATTCATCGCCCCATAACAAAGGATCATTATCTCTCTTTGAAGAGAATTTGAAGACTTGTAACAGTTGTTCAATCCCTTCATTTCTAATATAATCAGAATAATTTCTTGCCTCATACCATGGTAGTGGAGTACCAACAACCAACAATCCCATAATTCTCAAAATTTTTTCTTTCTCCGTTTAAAAGTTCAATTCTAGTTGTATTTCGTTGTTTTAAGTTTTCAAAACGAAAAAAAAAAAGTTTGAAATTATATATACGGAAGTGAAGAGACTTTATCTGCAATGGATTGGGATAAGAGGTCAATACAAATAAACACACCGATGTCACACGATGTTAGAATAAACAAGAAGAAGAAGAAAAGGCAAAATAAAAAACAAAAACAAAAAAAAATTAAGAAAAAGAAATGAAAACAATCAATATACGATATATATATATATATATATATATAAACTTTGATAGAACTTACATATTTATACATATATATACATATATCTAAAGGAGGTTTTAATGTTCATCAATATCTTGTTTTTTTTTTTTTTTTTTTTTTTTTTTTTTTGTTTTTTCTCCTTTTTTACCCATATTTCATCATATTTTCTTAGTAATCAATATTTTTAATAATCTACCATTTTCTTCATTATGTTTATCTGATGATGATGATGATGATATTTTTGATTACTAATGAAGAAAAAGCAAAACAAAAAAACAAAAAACAAAAAGAAAAATACTCAACTAAGGAAAGTTACACACACACACACCCATACATTATATACATTTTTAATTTACACAGTTATTTATTTTGGAAATTGTCCCTTTACCTTTTTTCTTGCCTTGAATTTTTCCTTCCTTCTTATTAGGAAAATTTAAATTCCTACTACTATTATCATCATCATTAGTAATAAAAGAGAGTAAGAAGAGAAGGGAATATATATGTGTGTGTAATGTATGGGTGTTGTGTCTCCCTTTGTCTCTCTGTCCACAATATATCTATTGTTAATTAATTGATTATAGATCCTTTTTTTTTGTTTTGTTTACTTTGAAATTTGCCGTATTTTATAAAATTTTCTCCACAGTTTTTTCCTTTCTTTCTTTCTTTCTTCTTTTTAACGGTAACTCCTGTTGGGTGTGTGGGTGTATACACTTTTTTCTACTTTCCTCTTCCTCCTCCCATGTTTCTTGAAATATTGATCTGATTCTAGGGTTATTTTTTTGAGGAATTTCTGATAGTTGTATAGATGGAGTTTTGACAAACAGGGGAAATGTTAGGATATATCTGTATATTTATTAATATATATTTATATTTGAAAACATGAAATAATAATGTCTCTAGATGACAAAGTAGTAGACATATTTGGACAGAAAAAAAAAACATTTATTCATAAAGAGAAACAATATTTTGTCTTTGATAATTGATGGATATTGATTAATACACTGATGAATAATTTCCTGAGGGGGAGGGGGGGGAATACATCTTATTGAAAATAAAGAAGTAATTGGAAAGAGGATCCAATTTGTAAAATCTCAAGAAGTAACTGAGTTTTATAGTGATGTTGCTCTTTGAAAAGCACTCAAACAATAGTGTTGGTCATGATGAATATGAGGATGTCTTTGGTAATATATATATATATTTTTTTTTTAAAAAAATAGTTAATATTCTTGAATATATATATATACATATACTAAAAAAAAAGCATGCTGATGCCAATGTAAGTAAGGATCTTAGCAGTTGAGAAAAAAAAAATAGTAATTCAAGTAATATTACATCCCCCTTTATAAAATATTTTTTGTCGCCTTTGCACTTAAATTGTTACTCTACATACATACACTTACAAACTCCCACGCACATACCCTTATACACATATATATTTTTTCTAATCATTGCAACCCTCTGCTCTTATCCATCTGTCACTTTTCAAAATATTAGATACATTGCAACTTTTAAACCTAAAATAACCAAAAGAAAAAAAAATGAAAAAAAAAAAAAATAAAAATTAAAATTAGAGAGAGAAAAAAAAAACGACGGAGACCACAATTATACAAATGTATGTTGTAAATAAAGTCAAATGAACTAGAAAATATACATAAGTTTGGGATGTTTAGAACTTAACTACTACTTTGGTTTATTTTAAGACTGATATTCAATTACAACAAAAACAAAAAAAAATGTGTTATGGATCTTAAATAAAATAGGTATGGCCATTAGAAAGAGAAACAAAATTAAAATATCAACTTTACCCAATAAAGGTAAAGAAAATGTTCCTAAATTGAATAAGGTTAATTTATCCTTAGGATTATCTGATGATGAGGAAAAGGAAGAAGAGGAAGAGGATAATATTGACTTTAAACTGAAACCTATTAAACCAAGTGCATCTTTTAAAGCAGTATCTAATGTTACGACTAATAGTGGAACAAAAGTCAATCTATATAACTCAACAACGACAGCAACAGAAGAAGAGGAAGCGGAAGAGGAAGATATATTGTACCGTGATGAATTAAATAAGTTGAAAAGTAAATCTCGTGAACAACCGAAGCAAGTTATAATGAATATTGAAGATATGATTTCAGCAGGTGAAATTTCAGATGATTACGAAAATACCCATACTTTATTTAAATATAGAAATAAGAACAACAACAACAACAACAATAATAATAATAAAAGGTTATCTGATAAAGAGATACGTTCTCAAGAAAAGGAATATGTCAAATTAATGGATCAAAATGATAAATTGACTTTAATAGACACATTAACTAAAAATGGCAGAGTCAAGTTATCTCAATTAAATAGCAATGAAGATGAATATAAATACAATGAAGAAGTTGATGAAGGAGAGTTTGCTGACGAAAGATTACCATTAAGTAGTAGGGAACAAAGACACCAGGCGAATCTTCGAAGAAAACAAATTGAAGAAGCTATATCGCGTGTACCATTAGAAGAATTGAAAGAAAAGGAGGACACAACATCAATTGCAAAACTACAACTTCCCACTTTGTATGAGGATAATGAAGAGTTAAATTTAGATGACTATAATAATATCAAAGATATTATTAATCAAAATAAATTAAATATTAAAAAAATTGAGATAGAAATGAAGATTTTAGCTAGAGAAAAAGATAATTTAATTAATGAAAAAAATAATTTGATAGAGCAATTAAATAAAATCTCATTATGAGTCATAAATTTATCCACTTGCTAGTTTAAGATATTATATTTTTTAAATTATGAATTAGATAATCAAAAAAAAAGAAAAAACTTTCTTGGTATTCAAGAAACATTGATTTGTTATAAGGAAAGATCTCATATTAATGCTATCAATTCCACTATGGATAACTAAATGGTAATTTCATTATCTGATTTTTGTGAAATAGAATTTAATCTTACTTAAATATTTAGAAACGTTAGAATAGATAATTTCAATAACATTAGTCACGATTTTTAATATTAGATATACCATTATCAAGAAAATTTCCTTACGTAAAGGTGTTGAGATTAGACTATCCTTTGTAAACTTATTGATATTTTAAGTTTTTTTTTTTAGCACCATAACTATAATCCATATCAACAATTGATGCAATTTGAGCTGTAGTCAGTTTATACTATCGATATCTTTCTTTATGTTTGAATAAGGTAAAAACACAAAGATACCAAATAATAGATAAGATAAGATAAGATAAGATAAGGGAAGATATGGTTCTGAGAAAGTAATTACACAAGAAGATAAATATACAAGAAAGTATAAAGCCTTTAAAGCAATATCAGCATGAATCAGTCATACTTGACTATAGGAAATATACTGTTTCTTCCTTTAATTAAATTGAATCTCTTTTTCCTTGATACAGTCATATATATATATATATATATATATATTTGTTTCTCTATCTTATCCTATGATATGATACAAATTTAATGATAATATAAATAATCGAAGGATCCTTCTATTATCAAATATTTCTTATATATATATATACTTTATTTATGTATTAATATTTTGTTTTAATTTATCCCAGAGAATATTAATATCACTATTTGGATCAATAATGTCTTCTAAACAGTCATTGACTCTTATTAGATCATAATAATTGTCATATATCGTTGATTTTATTAAATTATTTGTTTCTTGTTCTTTCCCCAATAATTTATTATGTATTTGTATCAATTCTTTAAAAGTTTGACCAGATGGTTTTTCTTCTTGTTCAATCTCATTATTATTATTATTATTATTACTGAGATCATCAGTTGAAGATTTCTTTAAATCTGTTGAATCATCAATACTATTGACATTAGATACACTGTCATTGACATCGTTTATCGATACATTATTTTCTGGTTTATACTTGCTTAATAATAACTGTCTATCTTTATTTAACCTGCTTACTCTAAGAGATCTCTTATGTGATATTTGTTCTGTCATAACTAATCTTTAATATTCCACTATATATTCGCTCGTTGTCTTTTTTTGTTTGTATTTTAATAATGGTTTATCTCATACACCCCATATCCATTATTCTCCTTTAAAAACTATACAAATCTTTAAAGCTTGTTTTATTTACCCTTTTTACTGTATTTAGTTTAACTTTTTTCCATTTTTACTCAATTTGTATATTCAATAAATATAAGCCTACATTTTCATTTGCATTTTTATTTTTATGTATTTTTATGTATTTTTTAATTTTTTTAATTTTCCTCTTATCGAAACCTATTACGCCTCTTGGAATATTCCGCCCACTTTCCTCCCACTTTCCGCCTTTTTTCCCCACCCACCCAAAATTAATTATTAAATATTTAATTCCCCGGTCTCTTTTCTTTTTACAAACCACCACCCCACATTAATTTTCTTTGTATTTTTTTCTTTGTATTTTTAATTTTTTTTTCCAGATTTCGTTTAATTTTTTTTTTTCGTTTAAGAGAGGAGGGGAAAGGTAAACAGGACAAAAAGCCTTCAATATTCCCTGATTAGGAAAATATAGACGTATCAAGTATTTCCTGGTCTAAGAAAACAAGAAAAAAGATAAAAACAGCGAGAGGAAAGAAGAAGAAGAAAAATCACTCAAGAAATCATTTTCTTTTTAATCGATTGAACTTACTTAACAACGATTGGTATATATATATATATATTATTTTATTTATAAATCGTTTTCATTATTCAGCTACTTTGTTCCTTTTCTTTTCTTTCCCTCCTTGGTGAATTGAACTTTATAAAGAACCAAAAATAACTTGCATATTTCCTTTCCTTTATACAAACATAATCTTTGGGTGTTTTTTTTTTTAATATCTATCCTTAATTCATACACTTATCTTCATCTAATCAATATCTATAAAGCATATACTTTAACCTGCTATAATTATATTCAATTAATTTTACTTCCCAATTATTTATTTATTTATTTCCTTTTTTCGTTTTTTTTTTTTTTTGAGAAATGTTTAGAAATATTTTTAAAAGGGGTGAGTCTCAAGACACTAACAATAAATTCAATTCTACTGAAAGAACTAAATTGATTCTAAAACAAGCAGAGAATTTCGAAATTGCCCTAATGGCAATGGACTATGTTCTTGACGATAGAGCAGAGAAGGGTCTAACACTATTAACCGATAATGGTAAACAAAAGGATAAAGACGATGAAACTATTAATGTCTTAGCTAGAGGTGTCATTGAATTCTTGGCTGCTACTCTAAGTTTTGAAACAAAAGAAATGAAAGTAGCTTCTGACACTTTGGCTAAAGCTGAACAATTATCTTTGAAGAGTAAAAATAGGGCAGAGAGAGAAAATATTAAATCTAGTAGTTTTTACCCTCCTGGTACTGTTTATGCCGTCACTTACACTGAATCAATCCTTTTACATGCTCTATTGATGCTTTTCAGCGAATCTATGATGGAGGCTGCAAAAGCTGTTTTGAAATTGAGAAAGGCTTATTACACTCTACAAGAAATCTTAGAATCCGTTGAAAAAGTCGATCACCAAACTATAAATGATAATAATAATAGTAACAATAATAATAATAATAGTAACAATAACAATAATAATAATAAATCTTTCTATAAGAATAAAGATGCACAAAATATCTCAAATAGTAAATTTCCTTCTCCTTCCCCTTCTTCTTCTTCTGCTAGTTTTATATCATTATCTGGGAAACAATTCGTGTCAGTGGATATTCCATATGAATTGTCCCCTGAAGAACAGAAAAATTCTGAATTGTTAGCTAACGCTGAATTGATCCACAAGATGAGAGTTAGAAGATTATCTGGTACTCATATCGACAATATCCCCGCAATAAATAGACTAAGAAAAGAGTTAGGTATTCAATCCATATCTGAAAATCCGGCATCCACAACAACCCACAACCCTGATCAACCTGTCCAATTATTATCCGATGATTTGGATATATACCAGGCTACTATAGACGAGTTTATTCATTCTGGTGTTAACCTATGTTTTGGTATATTACAAGTCGTCTTATCTTTACTACCTCCTGCAATCGGGGCCGTTTTATCCGTGATCGGTTTCAAGGGATCTCGTGAAGATGGACTTCGTTTGGTCTGGAGAGCTACAAAACAAAGAAACGTCCATGGCTGTATAGGCCTTTTGGCTTTAATGTTTTATTACGACGGTCCGTTCCAATTTACTGATGCAGACTTTGATATCCCTGCTACCCAAACAACTTCTTCACTTAATAACTCCCCCTCCCCACACAGTCCATATAGCATATCTAGGTCCTCTAGATCTAACTCAAGATCCTCTTCTTTATCTGCATCAATATCAAAACTGAAATTAAATTCACAGGAAGAGATGGACTCCCCAACTTTATTACATCCAGGGAAGATTTTGGAAAATGCTTTGTTACAAGCAAGAGCACTATTCCCAAACAGTGCACTATGGTTATTAAATGAGGCAAGAATGCTTTCTGGTAAAGGCCGTTTAAGAGAAGCTGTACAACTGATGGATTCCATCGATGTGAATCAAATTCAAATGAGACAAGTTAAAGTGTTAATGGTTTTTGATCGAGCTATCACTTTAGTCCATTTACATGAATTCGATAGGGCTGCGGAGGACTTGATCTCTTTAGTGGACATATCCGATTGGTCACATGCCTTGTACACCTATTTTGCTGGTTGTTGCTATTTAGAGAACTGGAGAATGTGTCAGATGGGGTTATTGGACGATTCTAATTCAAAAGGTTCGAAATGGTACGAGGAAAGGGCAAAGGAGTTAATCTTTTCTGCACCAAACCATTTGGGTAAGAAAACTTTCAAATCTAAAAATTTACCCTTGGATAGATTTATGTTAAGAAAAGTGGAACAGTTTAAGAGCTTACAAAGACAATTGGGTGTGGAGAATCCTTTAGATGCGATCGCCACGTCTCCGGTCCATGAATTGGCATATTTTTACAATGGTTACAATAGAATGACCAAAGATGGACTCGAATTAACAATGAAGATGTTGACTGAATATGATAATCCCGCTATTAGGTTACGTGACACAAATCAAGAGTTGATTAAAGATTTATTGACTTCTTTGACAATGAGGAGATTGGGCAAGATTGAAGAAGGTTGTAAAATATTGGATGAAAGAGTGTTACCAAAGATCTTGAATGTGGATCCAAATAATGGTAAAGTGAAATACATTAAAAAGACTGAAGACCCATGGGCGTACCCAACTGCATTATATGAACGTGCCTTATTCTGTTGGAAATTAAATGGAATGGATGGATTACCTGAATGTAAAGAATGGCTAACGAGGGCACAAAATTATGCCGATGATTATGAATTGAGTACTCGTATAGGTATGAAGATTAAAGCTGCGTTAGATAGAGTAGAACATTCTTTACAGTAAAAAAAGCTATTCGTCTCTTTCTCTCTTTTTTTATGTTAATGAAACTTTTTGTTACGATGATAATGATGATTGTTAAGTTGGTTCGGTCAATCAACTTAGAGTGTACATTCTGTTCCCTATAAGCATATATTTATAAATACATAAATAGTTCAAGATTTTTGTATGCATTGTTAATCTTATGAAAAAAATATACGTCATTTATTGATCAATTCTCATTTCGTGGATTCGATTATCTAGTCATTTCTTGTTTTTTTCTTTCATTCTTTCCAGTGATAACAATTAAACAATTGAGAGTATTGTATTCTTCATTTTTAAATGGTTAATTCTACACACACAATATATAGAAATTTTTATTAAATACATTGATACAGTGAGATACAATGAAAAGATAAAAAACCAAATACATTGAAATAAACTATAGAAGCTTGCAAATTCAAATTTTGTAGAGAGTTCAATATAATATGTAAAATTTTCTAAAACAGAAACCCCAGTAGTTCTATATTCAATCAAAAAAGTGTAAAAAAAAAAAAAAACTAATATGTAAGGAAATGTTATTTACAAATACCACGGTTGATCACGTCTTAAGTCAAGAAACTGCATCTTGTAAAATGACAACACCTCTATTGACCTAATTATCGACATTTAATTAATAAAACCAATTTATATTACAAATGAAAAGTGGGGTTTTAGTAAAAGTAGTATACCAAATCTAAAACATGAAAGTTTGACAACTCATAATATCTTTGAGAGGATGTCTTGAAGAAGGTTTATCATCTACAACTTTATTTTTAATATTCCACCAGAAGGTATTTTAATTCTTTTATAACTTTATTACTGGAATGAAAAACAATTATTAGAAGTTTTGGACCGATAAAATGCACGACTTATTGATAGAAATTAATATCAATCCATGCATATCAATAGCAGTAGTGGTGATGCTAACAACCCAACACAATGAATATATTAATCTATGGAAAATATTAATAAGAATAGAAAGTGACGAGTATCAAACAATTGAATAAATAATTGAAGGACATTTTCTTTAACGAATAGTTTCTTACATTTAGGGCATTGTGAGGAAAAAAACATCTATAGGAACACTTTCGTTAGAAAGTCACTATGAATAGTAGAATATTTGTCATATTCATTATACTGAGAATAAATTACATTTGGAGAATAACGGAAACTGTATGAGATGTTATTTAGTTTTGAAAAGTGATAATATAGGAAAGATTGTAAAAAATTATTCAAGTACCAAGTTTGATACCATCATCAAGTGAAAGTTCTGTTTCAAAACATTATCGTAATTATAAATGGTGCCCATTCACTGTTTACCCTCATAGTATTTATTTAAAAAATATATCATTGTAATCTGAATGTTCAAGATTACGTTATTTTTCGTTCGTTAAATGTACCAATTTAGATAAATGCTACTTCACATGCCCCAGATGATTATATTATCACCAATACATTGGCTAAAAGAACTATAATAGGGTTAAAACAATTAAATTGGATTCTTTTTTTTCATATCAAAGATTGCTAGAAATGTTCTATCTATATTGAAAAAGATGATAGTTTCAATTTTACAGTTTGCTCCAGTTGTAGATATGAATTCTATTTAATCTAGGAAAGCAATTGGGTACTAAATGGCAACATGCTTTACTAATGTACACTAGGTAAAAATGAAAATGATAAGAAATTATAACAAAATTCGATTATAGATGTTAATAAATCCTTAAAAAAAGATACATTTTTTTGTTATAAAATGTTTAATAAACATGGAGTCTCAACAAAATTGGTTTGAAACTTAGCACCAAATGTGGGGAATAAAATAAAAGAGTTGTGCGAGAGGATGGTTTTATCTCCGGGTTTGAGGGTTGATTTTTGACAAACAATATCAAAATGTTGATCGAAGGCAAAACTGTATTGAAGAGGTCCTATGCCTTGACGATTTATTTAGATGCACTACATAATGTGATTATGATTTTTCTTGGGAAATAAAGTCTTTTATCAAAGGCACCAAGAAAACAATGAAGAAGCAAAACAGGTTTTTTTTTTAATAAAAATAAGCGACGTAGAAAATAGAACTTTTACTCTACTAGAATGTAGCAGAGATCAATTATATAAAGTTACATAAAAGACAAATTGATATAACGAAATAATTTTTTTAAAAAAATTAGGAACACAGTTTATATCAGAACAACGGTATTTAACAGCTAAACAAGAATATCAATATATGTTATACTTTCCTTATTTTTCTTTTCTTTTCTTCAACATTGATGTAATTATTTCCACAGTATATACACAGGTATAAGTGATATATTTCCAAAGGATAATTCTTTTTTGTTACTTTTTTTTTTTTTTAAATTAACCATTATCATTAGTAGTAATTGTGTTATTATTATAATGATATTGTTAAAATAAGTTTTAACAAAATGGACAAATTATAAAATTTTAACTTCATCATCCAAGACTTGCAAAAGAGTTTCAAATTCCAATTTTCTTCTAGCATCTTTAATCCAATCCTCACATAATGCTCTTGGCCAACCATCCAATTGAACAGCATCTATAACAGCATCTTCTAAGTTGGACAACTTGATGTTATTTTGTATTCTAGAATAAACAATACTCAAATTCTCATATTTTAAATTATCAGTATCATTTAATTTGGTTGAATCGACTTTAGAAAAAAGTTCAGGCTGAGAACCATTCTTTGTGAAAAGTAATAAAGAGAAGATCTTAGCCATTAAGTGACCAAAAAGCCCTGAATTTAATGATAATAAAGATGAAGTCTTGAAATCTTGTGCTAATAAGGACCATCTATTATACAATTGTTCATTTGATAAAATTGGTTGGTCATTAGTAATATTTTCTAGTTCATTCAATGTGACTTCCAATAATGTTGGCTTATTTTTAATTGAGCATTTACAAGCTTTATGTTCATTGACATTTGTATCAAAATTAACTTGATCCTTTATCGTATCATTCTTGTCACTACAACAAGATCTGGTATTTTCATTATGAACCTTTTTATCACTAGAACAACATTTACAATTACTCTTTTTATTTCCATTCGAGTTAATGAGTAATGCTTTTTTAGATGGCAAAATACTTGCAATCAATTTTAACTGGCTAATTTGTCTATGAATAGTAGATTGATCAATTGAACCAGTGAAAGAATAAAGTTCATCCTGAATAGATTTTAAAATTGTGATCAATTTATTCTTGACGGTGTTTCTTATTATCAAATTCTCAATAGAGTCGATTGTGTCATTAAATTTATTGATTCTTTGATCCAATTCCAATAAATTCTTCAATTTACCATTTCTTTCAGATTCAATTTTGTCAGTAACGATCCTATTAAACTCATCTACTTGAGTGATAGATAAAAATGCAATTTCATTATCCCTTTTAGCGTTTAATTTAGCTTCATTAGCACTTAAACCTACAGCTAAAGTCTGAGCAGCCTTCTCTTCAAGATCTTCCTTAAATTTCATAAATTCCAAATTATATTTATTTTCAATTTCAATTTCCTTCTTAGCTATTAATTCATTGAAATTTTTATCTAACTCAACTAATTTATCTTGGATACCTTCCAATATTTTCTCATTGATATGATCCAAGTAAGTGTTATTTAATATTTTCACACTATTCAATACGGAATTAAAGGAATTTTCAAAAGCTTCTTTATCTGTTTCATTAACTATACCTTGTTTACCTCTCTGGTTAATCAATTGAATGATTTTATTTAAACCACATACAATTTTATTCAAATCTTCATTAGATTTATCAGTTTCATCAACTAAAGGGATAGGACTTATTTGGACAACTGGTTTTAAATCAGGTTCACTCTCATTTTCATTAGTGGTGGTGGTTGTAGTGGTCTTAGAGATCGGAATATGGATTGGAATACCAACAGTCTTGCCCATAATATAACTTTTAATACCATTCCAAGTGAAATTATTACTTCCCCAAAAATCATTACAAATTTCATAATTTTTAATGACTATATCACTTAAAGGCAGTGTATTAATGACAAATTCTTTATACTTAGGATTCTTCTCACTAAAATATACGCCAGCAGAATAAGCAGCGATGACTGTGCCAGAAAGTATTAATATAGTGTTTCTTATTCTATGAGTCTTAACTGGTGGTTGTACTACAGAGCCAGTGGAGAATAATCTAGTATGCAAATTTAAAGCCCGTCTAATTGCAGCTCTTTGGAGTGTCATATTGATTGATCTATCGGATTGGTTGAATGATCATCTACGGGGTTTTAATATACGAGAAATATATGAAGAAAAAAAATTTCTTCTTTTTTTTACTCAAATCTTTGTTAAGTTCTCGATATTTTAATGTCAAGAGTATTTTATGATTTCTCAATACATTAACTGTTTTTATCTATTCATGAATTTAGTGATGTTTTGTGATATCTTACTTTTGGGTCTCTACTAACACTTACTTTCCCTCCTTCCCTTCTATCTTGTCTGCCTTAAAACCTCTGCCCGTCTCCCTTTCCCACGTTACTGTAAACTGACCCAGAAGAATAAATTCGATATTTGATTCGTTGAAGATAAAAACCAAATGAGAACAAAAAAACGAAAAGGAAAAAAAAAAATACCGGAGGAAAAGTCTAATTAAATCGGGAATGGATATTAGGGTTGGATATAAATTGTTATAGCCTTAAAGCACCTTTAGGTAGGGTTTATTGGAAAAAAAAACACCACCAAAGTACCTCTGTTAGTACTAATATTAAAAGATCTATTTGGGGGGAGAGAGAACTTAAAGGTGAATCTAAAGTATTGGCAATTATCATAAACTGTAAAAAAATATAGTAATGTCCTTCCTTTCTTTTTTCCATCCAAAAAAAAAAAATAATATGACATATATAGATTTGTATTTTATTTTCTTGTATTAACAATGCCGTTACAATTTAGTTTACTTTCTTTCGGTGATTCATCAGTTGACAAAACATCTATCACTAACAAGTTTGTTTAAGAAACATTTTAGAAAAGTATAATAAATCTACCATTTGTGCAGTATTTCTAACACAAAGTATTAAGATTAAAGGTTTGAAGAAAAATAAAAATATTATAACCAAATTCAATATTTGGGATACTATTTGGTAAAGAAATATATATTAGAGTCTTAGCTCCAGTATACTATAGAAATGCTAATACTGCCTTTGTAGTCTATGTTACTACTACTGTTAATTCTTTATTGAATGTAAAATCGTGGGTTAATGAATTAAAAAAGAAAAAAAAGGAGGAAACTGTATTATTAATAGTAACCACGTTATTCATTTAGTAGGTAACAAACTAGATTTAGTAGAAGATAATTCAGCAAATAGGGCCATGACAATTGAAAATACCTTTGAGTACTACAAAAAAAGAAACTATATTGTTTAAGTAATAGTAATAGTAGCGGTACCATCAAGTCAAATTAAAAATTTTAGTGGAAAGTAATATTAGTTTAACAAGACTGTCCCACAAACAATTCAAAATCTTATCGTAGTTAGTAAATAGATGTATAGATACGACGATGATAGTGTACTGTTCATATTTCAATAAAGTAAGATTAATACCATCTTATTCTCTTTTATTTTTTCGAGATTAAAATTTCAATATTTATTCAAAAAAAAAAAAAAGCGTGACAAACAGGCAAACATCACAATCTATTGTTATATAATACTTTATATATATATATATATATATAGACATGTGGAGTAATACCTTTAAACGCCAAAAAGAGGAAATTTATTTATATATTCGTTTTTTTTTTTCATTAACTTAGTATCTTTTAACGCATATATTGATAGTCAAGATGATTGATTTAGGCTAAAGGCATGACATTTTCAGGGAATTCTCCAATAACATTACCAGCAGGTTTATAAGAACAAATAACGTAATCACCCCATGTGCTACCACAGTTCTTAATACCACAACCGACTTCAGTAGAAGATTTCCAAACAACTTGAGTGAAATGTCCAGTACTTCCAGAGAATCCAGGATTATTATAATCATAATATTTAATTTCATCATACCATGCTTCAACAGCACCTTCAATACCATAACCAATTGCTAAATTTTCTCCATATGGACCACCAGAATGAACCAAGCCTCCAGAACAGTCATATTGATTGGCATAATTTTGTGCATATGTTTCTAATTCTGAGGACCATTTTAATGGTGGGGTGTCTTTATGCAATGCTCTTTTATTATTATGAACAGTTAAGAGTTTAGAAGCATTATCTGATAATCCATCAGTTGTCACAGACGTGGTAGCACTCACAGAAGGAGCAGAACTAACTTTTGTAGCGGAACTAGTAGGTTCTAGAGTAGTGGTAGTAGCTGCTGCTTCTTGCTCGAAGTATGAATTAATGTCAATATCATCGAGTGTACCTGTAGCAAACGTAGGTAAAAAGGTAGAGACAGATTCATACATATATTCCTCAGAACTGAAGTAGAAAACTGTAGTATCTTCAGCTACTGGAGTAGGTTGAGCTGTAATTTGTGCTGGTGCTGCTGTTGCTGTTGAAAGATCTCCATTATCGGTATAAAACGTTGTTAATGTTTGGCCGTTAGTAACGTAGACATAACCTCTAACCATTACAGTAGTCTCTTTTTCAACATATTGTGTCACAGTGACATCTGCAGGAACTGCTAACACCAAAGAAATAAAAAATAGTAATAAGGACAGTTTATTGAATTGCATTTTTTTTTTTTTTTCAATATTTTAACAGCGAATGTTATGGATCTATATATATATTTATTTATTTTTTTTTTTTATTATAGTAATATAAACAGGAAACGAATGATTTAGAATGTACAAATAAAAAGGAAAGATAAATAAAAAAATAATAGAAATAGAGAGATAAAACGAATGGACAGGGTTTTGATTGAACCTCAGCTGAAAATAAATATATATATTTTTGTTACTGGTTATCTTCTTTTGTAGATATAAAGAGTAATTAACTACAGAACAAGAAGAAACAAGAAGGAACATAAGATGAAGTTGTTTCAAAAATGTTTCTCTTATATATGTTTATAATTGTGCTGATCATATCGACCTACGTTCAACAAAGAATAATGAATTAAAATGAATATATTATAAGTTCTATCACATACTTGACATCAATTTGGATATGAAACAGTCAAAAACGTCATTTTCAAATGTTGTAGGTATAACATTAGTTGTTTTCCTATTCTCGATCTCGAAAGAACCCTCTTTTATTCCATACATTGTTTTTTTTTTTTAGCTACACGAAATAAATATTGGATTGAAACAATACACTACTAAAACTACAACAACAATACTAATGATAATAAAAAGAAAAATAAAAGGAACAAAAATACTGGTAAATGAAACAGTAGACCACAAACGCCAAATGTTTTACTCTTAATAACTTTACGCAGAGTCTAGCCCCCCCAGTCCATCCCCAATACGGACACATATATAATATCATAATTACAATTACTTTTCACAAAAATAACACGTAAAGGAAAAAAAAAGGAAAAAAGAAGAAAGAAAGGAAAAAAAAAATTGTTACATGTTTAGGAATTCAAACAAAAAAAAAATACAACAAACCTAAATCTTGATTTCTTTTGCCAAATGTATCAATGTATGTGTGTGTAAAGCATACCAATTGTTGTAACTTGTATGAGGACTTGTATCATAAACTATCGTAGGGATAATATTAAACAAACACTAAAGTATTTAGACAACACTAAAATCTACATTCCTTTATTTTCTTTTTAACTGTTACAAAAGCAAAGCAAAGCAAAGAAAAGAATCAAAACAAATAAAATGACTTTTTTTTTTTTGATTATCATTATTAATATTGGTTTTTATTAACTAAATTGTTTAATTCTAGATCTTTTATTTATAAACTACTTAAGGTTAGTATTTAAGAAGTAGTCAATTATCAAAAATAAATTTCAAAATTTACATATCAATATCCCTATTCGAACGCAACCAAGTTCATATTTCTTGACATCAAATTGTCGTTCTTCCTTGGTTAACAGAGGTCTCTGGGAAAACACTTTCTTCAAAATGAATCGTGTACTCTTAGCTAGATATGTTAACCCATGACTGATAAAACATATTTGTTATAAAAAGGGCTTTTGATTTTGTTGTAAACAAATGTCAGCTTAGTTCAGGATCAAATAACAAAAAAAAAGATTATATATTTACTTCGGTGTATAGCTCTCTATTTCAAGTCAGGAACCGCCTGTATTAAAATTATTCATTCTTACATTGTTCAACCTATATTCCCTTAGGTAATTTAAAATTGAAGTCCAGAACTAATATCAAATAGCAATTGCAGTGACAGGAGATTTATTGTCCCCGTTGCATTTCTTTATTCAATATACTTGGGCGGCTATTTTTTTTTTTTACACTTTTTTCCATTTTATTATTCTTTACGTTTTCCATTCCTCTTTTCTTTTTTTTTTTTTTTAAATAAATAAAAAAATTATAAGATCTTCTACGACCTTCGTATATATATAATGATAAATAGAAATAAGAATACTTTAAACAAAAATATTTTATTATCAAGTATCCATTATATATTTACTTATTCTAGGAGAAAAAAAAAGTACTTACAGTATTATATGTAATATATTGAAGAGATGTTCGAGAAGTATATTCTATGCTGAATATATAACAAACAAGTGTTTTATAATGAATCATATTATTTCTTATCATTTCCTCACTATGAAAAATTTCATTAAACAGTTTGATTTATTGTACGCAAGTCTTTTTGTAATATCGTGAAATAAAAGAAACCATAGCTTTGTTTAATCTATTTTACAAATAGTATACTGACTATAGTAGTATTAATGGTAGCAGTAGTGGACAATTTGAAGATTTTCTTAAAGCCTTCAACCTTTTAACATTAATTGGAATATCGTCTAATACGAACACTACTTGTGTTCCTTATTTAAAATAAAAAGAGAAGAAGAAAAAAAAAATTGATGAAGTTACAATTTTGTTAAAGGCGAATACATACCTACCCATATCTCTTCATTGGTTATTTTAAATAGTTATAAAGAAACTCAAAATATAATAAGTTCCATTTCAATTTATACTTCTATGTATACTCAATCGACATATTGATTAATTTACACGACGAAATCATTATTATTTTTTATATCTATAAATATACATACATATATTTATTTAGAAGAAATTATTATTTTTTTTTTATCCATTTTCCATTCTATCTTTTTGTTGTATTCTATCAATAACAAATCACTTATAAATAAGAGCTTATCCTAATAACTCACCAACAAACAATTTGATTTGATCATCACTCTTCGTTTTGTCGGATTCTTTCTTTAATCGATCATGTATAAAATCCAAGTTGTCTTAGTCCCACCTAGTGTTAGGGACAATTTTGTCCCAATTGGATTTACTTCCACATTGGAAGATTCTTCTCAACTATTAAATACTACAGGAAACCAAAATAACCTACCGAACACACTAGAAAATTCAATTCAAAATTGGAATAATACAAACAATTCATTGATGCTATCTAATTATTTCACACAACCAAGGTTGAAAAGATTCCTACTTTTTACCAATCCTTCAAACACTCTATTAGATCTTGCTGACGAGATCCTAGTTAAATGCGAGAAAATGTATCCTAATTTAGCTAATGATATAGAGATCTTAAGTTTACAAGATAGCAATTCTTGTGATTTAGATCCAGATTTCATAGTGAAGGATGTTTTCAATATCGATAATACTGTACGAGTAATATTAAAGGACGAAATTAATTTGGATTCTGATAATAATCAACATGTATCTTTGTATGGTAATGCTAAAAGAAGAAAACTAAATAACTTTGAATCACAACAAGTACAACAACAACGACAACGACAACAACAACAAATACAACCACAAACTGTCCCTTCTGGTACTTTGAAAGTTGCTAAGAAACGTTCGAATGTCAATCCAAGAGCCGTTACAAATCCAAATCTTAGAATATCAACGCCTTTAGCAAATCAAATATTTCCATCCCAAACTTCAAATAATTCAGATGATGAAGATAATTTTGCTGATAGATCATTTTTACCTCCACCTACACAACCTCAGTCACCTCCAATCAGAATCTCCTCTGGTATAGAAAACGCTAAGAAAATGAAATACTCATTTATTGAAGATACTGTATCCAGATCAGAGACTGTAGATCCGGACAAATCGAGACAACAACGTTTATTTTCTGGAACCCCATTTAGAACAGATATGACTCCCAACAGAGTCACTTTAACTGGTCAAAGGGTGGTCTCTGAAAGTTATGACGGCACTCCAAAAAATAATGGTCTAATTTTTACTAGTACAACACAGTCACTAGGTAATACAAGAAGAGGATCTATAAATACTTCTAGAATAACATCAGGAATGTTAACGATTCCTGAACCAAAGATTGCAGAAGTAGAAAAGGAATTAAAGGAAGGTCCATCTAGTCCTGCATCCGTGTTGCCATTGAAGGCTGATAGATTACCAAGGAAAAAACCTTACATGGAACAACATCCTACAATTTCTGGTGAGGATTCTTTATCTTCATCCTCTGATACCTATGAAACTGAAATAAACCAAGGTGAACAATCTCCATCATTAAGAAAATCAGATATTAGTAATCATAACGAATCAAATGAATTGACCTCTCCTGTTAAAAACAGTCCATTTAATCCATCTGTCTCATCCAAAACCAATAATATTGACAATGATAAAAACGGTAACGAAAAGATGAACAATTCACAAAACTCTTTCACTAAAACATCTAAAGACTCTCAAAGATCAAGCTCGTTAGAAGCCAAACTAGAAAATAAATCTTATTCCCAAAGAAATATAAGAAGAATAGATAACTTTTCAGATGATGATAATGAAAGAATCCAAGTTACTAAATTGCCAATTCAATCTAAGGTTATGTCTCCCAAAGAAAATTTAACAGAAGGCGTATCCGAAACAAACAAGATTGCCAATGACAATTCAAATAGTTCTTTAGATGAAGATCATGAAGCGAACAATACGGTTAGATTTACCGATATTCAATCTGAATTACATAACGAATCTCATGAAGCTGTTCAAAAAGGTGATTTATTAAATATTTTTGACAAGACCCAAAAGACTAAAACGACAGAAAGATTGGTTAATAATTTAGAAAAACGTATTGTTGAAAAACCTATTGAACAAGGAGAAAATGGTGAATCAAATTTAATTGAACGTGAGATTACCCCAGTTGCTCAAATTACTGCAAAGAAGAGAACAGCCGCTGAGACTGTCAAGGAGTTATTAAGAAGCCCAGAGAATAAGACAATCAAAAAAAGTAAATTAGAAGCTACAACACAGGTAAAGAAGGGGGATGTTGTAATGAATAAGAACCCTGAAAAGAATGAACGAGTTACAAACGAACCACCAAAAATATCTAACCCCATCTCGAAAACACATAAACAACAAACGTTAGCTAAAGATACTGTAAATAAACATACTATACCAGTGACAGCAAAGAAAGATGTTCCTGATGTTAACGAGATTGTCAAAGATAATGATTCAAAGAAAACTCTAAAGAAAAATGATCTCAATACATATGAACAATTTGTTTTAAAATCTGACGCCAAACCTGTCCCCATCAAAATTAATCCATATAAAAGCATTAACGTTCAAAAATCAACCGTTGATGAATCGGAATATTACACAACCTCGGATGATTCAGATAGCAGTGATGCCCAACCAGATAAAAAGACGTCTGATGACAGAAAATTGAAAATAAATGATATAACATCATTACAAAACAAAATTTTAAATAAAAGTTCAAAAGAAGAAACTTCTAAGACAACCGAGAAAAAGCAAGTTATTCCAAATGCCACTATTAAAGAAACACATGACACAGACTCATCTGACTCGACTTCTAGCGATGATGACTCAGATCAGGATAGAAGAGCAACAGTCTGGAAACCACGTAACCTAAAAAAAGAAAAACCAGCTGAAGAAGTTAAAAAAGTGGAATCTACTAATAGTTCAATAAAACCAAAACCAGCTCCTACCAAAACAAAAAAAACAAAAGCAAAACGAAAGATATATCAAACACCAGAGTTTATTAGCACAAGTGAAGATGAAACTACAGAAGACGAAAATGATAATTCTTTAGGGACAGAGAAAGTTAATGCAAGGAATAAATCTAAGACTTTATCACAAAATGAGGTCCAAATGCAGCCTACAGGTGTTACTAAAACCCTATCTGCAAATAAAGGAAAGGAAGCATCTAAGCCTATAAATGATTCTTCGATCAATCTCTCTGTTGCATCTAAAACAACCAGCGCCACAATGGAAAATGCTGTTAAAACTGTTCAAAAAGACAAACCAACCGTCTCACCAAAGAAACAAAACGATAAAGTAACGCCATTGATAAAGCAAAATATTCCACTAACTAATAATGATAATAAAAAAGATAATTCCTTAACCGCCAAGGTAGATTCAACGACACAAGAAGTTTCTACTTCTCAGCCGTCTATCAAAAATACTGATATAAACGAGCTAGAAAAAGTTGCTACCAAAACTAATTCAAGCCATGTAGTAAAGGAAACATCTTCCAAGGTAGTTAATTCTACTAAAAAGACTTCCAGCGTTAAAGTAACTGCAAATGATACTAAAATAAAGGAACAACAAAAGGAACCAAAAGAAGTGATTTCACAAAAAGTACCACCAAAAAAATCGAAAAATACCGTGGAATCCCAAATCAAAGGTAATATATCTAATAAAATAGATAATAAAAATAAAAACTCTAGCCCCAGAGAATCGTTGACTGAATTTAATACACAAGAGAGTAAAATAAAAGCTGGGATTAAGTCTACTCAAAAAATTGCAACATTGTCTAAAGCTTTTACTAAATCAAGTACATCTTCTGAATCTGAAACTGATAGCACTTCAACTTCTGACAGCGATTCGAGTGATAGTGATTCATCATCAGAGAGTGAATCATCATCAGATAGCGAATCATCGTCTGATGATAGTTCAAGTGAAGATGAATCAATTTCAGCCAGAACTTCAAGAAGAATTATTGTTGCTCCTCCAAAAGGCTCAATATCTGACAATAAGTCTTACAAGATGAATACCGATACAAATCTTAATGTAGGAGATACAATAGGTATCAAATATGTGCCACAATCCACTCAACAATCACAAAAGCAAATTCCTGGAGTTACACAACAATCTGTAACTAAACCACCTTTGACTACAACTTCAAAGGTTCCTGTTACATCACATTCTTCTCGAACGACAAAAACTACCATTTCAAACACATATTCACAACCACCAAATTTAGGCATTTGTACGTCCTCCGCATCAACAACCACAGCAGCAGCCACAGTTTCAACTTCGACTTCTTCAATTAACAACAATATAAATGTGAGTCCATTATCTAAATTACCAAGAAAGTATCATCCCTCACTAAGTTCCTTATCAGATTTAGTATCTAGAGGTATACCGGATGTTAAAGAAAGAACAAGCAAAAAAAATATGTCATCATTAGTTGAAAGAGGTAAAGATAGTAGGAAGGATGATTCCTCTTCATCTTCAGAATCTTCATCTTCAGAGAGTGATGATAGTTCAAGTGATGATGATTCAAGTTCTGATTCATCTTCCGACTCCTCTTCCGATTCAAGTTCTTCCAATACATCATCTGATGAGGAAACTTATATTAGCACAAAATCTGCTAATGCTGCCTTAAAAAACAAAAAGAAAAAGAGAACTGGAGATGGTGGTTTTGCTTCATTAATTAAAGATTCAAAGAAATATAAATAAACATCAAAAAAAAAAAATAATAAAAATAGATATAGCATATTATGTATAGATATATTAATGTATACTTGTAAAATCAAATAACTAAATTTATTGTAATAAGATATCTTTTTACATATTATTGTTAGCAAAAAAAAGAGAATAACATAGAATCAGTTATATGTATCGTAGTGAAATATTTTTTTTACAAATGTTATTATATAAATGCAATAAATGACTATGTCATAGATATGAGAAACATGGAGGTATATATTCTATAACATATAATATACCATATTTTGTAGAATGTATATATATATATATATTTGCTGCAAATTAAATGTTTAATTTGAAATAGTATTAATGTTTGCCCATTGTATAACATAAATGGCAGCAGAGACAACAATAATACTTACAGGTAAACTTAATACCACATATCCCCAAAATAAGATTTCTACCATTTCTGCCTCAAAAAATTCATTTAATTGAGTGATTTGAGTCAATTGAATTGCTGGTGGTGAAACAGTTAACAAAAACCCTACAACAACAAATATTGGATCATCTAATATACTAACGTTAATATATTTCACGGAGATGGCGATAATTGGTAACAAGATACATGAAGGTAGAATCATTCTTCCAATAATTGAACCAATTACCAATTTTTTATGGTGTACAGCCTTTTCGAAATTATCTGAAGTTGGATAAAGGTTAGCACCCAAAACAATTAAAATTAGCGGGATAGATACTGAACCGATCTGTACAATAGCTTCTGAAAATGTGTTAAACAAGAAACTATCTTCGCGATAAAGCTCCCTTTGAACAGGTGGGAAACATGCAACTAATATACCCAAAAGCATTGAATATAGAGGTGGATTCAAGTTACTCTTAATAATTTCTATTATTTTATTTAGTCTACTCCATAAGGTATATTTAGATTGTTCCATTTCATTCAAATTATTATTGGTGGTAACATTAGTACTGGTGTGTTGAGTTGAAACCAAATAAGGTGATGGTTCTTCACCTTCACTTCCAATATCACGGTTAAAATCATTTGCCAACAAATGATCAGAACTACTGTTAAAATTACCATTATCATTTGAACTAATGTCTGTGTTTGGTATATGAGCATCTTCTGATGAATGAGTTGGAATCAACATGTTAGAATTTGATTCAAAAAGGTTTGGTCTAGAAGCGTGCCTACTGACACTTCCACCAGCACCAACGTTGGCATTCTCCAGTAATAACTGAATTTGACTTGGAGGCATATTAACAGTACTTTCACCAGACCATTTCAAAAGTCTATTATAACCCCACGACCACCTTAACATTTGACCTATTTGTTGGAATATTAACAGATAAAGTAGACCTCTTGAAGCTACATTATCTCTTGTATCATTCGGAATCTGATCCCATGCCAGATTTGGCAAAGTATAAGCTAAGGATAATGTTAAAGAGACGGGTAAAGAGTTACTATTACCAAAGATAGAATTTCCAATAACAAAGTTTGTTTCATCTGTATCCAAACCTAAAATGATAGACATAAATTTACCAGAAAAATAAGAAATACCTGTACTGAGAGCAAAGAAAACTGGTATAATACCAATCTCCAAAATTTTAGCCAAAGATAAGGCTTTAGCCATTTTACTATAAATTAAACATGGTGTAAAAAGATCGACATTTAATAAAGAAATAATCTTTTGACTTGATTTAGGTAAAAGACCACAATGTGCACTCCAGAACCCGGATAAGGAGATAACAACCACTTGTAAAACGGATTGGAAAACTAAATATGCAATTTGACCAAAGGAAAATGTTTCTCCACTACTAAAAAAATCCATCCAGTTATTATATATAGATATAGATATACTGATATTGCTCAACCAAAGCGATAAATTATGATATTAATTTAATAACTGGATGATTTTAAAAATCTTTTAAAAGATATATAATATTTTCTTTCTCACTTGCTTAGTTTGAATTTTTTTTTTTTAATACATTTTTTTTGTTCTTTTCCATTTTCTTGTCTTCTTATTGAATTTTTATTTTTTTTTTTTTGTTTGAAGAGCCCTTCCTCCGCGTGTCTGTGTCGTTGAAATTAAGAACAAGAATATTCCATACTATATATAACGTGTTGTATTGCATGGAGTAACAAGAAAGAAGAACCACAAGTTAATGTTACTTAAATAATGTTCATTCACTGTTTTCAATAATAAGCAAATTATACATATAATATTGACATATTTGTATATTTCTTTTAAATAAGCAATCTGTCAGCTCTATACTTAAATAATGGCTCAGCTATACCATGTCTATTCTTCTTGGTAGAAACAGCAGCGACACTCGTTAAAGTTCCATTCACAAACTCTCTCTCTGGGAAACCATCAAAAGATCTAGCAAATGTAGCTACTGAATGAGCAATTAATTTAGTGTTAACCATAAAGGCTTCCCACGATAGATTACTCACATCATCACATAACAAATGATAACATTTGTCTAACACGCCTCCATTGAACACATTATTCTTTTCTGCACCTGCAGCGATACCACCAGCAGGTATGCCATTTTCAATAAAACCAACGTAATCGGATCTACCATCAAATGGTACTAATGTATAATTCAAACCATTTGATTCGTAATAATCAATATATAGGTTCTTCAATTCTTCTGAACCTCTTGGATGGTCAATATTGTTTGCGTCATATATTTCATATTCATAGTTTGGTGATGCCATCATATCGTAATCCATAAAGACTCTAATCTTAGAATTTTCTTCTTGTGTCAAATTATAAGCATAGAAAGTGGAACCCAATAGACCTTCCTCTTCAGCTGACCACCATGCAAAACGGACTTTATTGTTGATTTTGTAGTGAGTCAATTGTCTAGCTACAGTTAATAATGATATGGTACCTGAGCCATCATCATTAATACCTGGACCTTCTTCCACGGAATCTGTGTGAGCACCAAGCGCCACAATATTATTTGGATCGCCATGTTTTGTATCAGCAATAATATTCTTTGTTTTAATCTTTTTAATATAGGAATCCATAGCAAAATATAACGAATAATTTGGATCCAACATGATATTGTTAATCAATTTTTGACCAACCTCATATGGAACACCAATTGTAGAAACCGTATGTTCTGTTGGTTCACCTAGCGTACCATGTAGTCCATCAATATTATCTGGTTCATTGTCATAAACGACCACTGCTTTAAAACCATGTTTACCAGCCAATTCACTCTTAAGACCAAACGGACACATACCCCTTTCAATAAGAGCAATCTTATCGCCATGATAACTAGTAAAAGCTTCAAAGGATTTGACAGCTTCGAAATCAGCATCAGAACAACCCAAATTTGGAATTTCAATAAGTCTTCCAATGAAAGGATTGACAGGTGGAGATAAAGAAAAGGCAGTAATATTTTCAAATGGTTGATTTGTATGGACGTCAGTTAAATTGAAAGACTTAATCTTCCCACTTAACGCATCGAAAGTTTGCAAAGAGAGGTCATAATAATCCTTCATTGCAGTGAATTGGTCGAGGATATATTTGATTGTCTTCCAATGACCCTTTGATCCAATGACACGGGTTGGATGACCATACTTCTTTTCAGATTTTTTAGCAATATTATATAGATCATAAGCAGTAGAATTCAAATCTTCTAATTTAATTGAATCTTGTAGTTTATTTGAATCAACCATGGGCTTTAAGAAATAGGGTAAATGTGGTTTGAATAAAGAATCTGAGATCTGATTACTGAAAGGCAACAATAATTCATCGTCGGTACAGTATTCTTCTAAGATACTGCTCTCATCATTTAAAACAGAGAATGTTTGTTCAAAGAGTGTTGGAAGTACAAAAGCGTCAGAGACAGATACCAACAAACTGGTTAAACTAATAAAAGTTGTAACCAAAAGTTTCATTATTCTATTTTATTTTATTTTATTTTATTTTATTTTATTTCTTATTTTTATTGATATCTCTATGAAAATTATTTTATTTGTTAGTTGATCAATTAACAACGATAACTAATAAACTATATTTGTGTTGGTTACAAATATATATATAATACACATTAGACGATAAATTCGAGGTGGGTATATAAAAGTGTTATTAAAAAAAACCGTTTAAAAAAAACAGAAAAACCGAAACGAAAGAAAAAATAGAGAACGGGAAATCGCGGGAAGAAGCGAGGGCGAGAATATAAACAGTACCACAAGATAAGAAGATAGTTAGATAGATATAGTATAAATATATAGTATATGATATAATATAATATATATGATATGATATTATATTAACAAATAAACTAAATATCAAGGAGTAGATATGAGAGAAAACAAAATGAAACAATTATTGATTTGTGTATAATTTTAATCATCACATAAATACATATAACCAAAGGAGGTGTGTTATTTACTTAAGGAAGGACAACAAAACTATACATATATATATATATCAAGTATATTTAGAATGTTCTTATTTTTTTATTTCAAAGCAAACCAAAGTTACTTTGAAAAGAGAGACACACTAAATGATAATAAATATTCCTTTTAAATAAGATTGATCAATCCTTTTATTAATTGGTAATAATTAATTAATAGTAATAAATAACAAGTTTCTCTCATTAAAGTATGGTCGCCGTATTATATGATATAAGATTTCCCCTTCTCTTTCAAGAATTTTTTTTTTTTTTATCCGATGGCAGTGACAAAGGAAAAAAACGACGACAACAAACAAGAAAGAAAAAAAAAAAATAAACAAGAAGAAGAAAGAAAAAAAAAATAATTTTGAAAGATTGAAATAATAGTTTTATTTGATTCTTACTTATACCATTGAATTGATGCGTTAGATATATGCAGTTTGTATATATATATATATATATATATATATATGTATCTTTCTTTGATTTTCTTTTTATAGGTGATATACTACTGACCATAAACATATAAGTCCCTGTATTATTATTATTATTATTATCCAATACATAAGAAACCATGGCTGGCTGTATGTTTTTTTTTTCCCTTAGCTCACATCATCTATAGTTACTTTTATTAAACAACATCGTTTTACTAACAAATTGGTTCTATGAATATTATATATATATATATATATATATATTTACTCCTTGTTTGTTTTAGTTCGTCTAATTGATGCTGTGTCTCCCTTCTTATCAATTTTACCCGAAGTTGAATTACCATATGAAAAGATCCAATTTGATGATAAAGTTTTATATACCGTCTTTATCTGTTTAATCTACGTCTTTGCACAATTGCCATTAGCTGGGATTGAAAAGGATATCACCCCTTCTATTAATGATCCAATCTATTTCTTACGTGGTGTATTTGCTGCTGAACCAAGAACTTTATTAGAATTTGGTGTATTCCCAATCGTCTCTAGTGGTTTAATTATGCAATTGTTGGCTGGTTTGAAACTAATTAAAGTTAATTTTAAATTACAAAAGGATAGAGAATTGTTTCAATCTTTCACTAAAATGATTATTTTCTTACAATATTTCATTTTAACTAATATTTTCATCTTTGCTGGTTATTTTGGTACAGGTTTAACTATTTTCCAAATCTTGGTATTGAATTTCCAATTAGTTGGTACTGGTATCTTTGTCACTTTATTAGCTGAAGTTATCGATAAAGGTTTTGGTTTCACTTCTGGTCCAATGATGATTACTACCATTAATATTGCTACTAACGTTGTCGCTGATATTATTGGCGTCTCTCAAATTAAAATCGATAATGAAGGCCATAGTGAATCCCATGGTGCTTTAATCAATTTTATTAAAAGTTTTAGAGCTAAGGATAAGACATCCCTTTTCGCTAGTGTTCTTTCCGCATTTAACAGAGATTATTTACCAAATATGACTACTGTTGTCATCGTTACAATTATTGGTGCACTTGTATGTTACTTCCAAAATTTCCGTGTTGAATTACCAATTAGATCTACAAGAGCTCGTGGTATGAATAATGTTTATCCTGTTCGTTTGTTCCATGTCGCATCTTTATCTTTATCCTTCTCCTACTGCCTATTATTCTACATCCATATTGTCGCATTTGCATTAATCACTTTGATTGGTAAGAATGATCCAAACAACATTGTTTGTAAAGTTTTAGGTCATTATGAAAATGTTAACAATCTTCTTGCCGTACCAACTTTCCCCTTATCCATCTTTGCACCTCCAAGATCCTTCTTTAGTGGGTTGATTCAATCTCCATTATCCTTTATCGTTTTCCCAACATTTATTATTGTCACCGGTGTATGGTTTGCTTACAAATGGCAAGCTATCTCTGGTCAATCCGCACGTGATATCGCAAAAGAATTTAAAGAACAAGGCTTAACTTTAGCTGGTCGTAGAGAACAAAATATCGCTAAAGAATTAAATAAATCCATTCCTTTGGCTTCTGCTACTGGTGCCGCCATCATTGCAGTTATTGCTGCTGTTGGTGAATTATTAGGCTTGAAGGGTAAAGCGGCTAGTATGGTCATTGGTGTATGCGGTGGATTCTCTCTATTGGAATTGATCACTTTAGAATATCAACAGTCTGGTGGTGCATCTGCATTCTCTCAAGTTTTAGGAGCACCAACTAATATCTGATAAGTAATTTATAATATTCAGAATAATAAGAGAAAGGAGTCGATTTAATTGATTTTCTCTTTTTCTTTTATTTGATAAAACGTACTTATCATTTACTCTTATATTTCTTCTTTTTTCTTTTGTTATTGTAAAATGACCTCTTTTATATACATTTTATTATATCTATTTTTTTTTTTTTGTGTAGGTTTATTTATGTTACAATGATGAATCATCTTTATATATATATATATATATATATATTTTTTTGCCATCGATTTTATATTTTTGTTTTATTTCATTTTTTTTTTGTTATAATTACTTTACATTATCACATACGAATAGAATTATTATTTATTATCCGTCTAGGAGTCTTCTCATTCTTTTTCTTCCCGTCTTAATGCATACAATCTTAAAGTAAAATCCATTTCATATTAGAAAGTAAATTAAATCGCCGTTATCATAACAATCATAGTGATTTCTTTTTCTTTTAAAAATTTATATTCGAATATATAAATATATGGAAGCAGATATATACATAGGTTTTTCTCTTTTTTTCTTAAATGTGTAGACATGTAATGTAAGAATCAAACTCTTTCAAAAAAAAAAAACAGTTAATATCAGCGGTTTTAATTTGAACATTACCCCAATCAATAAAATATCTCAATTTATCAAAAGATTAATTAGTATCCAACGGACCTTTAAAAAATCAGATAAACTCATGTTTTTCGTTTCAGGTAATTCGATTTTAACCAAAGACTTCAAACATAACTTAAAAAATTTAAAGGAACAAAATAAAAAAAAAAACGTTTACTTTATCCCGAATTAAAACGTATTGGCCATGTTTTTTATGTATACTTATCCCTGAACATTTTGTGCCTTTATCCATAGACATATTGCCTTGTGTTTTGTAGTTATGGTTGTTCTTCTATTACCTACTTTATATAATGCAAAAGATGGAGTCCAATCTCTATATTTCTTCCATGGTGTTGTATGTTGTTTGAGTAAGTTTGGAATCATTGTGAGAGAAGCCAAACTGTCTTTCCAACTTCGTTTGTCTTTGAATTATCTAAAATAATAATTATACTTCCAGTCGATTTCTCAGTATATATATATATATAAATATATATATATATAAGCAATTATGTAACATTACTTCTGAAGATATAAGAAAATTCTTGATAAATATAGTATATATATACAGAGAGAAGAGCAAGAGGATAATTTTTTGGTCATTATATTCAAAATCCAGAATGAACACTATAAAATTGTAAAGTAGTAGTTGAATATCTTCTTAGATATTAATAAAGTTTCATTTTAATTTAAAGGGTGTTTCTCTTAATTCCTTGTCTGTTGAATTTGTTTACAAGACAAGTCTTTCATTTTGGTGTCACACTTGGTACAGGCAAGGAAGTAAGCATTTACTTTTGATGTAGATAATATCTAAATTACAAGGTGAAAAAGGTAGAATTTTAAGCATTGATCCTGAAATAATAAATTTAACTTTAAATATTAAATAAATAAATAAATAAATATAATTTAAGAAAAGGGAAATTAGAATTGTTTAGTAACGACAAAAATTCAAATACTTTATAACTTAAGCTATTTCGTAACTTTTATGGACACTTATCGACTAACGACGAACCCTTTAAAAATAAAAATAATGAAAAGTATTTAACTTGTGAAGAAAAATTTACAAAGAATCAATATCAAGATAAACCTCAGCATACTTTATACGAAAAAAGATTAAAATGCAACTCGTTGTATACATGGGGTTGGTGTAAACAAGCAAAATTTAGTGTCCTTTGAAGAAAACTTTATCGGAAGAATTCAATAAATGACAATATTTCTAGATTCAAATAGGAAATCGATAATTGTACTAAAGTACCATGGTTTACTTCAAAAACTTCAAATATTGATGATATAGATATTTTACATTTATGTGATGGTGGGTTTTCGTTTCAAATCCGGACACGAACTGGAAACACATTTTCTACTGGTGTTACTTTCAGTAGTGGACACCAGGGGTCTGGTCCAAGGGATAATCAGTTGGTTTATAATCCCTTCGGAGTATTTGTTTGTATTTTTACAAAGTTCGTATCCAAGTGTCTCTGCAGGTGGAATCACTATTCTGTCTAACTCTATTAACACAACAGAAATTCATAATGGTATAACACCTTTATCAAATAGAAGTTATATACAAAGATATGATATCTCTATGATTTCAACTAGTAGTAAAAAATTATGGCAATTATATAACAACAATAAATCCTTATAATACTATACCACGACCACATAGAAATATTTACAGAGAAATTGAAAAACTAGAAAAAAAAAACTAATCAACAAATTCCTGGGAATTACTATATATTACGTATGTTTACCTAAGAGTGCTTTGCAGTATCTTCAGAGGAAAAGTATGATGAAAAAAAAAATTGTTGCATTAATTTCACGTAGAAGTCATTTCTTGAGCCTAATTTCAATGAATGATATATATCCATAGGATAACAACGAATCTAATCATGGTATCGAAATTAAATTGAATGGTCTTCCACCAAGTAATGGTCACCCAATCCTTACAATTGTGTCTATATTTATAAAGGGAGTCTTGTGTGTTGGAAGTAGGGTTCTGCATTGCAAAAATGTGATTTATTTATTTGCTAATGCTCATTGTAACGTGGTTTCTGACACTGACACCATTCAAGGTGACAAAATGTTTTAGAGTTCACGTGTACGGAGTATACTGTAATATATTACATTGGCAGTAAAAGTCAAGAGTTTTTGAACTATGATAGCAGATTAATTACATCTATCAAATTACCTAACTTTAAAGATAAATTGCTAAAACGTAAATCTTGTTTTTTTCTGAATTGATTCTTTTCACAAAGAACAAATGTTATTCTATTGATATGAGTCATGGTAGGCTAGATTTAATGACTTTAAAAGAACTAATATTAGAAGACTCAAATGATCATATAATCTCTTTAGCTGCTGGTGATTATCATATACTAGCATTAACAGAGAAAGGGAATATATATTCTTGGGGTCTTGAAAGTCAATTTAGTGGATGTCTTGGTTTGGGGAAACCAGAAGATATTGTCAATAATCAACAAATTGGTCGTTGGGATGGTCCAAGAAATGTTCGAGTCGTCAAACCTGTCAAAGTTCCACTCCCAGAAGGAAAATTTTGTATATCTATTGCTGCAGGTGGATGGCAAAGTGCAGCGTTACTTGTGTCAAAATAATATTCAAAAAAAATAAATAAATAAATAAATAAAAAAATAAATAAATAAAGTAAAATTTGAAAGTGTTATATATTTACCAAATCAAATGTAAGATAAATGGCAATTGCACACAGACAATTTTTTATTAGTTTATTTTATTTCCATAAGCATAAGTTTATGAATCAAACTTAGTTCATATATATTGAACAAGATAAGAAAAAGATGGAGCGGATTGGAACACAACATTCCCCCTTTTCTCTACATCAGATAAATATACAGGTTAAAAATATACAACTTGGTATTTAAAACAAGGTAAGATTTATATATAAATGGACTTTTTTTAATAAATATATACATTTATGTGGACTAAGTAACCATGCTTTTTCGTGAGTTAAAGGTTTGGACATCATTTACTCGATTATCTTTTATTTTATTTAATAGACTATTAAACATTTGTAATTAATTGAGATTACACTTGTACATTCTTATTTAACTTTCTTCATTGCCATCCTCATTCATTTTTTCTGTCTTTGTTCCAGCATTATCAACATTTTCTTCCTCTTCTTCTTCTTCTTCAACTGGAACAAAATTGATTGGATCGAATTTCATTCTTAATCTATCTCTGATATTAGCCTCCTTTGTAGTTGGGTTTCTTAATTTAATATTTAATTGATCAACATTATGTTCTTTAACTAAATTTTTGAAAATATCATTAACACGTCTACGTCTCAATTCTATCCTTGAACGTAAAGGTTTATAATATGCAATTTTTTTGACATTATTAAAAATAATTGAAACTTCGCCAAATGGATTTGAATTATTGTTTAAATTTATATTTGTTGGCATAGTGACCACTTGTTTCATATCAAAATCCCTTAATCTTTTAAACTTGAATACTTTATTATCGATACTAGTACTAGTACTGTTATCATTATCAATAAGTTTTTCATAATTTTCTTCCAAGATTTTTGAATCATTTTTATTATTTATTGTATACATTGAGATCCATTCATCTTCCTCTAATTCAACCGGTCTAAAGATAGTGGTGTTCAAAGACAATTTTTCTCTTTCCTTTGTATCCAAAGCTGCACTACCCACTAATCTTAATGTAAAATAATTCTGATCCATTGATGCAGTATCAGGTAAAAGATCCCAAACCTTAACAGCTTTTAAATTACGTTTAATTGGATGTTTAAATGTTGTCAAGTCATGAGACATTGTGTCAAATGTAGACTCGACTTTATTTACAATCTCTGAAGAATTTAACATCCTATCGTAACCATCATCATAATCGGACCTTGACCGTTTCTTATTAAGAGAAGACGAGGCACCGGATTCATCATTATTTTTATTAGCGTTATTACTATTTGATGCCATTGTAGAGGACAAATATTCAGTTCTTCTTAAGAAAGTAACTTTTGAAGTATCAGTTTTAACAATCCTGTCGATCCTTGGATCTCTTAAAAGAATACGATCTTTATCATTCAATTTAATGTTATCAAATCCATACAAAAAAGTTGTATCATTTTTATTTAAAAGACCAGGTATATTCATTAAATCCATTGGCATAGATAGGTCATTATCTATGTTAATCAATGGTGTGACATTAGTCTTCGTGAATAAAGAAGTGATCAACTGAGGTGAATCTACCTCTTCATTTTTATTTATTGGATACCTTAACAATTTTGGCGGGATGATTGGAGGTGGTAATTCATTGGAATATTTGATCCTTGCAATATATTCTTGCTTTCGTGACCCACTGCCACTGTTGCTGCTGTTATGACGATTACTAACAGTACCTGGCATTTGCATTTCGATTACTATTGATAATATTACCTTATTTACTTATTTTTACTTTCCACAGTCTGGGAAGCGAAATATAGATGAAACCAAATGTTATAACAACGTAAATGTATATATTTGAATTTATAAAGCTGTATACATATATACTACTACTATTATTTCTAAATATATATCTAAACATTGGTGAAGACTTGTTCATTTCTTTGTTGAAAAAGATGAAATTGATAAAAAAAAATTGTCTATTTGTACCAATTACACCTGTGCACCACATACTAAATATCTAATAGTAAAGATTGATCTTTAACAACGTAACCAAATTGATGAAGTAAATGTATAAATGACCAAAGAGAGCTCTGTGGTAGCGTTAGTACATTTTACTGTATCTCTTTGTTCTTTTCTGTACCATTACATACGAGTATATGTTGAATTACCTCTTATTTTTCTATTAATGATTACCTAGCAATGAATGACAACGGTAGTAGTAGTAAAAGAAGAAGAAAAAATGAAAGTATTCCGGCTCATTCAAACACCTCTTCTGTAGTCTCTTCTCTACCCATTAGTCTCTCTCTGGATCTTATTTTCTCTTCGGAGTCATCATCTTCCTCCTCATTTTCCTCTTCTTCTTCTTCTGCATTACCATCAGCTACATCTTCTACTGTGTTCATTCTTTCAATCTCTCTTTGTAATTCGACCTCACTATCAACATCAACATTATAAAGTGTTTCTTGATCATTTGTTTCTTCCTCTTCGTCATCTTCTTCTTCCACACCATCTAAAATGTTTTCTTCGTTCTCTTCCTGTAGTTCATCACTTTCACTTCCACTGTTCTCGATATCTTGTAAAGTTGAAAATGTTGTTTTTTTTACACCAAATGGCAATACAGATTGGTTTTGATCTAATTGCTTATTGTTTTTAGTATGCTTTGTATCCATATTTACTGTCGTTGCTGATTTATCTTTCTTGATACTCTTGGAATCATTATTAAAATATTTTTTATTAATCACATCTTCCAAAAAATAGAATTGTTCATTCCTTTGAACAGATTCAATTAAATTATCTAAAGTTAACCTAACCTGTTTCGTTGTTGTATCCTTAGTATCGTTATCGTTAGCTGTGATGATCTTCTTTTTCTTGCTATTTCTTTTCATTGATTTTTTATCTTGTTGTAAATATGACATGGACAAACCATCTTCTGTTAACGATTGAATAAATAATTCAGTGGCAAATGCTGTTGCCACTATAGCTGCATTAGATGTAATAATATAATCTTTGTCACATTTTGCTATTTTTTTGATTTTGGATAATGGGAACCGTGGTAATAATCGCTTCTCATCCAATTTGTTCATGCTTTTATCTTCGTTGTTCATAAAGTGTAGTGTATATCCTTCAATCTGATGTTGTATAATGCCAAATTGAATATCCACGAACCTATATACAGTCACAGTCTCATCACTCTTTCTATCTTCTCCTTCATATACACACCTTTATATGTTTGTATCTGCATTTCTCTTACAGATTATCTTTGAATAAAAATTTTCTACAAGAGTTACCCCCATTTGTTTTTTTTTAAAGAGTAACTTTATATGAGAATTTAGAGATACACTACATCTGAATGTAAACATAGAATTATCGAGGTATAAATGTGATTTAAACCTTTCTAATAAATAATGTGATTACCTCGTCATAACGTAAGCATTTCCACGGAACTACTCTATACTCAACTATACAAAATCTTTTGATACTAATATAGTATTAAAGCATCGTATTGAATCACATTTCCATTCAACTGGATTAGACCACCACTACTAGTACTATTACGACTACTACTACTATTACACACACACACAAAGGACTATAGTTCTTTGGAGAGCAATGGAATAATGGTATAAGAGATCATATACCACAATGGAAGAACCATTAAATAATAACATATCATTTAGTACTGAAGAGAATGACAGAGATTCAGATAATTATTTTGGTATTATCCCAATATGAGACTATTAAATAGCTAAATAGCTATCAATCTATCATATTATCCAACTATGGAGTCATATTTCAATAGTTACACTCTTATTTAATGAGTTTTCCTCCAAATTTTCCTGAGGCTACCTTAATAATAAGATCGATACTGATTCAAAGTAGCAACCAGAATAATACCCAATCAAAATATTTAAATTATACTGACGCTTTGAAAAATTCTATGGACCTAGTCGATTTGTTAATTACCGAAATGATTAAATTAGATATGACTTATCAAAACATAAATACAACGTATATAAACCAATCTTTAGATGTAAAACTAGTCATTAATTGTTCAGATCAATATAGTTTACCAAATTATGATAAACTAATAACCAAATTGAAAGCATTTTTGATTGATGAAAAAAACAAATCTGACTATAATAATATAATTTGGAAACCGTAGCAAAATTATTTAATTATTAATTGTCCATCATTCGGACCTATTGGGTTAGGTAATCTAAATATAAAATTCAATTGAAACTATACTAAATGTATGTTACCTTATTTGGCAGGTCTCTAAATCAACACCATATGAAGTATTACTATATTATAATGATGGTTATGCAGAGACAACTTTTTTAACAGTTGCATATTTAATTTTTTTATTGGGATTTATCCTTACAAGATATCATATATAAATTATATTTGGTTGAAGATAGACCATTTTTTTATTTCAAATAGATTTACAAGTTCTTGATCATATACAGACTCTACTAAGAAGTTTTAGTGCTCAAAGAATAGAAAATCAAAAACAAGATTATCATGGATCACCATTACCTTTGTCCAAATTGAAAATTGATCATTATATGTTTAGTTCAGTTTTTTTTAATTAGATTACCTGAATTAAATGATTTTGTTAAATTAAACGGTCCATTACCATCAAGGATATTACCACATATGTATCTCGGTTCATTGGTATATACACAAAACTTTGACTTATTGCATAGACTAGTGATCACTCATATTGTGTCTGTTGGTGAAAATTTATCATAGGTGTCTGTTAGTACATCAAATAGTAAAAATAGGAATATTCTAAAGGATGAATCTTCATCGTTACCATCCCAATCACTTGCAGTCTTAAGATCCAATTCAAATATATCAGATGAACCTGATAATGTTTCCAAAAATTATGAGGGAAATAATGTAGCTGATATAATTCCGCATATTGCTAATAATAATAACCAACATGTATCATACACTATATATCCGCGATTCTTTCAAGTTATTGAACAAAATGGATTTAAGATCTGTAAGATTAATAACTTACAAGATAATGGCAAAGATCCGTTGACTGGACGTGGACAATTAAATTTAGCATTGGATTTATAGATGAATGTCAACAATCCGGCGGGAAAGTGTAAGTACATTGTATGGTTGGTGTTTCAAGGTCTGCTACTATATGTATTGCAGAATGTATGAAACGATTAAAAATTGATTTATTAAGAGCATACTTGTATATTAGAGTTAGAAAATTAAATATTGTTATTCAACTAAACTTAATGTTTATGTATGAATTATTGAAATGGCAAGAAACTTTACTTGGCATACCCCGTACCATTGACTGGCATATTATATGCAAAGCCATTGCAGGATTAAACAGGAAGTATATGTGAAGGGGGGAAATAATCTTGATATTTTTATATTAACTACGAATACACAAACCAAATATATACATGAAATAAATTGTTGAATAAACATTCATAACAGTATTATTTTAAATACGGTTGTTGTTCTTTTCTTTCCGGTCTTGAACTCATTATTTGGTAACCACCTTTACATTTTCTATTGATGTTATTATATTTAGACTTTGAATGAATATTAATACTATCCTTTGATGAAGATAACATTTCAGATAATTGAGATAAGACTGAATCTATATGATTAGATTCCTTTATTTGATTAAACTCAAAAGATCTATTTTTCGAATCATTTTTTAGATCAGATTTATTCATTTGTTCCATCAACAATTTTCTAACACAAATCATTTCTTCTTTAAAATGATTTAATTTCTTTGGATCATTGGCTTTAGTTTTATATATTTTTAATAAATTTTTTATTGTTAAGGGGGAATAGACTTCATTATTGATCTCATTATAGAGCAAAGTTTTCATCAATAACCAGAATTTTATATTACCTCTTTGCATTGTGATATTTTTACCATTTTTTTTTGTAATAATTGGAGTATCAACCAGTTCAATAGTGGCTTGTTTAGATTTATCACCAACTCTTGGTTCTAATTTAAGTATTCTTGTAAACCCACCATTTCTATCCTTATATCTATCAGCTAATTCATTGACCACTTTAGCTAAAAGGTGCTTATTATCACCAGAAAGTGAAAGTTTAGACTGAATATTTCGAATATAACGATTTGAACCATTCCCATGATCATATTTCTTGGCGGACGTGATTATTCTCTCGGCTAACCTAGATGTTTCTTTGCATTTTTCATAAGTAGTAATAATTGATTCGTGTTGAAATAACTGTGAAACAAGATTTCTTAATAAAGCATCCCTATGTGATTTTGTTCTAGATAATTTTCTTGCTAAACCAACAGTCATGATAAATGTGAAATAGGTATGATAGTAATATTTATATATATGTGTGTATTGTGTATGTACACTGTAATGATATATTTTCCACTGTTTTTCTTTACCTATCCTACTACTTTGTATCTAATTGACGCTTTAGATAAAAGGTTTCTCTATAGGTGAAAATACCATACTTGTTTTAATACCAACTAATACTGTCTTAATGATCCCTTTGAAGAAACTTTTCAAGTCTCGCTCTATTTTTTTTTTCCTTTTCCACTTTGTCTTTATTTTATATTTTTGGTTTATGTGTATTTCCTTTCGAGAGTACCATCTGTCGATTTGTACATAAAGAAAAAAGTAGTGAAACTGACGGTAGGGTGGATAACTGAATGTATTGGAATATGCTAAGTTCTAAGTCCATTCCAGAAAAGTAGAATTTATAAAATATGTTAAATGTATTTAATAAACTTTTGAAAACGGGATAGGTTGCTAGTAAGTGAATACTCCTCTCATTTTACTAATTAAACTAACACATTTAATAATTTAAAATATTTATTAAACGAAAAAAAAAGAAATGAAATGAAAATCATGCATTTTGAATATATATAACTATATATGTGTACAGAGCTTATCAAAGATATAAATCTAATATTTTTGATCGATTTCTTGCTAAAAGGCGTCGTTGAATATCATTGACTCCTTTGTTATGAGTTCCCTTTTCGGTTCTGTTAACAACTTGTGTATCATCCATTTCAGCATTGTCTTTATCTGAAACAGAAAAAGAATGTATCTGAATTCTTTTCTTTAGTTGAATTGTTTTGATTACTAGACACCATGGTACCCCAACTTAAAGAACCTTCTATCTTGTTAACTACACTATTATCTATGTGCGGTCTCTTTATATTAAAATAGATGACCTCAATATCACTTTTTAACTTGAATGACGGCCTTGAAAGATTAAGAACGTTTTGCAATTGTAATGGAGGAGAACCATCTAATAGTGGTGATTTCAAATTACCATATGATGAACTTCTAGGTTCTCTAAATTCAGATATTGCTTCTTTGGCATTTTCTTTAAAATCATTTTTAATAGGATTTTGTGGTATGCTTTTGATGACTTCTTCAGACTATTCATATCATAAGATATTATTTTTCTAACTTTATAACTACATGATTCAGATAAATTAGGTATTTTCCTTTTTGTGTCTTTAATAGAACTGAATAGTTCCTTCTCAAAATATAAGATCATACCCCTCTTAATATTGGTCTCATAACTATTTGAATCATTCTTAGGACAGAAAATACACCAATTAATATCATTGATTCTTAAAAAAAATTATTAAAATAATCTGAATCATACATATAATGTCTAGGCTTTCAAAAAATTTCTATAATGAAAGTCTGTGGTGCTACTAGAATGGTTCTGACTTGTTTGACAAGCCCAAGTTTATGTTTCAATGAATTTCTGAATATCATTGCTTGGTTATCTGTATCATTATTAAAGTGTGCTTTATTTGATTAGAATAAATCTTTATAATTATTTGTTCATATAATATAATTGTCATTTATTGAATTTAATGCAGAAGGATCAAGCAATAATAAAATCAATATTTTTATTGACACATTCAGTACATTTAACACCCTTTATTATCCAATAATTTTAATGTTTTAACTAAGTGTAATAAATCTACTTCTTGGAATCCCGTTATTGTGACGGTTAAAGATGATTGATTCTTTTCTCTTTTAAGTAATAATTTAAAGTTAATAACCAAAAGGACAATTTTCAGTAAAACAAAAAAATTTACTCCATGTATCTGATGGATTAATTAATAAAAATTATAATACGAACATACTTCAATGAAAAATTCTGTTACAATATATGTATTTAAAATAAAACTTTATGGAAGATTTAACTTCTCAAATTGGATAATATTTGGAACAATCAAATAATCTGGGTGTGTATGGGTAGAAGTAATAATGGTGCCTCCATTTTTCTTAATAACATTAAATGAGATTCCTTGATACCTTACTGGGTAAGTATCATACATAAAAAATGAACAATTATTAAAAAATAAATCATTATATAATCGTCTTTTGATATGCTTATTATTAGTTTCATTCTTAAAGTTATCACTATATCATTCATAAACATTACTATTATTATTTCTATGATCTACATCGATGTGTTTTTCGATATTTTCACTCTTTAAATGGACAAGTTGTTTTTATGTGCTTATTTATGTTCATTTTCTGAAGCAGAACTAAACATTATTTTATTCCATAATATATCACCTGAGTATTTATATTTACTTAATAATATATCTTGTTGGGTCGATTGAGCTTGTGTGTTTTTTTCACTAAAAATCTCAAATTGATTAATTTCAGCTAATGGATCCAAGCAATCACAGTAATTGATCTCCATATCATCATATGATTTCTCTTGGATATTTTCTATAAGGTAATATAGATCGTATTCTAATATTGATTTTTTTTTACTGCAATCATAGATCCATTTATAATGTATAACAGGGATATTGAATCCAACAGCTGCTCTTTGTCTAGTACTATTTGATTCACCAGAGATAAAAATATTATTATATTGATCTCTTTTAATTGGCACAGTTATATCAAGTATCTTTGAATCAATATTTTTACAACCTAATTCATCACAAAACTCTTCAAACTCTTTAATTGTGTGTGTTTTAGACGGTATTTTTCCAATAAAGATATAACATTCGAAATTGAGGATTATTTCCCATATTCTCACGACGATACACATGTGTGATATCTTCACCTCTCTTCCATAACTCATATAATTCCACAATGATTATCCAATCAATAAAGATAGTATCTGGTCTATGTCTGATACAATAACGATACTTCTTTGTTCTTATAAGACCATTACCTATAATTAACACTTGTGTTACTTTTAATAGTTCATCAGTAATGTTGCCACCCAATATCAAAACAAATTTACAAATATCTTTTCATTTCTGATCATAACTACCAGATATAAAAATAAATAAAAAAATTCCTTTGAATGGTGGCCTAGACGATGTTGTTTACACTTTTTGTTTTTTTAAAAAATTATAATTATTATTTATATGACCAATGTATAGTAAGATTACAGAAATTACCATAATCAGAACACTATAGAGTAAACATTAATATATTTATTAGTTTTATGGAATATTATTTCAATTGTTAATAAGATCATCTTATGTTTTCTGTTTTACAAACAATACAATCCTATAGGTTTTAATGGTTTTTTTTCTCTCCATTTGTTTCTTTATTTTTTTTCCTTCTGCCTCTACTTTATTTTCAGTCCAAGTTAGGTTTTCAATAAGACTTAATTTTTTTCACAAGAAAACTGTACAAAAAACTTAGGGTTAATAAATATTTTTTTAATAATTTCGATTATCTTAATTCGGTGAGAGAGAATTATTCCATTAGCCCGAGAAATTAAACATGTTTTCCCCTTGGGCGGCTAATATATAATGATTCGCACGCCATAAACAATTTTTTTTGTTTTTGTTTTATTCATCTGTTGTTATTCACTCTTATCCCCTCATCATCTTATAATTGACTAATATTTTGCAATGAAATTATTGATTCTGCATTAGTAGCAACTTTCAAAATAAAACTATAAGTGAAAGGAATCAAAACCAATACCATGAAGAATTTAAATTTAATTAATTTGTCCTCTAATGATACAAGACCACTTTAATGTTAGAGATGATAATTTGGGTATTTTTTTTTTCCTAAGAAATCAATATATATATATATAGTATAAAATAACCCTTTAGTGTATCCTAGTTTTAGAACTTTTTTTTTCTTTTGAGGGGTTAAAGAGATTTGTTGTGCTATATAATTCTGACTAATAAGATACTCTGACACAAAAACAACATTTTTATTAAATTTTTTTTTTTTTTACAAAATATCTAATTCATATGAACCAACAACCAAATAATACACTAACGCATTTGAATACGGCTAAAAAAAATCCAAGAAAGGGTGGCATTATGAAAGAAACAAGTACCACAAAAAAAGATCCTACGAAAACTTCTTTAGATACAGTTAACTCTTCACAAAATGATAATTTTATTGAATTGAAAGGGAAACAATTTAGAAAGACTCAATCTTGTGATAGGTGTAGATTGAAGAAAATAAAATGTGATGGAAGAAAACCGGCATGTGGAAATTGTATGAAGGCAAAGTTTCATTGTGTGACGTTCGATAAATTATCAAGAAGAGGTTTTCCAAAAGGTTATACAGAAGCATTAGAACAAGAATTGATTAAATTGAAGAAGATATTGAAAGATAATAATATTGAAGTTACAAAAGAAACAAACTCTAATGACAAGACTATTGGAGAATTCAAACCAAATGGTAAAAATGGTACAGTAATTGAAAATGCACGAACTTTCCCGAGTTCAGTTTTAAAAAAGTCACCAGAGTTTCTTCCGACATCGATTTTTACATCGGTTCAGACTAGTATCACTAAGTCACCAGTGATTAATTATTCACAATTTCAACAACACAGTAGTATCCCACCGGAAATTTCAATTTTAGTTAATGATACTTTTCATAAACAAAAAAATATTATATATTCTAATCAAAACCATGTTTTCTTGGGACATAACTTTTGGAATAAATTAATGTCATCTAGTAAAAATAAACACAATAAGACTCCGGAAAATAATTTTGGTTACACATTAGAAAAGGAAGAAAAAATTATCCAGGAACAACATATATCTCTAATGGTAAATGTTTTGAATTTAAACTCTAAATATTACTATTTACCCCAATTTCTAGTTCAAAAATATAAATACGATGAAAATTTATTGAAAAAACTGTTATTAGATTCAATAAAACAATTTTTCAATATCCAGAATTCACTTATACCGCTTTTATACCCAACAAGTGTTTGGGAGAATTCTTTAATGAATCTTATTGCCAAATTTGAAAATGGATTTATGTCACAAGGAGTAAAACCTGATATTAAGCCCCATATATTATTGTGTCTTTTAATCATAATTCAAATAAGTTGGTCGTGTTTAGATAATTTAAGATTACTTCAAGTTATAAGATCTATTTGTATAAATTCATTTTTAAAAGACATCGAAAGAATTCAGATTTTAAATTTATCCGCATTTCTATTTATGGGTCATGGTCAAAAATCTGCAAATGAAAATATATGGACCTCAAGTGTTGTAATTGAAATTTTGAATTTGAATCTCTCGTTAATAAAAACCGTTGGCCTTTATATAAATTCAAAAAACTTGAAACCACTGCTTTCAAATGAATCTAGTGAAATAGAGTCCTTTCGAAATATTGAATCCAATGGTAACAGTATTCCAATAGTAACACACTGGTGTTTTGAATTTTTAAATACATGGTGGTCTTTAATACAAGGTCTTCCAAGGACAAATTTTATTACATCAGAATTCCAACCAAAAATGTTGCCTACTTCCAAGAAAAGTGAGTTGGTCCCCTTTTCAATTTTATTAAAATATGTTACTGAAAAGTTAAATGGCTATAACTTATTGTATTGTTTGAAAAATGGATTGAATTATAAAGTAGTGGTGGAGAATGAGCTTTATAGAGATACTCTAAAATCAAAGAATCTTTATTTTTATTCGATTGAAAAGGATATTTCATTTGAAAAAATATCCAAATCAGTATCAAATCAAGAGGTTGCAAGTACTTTAGAAATGAATACACCAAATAATAATAAGGGTTTCGCCGTCCTCGAAAGAACCGAAGTAATTGAGATACAATTAACTTTATATTATTTGTTGATCACATTAATTATTTATCAAAAATACAAATTTCCAAGGGGCAATCTAGAAAGAATTGCACAAAATAACAATTCTGACAGTGTTGCATATGAAATTCTTTGTCTATATTTTTTATTAATGAAAAGTGCTTCAAAGAGTAAAGAGACTGTGAATCAAGAACAACAATTTCGACCTTTACAGTTTACAGTGTCACATATTTTACCATGTTCCAATGAGGATATTATAAAATTGAGTCTTGATATCATTATTGAATGGGGCTCAAATCAAAAGATGAAATTAAAATCTAAGAATTCTTTGAAGCAAATTAAAAATGAAGAACTTTGGAGATTTGAAAAATATAAAAATTTCTTGAATGAATGGTGTCAAATATGGTTTGAATCTAGCGATGTGGATGATCCACAATTTTTAAAGATACAAACTACCTTTGACATTAATTTTAAGTCAACTAATATAAAAATGATTAAACATGAATATTCAAGATCTTTAGATGAATTTAATAATTTGGGTTACTCAAATAATATTTTGCTAAAGACGGATTCCAAGGCAATTATGGATCAATTCAATATATTTGAATCAAGTATTAATAATATCTCTTCCTTACTTCCACAACCTGTAAACATGATGGGTATGGAAGCGTCTGGAAACGTTTCGAATATACTATCCCAGAGTGTTGACGTCAAAATCGATAATTATAGATATAGATGTTTACGAGAAGATAAAACAAAAGAGTTTCAAAACAATATTTTCTCATTTAGTACTACTTCAGCGCCTCTTGCTTCTTCATTTTTGGAGAAACAAGAAGAAACAGATGATGGATATGCAGAAGATGACGATGAAGACGAGGATGATAACAAGCCATTGGAGATTCCATTTATTCATAAAAGGAGAAGTTCATTATTCCATCAAAAACCTATTCAGCTCCCACAAAAATACACTATTATCTCCTCTGAAGATATCAATCAAACCGAAGGCTTCCAGAATAGTTTTAAACACTCTTTTAAAGAGATGAATTTTTCAAGGGGTAGTACTATTTTTGCTAAAATCCCAGAAAAGAGATCGAAAATTCCAACAAAGTCATTGAGGGAAAAACAGAATTCTAATGTTATGTTACCTGGACAACAATCACTAATTCCATATATTCCTATTGAGGAAGATATACTGAGCAAGACATTAATCAAATCACCTTTTGTTTCAACTCTATTCTTCCAAGGGGACGAGTCTACCACAATGTTGGGGAATTTTAAGTCAAATAATTTATTGTTAAAACAATTTCAGCAGCAACAACGACTTAAGACTCAATTGAATCTGTTCCAGAAAGAAGTAACACCTCGGTCTTTTGTTGATATTATGATGACAGGTGTAAATAAATGGAATAATGGTGAAATAAATAAAACTACTACAACAAGTACTGATGATAAGAATGTGGATAGCGAGGAGAACAGAGATAGTGAACCTTCCACTGCTACCTGATAAAAATATCATTGCTAATAAAAAAACTAATCTCCCAATTGATTTTGAAAAAGAAGTAGTGACTAGCTCTTTTTATTTCAAGAAGGTTCGCAATAAACAATACAATTATAATTCTCCAGGATTTGGAAATGTCAGGAAAACAGAATGAAGAAAAAAGGGCTAGTATAAGTTATGACACATGTACACGAACGGGTATTAGTTTGAATATTAATGTAAAAGAAATTCAATATGATATTTTCTTCCAGAAATAAAATGAATTGAGTCATTAGATAAATTTTAATATTATCAACAATATTATTTTATACATGGTTCTTTTGATCGTCATTAATTTTTTTTTTTATTTATCCATTGTATTATTTGTTTAACTCCTAGCCCGTATGTTTTCTTTTTTTAATAGACTCATTTTTTTTTTCCACCTAATTCATTCTGTGTTTTTGTATGTGGTGTATGGTTTGTTTTCTGTTTAAGGCAATGAAAAAAGAGAACAAAAATCTAAGAAAAGTATTTTTTTTTATTTATTTCCCACTTTTTGTCAGATTTATGACTCACTTTTAAGAAATTTGCGGAATTTATTGTTTTTGTTGCTGTTGTGGTGGTGATTCTATTGTTTCTTTCTCGTTTTTTTCTTTGTTTCCGGGTTTGCTTTCGTCGAGGACCGGAAAAAAAGCCCTGTATTTTTATTAATTATTACTAAATTTGCAGGGGGGAGGGAGGTTACTCGCTTGTTTTATCACTTAACGATCACATATAAAAAGGAGAGAGTTTCCTTTAAATACTACCTTGGTAAGTGTGTCCTTTAAGTACAGCTAATAACGAAATATACTTTAGAAGACTACATCCACGATAACCATCAATTACTCTTAAGTGATTACTATTATATTATTACTACTCTCTCTATTCGAATAAAAGAACATATCATTTAACCATGTCTTTGCGTCATTTGGTTTCTATTAAAGATTTGACAGATGATGAATTTATTGCTTTAGTCAAAAGAGCTAAGTACTTCAAAAAAGTATTCAAAAATAATAACTCTACGGAGTTTCAAAAGAATCATTTGAAATTGTTAGGTAGAACTGTTGCTTTAATCTTTTCAAAAAGATCTACAAGAACTAGAATATCTACTGAAGGTGCTGCCACTTTTTTTGGTGCTCAACCTATGTTTTTGGGTAAAGATGATATCCAATTAGGTGTCAATGAATCCTTCTATGATACTACAAAAGTTGTGTCTTCTATGGTTTCTTGTATATTTGCACGTGTTAACAAACATGAAGATATTCAAAACTTATGTAAACATTCCTCTGTACCAATTATTAACTCTCTCTGTGACACATATCATCCATTACAAGCCATATGTGATATGTTAACAATAAAGGAAAAATTAGATTATGAAAATAATAAATTAAAGATTGCTTGGATAGGTGATGCTAATAATGTCATTAACGATATGGCCATTGCCGCTTTGAAATTGGGTATAGATGTCTCTATCGCTACTCCAAAGGGTATTGAAATGAATAAAACTATTGTAGATGCTGCCTCTGAGATCACCCAAAGAAATGGTTCTTCCATTGAATATACTCATGATCCAAAACATGCAGCTAAAGGTGCCAATGTGTTGGTCACTGACACTTTTGTCTCTATGGGTGAAGAATTTGCTAAAGAAGCTAAATTAAAACAATTTGCAGGTTTCCAAATTGATGGTGAATTGGCTAAATTGGCTGATCCAAACTTTATATTTATGCATTGTTTACCAAGACATCATGAAGAAGTCACTGATGACGTCTTTTATGGCGACCATTCTATTGTATTTGATGAAGCTGAAAATAGATTGTATGCTGCAATGGCTGCTATCGATATATTTGTTATTAATAAGGGTAATTTCAATTCACCACTTGATTAGATAGACAATCGCTTGTACATTTTTTTTTATTGGTTTTGTTTCTTTCCTTTATGTTTAAAATATTCAAAACATTTGTAACGTTATCGTCATGTTTAAATACTTTTTTTTTATCTTTTTTTTGTCGTTTCTGGATTCATGCTATCTGAGTTAATTTTCCTTTCACAATAGACAGTAAAGTAAATATACGTATATATATATAAACAACTTAGTTACTAAAAATTGTCTTTTATTATGTTATAATATACACTCTATAAATTTATATACACTTCACCAGAATATTCCCTATTGTCCTGAAATTCTAACTCATAGAAATCATTACCCAATACACCTTTTGTAGATGCAATTTCACATAAAGTATTGGAATATACCGGTTTTGTGTCATTGGTTAATATACCTACAGTTATATGTGGAGTTGAATTAGCACATTTGAAACCTTCCACAATTCCATTTGGAGTCTCAATAAAGAAACTTTTATCTTTATCTAATAAAAATTCAACAACCACTGTCACGATATGCTTATCCCACAATAATTTCACTAATTTAATCTTAATATTATCACCTGTCTTTAAAATTTTTCCAACATCTTTTTCTTTGTCATTTTCGAAAAGTTTTAAAGTTGGATCATAATGTGACATATATTTCTCCCAAATTTCCTGTTGAGTTTTGTCCCCATGTTTATTTTGACTAACATGACATAGTGTTACATGAAACTCTTCTTGAAACTTATTTTGAAAGAAAAGATTATTTAAACTCTTCATTGATTCTGATGGGACTTTGCCTAAGTTTTGCATCACTAATTTATCAATTGCTGCTCTAATAGGGCTGACATCAAGATTTAATGAAAAATATACAGGTCTAATCTTTCTAGTTTTTTTAGTATGTCTCTTGTTATTATTGTTATTGCTGTTTTTACTTTCTTTCTTCTTTTTATCCTTCTGTTTATTTAGCTTATTATTGGATGTAACTGTCTTGGTAGGTTTATATTCTAAAGCCTTTTCAAATGCTTGTAAAACATCATTCTCCCTTGGAACCTCAGGTATCAAAACTGAATACTTATCATGGATCTCATTTAAGATAGTCTTCACATTTGTCAAAGTTGATACATCATCAGCACTTTCAAAATCAAGATTAATGATCAAATCAAATTTATCATCTGGAGATCTATCTGGGTTGACAGGTTGATACCTTTTCCAAAACCCACTCATAATTCCAAGAACCTTCTTCTCACCATATTTTTCCAATTTAATGGTTTGGTGGTTATCACCCCTTGCAAGGACTCTCTTTGTCGTGACATCTTTAATAGTATCCATTTTGTCATATGGTGCGAAAGATACACCAATTATTTTAATGTTTTGATCATATGGAAGGTAGGATTCCTTTAATTCATCAACCCATTCAAATAATTGTCGTCTTTCCCTAAATTGATGGTTATTTCTATCAACAAAGACACACTTTATGTTTTCTTTGGCTAATAATTCCAAGGATCGCTTCATTAACATTGATTTATCCTTCCCATGGATATCATCATTTTGAATATGGCCCCAACTGTCTGGAAATAAGTTGGTCAATGTCACTGCAGTAGTAGTCTTACCACATCCAATAACCGAGATTGGGAAGATTAAAAATTTGGTTCTTTCATTTACTTTATCATAATCTATAGAATTTTGTAGTTCCCAACCTTCAACTAACTCATGATTCAATATTTCAAGACCAGTTAATCCTAAATTCTTTAAAAACATATTTCTTAATTTAATAACACCAAACCCAAGCAAATAGTCGCCACATAATCTAGGATCATTCTCTAGAATTGGAATAACAAAATCTAAATATTTATTTGTAATGAATCCATGCTTTTTGAATTTAAAGATACGATGTCTTTTAGTAATATAGTCTTTAGTGACTTCTCTCCATTGTCTATACATTAAATAAGGTTCCTCAAATTTGTATTTAAAGAAATATGGAACAGATGGATCATTTAACATTTTACCACGAATTACAAACCCTTCAATTTCTTGTCCATCAAAGGATCCCTTCTCAGAACAATCATTCAAGAATGTTTTTAAATCTTCGATTGTGTTTTTAATCATAAAATTAATCTTTTTAAAACCATACTTCTTGGCAAAAGATGCTACTTTATCCAAGGGCCAAGTGTGGAAATCAGGAGTGTTGTGATTTATCCCATGTAAATATAAACCTCTTTTATCACCAGTGTATTCCAAGATATGTTCCTCAAATGTGTCATCACAATATTCAGCCACTGCAGTTACATTATTATCATAAAGTTCTTTTCCCAACTGTTTAGAATAAATGTTTAGGTCCTGTAATTGATGCATTAAGTATTTCTCACCAGCTTCTGCATGGTTCCTATTAACATCGTCTCTTGGACCAGTAGAATGTTTGGAGCAAACAACTAAAGAACCATCGGCTAACCCGGATATGAAAATAATACATCCATTAGCTTTAACAGACACTTCATATGGACCTACTGTATTCTTTTCAATATAGTCCCATTTAGTGGTAGGAACTTCGTCAATACTAAAAAATTTATCATAGCCTCTAGCAATTATCCTTGGATCATTTTCATCTTGCGTAATAAACAAACCTCTGGCATTACAAGGTAATGTAATATTATTCTTACCATAGTCCCACTCATTGAATTTCCAACTATTGACTTTCATATTACTATGACTCAATTGACATTCGATTTTTTGAGCTCGGCCTCTGGATGGCAAAAGAGACGCCTCTTCCAATCGTGCACATAATTCTTTAACTGACAGTTGTGAAGACATATTGAATAATATTTAAGATTAAAACAAAAGCAAAAAGAATGTGTGTTCCCTCCTCCCTTCTTTCGCGATTCCTTTTATGTATAAATGAAGAAATATTGAGAGTGTCGTAATAATCGTACTCGAGCAAATTCTTTGTATCGAATTGTATCCAGAATATAATGTCCTTTCTTCCTTTCTTAGTTACTTATTGTGTTCTATTTTGTATCTCTCTCTTCTCTTCATTTTTTTATTTGTTATTTTTTTTTTTGAATATTGAATATTGAATATTGTACAGTTCTTGTTTTTCCAATTTCGTTGGTGATTTGTTTCGTTCAACTTTTTTGACAATTGAGTAAGCAAATGAATGTAATAAAAAGAAGACATATAAAGGGAAATAAGTATTAAAAAGTTAATTAGTGTTACATATTTTGGGAAACCCTTCCTTTTTGTAAGTAGGTACAAACTAACAGTATAACTATTATAGAACATAGCAGGCTTTTTTTTTCATGCTGGTTATGTAAGTATTATTTTAGTTTAGCTTTATCGATTGTTGTTATTTTGATTGTGTGTTATATTCTGATAAAGATTGACAGATTTTTCTTATTCTCCCCAAAACCTTTAAGAAGTAGTAATAAAAACAATGATTGTGGACGTTGATGAAGCAGATATTGTGGTTTTATCACAAAATTTAGAAAAATGTAACAGATTTGCATCAAGTATCGACCAATCTCTAAGGAACATATCTCAAACTTCTAGCCAATCAAGTAAATTGTTTGCCCCAATTCTCTCTAGAAATAGCATGTTAATTACTTTACAAAGAAATATTGAAAGCACATTAAATACGGTGGCTTCTGTAAAAGATTTAGCTAATGAGGCTTCAAAATATGAACTTATTTTAAAGAAAGGTATTAAAGAAATCGGCTTAAAACAATATACCCAAATGATTCACAGGGTTGATGATATGTTAGAAGATATTTCAACAAACAATGAACAAAATGCAGAATTTCGTGGTATTTTGACCCATTTAAGATCATTAATCACTGAGAGTGAAAATGAACTTAGATCATACTTTATTTTAATATTAAATAGCATCCCTGATTTCGATCCACAGATTAATATTGAAAAAAAGATTCCTTTTCCTTATTATGAAGATGAGCAATTAACTGAATTAGCTTGGATTTTGGATTATTTTTATAATAATAATAGAAATGGAGAAGGATCTTTAATTGAGAATGCCTTGATTAAACATAGAAGTGCGAAGATAATCAAATCAATGGCATTCCTAGAACCTTTTGTTAAGAGAATCACTGATAATATAAATGCACCATATAAACAAGGAAGTAATGGTATTTTAAATTACACAGAAGCATTAGTGGGATTTATTGTCAGTGAGAAAGGTTTAATAGACGATCTGTATTCTCAGTTTGCGGACCTGAAACAAAGTGTTTTAAATAGAATTTTGACTCCAATAATAAATACATATACCAAATTGGTCCTGACTAATATAGACGCCGTGGAATCAAATAAAGAGAATATTGGTTTATATAGTTTTGAATTAGTAGAATCTATTCAGAGGGTCATAAAGGTACTTCGTTTTGATCCAAGTCTGCAAAGAAATGATAATTTATCATCCTGCTTAAGACAAATTTATCAATTAGCAAAGTCTATGTTTAAAGAGGCAATTCAACAAATTCAAAATAAAGTTAACAATCTTAATAAAATGCCAAATGACAATGGTGTTGCCGACTGTACTGTAGCTGCTATCTCTGTGTTAAGGAGATATGGTAAGTATGAACAAGGTTGTTTAAAGGCAATGACGGGTATGAGTAGGGATGAATGGTTGATTATTCATTTACAAGATAAAGAAAGCACATATGTGAAAGGATCTATGAACAATAATGCAAGTAATGCAGCATTATTATCTTGTTTCTTTAGTGACTGTATTGATATTTTATTAGTTTTATTAGAAAAAAGAGCTCAGAAAATTTTGATAGATGCGGAGGGAGGTTCTGCTAATAAGTACAAGCAACGTATCGGATTTTTTATTTTAAGTAATATGACCATGATTGAGGAGATTTTGGAGAGATCTGAGTTACAATCTATTCTAGGAGCTGAGGGCAAAGATAGATTGAATAAGTTGAAAAAGAGATATATCGGCTATATGATTGAAGATTGGAGAACTTTGACTGTTAACTTAATGGATTCAGTTCATATCGACAGTACCGGTAAAAAATTAAAAGATAAAGAACAAATCAAAGAGAAGTTTAGAAAATTTAATGAAGGTTTTGAAATTTTGGTTTCTACAACTTCACAATTTAGACTAAATAGTCCGGAGCTTAAAAGGACGTTGAAAAGTGAAATATTGTCTCTCATATTGCCAATGTATCAAAGATTTTACGGAAGATATAAAGATAGTTTCAAAAATCCTAGAAAGCATATTAAATATACTCCGGATGAATTAACTGATGCCATTAATCATATGATAAAATAATCTTTGTTCTTTTCTTTTTTAACTCTTTTTTTTTTTTCTTTGACCTTTTTATGTGACTACATAATCTGTTTATCTATTTTTCTTTTAAATATTATTTTCAATTTTGTCCTATATATTCTAATGGCTTTTGATTTAAAATTAACGGTAGTAGTGTTGATACTTATTAACAGTTTTTTATATGACTTATATACATTGTAAGACAGAATAATATTTACTAATAAATATTCAATCTAAATAAGTTAGGATCATAAAACCTGGAACAAACTGAAAGGAAAAAGATTGAGTAATAGTTTTTTTATTATTAACCTAATGTTTCGTCAATGGTCTTTGAAAAGTTGTCTTGGTAACTGTCGATGTCGGTAACATGTTTTGGTTCATTATTCTCATTTGTTCTATTTATACAACTAGAGGGTGTCCCATAATTAGTTTCCGGAGATTCTGTTAAACATAAAGAATTCCTCGTTTCAGTCACATCTGTTAACTTCGAATGATCACTTTGAGTTTTAGGATGAGCATGATTTGTTATTTGCAATGGTAGCCACCCAACTGAATTTCTGTCAAACAAGGTGGTGATATCTACCGAAGAGTCTACAATAGGCTCTTCTATGCAACCATTTATTGAGTCAGAAGATTTTTGAAAGGAATCGTCTAAAGTTCTATTAGTTGTATGACTAGATCTTACTGAGTGCAATAATGGTTCCATAACGGACGTATTTGTAGCTAAAAAAACCCCTGAAGTTTCAAAAGATGATCTTGTAGAAACATTTCCTTGAGAAGAATCTACTGAGATTGATGGTCTTAATAATGCGTTATTCGGATCTATCTTTAAAGCAGTAGATATATCTTGGACAGTATTTGCAATTGTGTGGGGCAATTGATTGTCAGGCTTAACTGATTTCTGTGAGTTGGGGAAGCTGGGAGATTGAGCGTTTGCGTCTTCATCTTGCATGTTTCCTAATACCTGATTTAAATCAGTGAATAATATATTATCAGTTCTTACAGTAGAAGGAAGGTTATCTTGAATACTATTTCTTCTATGGAATCTTGAGACATCTAGATGTTTTGTCTTTGAGGATATTGAGGGGAAATTATGGTGTAATGATCCTTGGAAACTAAATCCAGATGCAATATCGCTAACATCCGCATCATTTTCATTATGAATAGAACAACCTTCCAATTCATTGTCAATATTTGCTTCTATTTCAGGCTTACTTAAGAGGGATTCGTGTGATCTATTTAAGACGATCTTGGGAATGTTCTGAATATTATTCTGTTGATTAATAGTTACTTTATTGTTATAATCAGTGGTACTAATTCTTTTCGATCTTAAAGCTTCTTCATAGGTTGGAGGATTTGGCGGAATTTTTTGTATTTCCTTTGGTGAATTTTTGTAAATGAAATCAAATGGTGGTGGCGGATCTTCATGAGCAACATTGTGTAAACTTAAAATATCATCGGCTATTAGATTGATAGATAATCTTCTTGGTGATGAAATTGGCGATAATGGGATAGCTTGAGGAGACGCCAACTCTTTTTGCAGACATTCTGGTTGATAAATATTAAAACTCAATTTTGGCGATTTGAAAATTTCAGCATTAGTAGACAATGAATCTTTATCATCTTGATGAGATTTTAATTTAGATTTATTATTTGATATAACAATCCCGTTATTGTTCACAGTTAAAGTTTTGGTGGACCTAGGTAAGGGTGAAAGAGGCGGCGAATTTAAATTAATATCTAATGGCATTACATCTGGTGAAATAAGAGGTGACATCATTATTTCTTTGGGAAAGAAAATATTTGAGTCATGGTAAAAATTTTCTGTATGATTAGATTCATCTTTGCCATTATTACTAATTACAGTATTAGCCAATATATGAGAATCATAACTTGGTAATAAAATATTGGCATGTGAACATAATCTATTTAATACATGAATTGGAGAGTCTATAGAAATCTCATAATGTTTCCTTTTATTATCGATTACCTGTGACAAACGTAAACAAATCTTAATCCAATGGTTTGATCTGATGTATTCGAACCCTGTATCTGGATGTAAGTGTTGGTTATTACCAAATCTACTTGGAACAAAAACTTGTAACTCAAAATCTTTATTGACCAGATAACCGTCTTCTTCCAAAAGGTTTCCCATATATTTGGCCTTCAAAGGTTTATCGTCACTTGGTGCATTTGGCAATTTTGGACCGTTTAATTCAGCTAATAAATATTTTTTGGTAGGCTCGATTCTATGTACTTTTTTATTTTTACAATAATATTCCATGGTTTCTGTCACGTAGACACGAATCCTATGTAAAGTGATTTTATCATATGGAAAAAATGAGAAATTTATGGGTAAAAATGCATCAAGAATGATATCTTTTGAAGAGACTAATATATCATAAAATAAACGACCCTCCCAATCTTTAGATATCACAATTGGTTCACTTTCCTCGACAGAATTATCTGATGGAGTTCTGACAATAGTTACTGGTAACCTTGCATGTAAATTTGTTTTAAATGCGCCACATCTCTCTACTGTAACTAGTAAGAAATATTCAGCAAACCCATAATCTGCCATTATTGATTCAGGGTAATTTTGAGGTATTACTTGTTCAAAAGTATATATATAATCACCTGGTTCAAAGGTAAAAGAATCGTGTGGTTCTGTACTTTTAGTGAATTTTGTTTCTTTAATAGCAATATTTTGCGACGCACTTTCTAAATTAATAATATCAGAAATTGTGCCATTATTACTATTAGTAGTAGTAGTAATAGTATAACTAGTAGTTGAAGGTGTTATTGTATCAATACTATTCATTGAAGGACTATTAGAATGAGGTTTATTTGTAGTCTTTAATGTAGATACATTACTTGGTCTACGATGAATAGTATTGGTGGGTATAGTAAGGTTATTAGTGTGGGATGTCGAATTGTTAGTAGTAGAACTACCGAATAGATCAGTAAATATTGAGTTTGTTGATATTGGAGAATTTAATCTATTACTAGTTTCTTTGTTGGGGACGTCAGGGTGGGTTGAAGTTCTTCTAAATAAGCTTAATGGTGATAACGATCTAATCGATCCACTCTTTGGAGATGAATTCATGTTTCTTGGATGTAGAGTATCTTTGTTTGCAGTAGCAGTGTTGGAGTCAATAGAGGAAGTTCCAGTTGAAGGCGATGGAATATTAATAGGAGATGATACAGGAGATAAAGTAAACTCATTTAAGGAATATATTTTGTTAGATGTTCCAGCTGTTGTATTTTTATTTGACTGTGAACCGTTCTTAGGTAAAGGTTGATACATTGCAGCATTACTATTTTTCAAAAGATAATCTATATGGATACGATTACTACTACTACTACTACTGTTGATATTGTTATTATTATTTGACTTTTCTGTGGTGGATAATATTGGAATATATTTAAAATGGTCATGTTGGTAGAATGGCCAAGTGTGATTAATAACGTCATTTATTTCAACAAATTCATTATTTTTAGGTGGGATCCCCTCTGGCCATTCAGTCCTACAATAACCTTTTAAACATAACTTAATAGATTTCAATTTAGTTGGTTTTAGCACTCTTATAATTAAAGAACCTCTTAAAATAGATGGAGATGAAGATTGTTTATTGTTCGATGATGATTCAAATCCTCTTAAAAAAATAGCGGGTTCTACTAATTTAATGAAAACTTGTAAAGATCCGCTGTGTTTTAATGGTGTATAATCTATTGGAACATCATAGTCTTTCTCTGGTGGGAATATAGGAGATTTCATAGCATATAAGGGATCTATACCAGTCATATTTTTATTTTATATTATTTTATTTTTTTTCCTCTAATGTGAGAGATGATGTAAAATTCGATAACTAATAAAATGTTTTCAAAGTCTCATTCAATTGACAAATATTTTTATTTATATTTAAAACTGAAGTGAGTTAATAATAGTTGCATAAACATTAGTATACATACATATGAACCAAAAGTTTTGTGGCTAAAGATTATGTTTTTAGATTATTCTCCTTTCTTTTTTCTCTTTTCTCTCTTTAATATCCTTTTTGAATCATCACTTTTTTTTTGTTTTTCCGAAGATATAGCATTTAAAAAGAGAGAGAGGGAAAGGAGGGAAAAAAATAATAAAACAGACGAAGAGACAACGAGATATATATAAGATAATAATGCTAAAATATAATACACTCACTAACATGAAGGAGGAAAGTGACATATTAAGAAAAGGATAGACACTCTTGAACACAGGTATTATGTGTGTTCATGTGTATGTGCTTTCATCTGATGTATATATTTCTAACTATTAAAGATAATATAGAGTAAGTGTTGTGTATATGCACATACTAGTAGAAGCTTGTTTAAGTTTTTTTATTGGATATAAGTTGGGAAAAATATGTCAATTTAGACATAGAGGAAAGTAGATTTATATCTCTCTCCTCTTTCTCTTTATATATAAATTATTTTTATTTATTTATTTATTATTTTTAGCCGCCAACAAGGAAAAGGGGAAAAAATTGTTTTTTTTTTTACCAGTTTTATTTTCCCTTCAATTTGCAATCAATTAAAGTTTTAATAATTTGTTAGACTGTTAAAAGTTAAAGTGTTGATATATTCTGTGTTAAATTAAAATGCATTAAACAACTTATAATAATAATAATAATAATAAACAAGAAACAAATGAGAATTTATATTCCATAATATGATTGAAATAAGACAATATAGAAACCAATGTATATGAATGATTAGATTCATTAACGAGTGTGTTTGTTTTGCAATGTTTACAAAATAGCAATAATATTAATAATAATGAATTTTAAAAAAATTTGACATAATCAATGACGAAGTTTTATTACGAATATCTAATCGAAATTAAATAAAACTGATATTATTTATCATTATTTCAACGAGCAATCTAATAGTAGTTGTAAAGATAAATATGATAATATCATAATGTCTGTAGTAACTGGAGGGGTAATCAAATACTTGAATTCAATGTTTTTCATATATTGTGAAGAAGAGTTTCCAATTTTCTTTGTTTTTTTTTTTTTTTTTTGAATAATATAATAAGAGAATGAATTAGATTCAGATATTTGATATTCGGACTGACAAGAGAGCTTGTCCTACAATAAAAATAACAAATTCTTCTTTCTATCATTTTTTTCTTTCTTTGGTTGTTGCAGTTTTTACAAGGAAATTATATTTTATAAATATTTTTTGTATTTTGTTTTGTTTTGTTTTGTTTTTTGTTTTTTTTTTTTTGGAAAATATACGACCACCAAAATTATTTCATTCTTTATTTATTACGTTTGCCTTTCCTTTCTTGACTCTTTTTTTTTTGTCAAACAAACAAACAAATCAAACAAACAAACAAACAGCAAAAATTCATTGCAGTGAAACATCGGTTAAATATAAAGAGAGTGGGAAATAGAGGAATGTTTAATTAATAAACGAAGCATTCGTATCGAAAAAAACTACTTCTAGCAATTGGTATATATATTTATCTTTCCACATCAAATATTCTTCTTTCTTTTTTTTCTTTATAATAATAATAATAATAACAAAAGTGAATAGAATAATAAATACTAATGTATAAATAAATTGTCATATTTATAAATATAGTAGTGTAGAGAAGAAGTACAAAACAAACAAAATAATAATAATTAGAATAATAATAATAATAGACTATGTTTTCAAAACATAAAAGGAAGAATCATATTTCTTCTATAAACAATTATAATAAGTATAGCAGTACAATTGGGTTGGATGAGAGAGGCCTTCAAGATTCGTTAAAAGCAGCACAAGTAATCTTTCAAAGACACACTACTACAAACACTACCAATAAAAATACTGAGACTAAAGAGAGCAATAACATATACAGCAATAACTCCTCTTTAACCTCTTTATCATCCACTATCTCACACAGTAGAGAAGATAATACTATAATTAATAATATAAAGAGACACCCAAGAAATCAACAGATTTCAAAATCGAATCCTGTACTAAAGCATACTGTTACTTCTCCAAGTAATACTACTACTCAAATTAGGAGAAAACAACAAAATAGCAGTGGTGAAGATATAAGTCGTCCATCATCTAGAAGAAAAAATGATCATCATTCAAATAATCATAAGGATATAACAAAGCTCCCTCGACCCAGTCCCTTACCCATCCTATCGAAATCTAATCGTTCTTCCTCACCAAGTAATGGTAGTGCTAATAGTAGTAGTGGTAATTTATCTGCATATGAATCTCTAACTGATAATATAGACTATGCTGATCTTTTACCCCAATCTCCAATCGATCATTATATTGACGATGTTAGGAAACACTCTGGTTCCTCCCTTGATGTTTCGAAACATATAGGTTCGGGAAATAATGCTTTAAAGGGAGATAATCTACAAATTAATAAAACTAATAACTTAAACGATAGATTTGCATTTAGTGATAATTTAATTCAACAACCAATACCGTCTCAAAAGAAATTATTAAAAGATAAAAAAACTCAATCAAATATCCCAAGACGGCAACTTTCAGGTACTATGATAAATGAAATTAATGATATACAATCAAACAATATAAATCAACAAGAACATACTAACATTCATCACGTTTATCCCCTTGATAAACATTATCGTATACCTCCACCGATATTGGTCAATTCCAAGGACCTTGATTCAACAAATTTTCATAATCAAATCTCTTCGCCTTCAAACAAACAAAGTAGTACAAGTAATATCAACAATGTTTTTATGTCTTCATTAGAGTCTGTATCTGGAGATAATAGTTATATATCGCTTCAAGATGAGGGATCTATTGACTATAGTAATGAAGAAAATAAATATATTAATAAAAATATTAGAAATTATAAGTCTCCAGAATTGTGCTCGCGTAAATCATCATCTAATAGTAGTAGCGACTTAAACAAGACTCCTAGTTACCAAGGTAAAAATTATTATGGATCAGAAGATGAGGATGAATCCGAAAGCGAAGCTGATAAAAATAATTTTGAAAATGACGATATTTTCACGTTAGGAACAGTAGATCCTGATAATATATCAGAGGGATTTTTCTCTGATGATGATGATATATTATACAATAATAATACTCAAAATTCTCCAGAGCCTAAGAAGGGTAAAGGAAAAAAGGTTAGAAGGATCGGTAAAATGTTGAAAGTTACTGGTAAAAAAGTGTATCCATCAGAGTTGAAGACAAATAAGGATAAGACTCCATCTAATGTTCCAATCCGCTTGAAAGCAACAATGCGACATGATACTAGTAAATCTTTTAATGAGGATAAACCATGGAAAAAACATAAAGATGCCCAATATATTGAAGAAAATGATAGAAAACGATATGAAGGAGTGTGGGTTCGTAATAGATTTGCTTATTTAAATCTTTTACCATGGTGGCCACAAGATACTTACGATGGACTTGATTGTAACGTGGATAATAACAGTAAGATTGATAATAATGAAAAAGATGTGGATGAAAAATGTACTATTCAAAGGTCCACTTTAAATGATTCTAATGGCACTGGACCTTTGGTAGATTTGCCAGAAGATGGATTAATATTGAACCTCGTGGTTAAGGCCATTTGGCAAAGATCTAATTTACCCAACGAAACATTATTTCAAATATATAACTTAGTGGATACTAGAAGGGATGGCACTCTAGATCGTAGATCATTTATTGTTGGAATGTGGTTGGTGGATCAATGTTTATACGGAAGGAAATTACCAGATGAAGTTCCATCAATAGTATGGGATAGTGTGGATAGTTATACAATGAACTTGATTCAAGTTCGAATGGCACATGAATCTAGACAAAAACAAAAGAGAAGTAAAAGAAAATTGATGAAGAGAGAACTCAGACACATTAAGCAAGGAATGAAACATGTCCACTTATAAAGGCTCAGACAGATACATGATCATTATACCATCAAAACAAGGCTCATTTTTGACACATTGATCTACTTTATTATTTTTTTTTTTTGAACTTTACACAATGTGGATATTATTTACATATCTACATATTTCATATAAACTAATTTAAATATACATTCATATATTCATTATAATAGAAATTCTACCTAAATCTATCATGTAATAATCTTTCAGCACCAACTTCGGTGTATTCCTCTTTTCCTACCCAGAGTTGATGGAAAGTACCAAGACTTGTTAGTATACTTCCACCCAACCATGACTGGTATTGTCTTTCCCTTTGTTGACCTATAGACAATATTCTGAATTTTAAAGCAGGCAGTCTTTTGTTCAACTCTGACATTATTCTATCACTTACCCCAGAGATTAAAGATGTTCCTCCTGTAAGAACTACATTATGGGCTAATGAAGCACGTATATCTACATCACTCTCCATCATAGAAGCGTAGATTAAATCCACGATACCTAATATGTTTTCTGACTGTTCCTTACCCAAAATACCATTTTCCTGTATAGCTCTTTTACCGTTCTCATTGATATTATCAGATGGCTCAGCTGGGATACTCGGTTCAACAGAACTCGTAGGGGTATTATTGTCTTGTTTATTGGCACCACTAGGTTTCGTTCTTTTCAATGGGACATAATCATTACGGAAGGTTTCAATAACGCCATCTTTAGTCATAGGCCAATCTTTAGGAATATTTTCCTTCCTAGGAACAAATAACTGTTCACCAAATCCATACCTGGTGATGTTGTCGAATTCGATTACTTCCGCCCATGGTGATTCAATTGATCTTTTACTCATATTTTCTAGTTTTTCCTTCACTTTTTCCAAAGGTAATTGGGGACTGACATGGAACAAAGTTTCTTTACACTCTTGATAAAATCCATGTGAATTTGCAAATTTATACAACGATGGGTCTATTGGATAGTTAAAATTTCTCTTCTTAAACACGGGCTTTCTTTTTTCAATTGCAAATAATGGAATTAGCTCCCTTGGTTTCAGATAATCTTCCAATAAATGATTGAGGTACTTGCCTGCAAAAAAGTTTCTTCTTGTACTTTTGGATAGTGTCATACCATCTAAAACAGGACTAACAGAACAAGTATCATGACCCATATCAACTACTAAACAATTAGATCTACCTGTAGCAAATGAAACGCATGTTGATGTGGGTGCAAGATAGCAGGCTTCGAATTCCATGGCCTCTAGCAGTATTTCAAGTGATTTTTTTCTATCAGTACTTGAATTCCAAACTGGTTCAGTTAGAAAGGCCGGTATCCCACTAGTTGATTTCAAATATAACTCATTTTCTAAAGCCCATGACCATTGTTCCTGTGCTGCATCCCAATCAATTACAACACCGTTTTCAACAATTCGTTTGATTTCATAATCTTGTCTTGGTAAACCAATTGCTTGATCAGCAAAAACAGGCTTCTTTTTTGTTTTGGTTGTTATTGTATTTTCGTCCCCCTTACACTTTGAATCATCCAAGTTGGTGTAAGATCCGTAAGATGATGGTAAGATGGATTGCGGGCAATCTGTCCCAGAATAACCGATATTCGTTCTATAGGAACCTGGATCTATTACAACAGCTGAAATTTCATCACCCCCATATACTTGTAAATTTGAACTAGACATAATTATTGTGTGTTATGTTCACTCGACAGTCTCTTGTATCGGTAAAAATCCATAAACTTAATATAATGAATCAGTAGTTGTTTAAATTCATAGATATATTTTAGGTTTAGCATCTTTTAGTTAAAAACCAAGAACAATATTTAGTCTATTATTTCTTTTTTGTGATTTTGTTTTTTTTTTTTCGATATTTTAAAAATAAAATATATGAAATTTGTTGACGTTAAGAAAGTACACACAGTCAGTAACTGAAAAGATGTTTCTTTTTTTGAATAACTTGAAATGCTAAAATGGATTTCACAGTCATATTGTTTACTTATATTATATTAATTATATATTATACAAAGATGTGTTTATATAAAGAGAATTAAGAAAGGTGAAAAGCTTTAAGTAATTGAACAATATCAAATTTAGTTTTTCAATGATTTGATAACCAATTCAGTAGCCTTTTCAACACCTTCTTTGGTACCTCTAATGTAAATGACATCATTTACAGTGTCGCTCTTTCTTGGGACATTTATTAAAACATCAGTAGATGATCTAATGGCCTTGATATTGGAACCGCCTGGACCAACAACTTTGTTGAATTTTCTTGGATCAGCTACCCAAATGAACCCAGCATAAGTGGCTTTAGATGCTAATTGAATTCTTTTTCGAATTAATTCAGAAGCTTTATCTAATGCAGCTTGTTTCTTGTTAATATCAATAGTACTTTCTTCTGACTGTTGTTCTTCATTTTCATCAGCTAAAATGCCTGATAAATCAATTGGTTCATATGTTAATTTCCATGGAATAGTTCCTTCTTCGGAAACAACTGGTGTACCAACTTCAAGGATTGTTACCTTAGTTTTGACATTTTCACCTTCAACTGGGCGAACTTTGTCAACTGGGATATCTAAAGCATGACGGTTTAAGCGGTTTGCTTTCTTAGAAGCAGCACCATGTCTAACAGTGACAAACTCATCCATTCTTAATTTCTGGATAAAGGCCCCACGTTCAGAAACAAATTCATGGATAGAGGCTGGGACTTCTACTTCCACATCATAATCGTCTTTCAAAATCTCGGAGAATATCTTCTTCTCTGCCTTTTCAATATTTTCTGGTAATCCAGTTAGAGTGACTGGACCAGTTTCACCCTTGTTTGGAACATGTAAAGTAATATTGAAATCGTTTTCTAACTGACGACGAACCATACCACCTGGACCAATTAATGCACCTTGTCTCTCCTTTGGAACATCAATTTCCTTAGTCTTGCTATTTTTAGCATCTTCTACTATTTTATTGATTTGTTTAATAACTTTAGAGACGAATGATTTTGGACCTTGAATAGTGATAATATTGCTTTCTTGGTTAGAATTTGGAATGTCAACATTCTTGTTTTTGATATCATCACCACCAGCTTTAGAGATAATATCTCTTAAAGTATGGCCACCAGTACCGACGATGCTTCTGTGGTATACATGATCAACTTCAATAGTTTCTTTGGTATAATCGGAAACCTCCTTTACGATTTGTTCAACTTTGTTGGCAGCTTCTTTGATAGCATTTCTGGTACCAGTTATTTCTAAATCAACTACACCAGACTTTTTAACTTCATCATCAGTAGAGTTTTGTAAGAAATTCATTTCTACACCAAATTCAGCTCTAATATCGTTAATTACATCACCATTCTTACCTATAATTCTTGGAACATGTTCACTTGGAACTTTGACAACCATTTTATTACTATTTTCTCTTTCGAAATCAAGTAAGGAACTTAATTCTTCATAGGCTTTTTTCACACCACGAGAAGGACCTCTAATAGTGACAACTTCATTATCTCTTGGGAAGTGGATAAAGACATTGTATTTGTCTTGTAATCTGGTACGGTAAGAACCATTTGGACCGATTAAGTTACGGTGAAACTTCAAAGGAACGATTAATTCCTTAGTGATAATATCAGCCCATTTCTTAGCTTCTGCTAAAATGTATTCTTTAGCACAAGTCAAGTTAAATTCTAAACCAGTTAACGTAACTTCAACCGGACCTTTGTCGTCAGTTTGTTCACCAACATCAATGTGACAATCAAATTTTACACTGATAGCATGAAGATTGGACCCTTTATTACCAATTAATCTGGAAACCGAATTAGATGGAATTTCAAAGGATATTTTGCTCTTAGTAGATGGGTTAGCTATGACACCTTTTACTATCTTAGCAACGACCTTAACAGCAGATTCATCACCTCTAATAGTTAATTTATTTTCAGATGGTGTATGTAGTTTAAATTGGATGTGACCCTTATCTTTACCAACATGATCTAAGATCAATGAAAAAGTGACAGCTTCCTTGGAGAAAAAAGTATTTTGAGTAGAAGAGTCAATTTCAAAGATTTGTGTGGTCATCTTCTCAAAAGTAGTACGTAATGGATCCAAAGAAGCAGAAATATTTTCTAGGTTGGATTTGATCTCCTCAGCAGATGGTTTGAAATCCTCATAGGAAGAAGCTGCAATAATGATAAGAGTGTCATTTCCTGGGTAGTAATCACCAACCTGGATGAATGGATACTTATCTTCAGTACCTAGCAAAATATGCTTGATAGATTTATGGAATAATTCATAATCCAAATCATTAATAACTAAAGTGTCTTCAGGAGTAATGGAGTTAACTAAAGAAATTAATTCTTTACGAACAGTTTTAATAGCATTAGAATGATCTGACTTAGCACTGATCTTAATACTAACAGTAGTATCATCAGCAATTAATTCCTCTGGGGTAGGTAAGGTAATGGTAACTGTTGGGTTTTCCTTTTGAATCTTTTCCAGGACAGGGTACTTAGTAAAGTACAATGCTAAAGTTCTTGCATGTTCAATATTTCTGGAGTGAGCCTTGGAAATGTCTAACGTATCCACAACAAAGGTCTTGGAAGAGTTTCTAGCATAATCGATAGCATCTTTAACCTTGTTTTCTTCACCAGCGAAAGAGACAAATTCATCTTTAATATCAGTTGGGAAAGTGACTATAACATTGTATTTTTCCTTTATTTCATCAGCATTAATCAAGAATTGGAACTTCTTTGGAATCTTAACTTTTTGTTCAGTTAATTCTAAAGATAATCTATCAATATAGTTTTGAATGATAGTCTTAGCATTTTGAGCTTCTTCACGCAAACCAGAAATAACAATTTCACCGGAGGATGGGAAAAATTGAACTTTTAATGATTCAGGGATGTCTTTGATATCAGATACGTTAACAAATGGAATCATTAACGGATCGGAAACATTGATTCTAATAGTAGTGTTCTTGGTTTCTTCTCTAACAATTTCAGAGATTCTTTCTTTAGCTTGATTAACAGATTCAAAATCACCAAAAAGCGTAATGTTGGAAGTATAATCGTTTAAGTCTTCATCAAAGGAACCTTCATTATGGTCCCTAGCCACTTTGATCTTAACATCGAATTCTCTGGAGATTTCCATAACAGTTTTACCACCTGAACCGATAATAGCAGCCTTGCATTTAGATGGGACTTCCATAATGGTTTGGATTGGCTTAGTAAGTTTCTTAACCAATTCTCTCTTTGCGGCACGTACATTAGTTGGAATACCTGAGATAAGGAAAGTTCTTGAATTCTTAGATAAAGTGGATTCAATAGAGACATTTAAGTTTTGCTTTAGACCTAAGACTATCTTGGACAATTCAGGTTTACTGATAGGGATCTGGGAGTCTAAATCTAAAGTAAATGATTCTTGAATGGTTTTAGACTTCATACGTTTAATACTGGAAATGGAGGTAGAAGAAGAATTGGCACTAGAAGACACGGAGGAAAATGGAACTGGTTTCATGTTTGGACCCCAGTTAATTTTGGATCTTGGGAAAGCATCCTTAGAGACTAAAGATGGTAAATCCTTTAAAGATGGAAGAGGTTTTGGAGTCACAGAAGGTTCCTGTTCACTAACTTCAGTTGGGTTAGTCTCATCTGCAATAGCAACGGTACTTTCATTTGTGGAAGGTACGGAAGACGCAATGTCCTGAACTTCAGGAGTTTCCAAAACTTGAGGTTGTTCAACTTGTTCAGATTCTAAAGACATTATGAATTTACTTGTTACAATATAAAATAACGCAAATGAAATTCAAATTAACAAAAACAAAACCAAAAAGAAAAAGAAGATGAGAGAATGATAAAACCAAAGGGAAAATTAACCAACACTTGAAATATATTCAAAGAGAGCGTAGTATATTAACTGTAATATATTTTAAGTTCAATGAACCAAAAATAATTGCTAGAAGCTTCGTTGAATAAATTTCGATCAAAGAAGAAGGGAAGGAAAATAGAAATATATAAAATAACTAACCAAAAAAAATACAGAAAGAAATATAGGCGGGAACCAATATGACGTGGTCAGAAAAAAAGACAGTTCTAATTAATTAGTTAGTAGAATAGTATATGTTTTGATATGTTGACTCCAAATAGGGAAAAGGCAATTGTGATCAACGTAGAAATAAAGACTCTTTTTAGCTCTTGTTTTTGTTTAAGTTCAAATATGTATGTTTTGTTCTTCTTTTTTTTTTTTTAATTTTTTGATACTACTTAACAGCCGAGTTTGCAACGAGAAAAAAAGTCCCATACAGTACAAAGAACACTAAAAATAAGAAAGAAAGAAGTACCCGTGTTTAATGATCTTTTTTGATGAGCTGGGTATACTTTATTATATTTTATTAGCATATAATTAGTACATACATAAATAATTAATGCTAAAACCATATTTATGTATGTTATCTTGGAAGGTTTAATGTGCATTCAACAAGATGAAAAAGGAAAACAAAAACTAAAGTTTAATGGAACATAGTAGTGGATTTTTCTATTTGATATTTTTGATGTATAAGATAAATGGAGCAAAAGAATAAACCAAAATTTCAGAATAAGTTATCTTATTCTTTGAGGTGATACAATCTATTAAAGCTTAATGGTATTATTATAGAAAATAGTAGTATGCATTGCAAAACGGTGTTTTAATCTATTTATGGTGTATGTGTATGATTAACTAAACGATTTTCCAGAATATAACCAGTACTTATAAGTTCGCAAATAAATTTTGATATAATTAGAGTAAACAAGCTAAATATTATAATTATTTAAAATTCCAAAACTTTTTATATTAGTGTTGTAATATTAAACTTCTCAGGAAAGTAAATTGGTACAAAATTAACACAATTCTTATTTAATCTAAAAAACCTTTAATAGGTTCTATTTTTTTATAGTATCCATAATTTTTTTCTTTTCTTAGAAGTATTCCACATTTCTTTCATATAAAACATATCGTTATTTGTATTAATAAAAAACGTTTTATAGTTGGTGTATCTTTCTTAGTACATTTCGTCCTCTTTACACCATTAATAGAGTGAAAAAATCGAAGGATTGTTTAGCCGTAGTTATAAAAAAATTTTTTGCAACAGGTAAATATTAAAGCAGAAATAAATATAAGAAACATCAATATTCAAGTAAATAATTGTATATGAGTAATGGGGATTTTCCCATTAACCGAACAAAAATAATCGTATATTTTTGTTTGTTATTGATCTTATAGTGTGCAACAATGATAAGGGTAAATAAAATATGTTATTTTAACCACTCTTTTTTTTCTTCATATGACTATAGGTTATATGTGGATACTCTTAATCTAAATACTTTAGTAACCTATTTTTTTATTTTTTTGAACCTTCTTAAGGAACAGAAATTAATCTACCCCAGATTAAATACTTATGTCATTAAAAAAAATTATGCGTGTTCCCGTTTTAAGTAATGTTATTCTTAATAATATAGTTTTTTTTTATTTTTTATAATGTTGTATGATTCTATAAAATATATTCAAGGTGTCATGATATTATTATAAATTAACTTTCTTAAATTTTCAATATTAGTAAGATTACAAAAATATCTTTTGTTGGAAATAATGATCTTTTATCATTATTTACAATGATATTTTGTTCTATAATTCAGTTATTTGAGAATTATTATGTGGTGTACGGATCTAGAATTATAAGTTACGATGGATGAATGAAAACTTTTGATTTTCGCTAAAAGTAAAAAATTTTTTAAGAAAGAAGAAAATACTTTTAAACATGTGTTTGTACAATTCTATGTAATATTGTATGTAACATTTTATACAAAGAAAAAAGGAAGCAAGCAAAATATAAACTAAAATGTCAGACATTACCAAGGACGCCAAGTGCTCCAATTTCCATCATGGTAGCGTCGCTAAATTAGATTCTGTGCATCAGGAACCTTCTGGAAAAGAGCAATTATTGAAGGAAATGGATAAGATGCAACAACAACTTGCTGAGATTATGGGAGATGACAAGTTAGCAATCTCAGAAAAATATGCTAAGACTAAAGAATTAACTGAATTGTTAAATTTGGTAAAAAATTTTGTGAATATAAATATTGATGACGGAGCTAAGAATGAAGAACAAAGCATAACATCCACAAAATTGACTTCCGTACTAGACGAGATGGAATTTGAGGAACAAACTCGTCATGTTTTATTAATACAAAGAGATGAATTTGGAAATTTTTATCAATTTGTCAACTTGAGAGGAGAAAAGATTAAGTATTATTATGATAATTCATCTTATAAGTTTGATAAAAAATTGGAAACTATCGAAGATATTCCAAATTGGTTTAGAGCTCTATCTAGATATCTAAGATCTTGGAAATTTGACGATATCACTAGAATTAATAGTGATATTAATATCGATAAAAATGAAGATGAAATTATTAGACAAATTATCTGTAGTTCAATTTGTGGGAACATGAACGACCATGAATTTGATAATAAAACTGGAGTTGAATGCATTTTGTATATCAAAGATTTACTACGTCAAGATTTTGACAGGATCACCAAGGACAGAATGTGGGATGAAATTATGATTGATGAATTTTGTTCTGATCCTGATTCCATTGTCAAGGAATTGACGTACATGGTTAATATTGAAGTTTGGAGTCATGATGATAACGATTTTATCAAAATGAATTCTAGATTCTTAAATAGTAAAATTCGTGAGTGCCTATCGGATGGATTGTACATGAAGTTGATAACCAACTTTTCATCAGGTGAATTGAAAGGTAATATCAAGGAATTGGCAACTGACCGATACATCATGGCTGTTAGAGACACAGTGAAATTGAATAACAAAAGATTCCGCCAATCCAGAGGTTTAATTAGATTGGAAAAGAAAAAGTGTGATAATTGTGGTTCATATCTCCACTATGCAAAAAACTGCAAAAAGAGATATAGATTCAGTACTTATCCATATAAAAATTCCTCCAACCAAATTGATTCCTCGGATCAAAATGGTAAACTTAGGCTTGAAGGTGAAAATGCCGCTGAATACTAATTTAAAAACACCAGATAAGTCAAGTGGTGGTGTTAAGAGAATTAGTCATAATAAGAAAAGGAAATCTGATACAAGGAAAACTAATGGGAAAGGACAAATCCATAATATGGTAAGAAATGACAAAGACCATATTAGAGATAACGAAAAGAATGTGAAATTAATGGAAACAGTTTTAGAAAATAAAAGCAAAAGCAAAAGCAAAAGTACAAGTATAAAAAATAAACAAAAAATTTTAAAAACTAAGGTAAATTTAAAGATTAAGAGTCAAACAAACAAGAATTTCGAAGATAAACAGTTTGCTGAACAGGGTATTATCAGGAAAATAAATAATAGTGGAAAAATACATGATAAAGTAGTGATAGATACAGCTGCTGGTATTCACCTGGTACACAATAAAGATTGGTTACATGATTATACAAAATTGATAAAAGCACCTGAATATTGGGGAGTTGGAAATGACACAGAGCCTATTAATATTCCGGGAGAAGGTATATTATACATAAAAGTAGGCAATAATAGGTCAATTGGTGTGTCAGCTTTTTACTCTCCTGATCAGGAAGCTACCATATTGTCCGCTGATAAATTATATCATGAAACTGGAATTACATTAGATAGAGGATATAACTCTTTAATTAGTGAAGAATACAAGTTCAACACAGATACTTTCAAAAGTGGAAACACAGTGTGGGTTGATACTGAGAAAATTATAGACGTTGAAAAAGGAAAGAGAAATGTAATCAGAGCTATAGGACCGCAGAATCCATTAACCTACAAGCCTAAAATAAGTCTTTTAGAAGCTCATTTAAGATTGAATCATTTTCCAGCTAATGGTATTATTAAGTCTATCAATATGAATAATTTTGATGATGTACAAGAAATCAAAGAAGGTAGGAAGACAATGAAAATGTGGTGTGAAATTTGTGCTTCAGGAAGAATTCATAGACATTTTCACTACACTGGATCTATGAACCACTATTCACAACAAAAGTTACCTGGTGAGTCATGGAGTCTGGATATATTTGGTCCAGTTCCACATGTGAAAGAACGGTATTTATTGATCATGATCGATAATGTGTCAAGATTTATTATCGCAACGACACATACCAAGAAAAATCAAAATGAAATTGGTGATCAAATTGACTATAATATTCGTTGGGTCGAGAAACAATTTGATACTTCTGTTAAAGAATTAATTATGGATCGCGGGAAGGAATTTGATAACCAGACTGTAGAATCTATGGCTAATAATAGAGGAATAAATGTTATATACACCTCTACTGAAGATCATCAAGCCAACGGGAGAGCTGAGAGAAGTATTAGAACGATTATTGAAGATACAAGGACATTACTTTTACAATCTCAACTTCCTTTGAGTTTCTGGACCTATGCAGCTAAGGCTGCAGTAAATGTCAGAAATTGTGTATACAACAAAAATGTCGGAGAGTCTCCATTGATGAACATAAGTAAACACTCAGTGAGAATTAAATTAAGATCGTTTCTACCTTTTGGTGCACCTGCTATAATATGGGATCATAGAACGAAGAAAACAGAAGCACCCGGGAAAAAGGCTGTGACATTATCAAAGGATCCAAATGGATTTGGGTATTACTTTTATGTTCCAAAAGAAAGAAAAGTTATAAGTACTACCAATTACCTTCTGCCAGATTATTCCATTGATCATGGACAAACTGGACGAAATCAAGAAAAGGATATTATTGGTACGTTTTTGGAACACATGAAGAGAAAAATAGGAGATACCAATGATGTCAACTTTGACAAAAATGATATTACGAATGCCTTACCAATGGATAATGAACCTGAGAGTGATGATGAAGATATCGAAAATGAAGATGATAGAAGAATTATGGAATACCTCTCGTATAATGAGGACCGAGAAGGAGATAAGGATGTGTTGAGTCTACATCCAAACGATATAGAAAATGCAGACCTTGATAGTCTATTCGATGATTTTGATGAAGAAATATATGAGAGAAAAGATATTGAAGCAGAAATAGATGATAGGGACGATGTTGAAGAAAAAATATATGATAGAGAAGATGTTGAAGAAGAAATAGAAGGCAAAGACCAATTGGAGGAAAGCGTTGAAAATACAGAAAATTTGGAAGAATTAAACTTAGGCAATAATGAATATCTGGAAAGTCTTAAAGATATAGATAATGTAAATGATGAAAATAATAATATGACTGATATAGTTAAAAACGTCACACAAGAAGATATAATTGAAGAGGTGATAAATGAGACAGATGTTATTAATGACACTTTACCATCAACAGATGATACGGATACTATAAGTTACAATTCTGATAACCTATCTGATGTAGAAGAACAACAGAATTATACAATAATTCAGAATGGAGAACAAGAGGAAGCATCGAGTATAATGGTAGAAGAATTGAACAATGAACATGATATTCCATTATACACTGAAGAAGACAATAGGCAATTAATTAAAGAAAATTCAGATACTTCAATTGACAACAATTCAACCATAGAGAAAACTATCACAATTATACCAAAGAAAAATGATGTCGGATCGCATTTAAAGGATGATATTCAAAAATCGAAAAAGCAAGATTCGTTAAAACACAAATTACTAGAGGAAGAATTAAACAGAAACAATGTGCATACAATTTCGAAAGCTGACCTAGAAAAACAAATTGATAAAAAAGAAGTAGTGCATCCGAAAAAGGTCTTCAAGAAGAAAAAGGTAATTAGATTATTATATCCCGAACAAGATTGGGAAAACAATACAGTTGAATTTTTTGGAGAAAAGAAACCGACCAGAAAAATAAGAGCACTATTTTTCAAACAAGCAATAACCAATAATTCAAATTTACAGGAAAAGATTAAGTTTATTGAGGCGTACAATAAAGAATTGAATAATCTTGTTAACATGAAAGTCATTGATATGAATATTTCTATAGACAAAAAAAAGGTACCTAAGGACAAGATTGTTGGTATCAACACGATATTCAATATTAAAAGAGATGGTACATATAAAGCAAGAATAGTATGCCGTGGAGACCAACAATCTGAGTCCACGTATACAGATATCGACACTGCGATTTTAAACTTAGACTCATTAAAAATCCTATTAATCATTGCTAACAATAATCGGATGAGATTAAGGACGTTAGATATAAATCATGCATTCCTTTATGCAGATTTAGAGGAGGAAGTTTATATCACTCATCCGAAAAATCCAAAGGCAGTCACACCATTACGAAAATCTCTCTATGGATTGAAACAGAGTCCAAGAAGATGGAATATAACATTAAAGGAGTTTATGAATAAATTAGGATTGTTTGACAGTATATATTCTCCTGGCCTATTTGTTTCGAAAGATAGAAAGATTATGATTGCCGCTTATGTTGATGACTGTGTTGTAGCAGCAGAGTCTGATGCAGATTTGGATAATATTATTGAAAAGTTAAAATCAAGATTTTCACTAAAGATTGTTGGAACTATGGAAAATGATAAGCTTAGTACCGACATCTTAGGGATGGACTTAATTTATGACTACAACATGGGTAAAGTCACCTTAAGTATGGAAAGTTATATTGCTAAGTTACAAGATGAATATCCTCAAATAATAAATGATAAAATGAAAAAGGAAATTGTTCCATATGTTAATAACTATATAGTGGACCCAAAGAAAAATGATTTAATACTTGAAAAGAATGAATATAAGAAGAAAGTAAAATACCTACAAGAATTGATTGGTAAACTAAATTATATTAGGTCTAGGGGAAGAATTGATTTAGAATTTGCTGTTAGTAAAGTTGCTAGATTAGTACTATATCCTCATAAAAAGGTAATTGAAGCTACTGAGAAGATTTTAAGATACGTGTACAATACTAAAAATTTACGTACTGAATTTTTTAGAGAAAGTTTTGGGAAATGTTTGGATATAACCGTGATTTCGGATGCATCATTGGCCTCAGAATACGACTTGAAATCAAGATCTGGTGGATTAATATGGATTGGAAACAATTTCTTTTATGGATTCTCGAAGAAATCATCAATTATTTGCACTTCATCGGCTGAGGCAGAACTGGATGCTATCAACACTGCAGATAAAATTGCATTATTGTTAAAATTAAAATTAGAAAAGATCTTAGATGACCAGATCATTGAGTTGAGAGTTGTCACAGACTCAAAACCGGCACTTGACTGGCTATCACAAGAATATTTTAAAGCAAGAACTAAATTTTTAGGATTAAGAATTGAAAGATTAAAGGAAAGAATAAAAGACGAACAATGTAAAATCTTAAAAATTAAAGGTGAGGATAATCCGGCTGATGCACTCACCAAACCTTTACCCCGTAATAAATTTCTCAAATTAGTTGATATAATGCAACATGCCTTGACGCCAGAAATGTTGCTCCCACTAACTGTCCAGTGGAAACATGGTAATTCTGACAAAAATTAATATTTTGAACAGTTAGGGAGTACTAGAAAAACTGAATTACGGCGGCATGTTGGAAATAATGATCTTTTATCATTATTTACAATGATATTTTGTTCTATAATTCAGTTATTTGAGAATTATTATGTGGTGTACGGATCTAGAATTATAAGTTACGATGGATGAATGAAAACTTTTGATTTTCGCTAAAAGTAAAAAATTTTTTAAGAAAGAAGAAAATACTTTTAAACATGTGTTTGTACAATTCTATGTAATATTGTATGTAACATTTTATACAAAGAAAAAAGGAAGCAAGCAAAATATAAACTAAAATGTCAGACATTACCAAGGACGCCAAGTGCTCCAATTTCCATCATCTTTAATAATCAGGAAGGGTACCCTGATTGAATAATCAAGCAGAAATCTCTATTTCCCTCTTAAAAAGGTAGTTTTTCTAAATGTGAATAAAGATCCACTTTGTAAATAAAAAACATCATAAAAATTTGCTTATAACTTTTTTTAGGGTTTTATTGATTAGATAATTGCTGGAATACTGAGTACTTCCTTTGACAATTATAATACTGAAGTCATTATGTAGGAAGTTTTTCACTACCACGCAGGTGATAACAAAATATTTAAGAGAAAATTTTTCATTGGAATAGAAATAGAAACAATTCATTTATAGAAAGGAACATTTATATTTAATTATAAGTATATAATATACCTTGGTAAAATGAACCAAGGAGAATCAATAGTATAAAATTTGTATAATTGAATTGAAATGTCCACCGTCACTAAGGAGTTTCCTAAACCTTCTATAAATGAGCAGTAATGTGTTTTTTTTTTCTAGCATATAATTTAAAGAATTATAATGGGAGTTTCTGGATCTGTTTTTTTCAAGGTGCTTCTAGAATATTCCTACTTTACAGTCTTGTGTCGCTTTTTAAGAAGGAAAAAAGTAAGCGAATCCTGATGTAGTACGAAAGTCATTAAATATTTGTAAGTATTCTAACAATAAATCATTAGATACACAGTCCTACGGGTAACAAAGAGTGTTTTAGTGGGAGACGGTATACTTGTAGATAGATAGGATCGTATTGTATTTTGAACTTTATTAAAAATTTTCTGGGTAGTGAAACCATCTCAAAATTAATATAAGAAACCTTTGATTAATAATCAACAAATAGTATATATATATATATATATTGTTTTTGTACTGGAGAGAACCTGGATTATATTTTATTTTGAAAATTTCAAAATGGAACACATCATAATTGGAGTTGGTGAAAAGAATATATTACAAAGTGTACATCTGAATAGCTTATTTATTGTATTAAACTTGGAAAGTGTAGCTTTGTTAAACTCTAAAGTGTTTTTTCTTATATTGTAGTGTGGTAATAATTCCTTTATAGGTAGTAGTAATGTTAAAAACAAGAGTGCAATTTTCAACGGGGTTTGTTCAAGAAAACAAAACAACAGATATCAATAACATAATGTTTTTCAAGTGGCTACTAGGACGTTTTAGAAGAATTTTGTTGGAGTAAAACTTCCTGAGATATGTCCTATTTTTTATTTTGTAGCTTTTTGTTGTCGATAAAGCCTTGTCAAATGTTTCTGGTTTCTCAAACATATAAAAAGACACAAAAATTTGAGGTTAAAACATTTTTTTCACTTCATCCTTTATATTTTATCTATATATTTTTGTTCAAGAAAATCAGAACAATATCACTTAGTGAAAATAATACACTCTAAATCATTACCAAATTTAGAATATATTACTTCTATGAATCTTAGAAACACAATGTGTTTAATTATTTTGATTATAACTAATAACATAGAGTATTAAGTTTTACTTATAAGGTATCACATGCTAATTTCAGTTAAATATTACGTACCGTTTTTTCTGATTGAATGAATTAAATTGCGGATTTAGCTCAGATGGGAGAGCGCCAGACTGAAGAATTTGAACTTCGGTCGTTGTTATCTGGAGGTCCTGTGTTCGATCCACAGAATTCGCATTTTTTAACATTTTGAGTTCAAATTTTTTTTTAAAAGGTTCTTTCATTGTAACTTTAAGTTATTTATATGTTGTCTTTTTTTTTTTGGTTTTAAATATATCCTTTATTTTCATAGCTAGCTGTATTTACTACTCTCTATATTGTAAAAAAGTTATATATCGGAAAACATGGAAGGTTTTAGTTTAAAACATAATGAACGGATAAAATTCCAGTCACATATAACCTGATACTAATGATATCATAGCAAAAACATCCCAGCACAAAAATTATAATTAGTAGGATATTAAAACTCCCTTGGGATTCAAATAAAAATATAAGATCTTTTAATAGGTTAACATAGTGACCTATCAATTACCCCCTCCCCCCTGAAATGAATATAGTTGCAAGTAACAATTAACCATATTATTCAATGCTCCTTTCTAAACATCTAACAAGAAATATGAAGTAATCAATAAGAAAAAATTTTCTTCATTACTTTTTATGCTTCTTATATTTTATAACATTTTATATCAGCATATTTATACAATTTCTATATGACCGAAGAACAAAACTTATAGTTTATATATATATAATATTTTCATTAATACATTATAGGTTAACAATGTACATTGTAAATAATAATATAGGCACTAATTTTTATCACAGAAACATTTCAATTTGGTATCATATTGTGCCTTTTTTAGGTTATTTGTTGGTGTGAGCCATCGTAACTAGTCGCGTTATTAGCTTTTAATTTGCATTTTTGGTTTGTAAATAAAAAAAAATTGCGAAAAATAATTGTTTTGTTAGTGAAATAAAATTTTTAAAAATTTTTAAAAGTGAACCTTTTGTTACCGGATTATTTTTTTTCAGTTCATTGGTATAACCTTTCAAAAAATCAACAAATTTTATAATTTTCAAAGTGTGTAGTAGTTTCAGTTTAAAATATTGCAAATTACATACACAATTATTACAAGTAATTTATTATTAATTTATAAAAAAGTGCTGGAATGAAAGATTCTAGAATAATATAGAATAAATCAATAAGATTTTAACAATAGATTACCCTTTGATGATAGATCTTCCAGCAAAAGTGTCTCATAGTAAAATTATGATTAGTAAGATAATTTAACCCTTGTTATCCAAATAGAATATTATTAATTTCCTATTAGGTTAATGTGGTAAACTATCATTTACCCCCTGAAATAAATACGGTGGCAAATTATTATTATCTATAGGATTCGACACTCATTTCCAAACATATATAAGGAACATGAAGTTGTCGATAACTCAAATTATTTTCTTCACTACTCTTTCTACATTATATATTTTATTTTACTTCATATTATCTTTTATATATTTCCTAGATCACGGAAGAACGATTATTGAAGAACATTTACCGAAGAACAAATATTGGACAAATATCTCCAATACATAGAATACATATAATACACATAAACATTTAATAAATACATAATAATATATTTTAAGCTAAGAATGTTTACTACTAATAATAATATTAGTAACGGCGCTCATTCTTATCAAAAAGATATCACTGTACTTTAACCCAGATGGTATCCCGTTTACAGCAGCTAAGCCATTCATATAAGTTGATAAAGAATATAATAATAAAGTAACATGACAAAACAACACGAAAAGTCTCTAAACTATTTGCCAATATGTTGTTAGAACGAACATCTTAATGTGTTACAAAAAAAAATATAAAAAAAATGTAAAAAACTATTTAATTCGAAGCTTAAATTGAGGGTATATGTCTCACTATCGTATTAGCATAATACTTTTGTTACTTTTGACATTTCCTAAACCCACTGCTACATTTTTATTAAGCCTTTTCCCCTTGTCTTCTCCAAAATCTCAAGGATCATGCTCAAAATAAATATATGATTCGACCCCTGAGCGAAAAGTGTTAGGGAAAATTGATGTACAAATATCTCTCCCTCTCCCCTGTAAATAAGAAATAATAATAATAAAAAAGAATATAACAAAATTATCACAACTTTTGAAAGTGTGTAACAAATATATATATTCGGTATTTAAATTGAATTCTCTAAACTCAACACAGAAAAAAAATATTTATTTAATTCCATGCACATACTATTAATCTTCACTTAAGTGTTCCTTCCTAAATAAATGAAAATAAAAGATGAAGTAAGAAAGAGAGAAATAATTCCGTAAAAATCTAACTAAGAAAACTTATAAAGTACCTTTAAAAAAACAAAACAAAAAAGTGCGTATATAACTTAATTTATTGAAACTTTAGTTTTCTTATTAAAATTTTCATTAACTATAGGACATGAAGAATCATACTGTTCATTATTGTCAAGTCTTCTTTTCTCATGAATAGTAGTGGTATCATTTTTAATATCCAATGTATTTTGAGACATCTTCAAAGTCCAATGTTGTAGCAGTTCTTTCTTAACAAATAAGCCATAATTTAATTTGTTTAAGCACCAACGTTCCATATCATTAAGCACTTTGACACTTAGTCCAGTGATTTGAGACCAAGTCTTCATTGTGTATGTGTTATCTGTTAGAAATTTGTGACTAATAATCAAACAAGTCAAAAATATTCTCTTTGAACATTTAGCAAAATCAGGTAATTTATTTAAATCAGTTTGACTCTGATACAACTTATTAAGATAATATGATGCTATCAATGTAGTTGTCTTATTACATTTTGATCGTTTCAAAATCTCAATGATAAATTTTCTTATAGATTGAACAGAATTATCAATTTTTCCAAATTGCAAATTTCTAGTAAATTTAGATAATAAAATAGAGATGTTATGGATAATTAATGCAATAGATTTTTTGGAAGGATCCACTATTTTAATATCTTTATGCTTATTATTATTATTATTTGCAGGATCCACATATGGAGGGGTATGGTAAAATGATAGAATATTATTACAATTGGTAGAACTAGGATCTAATCCCAATCGACTAGAATCCGGTGTAATTCGATACATATTTTAATATAAAAATAGAAAATAAAAAAAAGATTCACTACTTTTTCTTTACCCTTTTTTATTTTACTTTCACCAAATTTTAAAAATAGTTTATTAATAAAAACACTAGATTAGTACAATAGACTATTCAATGTTCTTTTTTTTTTATTATTAATAATAAGAAGAAACAAATATTTCTTCAGTGGATACAATAAACCATTTTTGGAAAGAATTAATTCTTTTGAGTTATTGATATCCTACGCCTTAACTTATTAATAAAAAAAAAATAATCTGATGAAAAAAATAATAGTAGTTAAGTCTAAATAAATCAGTACCTTAACAGTAAATATATTATGGAATATTAAAAAAAAAAATTAAAGTTCTTGGTGAATGTTGATTGAAAGAAGGAAATAAAAAAGTGTATATTAAAGGAAAAAAAAAGTAGTACTAGAGTAATGGAAAAAAAGAGGAAAATAAAAAAAAAAAAATAAGATGCTGTATCTATATCAATTAAAAATAGTCAAAGACTAAATATAATAAAATAGATACACCACCCACAAATATTTATGGAATGATGATTTTTTATTCTATTTTAATCTATTTCTTTACTTAAAAGAACTTTACACATATTACAAACGCACGAGAGGACATCTAAGTAAAAAATCAAGAAGAGATACTTATCCATTCCCTTCTGTTCCATTTATATTATGCTTATTTATATATATGTTATTTAATAACTAAAAATCTATTCTCTCTAATAAAACACGGCAAAGGAAAAAAAAAAAGAAACAAAAAAACGGAGTAGGCAACAAGAAATCTTCGAGAAAAACAAAACAAAACAAAACAAAAAAAAAGAAAAGAAAAATGCCATTAACGTAGTAGAATTAGGATTAGTTACTATAATAATAATAATAATAATAATTACTATACACACACACAAATTAAAGGAATCTTTTACAGAAGGAAGATCAGTCAGTCAGTCAGTCATACACATTTGATTCTCTCTTATTGTAGGCTTAACTTTCTCTTGCAAAATGAACTTAAAAAAAAAGACTCCCACATCCCCACCCACTGTAAAATGTTCCTTTTCTCTGTTTTTTTTTTACTTTCGATATGTTCTTCAACACAAAAGTCTCCCATATTTTTTAATGACTCACTTTTCTAAAATTTTCTTGAAATTAAAAAAAAATGATGCCGCAATAATTTTTATGAAGGAGTTTTTGGAAGGATAAACACAAGGGAGACAGAAGGAAAAACTGCAAAATGCCATACATCCCCCCGCACTCTTATTAAGTTTCTTCATGAAGAGAAACAAAAAATAGTCAAATTTCTTTATCGAATGGAAAAAATAGAGTACTTTTGTTTTCTTTCATTTTTATTCTAACATTAAATCGAGGACACACCCAATGTTATTTCGCTATATCTTTCTTCCTTGCACCTTCTTTTGATAGTGAGAAGAGCTGTGTGGAGAATGAATCATCCTTATTAAACAATGTTTCTTGTGAATTATCGATTAATATTACAGTTGATAAGTCGGTAAATTAAATTAAAAAAAAAGTCTTATCCGTTTTAATAGAGAGATTCAACCTTATCAATGACGTCACAATTATCTTCCTTATTCTTTAAAAGGAGGTAAAACTATGTATGTTTCTACAAACTCTATCTGAGAGGAATATCCCTCTATATTATACATAGTTACTGTATGATTAATCATTAAAAGAGATAAGTTCTCTCCAATTATGGTACCATATATATTTGCCTTCTGTAACTCATCTTTACTTTTAAATAATCCCATCAAATATACAAAAAAAAAGTAATTGCAAAGAAAAGTATTCTTTGCTAGTTTAATATTATTAATAATCACTATATCTTAAAGTTAATCATTGTAATATTCTCTGATATTATTTCATTTATTAATACATTATTGACATTTATTTATCATATATTTAACTTAATATATCCACTAATTGCCCTGAGGCATAAATGCTAATTCTCTAGGTAATTTATAACTAACACAAAACATTGGCTTTGTTGGTGATACTTTACGGACAAGATGGAAAGATAATTTATCAAATGGTAAAATTTCTGATGTTGTATTCATAGATTTTAATATTCTTTGATAAACTCTCCTATGTATCTCCTCAATCGTTAATTCTTCGTCATTTCCATACTTCTCAAAACAATGAACATGGATCCATGGCATCTTAGTTATACAGTTTGGTTCTGAAATAGAAGAATATAATCCAACAAAATTACCAAGAAAATCTATAGCACTATCTGGTAAATTCATCACAAAATGACTAATTTCATGTGGTATCTTAATAGTCTTTGTCTTTGGGTCTATTGATTTACTTTCTGTCACCTCTATCTTATCCTTGTCCTTATTATTAGTAGATTGAATCATCTTTTGTTTCTTTCTGTGATGGTAACTAACTTTAATAGGTAAAACTATCTCTTCATTTTCATGTTCTTTAATAAATTGATCTAATAAATCTACCGATTGTCTAATGAACTCAGCACCATCAAGATTAAATGGTTTAACCATTAATCCAACTTTATTAACTTTAATGTTCTCTTGTAAATATTTGAAACTTTCTGGATTCAAATCATTAGCCAATACAATTACTTCTTTTTTACCGGCTGGAACTGCAAAGGGACCTACACCAGCGAAGACATCACAGACAACTTCCCCTGACTGGAAATAATTACTCACTAATCTATCATGTTCTGTATGTAACCTAGAATTCCAATAGACTTTACTAAAATCAAACTTGAAAATACAATTGGATTCCTTTTGTTCCACAACTAAAGAATCGCTCTTACCAGCAATAACTTTCATTGGGAAAGTTCTAAATTTAGTGGCTATAGAACTGACTTTATCTACAACACATTCTATCTTACTGTTTTTATCCAAAATAACTTGACCGATCAAAGAATCGTATGGTTTAAATTCTTTTCTTAGATTTAAATGTGCAATATGACCTGTAATAGTGAAACCTGTAGGAACTTCATCTAAACAATCCTCTGGAAGAACACTTCTTAAAATATCTTCAGCTTTCCAATAATCATAATCTAAAACATATTCATATGGTAAGACTTCCGCTTGAGTTTCCTTCAAGAAATCTAAAGCTTCACTGGAAAGCTTTTCAGAGACCTCATCTGGTGATGTTATAGTATCTGTTAATAAGACACCCTTGGTAACAACACCGTTGTCACAGGCCAACGTTTTATTACCACTGATCTGTGGGGCAGAATCCAATTTTATGACATGAGGAATCCTTGGAACACGAAGAATATATGCCTTGTATTTCTTTGCAAATTCACTAATGTTCTTAGGGTTTGGAAATTTAATAACACATAATGGAATTCTTTTAATGAAGAATGATCTATCCAATACTTTCATATTACGATTGATTGGAGGATCATATTTACCTGAATGCTGAGTCGACATTTTAATTGTGTTTATTATTCCCTTCAATTACCAAATTAATCTATTTGAAACTAATATGCTTCTCAAAAAAAAAAAAAAGAGAGAGAATGGTAAAATGCATTATTAATAAAACTGATCAGGCAAAGAACGAAAGGTCCAACCTTCGCTTCTTGCATTGGAATTTAAAAATCCCAATAGTTTTATATACATAAGGTTTTGCTGTTCTGTTAAATTTTTTTGTTTCGGGTTTCCTCGATGAGAATATTTCCGAAACAAACAAAAAGCTTTAAATTATCTTATTTACAAACGTATTTATAGTGTAGTGTAGTCCACTATAAACTATATACAAGTCACAGAAATTTCTTCTATTCGTAGTTTATTGTTAAATGATGCATTACCTTTTCTTTCTTTTGTTTTTTGATTACCTGCGGAATATATTATTCTTTTGAATCCTTGTGTTTATCTTTAAGTGAAGAACCAATATATTTTTCAAAGAATCCCACCTCATCTTTTCTTTTAGCATCACCCTTCTTTTTGGCAACGATACACCAAGTAGTACCTAGATGACATCTTTTCTCTTCCACAATTTCTAATCCAGAATCATCTAATATTTCACCAATATCAAGATTCCAACGACACCCCCAGGTCTCCAATCTTTTGGCAGCTCTTTTATCTAAGATCTTATTAATTATATCATATTGGCCACGACCATGTTCTAAAAGAACAATTCTGCCATGTGGCTTCAATAAAGAAGCAAAATTTTTAAGGGCCTTAACAGGATCTTCGTGAGAACATAAGCCAAAGGCTTCCACAACAGTATCATATTTCACCCTTTCCTTGTCACTGACAATACTCGTCAAATTCTCAGCTCTACCTTGAACGAATGCTACTTTATCAAAATTTGGGAACTTTTGTCTAAATTTCTTATTTGTAATAGCAATCATCGCCTTTGATGAATCTAAAAATGTTATTGAATTGATATCATCAAGGTTTATATATGGAATATTTCTACCTGTACCACAAGAAACCTCAAGAACATCACCAGTACAATGTCTCATTAGCCACTTACGTCTCCTCCCCATCCTAACCACTTTTTCCTCAAAATTAATATCCTTATCATATTGTTCAGCTTTACCATTATAAAATGGAGTGGTGTCCCTTGCAGGTAAAATATCTTCATTAATCTTATTTTGATCATTATTTGGTAAAATTATTCCATCAAAATTTTCAATTCCATCTTCGTTCTTCATTTTCTTGTATTGTTTCAATTTCAATTCATCTCTTGTTCTTAAATTTCCCTTCAATTCTTTAATTCTCAAGGTTTCATATTCATTAATATTACCAGATTTCATTTTACATTCAAGACCCTCTAATTCTTTCTCCTTTATGTACAATTTTTTCATAAATGATACACCATAAATTAAAAATATGACATAAGCGGCAATTAAATATTTGGTCATACCCTTTGTAAAGTGTTCAGATCTAGCAATAGCACCCCATCTAATAAACCAGTTTGGCGACTTTAGCATTTCTTTAAATTTTTCTTGGGCGATCTCTTCTTTGGTCTTGATTCTATGTACCTTTTTATCCCAGGGTACACCATTATGGAGATTGCTTTGTGGTTTTATCGTTAGATGAAGACTTCTATTTGTTACTAAACTTATATATCTATCTTTCTTTACAAGGAAATATCTTGTAAACAAATCTTTTCTCCATGCATTAGTCAAGACACCCACCCTTTGTGGTAACATTTCTCGATAGATACCTACTATATTTGCAAATGACTGTACCTCAGTTGTGAAAGCAACAAGTTGTTTCCATGCGAAAGACATTCAGTCTTTAGTAAATTTAATTTTAAAAATTGCTACCACCTTCCTTCTTACAGTGCTTTTGAATTAAATCAAACCTTTGTTTTTTGTTAATAGTAGTAACATTTTTTCTGAAATTTCGGAGCAAAAAAGATCAGGTTTCATTAAGAACTATTCAGCTATTCAGTCATAGGTAACACAAATGAATATAATGCCTCACACCATTTATTATTTAGATGTTTGTTGTTACCAATATTGACTTATAACTTGCCTTGTTTGTCTTCAAAACTCTAACATCTAATTATATAACGAATGTACCAAATGATAAAAATGCTAAAAAATACAAAAATCATTAATGTATAAATGTATCAGAAAAAAAAATATTATATATATATTTAAATATAAATATATTGGAAATAGTAACATCATTAAAGTTCTAACAAAATTCACAAGTAAAATCATAAAAAATCATCTTTTTTCCTCAAAAGTAATAACATTCATTAAGAATGGCATAAAGAAATAGAAAAAAAAAAACAAGCAAGCAAACAAACAAACTTGAAAATATGCAAATACATATTTAGATATATTTTCGCTTATTCATCCTTTTCATTTTCAAACTTCTTCTCTAAAGGTTTACCATTAGCAAATGTTGCAGCGACAATTAATGGGAAGACAGTAGTAACTTCAGAATAAAGTTTAACAGATTCTGCTTCTGCTTTAATTTTACCCCAGGAGACGGCTTCATCTGGTCTAGCACCTGCATCAGAACCATCAAATTCTTGAGCAGTATTAATGTAAACAGCCCAATCAGCACCATTTCTCATCAAACAAGCGTTAGCAATATGATGTTTGATGATACCACCACCAAGAATTAACATACCAGCTCTGGAAGCTTCCATAGACATAGAATTAATCTTACGGATATCAGAGACGATATCTAATCTCAACTGATTTGGAGAAGCTTTGAAAGTATGGAAGAACAACATATCACCAATGGAACCATCAGTAATAGCTGGACAGAAAACTGGAATGTTATTCTTGTAAGCCCAGTATAAGACCGAACTTTCATTATTAATTTCTTTACCCATTCTATAACACAACTTAGATGGTGTCCAAATTGGAGATTCCACATCGCTGTTGGCTTCCAAACATGAATTACCATGCTTTTTAATGTATTCATCTTGTTCTTCTAACATCTTATCCAAAATAGGAACCATCCATTCTTCAAACTTACAGTAATTGTCATTTGGAACCAATAAATTACCAATTCTGTTCATACCTTCTTCACGAAGCGCTTTGCCTTTCAAAGCAAAATCACCCATATAGGTTGGTGCCAAACATTTAATAATATCTTCTTCAACACCACCAGCAGTGGTAACCACGGCATCAACCATCTTATGTTGAACCAAATATCTTAAAGTTTCTCTTAACCCAGAACTGATCAAATTAGAGGTGTAACCCATGAAAATTGTAGCCTTTTGGTACCCTTCTTCATCGAAGGATCCCTTTCTCTTATGTTCTGGTAATTCATCACGATGTTTACCTCTCCATTGTCTCATATGATCAATAATCTCACAGGCTCTACCAACAGCAGTAGCTTGGAACCCCATGTTCTTCATAGCAGCAACCAAATCAGATGCACGCATATCAGTAGCCTTATCATCAGAATAGTCAATACCTTTGACAATGACAGCTCCCTTTGGAACTGGGACAGATTTCATCAAGACTGCTTCTTGAAGAATATCTGGTAATTTTTCATTTAAATCTCCTGGCATTTTCTAATCGTTTAAAAATATTACACACTGAGTTTGTACACAGACTCTTATTGCTACTAATACAATTGATATAATATCTTAATAAGTAACTGCTCAAATAGAAATCACTATTGGGATGACCTAAACGCTAATAGATACAGATGTATATAGGTCTATGTCGAAGTTACATTGAAAGAAAAAAAAAGAAAGAAAGAAATATTGTTTTTCTAACTTTTTATTTTTTTAAAGGAAAAATGCAAAATGAAAGAAAGAAATTTTTTTTTTCTCTTGGACTGTATCTCAAGGAACAAAACAAAAGGGGAAAAAACTCATCTCGAACTTTTGAGCCGAGTAACAAAAAGAGGTCTGGTGATGTTAAATCTTGATCTCAGATCTCGTTATTCCAAGAGTTTTTACTCGAGGCTGTGTATTGCACCCTTCCCATTTTTAAAAAAAAAATAGAAGAGAGAAAGAATATGTATTAACATATAGATATGAATGAAATTCGTTTAATTGGTAAAGGAAATGCCAACATTGTAATCTCTTTTGGAGACAATAACATATTATATCGGATAAATATTAGATTTAAGGAATTGGAAACCAACAATGAGTATACTTTGAAAAATTGGACATTTATACAAAACGAAATAATTCCAATCTTTGGTAGTTATTTATGTCCCATGGAAATATGCGAATTACAATTAACACCAAAACTAACCGAGTTCTATTCAAAATATGTTTCAGCGAATTCTATGAAATCTAATATTATAGTTTCTTTTAAATTACCAAATTTAAACCCATATTTATCTATTTCAAAGTGTTTACACAACGACCATCAAACCCGTTTACTCCACGATATTGTGCATAATACTTTTTTAATGGAAATTAAACCGAAATGGTTACACAATCCATTGAAATATTGTAGAAATTGCACTCATAATAAATATAAGGGTAGAACTATTAATTATTGTTACAGAAACTTACTAAGTCAAGGAGGTCAATATATTAAAGAAATATTCAAAAATGATAATATCCCAAATGAGGTATTAAATATTATGTGTGAATATTTTTCAAATGAAAATAATATATTACAAAAAATTTATAATGAACAATCAAAAGTATATCAACTTTCAATAGAAAGAGGTGGCGAGGACAAAATACCTTTACTTATGACATTGAGAGATGTAACGTGTTTTATTAGATGGCACTTCTTTGAAAGAGATAACAATGAAGATAATACTAGCAAGTCTAATTTTGACGCAGACATACAAGCATTAATAGTTGATGTTGATCTAAAAATACCAGAAAAGAAAAAACACTGGGAAAAGATGGAAAATTTGTTAAACTCTTATAAAGGTAAGGTGTACCATCAATAATATCATTTAAAGCTCTTTAAACTCTTATATTGCTAGGGTCTATTACCACTTTATCTTTTCATTTCGCTTTCTTTACTAAGGGCATTACAAGGCATGATCTTTTCAAGATGAGTGTACTACAACTTCACAGAATTATTGTAAATTACCAGATGTTAACTAATATCTCGAATAAGAATGAAACGCAAACAGTCATTAGTTGAAGATATTCAAGACGATTTTTTGAATACGATCTATTCTTTTCTTCTTCAGACTCAGACTCCGATTCAAATCTCTTTATAGAAACAAATCAAATCTCTGATAATGAAGAGGAATTGTCATCTGATATTGAGTGGGAAGAAGTTCCATTAGAAACAAATAGGAACATACAAGCCCGTGTAGTTAATTTACAAGCAACTATTGATAATTAAAGAAATGAAGAAGACATAACAAAGAGGAAGTAGCTTTTCAATTTAAAAAAGAGAAAGTTATTTGCAGAGTATAAAAATTTGGCTTTTAATACAGATATTATCCTTATTCCATTTTTGCTTGATTCTCTAGTACAGAGAGCTAAATGGACCACAGATGTTAGATTAAATAGAAGATTGAAAAAAACGTTACCCAAATTAATTCTTCATAAATTCCTTAATTTTAAATGTAAAAAGATTGAGACTAAAAAACAAGAAAACCTGTTATTTACTCTTCTACTAGGTTTAGTACATTGGTTTCGAACCCACTATAAAGTTAATAGTAATGGATTCCGTCAACATCCAAATCGTCTGAAATATTTATATAACAAGAAATCAGGATCTCGTTATAATTATGTGCTAAATAACCCAACACACTTCTATGGTGTCCGGCCCACTATATCCATGGATGATCCCTTAGAAGACATTGGGCAAGTAGCTAGAAATAAAATATCCAATAGGGATATTCAATTATCATTTTTTGTCATTGTTCTACAAAATCTACTTAACGTCGACAATTATGAAATATCAATCTGTTTTACCGTTCCATTAGTACAGTATGAATCTGTATAAGGAAAATCTAACCAAAATATGTTATTTGAAGTTCCAAATTGTTTTGATTCTGATTTACTTTATCCATATTTTTGGATAGAGTTGAATAATTATGGAAAATTAATCATAGTGGATCCAATAATCTTCTTAAACGATCAAGAATCAGTTAGCATAGCAAACCCTGACAGTCCAGTAACCTATTTGGGCAATGAATCTATAACCGATCAAAGGTTTTTATTCGAAATAATCACCCAAGATCTTCTCATTATAAGTTATATCAATGGTATATGAAGCGTTAAAAAAAATCAGCATATCAAACCTTTCATCAAGGATGATAGTTAACAATGTAAAGTTATATTCAATACTAGCGTACAAGAATATCGAGTTTCCTAAGACATTTAAAGAATTGAAAAAAATCTGATAATTTTATAATACCTTGTAATTTAAAGATAAATGAGATAATTAATTCATCTGCAAAACCATTTGGCATCTGTAGAATATCAAATACTGATATTCCATTATTTTGGAGGAAAGATATATGAAAATTGAAAAAGTAGATAACATTGTTGTATTCTTGGAAGAATAGTGAAAGATGGGAGAATAACATTAAAAACTAAGATATATATACCAATGAGAAGTAAAATACATATAAGGAAGAAGAAAGATTATGAGCTTAGAGACTTATACTCTTTAGACCTGACAATAAAATCCCCTAGACTCTCTAAATACAAAATCAATAAATATGAAGGACTAGGAAGGGATAAAACCTGTTTTAGAATATAGGAATCAATTTGGTCATATTGAAATATATTTGGGTTATATGAGACTTACAGGGTTTTCTAACGTATTCTTAAACGATTATATTGTAAAGGTTTACAAAGTTTACAGTCAATATTTTTACCTTTTAAAAAAGAATTGCAAATATATTATTGCATATCCTATTGTACAAACATAAAATAAATATGTGTGTATATTACATAGCATCTTCAACTTCACTAAATAAATCACTATCAATATCTTCTGGTACATCACTATAATGATTAGAATCACTTTCACTGTCACTTTCTTCAGACATATTCTGATCTTCATCTGATTTGTTTTGTTCCTCAAGTTCTTTCCTAGCCTTTCTCCTCTCCAATTTCCTTTGTTTTTTAGCTTCCTTTGCAGCTTTCTTCTTAGCAATATTAGCTTCTTGTTCTTTTCTTCTTTGTTCTTTTAATCTTAATTTGGCTTGATGTCTTTTTTCCAATAATCTTATTTCTTCGTCAGTCTTATGAACAAATTCATGATGTAACACTTTACCTGAACAAATACCTTCTTCAATTTTAACCAACCTTAAATTTAATCTTGGACCCACTTCAGTTAAACGAATAGCTTTCTTTCTTGGAGCTACATCAGGAGCATTATTAGTGTTAGTGTTAGTGTTAGCATTTTCTTCATCTTCATCTTCATCATTTTCTAAACCTGTCTCTAAATCTAATTTTGGTTTCTTAGATTTTTGTTTTATAACATTAATCTTATTTTGATTATTTTCAGAGATTTTAACGATTGCATCTTCATCATCTTCCATTTCAGATTCGGATGTATATGCATTAATGTCATGATCAAGGATTAAAGAGGATATATCTTTCTTTCTATGAAGGTTAGGCAATGGTTTATTCAAATGGGTCTTTGCATTGTACAATTTTTTCAAATTTCTTGATAACTCCACATCTTTAACGTCAATAAAATAGTGACGTAAAGAGATTTCCTTTGTGGTTGAATCCTTATGTAACATCAAGACTCTTCTAATCGAATTCAATTGTGTTTTATTTGGATTCAAAGGAGGGAAGACGTTCTGAAACATTGAAATAATAATCTTTTCCACATTATTAATATTATCATTATTATTATTATCATCTTCTTCATTTTTATTTTGTTCATTTCCATGGAGATCCGATTTATTATTCTTTGCATTGAATCCATTTAAGACTAATAGAGGAGGGTTTAAGACATCTTCCTTGTTTAAAGATTTAGGTCTCTTTAAGAATTTTTTGATATCTTTACTTAAGGAATAATTCAAGACATTAAAAGTGATAGTTGGACCCCTTGGAGTTCTTGCCACTTTTAATGAGACGTTACCAGTCTTTTCAGATTGTGTAAAAATGAAAAGATGAGACACGTCCAACGGACCACACATGACGACGAAATCTTTCAATTTATTTGATTTTCTTTCCTTTAATTTGATAGCTGTGTATGGTTGCATAATTTGACGGAAATCTTTGACTAGTTGGTTCAGAGAGTGGTTAGATAAGGAAGTTTGGCCTACTCTAATGACCATGGATTTAGGGATGCCTTTCAATGCTTCTTGGTCAACCGGGACATGAGTTCTCTTTTTGGTTCTTCTCTTAGCCATATTGTTAATATAACTTATATTTGTCTATACCCTGTAAAAAGTATGAGTTGTTGTTATCAACTGTTGCGATACAGTCTAATATATTTAAGAGGATAAACTAAATGGTATATATATGATGTGTCTTCCTCAGTTAATACACTTCGAAAAAAAAAATTAAAAACAGTGTATATTTAATAAACGTACTAAATGTACCAAGAGGACATATATTGTTATTAATTTTTTTTTTCTTTCTATCTTTCTTTTGCGATGAGTTTGAAAACAAAAAAAAAAATTTTTTTTCCTCACACTTTTTTTTAGCAGTTGGAGAGAATTCCAAAGAGAAAGAAAGAAAGAAAAAAAACCAAAAACAAAAACAAAATCCATATATAAAGAGAATATATAGAGAGAACGACAGTAGTAGAGTATTAGTAGTAAGATTATTCAACATTATTCAATAAATGAATACTCAACCAAACATTATTGGGTGTTTTTTTTCCTTCATTGATACATGTATACTGTAAAACACTTTCCTTTCTAGGAAGATTTAAAAGTAAATCTAAACTAAACAAGAATATAACCCCCTCCCCATCCCTCTCTTTGTCTTGGTAAAAAAAAAATATTTAAGAGATCATGTTGTAAACATGTGATTAACGGTAAGGATTGTACAAACCCAGCTTTATTTTATTTTATTTCACTATTATTATTATTATTATTATTATTATTATTATTTTTTTTTAATAATTTAAGGTTTTAAAGGGGAAGAGAAGGTAAAACAAACTCAGGAATGGTATTCTTTCAAATAAATCAAGATAAGAAATAAATAAATAAATAAATATACATATTCATTCATTTGTATAATACATATACTATCAATTGTTTTTATTCTATTTTGTTTTATTACAAATTATTTTCTGTCACATCTAATAGTCAGGAAGAAAAAAAAGATTAGACAGTTACCTATATATGTATTTATATATACATTTGTATTTATTTATTGCTTTAGGTGTCTAATTAAAGTAACATAACAGACTGTGTCAATAGAAAGACAAAACAAAACTTACACAGCAGTAAAGCACTACCAACTGCAAGTATGACAATATAGATATATATATATCTACCTCTTTATCAATTTTCTTTAACAGCAAAACCACCGCCTCTTTCTCTCTCCAAATTGGAAAAAAAAAAAAAACAAACAAAAACAAAAATTAACACACATCACGGAAATTTGGAAAACGACAAAAAATAAAATAAGATAAAATAAAATAAATAAATAAAATAAATAAATCAAATTAAATAAAGAAATTTCTTCTCTTTCTCTTTCTCTCTCTCTTTTTTAATTTTATTCCTGACACTTTATAATTATCATTTAAAAAATAATAAAATAATAATAATTTGAATCATAGATTTTAGATATATACCCATATATACCTTAATATCAACAACAAATATTAATAATAATACTATTGAAAATTAATTAATTGATTAATTTTATTTATTTATTTATTTATTTATTATAAGAATAAATACAACCCATAAGTAAATAAATAATGAGTGACATAGTAGATAAAATTCCTAATAATCATATAAATAATAATGATTCTACAAAAGTATCCAACAAAACACAAAAAATTAGTAATACCAACAGTAACAATAAATTATTATCCATTCAAAAAGATATAATTGATGTAAGGAAACAGTATAACGAATTAGAGTCACTAATTGCATCACATTTGAAAAATAATAATCATTCATTGAATCATTTCATGAAAACTTTAAAGACTATCTCATATAACCAAAATGTGCTGGAAAATAAGTTGGAAGATTTAATGAAGAATCAAATGAATACAGATATTTTAGTTAATAATATGAACCAAAGATTAAACTTTATATCAACTTTATTTAATAATAAAAATTTACTTAAAAAAATTTCATCAAATAAAGATTCTGTTTATATACCATCATCATCAACTAACTACAATGAAGCAACAAACATCTCTAAGAATACTTCCAATATCGTTGTTAATAGTTTAAATACTCCCTTAAAGAGAGGTCCAGGTAGACCAAGAAAGGATCAAACTAAATCTACAAATAATAATAATAATACTAATAAAAATAATAATAACACTAATACGAATACTACTACTCATAACAATCTGGATATTACTCAAATTAATAATGATTTATCCGCTGTTAATGTCTCTTTACCAACAGGTGATATTCAAATATCTAAATCAAAAAGGTATTTTATTGATCCCTTGGACTCACAAAATAATTCTCCAATGGCTCCTTTACCCACAGTCACATCTTCTTCTAATAATAAATCAAAGAATGATACTCTATTAGTGTCAACTAGAAGAATGAAGACAAGAGGTAAAATAATAAATTACACTGAAGATGATGAAGAGGAGGAAGATAAAATTGAAGAAAGTAATAAAAGTAAAACAAATAACAACACCACAAAACAAAGGACGAAAACAGCAAGAAGGGGGAAAATCAAAACTGAAGGTAAACCTGTTCTAGTCACAAAGAATGTTGAAACTTCTACCCCACCAAAAAGAAAAAGAGGTAGACCTCCAAAATTAAGAACTGTGGAGACTGTCATATTACGTTCTTCAAGTCTGCCTGAGAAAAAAAATTCAAATGACGATAAACAGTCCAAATCATCCCCCAAACAGAATTTTAATAATGTTGATACTAGTAACTTTGATAACACTACTATCGTAGATCAAACAATAACCAACATTGAAACAAATAATAATGACACATTATCTCGTAAAAATTCAACTTCTCAAGATATCATAGATGCAATTGGAAAAAATAACGACGATATTTCAAATCCAAAGACAATATCAACTAATAATAACTCACAACCCTCCATCCCAATAACAAAAATAATCCCTTTTAAACCAGAGAATGAAAACGAAAAGGATACCATAAATAAAGATAAACGTAATGATGAACATATAAATGATAAATCGTTACAGGAGAATAAAGAACAGCAAAGAAAATTAGATAGATTAAGGGATTCGAGAGAAAAAATGTTAACCAGTCTAAAATATAATGATAGAGCAAGAGCTAAATCCTTTATGGAATCCAATAAAGAATTATTAATGGCTTTAAAATTGGAGGAAAGAAGGAAACGATTATCTGCAAATTATGAACATCCTCTTCCAGTATCTACAAAACAAATAAAGAATGAGCAAACTGGTAATAATGATAAAAAAACAATGGATAGAAATGATGATTCAAGACCAATGAATAAAGAGCAATCAAATGAATCAAATTTTTCTAACATAGAAAAGGTACAAGAAATGACTACTAAGGAGGATATAAATAAAATGAAAAATAAACAAAAAACAAATGATACAACTGCTAAGATCGATAAGACAAAAATTCATAGCCAGTGTCAAGGAGAATCCCTATCTAATATTGCAAATCAAAGGGTAGTCGATAATAGTGTTGATCATGTACCTTTTGATAATAAAAAGCCAGATTTATTAAATTTACTTAATTCCGATTCAGATTCTCAAAAAATTAATAACGAATTGGAAAAGGTTAAAGCTACAAAACCAGATTTAAAATCAAAGTTAATAGATAGTGAGATCGAATCTTCAAATAAGAAACTAGTCACAAGTGATACAACATTAAAGTTAAACACAGGTGATAATAAAGTAAATTATCCATATAATTTAAGAACCAAAAGAAAATTAACTGACTTGAACGATACTGCCTCTTCTAAAGTACCTGAAGAATCTAGTATCGAACATACAACTAAAAAAGTCAAACTATTGTCATCTGATAATTTAAAAGAAAATGAGATTAAGATAGATTTGAAAAAAAATAACATGGTGCCTGAAACAAAAAATGTTATGAAGGAGATTGAAATAGAAAAATCGTTAGACACAAGTACAGTCAGCGATGATCTCTCTTTAACCGAACCAATACAGTTAGTTTGTAAAGATGGGTTCTTTTATAATAAGGGATCTGATGTGCCAATAACAAGTGGTGCTTATTTGAAATATAAGTTTAAGAGCAAGGAAAAGGATTTGTTAGCTAAAAAATTAGATAAATACGAAAATGGAAAACATGAGAATTATACTAGTGTTGTAATGGGTTCAGCAAATAAATATGATAAAACAAGTGTTCATATTTTACAAAATGCAGTTGAACAAGAAACAGAATTTGCATATAGAGTACTTTCTCAAACCACATTAACAGAAAGTTATGTAAATTCTTTAGAATATTTCATTATGGAATTTCGTTGGGAAAATAAATTAGTTGGTCTTGGTTTAAAATTAAGTGAATCCAAAAGAACATGGCAAAGAAGAAAAGCATTATTTACATTATTTGATTTTTGGAGGGATCAATCCATTGAAAAACGTAATTTCCCTAATTTCACCATGTTACATGCCATTAAAGAAATGGAAAATTATCGTATTTTCATTAACAGATCAGTATCATGGTTTTACAATCATATTACACTTTTAAAGATGATCTTATATGATTTATGCGATAATGTAGATACTCAATGGAGAGATTGGATGTTTCCCAAGGACAAACCTTTGCCTGTTATAGGAGGATATGATGAAGCAACGAAGTCTGTAATAACAGTAGAAAATATTAACGCTATACTTGACAAAACTCTAGTATTTGATCTATTGGACGATGGCACTGAAAACAACGAAATCAAACAATCTCAAGTCATTGCACCTAAGGTCAAAACTTCAGAAAATACATAATTTATCGTAATAAGAATATATATATATATATAATACTAGATATTAATCCAGCCAAAAAAAAATAAGTAAACAAATGGATAAATTAACAAATTAATTATATTCATATGTATTATTGTAATGTGTAAATAAGTTCAAATCAACATTTTTTTTCTTTTCTTTTCGTCTTTCTTTTTGAACCAAACGGAATCTAAAAGAAAATATAGAAATGATGTTTTAAGTTATTTCATAATTCTATAAGAATGATCATCTTTACGTTTTTGTGTCATACTCAAAGGAAATTTGAATCCACAAATTGAATAAAAACAAGTGTCAAATCCTTATTGAAATATTGTATCAAGAAAAAAAAAACACTATTATTTTAATTTAAGAGGAAGCTACCATTACCAAAAGAATATGATATTAATAACAATACAAAGAAATAAAAATTTCCAAAATTCTATACCTTCTTTTTTTGCTTTTCTTTTATTTAAAAAATCTTACCTATTTCCGTAAACAGAATGGACAAACAAGAATGTGACAGACGTAACATTTACAAGAATGTTGGTATTCAATTTTTATTCTAGGGCTTTTTTTAAAAAAAAGTAGGTAAACCCAAAGTTATCGAATATCATTATATCAATAGATTTAATAATTTTTTTTTGTAAATTCCTCCTATTCTTTTGTTTGTAATATTTCAAATAATTTTTCACTTAAAATACATATCTTGGTGGGTTTCCAAGGTATTGGTGCTATTAGGTGTATACATGTAAATATTTTTACTCACTGACTTTTTTAGATACCAGTTTACAATCTTGTTCCATTAAAGCTTCTATAGACGCCTTTGGACCTGTTTGTGTAAGTAAACCAATAGACTTGTAAAAACGAACTTTTGAACAAAAAAAAAAACAGAAAGAGGGACTACTTACTCTATATAAGTTTACTTAAAACAGATCTTAACAAACCACTAAACTTTAAAATTTATATTACATATTCATCTTTTTATTCAGAAAAACAACAACAAAAATAATCATGGGTTATAAGACATATCCAATAATAGTACAATCAATATGAAGGGAAATGGATCAATTTTTGAAAAAAAAAACATAAATACATATGGGATCTATATTTATCAAATATTTTAAACCAAAGATGTTAGCAATAACATCATTAAGAAACTCCAAACATAATTGTAAAGAACCTAGAATATTACTACCAAATAATAATAAACCACATCTAAGTGAGAGGATTAATGTTTCTCTAAATCATGCAAATGTACTATCGATTATATATTCACAGAAAGAAACGATAAAGATAGTGGGAAAATGAATAAAATAACTCGTTTATTTCCTCAAAAATTATTAAATATGCTAAAGAGGGGTTAACAAACTAAATTAAATTCAGAAAACATAACTGGATAATAAAAATCGTTTATGTTGCAAGATCGATTTGGGTGCAACAATGTGTGGTGTTTATTACTTAACATATAGAAAGTATTAACAATAACGTCGGAATTTCATATCCAAAATATATTCCATGAAAGAGGGTAAAAAAAAAAACAGTGATTGTGAAAAATAAACCATATTACGAAACACACCTTCCTATTTCAGTAATTGTACGTACATATGATAAACAATTATGTATTTTGATAAAGAATTTTACAAAACTGCGGAGAATACTTTGTTTGTTTGTTTTATTTTACCCCAAAGTCCAAATATTCTTTCGTATTTAGTGCACTCTGTATTCACAAATTCAACTAAAAGATGTCCTTGTCTCATTGCACAATGACATCATTATCTTCTTTCAAATAACTTACATGCTGTGGAAAAATATTAATAAAGATAATTCTACAGGTAACTTAATGAAACTCGCTGGAGGTAAAACACTTGAATGATATACATTAATATCATTTACTCCATGACCAAAGAAAAAAAAAAAACAAAAAAAGATAATTAATAAGCCAATATTTTATTTCTCCAATTAAATCACACGAAATGATTTAACCTTTCTTATCTCCACACACACACAAAAAAAAAGAAAAAAGTGTGCAGCTCTTTTCTTTTTACTTTAATTATTATTTAGTTCTTATCGAATAAGAATTTAGGTGGAAGCAAGGATGATTCAAACATATATTATTTAAAAGGGAAAATATATAAACTTTTTTGTTTTTTTAATTTGGCAGTGGAACATATTCGTATTCCTCATTTAAAATATGTACTTTAAAAAACTTTGACGACTGCATTTTTTTTCCTGCTCAAATGTCTTGCTATACAAATTTTTTTTATTGGCAAATGTATTCTATGAATATTCTTAAATAATAATAAAAATGACATTAACGTCAGCAAAAATATCTATATATTTATCAAGGATACAAAAGAAAATTGGAGTCTGCTTTGAATATTAAGGCTTGAAAAAAAATGCAAATGAACGATACTGTAAAAGTGGTAAATGATGACATAATCATTAGATATGTCAATGAAGACGATAAAGAAGATTGGACTAGATTATGGAAGGGGTTCCAATCACATTATGAGACTAAAGCTCCAGAAGGTATTGAGAATGTAAATTTCCCTAGATTTTTAGATCCGAATATTAAAATGTGGTCAGCTTTAGCTTTTGATACAAAGAAAAATAAAGCTGTTGGAATGGTGAATTTCTTAAGTCATCCCTCCACATGGGACGTGACTGAAATTATATTTTTAAGTGATCTGTATGTAGATGAGAATGAAAGAGTGAGGGGGATCGGTAGAAGTTTGATTGAGTTTGTTTATGAAGAAGCAGATAAAATGGGGACTCCCTCAGTTTATTGGACTACGGATCACTTTAATCATCGTGCTCAACTACTATATACAAAGGTTAGCAAATTGAGTCCTAAACGTATCTACAAAAGATCTTTAGATTAAGGGAAAAGAGAATATTTTATCGTCAATAGTTTACAGTTATAAAACTTTACTTACATACATGTATGTTAATAGTGTCTTCGGTATATATTTTAGTTATTTATATATCAGTATTAAAAGGTCGAGAATCTTCTTTCTCTCTACAAATATGTCTAGATTTTAATTTTTTTTTCCCTTTAAAAAGAAAAAAGGTTAAACAGCAGCTAAGTTTTAACCATTTCAGTTAAACCAACCAAATAAGCCTTGATACCTAAATCTTAGTAAGATAAAAAAGAAAAAGAAAGAAGAAGCAAAAAAAAAAAGGAAATAAATGGAAAAAATAATTATTGTAAGATTATTTAATAAAAACAATGTTATAAAATTCATATCGATACAAAATATTGTTATTACTTTGGATATTTTTTTTCCCCAATGTAAATATATCGTACTCTGAATCATTCCATATGATACGAGACAAAGATGTGATAATAGATAATGATATTCAATATAGTAAAGAATATAAGAATGTAACCATTTATAATACTAAACAGATGAAACAAATTGGAAATTATGCATGGTTACAATTCCATGAAATAATAAACAATATGGACGTATCAATGGATTATAAAACAACACAAAAATGAAAAGGAATGCAATAGATTAAACAATTTTTTATAATTATTAGGTGATTTATACCCATATTGTGATAGTGTTTATGATTACAACATATTTAATGAAATATTGGAGACTCATCCCATTCCAAAATGCTCCAATAAATTTATATTAAAGTTATGGGGGTGTCATGTTCATAATAAAATGAATCCGAAGTTAGGTAAAGATGAATTTGATTGTAATAATTTATTTATTGAAGGAGAATTATCATCAAATGATATCAGATTTAAGAAAAATAACACTTTTGGTTGAAGAAAATCAACTAGGTTGAAATGCTTGGAAAAACAATAACATTATAATACAAATATACAATTGTACATAACAAGTATAAGGTTTCTGTATATTGTTTTTCATTTTTTTTCGCTCTTGTAATCAGGGTTTAACTTAAATATATTCATATCGTAAACACTTATATACTGAAAGAGTTGTTATATATGGATTCAGACTGTTTTTTTTTTATTTGATCAGGAAATAGAAATAGAACATAAAAAAGTAATATTTGATATACACAAATACTCACTATCTGTTATTTTTTTTTTCTTTCTTCTTTTCTTATGGTCAACGATTTAATATATTTATATGCATTATAATTTATAAAGAGAGAGAGGGGGGGATATAAATCACTAATATATACATAAATATATACATACTGAAATAATACTAAGATAAATGTTCTAAAAAAATTGTGTATAATAATATATCAATGTTAAAACCATTCATCCATACCTAGCTGAACAAAACCAAAAACGAATAAGAAAACAAATATTTTTTTTAAAAAAAAACGTTAAATAAAAACCATGCGTATACTGAATATTAAAAAAAACTAAAAGACCAATATTACTGTCAAATATTAATTCGCCGCCCCCTCTTTTTTTTTTTTCCCTTATAAATTCAAATGAAATGCAACCTACTATGGTCCATCAAAAAAGAATATATTTAAAGGTTACGGAACTGTCAACTTACAATATTCTTTAAAGAGATGTATTTTTTTATTTGTTTGTTTTATCTCTAAATTAATATCTCAAAGTAACGTTAAAGAATTTCTTCTCCCAGTTTGAATGTTTTGTTCCCCTATTCTGTTACCATTTGTGGAATTCATAATAAGTGTCCTGTCTAATATGTCTAAATCAGTAACACTTGCATCTGAATTCTTTCTTGATGATGAACGAGACACAGGAGATAAGTTTGGTATAACGAATGGTTCATTAATACTGGATTCTGGTAATAGAGGTAAAAATTGCATGTTTGTTTTTTGCGTTTGTATTATAAGATTCGGAAGCTTAAAAGTAAACTAAACTAAAGCGGCTTGAAAAAAAAATTATTATTTCGTTGGTAACTAATCTAAGCTATTTAAATAAACGCGTACAATTAGTTGCTTAGTGATGTGATATATTTGGGAACAACGAGAGCAATAAAGCTTTGTCTGTTAAATATGTTAAAAAAAAAGACTTTAAAGAGAAAACACCTCTATTCTCAAACAGATTTATTCTCTTTATATATGTTTTTTAAAGGAGATTAATCCTTTCTATAGAAACAGTAAAATTTAAGGGAAAGAAAACACTCCTTTTGTTTTATTAACCGAAGGTCATTGAAAAATGAGAAAAACAAAGAGATTTTGGTCATTCAGACGATCTCTACAAAGGACGGCTGTAAACAAACGAAAAGCGGAGAAAAGGAAAGAAAAAATTCTGATGACACAATAATTCTAATTTTAATAATAATAATAATTAATGTTCATGACTCCGTACAATTGGGATAAAAAAATTATATATATATAAATATATGTATATATGTATATATTAAAATATGCCTTAAAATAAAGTGTACAAAGAACATATCGATACTACAAATGACGGTATTTATTTCCTGAAGTTGTAAAAACAGAAAAAAAAAACCAGACTATGACCAATACCAACACCAAAAAAAAAAGGTTTAGTGATAAAAAGAATCAACAGTTTTACTATTGTAAAATACTGATAAGATTGTATGAAAGAAACGACTTATATTAGGGAAGAAATGTAAGTGACCAATATTTCTTTAATATAAAATATATATCTATATAATTAACATAGTTAACTAATATTGCCATGACCATCTTGTATCTTTTAAGAATAATAATAATAATAATAAAAACAACAACGATCAACTTTTAAACAACACCACATATCCCAAAAAAATGACTTTATTGAAATATCAGAATGTGTGTCGCTTTTTAAAAGCCGAACCTTATCTATTTATAATTTGTATATTTAAAAATGACTGTGTCATTAAGGAAATATTTCAAAGAAAAAAAAAAGTAACAATTGTCGGTATTTATTGTACGACAACGATATAGAATGGTATTTCAAAATGTTGTTTTGTTTCGGAATATCTAAAAGAGTTTTATAAGTATGATCAAGAATTGATTATTAGTTAATACTACAAGGTAATAAGTGAATTTATTTCCTATTCTTTTTTCTTTCTTTCTTTTGGTTAGTTAATCGGGACTTTTTCCGAAGTAGACCTTATCACGTGCAACTCGATAGCAAAATATGATATCCACTGTATACTTAAACTGAATGACCTTTCAATCAGTAAAGAGTTGACTTATGGAATTATTTTTTTTTTTCGTAAAGTTCAACAAGTAAGTTACGGAAACCTCCCATCTCTCTCCAAACTCTCTTTTTATATATACACAGACATAATGAAAAGAAAAGACTTATATAATACCCAATGAGGAGAATTTGTAAGTGTTGGATCTTTCTTTATTTCTATCCATATAACAACAGCCATCCTTAGAAATATTTATATATAGTATTCATACCATCAATGGGCCGAAATCACAATATACAAATATTCATAAATAGTTTTATTTATTCACACTTGAGAATATTCTACTTTTTCACTATTATTGTTGTATCTTCTACATAGAATTATCACAAACGAAATGCTGTTTCTAATATATGTCCAGACATATTTACTTATTTAAATGTATATCCAATGATGGATTGAGTAGCTTTCAAGGCCTCAAATTTGATTCTAGAGTCACTGTGATTCAATAATTCCATAATAACGACCTTCCCATTTAATTTGTTTAATACATCTACACTTTCCTCTGGTAATAATTCAATTACATGTGTAATATCATTTAATAATACTTGAATCACAATTTTATCATTAGGTTCATTTGAATCTTTAAATTCAATTAATAATTCAATCAATTTTTTAAATAATTTCCAATTGTCTTGTTTAAATCTTTCAATATTATCAGACCAAAATGAATTATCAATATGTGGTGGTGACCAACAGATCAGTTTGGAATTGATCTCTGCCAAATATTCATCAAATGATGTCAATTCTTTGTATTCTTCTTCTAACAAAGTCTTCAAAGTTGTTATATCAGATCTTAATTCCTCATCGGAATACTTTCTTTCACTTAAACTGTTTAAAGTAGAAATACCGTTCCCCAATAAAATTAAATTTTTAATAAACGTTTTATGACCTTTAATCTCTTTAGAACAACATTGTAATATTATAGCGATACATAATCTAGTTATTTTCTCCTTTATTGTAACTTTAACCAACTGAAGCAAATTTAAGAAATTGTTTAAGTACTGCCTTCCCATCTCAGAAGCAATCCTTGTATCAAAAGTTAATAACCAAATTAATAGAAGTGAATAGTATTGTAATTGAATGCCTAAATTGTTAGTATTAACATTGATAAAAACCGGTCTTTCTTGTTGGTTAGTAGAATATGTATTATTATTATTATTATTGTTGTTATATAACTTTTGAGAAGTCAAATTCCTGGAAATAATCTTGAAAACTGTAGGCATAAATAGTTTATGATTCTTCCATAATATATTCCTGTATTCCTTAACTGTAGACAACTCTTGTAAAAGTCTAATACAAACATAACAAGCATCCATCTGACTTGTATTTTGTAAGATTGAAATAAAACGATCGTTATTGATTAACTTCTCGACTAAAGATACATTAACCAACTTATCTTGAATCAACAATGACACAATATTAAATGAAGAAATCAAAATAGTCTGTAAATCGTCACTTTCTTTAAATGACACATCATAAAGTTTAATTAATTGTCCAGGATTGGACTGGAAATATTTGATGGTATCTTGTGCAATCGTATACTTATCAGATGTTAACAATTCAGATATCAAATTTTGCACAGATTTAATGGCATCATTATTCTCTGAAGTGGATAATAAATGAATCAAAGGTTCAATCCAAGTACTATCGATATGCAGATCACCCAACTCTTTATCATGCCCATTTATATTTCTAATTAATAAAGTTTCCAGTTTTTTAGCGACTGAAGCGTCCAATTGACTTAATTCAGATGATCTGGTTAATGCATCCCATGCGACTGAACGAGAACGCAACGCATTACGAATTTCCATGAAATGTGTACTATCTAACAAAATCTGAACAGGTTCATTCATTTTCTTTTTTTTTTTTTATTTTTTGTTTTGTTTTTTTTTTTTCTAGAATAAAATATCAATTGGTTTTGTATAGTCTTTGAATGATGAAACAAAGATAAAAAGAAAAGAAACTCGAAGATACGTTGCAAAGTTATTCAAATATCATAATTAATTGGTTTAATAACGTTTTAGCTTTATCTGTCTCTCTAACAACCGAGAGTATTATTTTATTTTATTTTTTTTGTTTTTCGCTTTTGAAATTTCAAATTTCTTTAGATAATAAATGTGTATAGCAGAGGAAAGGGACTTTTAATATTCCCAATTCAAACCGTTTCTAATGATATAAAAACCTGGCGGAAGCTGTTATTTTCGAGAAAAGGCAGGTGTTTCGAGACGATAATTTTTCCGAAATGCGCGGGAAAGTTTTATTTTTTCGGAAACTTTTTTCCGCTTTATGCTTAGCTTTTTTTACTCTCTCCCCTTTTGTCTTTTTTTACTTCTTCAACACAACAAAGTTATATTTCAATAAAATTATCAACGGTTACTCTGAAAAGAAACCGTAGAGGACTCTTGCTTATTGTGTTTTTAAGACAACTAATACTGTCCACAATATTTTAAGAAGCTTCTTTTTCATATTATTTCCAATTATGATACATAAATCAGTGTACTACAGGAAAATGTACTTCAAAAATTTCTTGCTGTATTAGTTTAATATAACGACAATAAAATGAAAAGGATTAACAAGAAGAATGATAATCGTTATTAATATAAAGGAAATATTCATTATTGTATTTTTGGAGAAAATATTTGTTATATTATACAAAAAAATATACACTAGTTAAATAAATAAATAAATATTATATGATAGGATTGTAATATTTTTAATTGTAATGTGAGATATGGTCATTAAATAAGAAATATGGGAACTGAGTTTATTATCATTATAAAAGTGTAATGGAAATACTAAAAAGAAAAAAAAAGAAACAACAACATAAAGGAGAAACTTTAATTTTTTATATGTCAAGCTCTATAGTCTTTATCATCAAATTTGTAATTTTTATTTTATTTTAGTTACTATATTAAGAAAAAAAACGAAAGAAAATCACTTTTTCATAACTTTTCAAGAGGATTCTCTTTCGAATTCCTTGCACATGTCAGCATCTTCAATAGCACCACAGATAGTTTCACACATGATACCAGTGACTAAGTATGGATCAATGTTAGAAGCTGGTCTACGATCTTCGAAGTAACCGTAACCTTCCTTGGCAACAGATCTTGGGATTCTAATAGAAGCACCTCTGTTAGCGACACCAGCAGAGAAAGTGGACATGGAAGCAGTTTCATGTCTACCAGTTAATCTTTGGTCGTTATCAGCACCATATAATTTGATATGTTCGTTATGTCTCTTTGATAGTTTTTCAATAGCTTCTTCAATGTACTTCATACCACCTGGCAATCTCATGTTCTTAGTAGAAACATTAGTATGGCAACCAGCACCATTCCAATCACCCTTTAGTGGTTTTGGATGGAAAGAAATCTTGACACCGAATTCTTCAGCAGTTCTGTGTAACAAGTATCTAGCCATCCATAATTGATCACCCATGTCAATACCAGTACATGGACCAACTTGGAATTCCCATTGAGATGGCATAACTTCAGCGTTAATACCAGAGATATTAATACCAGCGTATAGACAAGCTCTGTAGTGGGCTTCGATGACATCACGAGCGTAAACTTTACCAGCACCAACACCACAGTAGTATGGACCTTGTGGAGCTGGGAAACCACCCTTTGGCCAACCGTAGACATTGTCGTACATGTCGAAAAGGGTGTATTCTTGTTCTAGACCGAACCAAAGTTCTTCGTCCTTATGGGCTTTAAATAATTTAGCGGCTTCGTGTCTGTGATTGAATTTGTTTGGAGTACCGTCGTTGTTGTAACATTCAGCAAGGACAACGATGTTATCACCTCTTCTGAATGGGTCTGGGTAGAAAGCGACTGGCTTTAAGTAGACGTCAGAGTCATGGCCTGGAGCTTGGTTAGTAGAAGAACCATCGAAATTCCATTCTGGCAATTGGTCGACTGAGGTAATTTTCTTTCTTAAAGTTCTACCTTTGGAACGTAAGTTACCAGTACCGTCAATCCAGACATATTCGGCAATGACAGCACCTCTTTGATCTAAATCTAAGTACTTTTGTAAAATAGCGGTCCTTTCAATATGAGTGTTTTCGTCAGACATTTTTTTTATTATATTATATTATTGGAAAAGTGCTGTTAAAGAAAAAAAAAAGGAATAAATGTAGAGAAAAGGGAGAATGGTAACAATCTATAAAGCAAAACTTTAATGAGGAATAAACTTAACGTTTTCTTCTTGGGGACCTTCTTATGAGATTATTATATAAATATATGCCTTCTATGAAATGCCAAAAACCAGTGAGCTTCCAAATTGAGAGTACAAAACTTCTGTCTTTATATATATATATATATATATATATATATTTTTAGAAATGAATATCAACAATATTGAACAAAAAGAAGAGAGAAAAAAAATGAAAAATTACAATGAAAATAGGATGACAACAGAAAAAGGTAAGATAAGCTTCTTTTTTTTTTTTTTTTTAATTTCCTTTATTGAAAATATTCTCGATACTCCTATTATTATTATCTGTGTCTCTATAATGAAGTTAAATATTAAAAAAATTAATTAATAGACAAAGTTTGTGTATTAATTATTTATTTATTGTAAAAGGTAATTTGAGTGGAATCATCCATCCCATCCCATTCTTTCCTTTCCTTTCTCTTCACTGACCAAAATTACATATAATGAGGGAGGGGGAAAAAAAAAACAATATATATACACAAAGGGAATATAATTTCTAATTTTCGCATAATAGAAACAAGACTATTTTCTCTTGTTTTGTTTGACTTGCCCCATTCTTGCAAATTTCGCCTTATCTGATTTGATAAGGGGAAAAACAAAAAAAATATTTTATTACTATTGTTTCCCCCATATCGTTATCAGAAATGTAAACAAACAAACAAACAAACAAACATATATATATATTTTTTTTTGTTATTTGCCAAGTATTGTATTTCTTTTGTATCCTTTCATTGAATAGAAACAACATCCCTACACCACATAAACTGATGAACAGTGTGTGACATCCGTGCCTCCAAGAGACCGGACTTTAATGTACGGTATAAATTCCCCTTTCAGGTAAGTTAATAAACAACAAGGCCAATTTCCACAACATTTGAGGAATAAAATTCGATGATGTTTTTTTTTTTTTTTGTTTATTTAACAAAGTTTGAGAGATAAATTTCAGTAATATGATAATATATGTTTCTCTTAATTGCCTAGTGACGTTTATTGTATCTTGTTTGTATTCTTTTCCGATAAGAATTTGTCTCTGTTTTTTATTTAGTTTGATTAACAACAGTGTAGGCAATTAACTTTCTTTTTGACTAATTTGTTCTTTCCCCTTTTATATTATATTATAAAAATATATATTATTAAAATGGGTTAATACACATTATAAGAAATTATTGAAGTAACTTATAATGACATATTGAGTTAGAAAATTTTTCTCTTGACAAATAATAGAGATTATAGAGAGAGTAGAAAGATTGTAAAACTATTCATTAATTTACCTTTTCTTAAAATAGAGTTATTTTAAAAAGAACTCTTGTTTTTACTAAATAGAGACCCAAAAAACTTTTTATTTTCTTGAAAGTATTGTAGAGTGTAATAATATATATATTTTTATTTTTATTTTGGTATTTAATATGTTTTTATTAGAAATATATTTTTCTTAAAAAACAAGTTGGAAAGAAAAAAAAAATCAAAGAAGTAACAGTAATCATCTCTTTGTATATATACATATATGTATGTATTATTATTGTTAACGCTCGATTTTATTCGACTAATCTCTCGATTCTCTTTATTTACATTTTAAAATTCATTCATATAATAATAATAATAATAATGATATCGTTTGTTGCTATTCCGTTTCTTATTTTTTTTCTTTCTTTTCTATTTTCTTCTTATTATTACAATAGACAATATTGTTCTCTACTTCTGTATAGTTGACTCTTCATTATTGTTTGAAGGGTTGTGTGCTGCTATCCATTCATCTTGTGAATACCATCTACCTAATTCCCAGGTTGGTAGATTGGCCATAGTACAACAACTAATCCAACCTTGCAATTGTCTGTCCATCATATACTGGTTGGCAAAAGTAATTAATTTATATTGTGGGAATCTAATTGATAATTCTTGAATTATACGCTGTTCCATACCGTTAATTAATGAGGTTGACCCTGTTATGATAACATTAGTCAATAAGGATGAACAGATATGTTCTGGTGTCGTAGTCACAGAATTACCACCATTACCTATTTGAAATGAGGATGCAAAATCATCAAGGAAATTGATATTCGTATCAAATTTGTTCTGGATACTATTCTTATTACTATTACTACTACTATTATTATTATTAGATATTGGCTTAGGAGGTATAATTAATGATGATCCAATGGTTCTTATCACTGTGTTATTAGGATTGGTATTGATATTTCTCTGGATATTACTATCATTTTCGCTAACTTGATTACTATCAATATTATTATTATTATTAATAGTAGTGTTGTTGTTACATATGGTTGCAGCAGTTTTCTTAATAGACTTACTAATAATTTCACTTAATCCTTCATCTGGTAGGATTGTATCGGAAAATAAATTAGGTTTAAAAAGATACTCACTTATACCTAATAATTCTTTCTGACTCATTTTAAAAGTTTTATTCAATGGTTTATATAAATAATTTTTATTTTGTGTTAATGGATTATTTGCCATATTAATTACATTGCTATTAAATGCTGGTACCGTACCTGTGACTATCCCTGTTCCACCAAGTTGTTTCATTTGTTCCTGTTGCTTCAAATACATCTGCTCTTGTTCTTTATAATATCTTTCTAAGTCATTTAAATCTTTATCACAAACTTGTAACATAGACATTTTAAAATCTTGAATCCAAGTATTCGATTCCCACCAAATATCAAGTGAGCTCTTCTCTTTGTTATCAGAATCTGTATTAACATTTTCACTACAATCTTTAACTTTTTGATCTAGGAAATTATTAATAACATAATCTAAAAATGCACCACCATATTTGTTTTTAGTGACACCATTCTTTACCACAATACCATCAATGACAGGTGTTATTTTGCAACCACTGAAACCAATATCAATAACCAATGCATTTTTTTTACCCATAGATAATGCTGTAGCTAACGGTTCTAAGACAAATTGTACTACTGGAACATCAAATTTCTCAAATGCTAAATTCATATATTTTTCCATCAAAATTCTTAATTGAATAGTCTTTGATATCATAGGGATAGAAATCACCATTGGATATTCTTTTGGATCACATTGCAATCTTTCTTCAAAGATGTATCTCCATTGTCTCTCTAAAGCGACCCAATTGTATGGTATCCCATTCTCATTTACTAAAGTAAACACATCATAATCATCCTTAGACACTGTGTTGTGTTCAGGTGAAGCAATTTGTAACATTTCATATTTATCAAAAATATATTCTTCCAAATTTTTTTTATTTTGCATATAAGTAGATGGTAAAACACATGATGGTAATTCCATATTACTGAAACCTACAACTGTAGAATGGGAACCGACAGATATCACTATACATTTCTTTTCAGAAGACATCTTTTTTTTTCTCCTCTATTTTTATTCTTATTTATATTCTATTATATATAACTATTTCTTCTTTTAAAAACCGTCAACAATTCCTTTTTTTTTTTTTTTTTGCTCTTTCAATGTAATTGGTTCTTGATGTGTCTAGTATCCTTAACGAATGAATAAGGTTAGTAATTTATATCCTTTCATTAATAAGCCCTTTTATTTTCTTCAGATTCAATAGTGTTTTGTTACAAATTATGCTTTCTTTCTTTTTTCTTTTTTTATTTTTTTCGTTCTTGTTTTTGAATCTTCTCGAAAATTTTTAAGTTTTTTTTTTAACACTATATGTTATAATTTTTTTATACAAAGAAGTTCTCATATTAATAATATTATTATTACTACTTAAACACTATAATTATACAAATGGATGTATGTTGGAATAATGTGAGTAACATTGGTAATAACTAAATTTTAACTTTGTAGATATAAAGTAAGAGTTGTTGATAATAAACAAGCCCACACTACAAATGACACCGCTTATTGATTTTGCTTCCTCTATTATACTTGTTTTCTTATGTTTAAGTAATTGACTCAAAAAATATCAAGTTGTAAATAGATACATTTATATATAGATATTTTCCCCTCTATTCAAGGCGAAAATGTCATCATAAAAATAACTAAATTATTCAGTAACACAGTTATTGGTAGTTTTAGAAAATATGCAAATCCGTTATTTACATTTAACAAAGTGCTATTTTTTGTGAACACAATCCAATGTAAATGTTAATAAAAGAAGTAATATTTCTGTATCTATCATCTTCCCCTAGAGAAGAAAAATGACCATAAACAGTTACACTCAAAATATTATTGATTTTCTGGGACTTCAATCTGTTTAACAATTATTCCACATGTAGGTTTTAATTTTAACTAACTCATCATTAATTTGTTGTCCGATATATATTAATATTCATCTGTTAATTCAGCAAAAAGACTTCATCTACCTACTAAACAAGAAGGTCATGCCAAAATATATCTCTTTTTCTATCAATCCTGATTCCCTTGATCCCTCCAACCTTAGACCCCCTTTAACTGAGTTAGATACCAACCAATATCTTATACTTGATTCTAGTGTAGCAATAACATTAATGAAACATAAAGCTATACTTCACAACTTTGGTTCACCCGGTCCTAATTCCATTATCATTTTTTCTTGTTTTAACACACCAATTCCATTTAGCCAAGAGGCTGATCTTATTCTTAAAGCGTTTAACCATAAACATATTCAAATACATGCTTGTCAAACACCACTCATCGGCAACAACATGCTTTTCACAGCTGAGCTTTGTCAACATAATCTTTATATACACTAAAAATACCAAGGCATTGAGGAAAATGGTGGTACTATTGCTGCAAATCCCCCCTTACACTATCTGTTAACTTGGTTATTCAACCACCATATATTGTTCCCATTTTATACTTCATACAAAATCATTTATCCTCTCCAAATCAAATTTCCATTAAACCTTATTTATAGGACGTTTAGCCATGTTAATAGACAATCACTTCACGATTACATTAAAGACAAAACCATTCAAATCATTTCCTTCAATGATGTTAATTTTTGTAATATCCCTTAATTTCAATTTGTTAACTGTTTGTAAGGTAAAAAATAGAAAATAGCCCTATACTAGACCCACTTGTTCTTTCTCTTCAGTTATTAATTTGTCAAGAACAGTGTGGGTATAACAGATAAAACGTTCAAAGATAATCGTAACGAAATAAGGAAAACCATTTCTATTGAGACCCCGTCACATTGTATAGTACGGATTCAAAACTTAGACATAATGACATTGTTAGATACCGGAGTTGCTAGTAATTTTATGGTAGAAAATTTAGCACATAGACTATATTGCCATCTACAAGAATCACATCCTCCCATCGAAATTAAAGGTGCTTGGTCTAAACCAACGATCATCAAATAATATTGTGAGACAGACTTTTACATTGGTAACGTTCCATATCAAATCACTTTTCTTGTTATTCCACAGCCACTGGTAGCCAAATCAACCCTAGGTATTCCCTTCATTAAGCAACATAATAGTATCCTTGAGTCAGTCCTTCAAGAAATGAAGCAAGAAGGGTCCAAACCAATCGAAATAACTACATGGAGAAAACTGAAGAAACTTATAAGGAAAGAAGGTACACAATCATTTGTATGTTGGATTTCATCCACTCCCAATAATGTACAAACTATTGTTCCTTTAATTGAAGAAGAATTCCAAGATTTTGTTGTAGACAAATTACCCACGTATGACAATACAACAAAAACCATATCCCACGAAATAAAGCTAATGCCCAGTTCTTCACCTTTTTTTAAAAGAGCATATCGTATGTCCGAAGCTGAAAAGGAAGAACTAAACAGGCAACTTAAAGAACTCCTTCAAGATAATAGAATTGAACCATGTGATTCCCCATTTGCTGCGCCGGTTATATTTGTTAAGAAAAAGGATGGTGCGAAAAGGTTATGTGTCGACTACAGACAACTCAATGATATAACCATTAAAGCTAAATATCCTATTCCAATCATTGAAGATCTGTTTGACCAACTAAGAGGTGATACGATATTTAGCAAATTAGATTTAATTAGTGATTATCATCAAGTCCCAATTCATGAAAAAGATAAGTCTAAAACAGCTTTCGTCACGCATGCTTGGCAGTGCCAATGGAATGTTATGCCCTTTGGTTTAACCAATGTCCCAGACACATTCCAAAGGTTGATGAATCTCGTCTTGAGAGCCTATTTAGGTAGATTCTGTGTGATATATCTGGACGTCATATTAATTTATTCTAAGAACAAAGAAGAACACATAGAACATTTAAGGAAAGTATTAAAGATGCTAAGACGACACCATTTATTCGCGAAAAAAGTCAAATGTGAATTTTTCTTAACAGAGATTTCATTTCTCTGTCATATTATTAATGCAAATGGTATATCTTCTGATCCAGAAAAGGTAAAATGCATTCAGAGTTGGATTAAACCCAAGGATCACAAGGAATGTCAACGATTTTTAGGCATAATTGGTTGGTATAGGTGGTTTATTAAGGATTTGAAAATTACAAGTAATAGTTTCAGTGTGAAATTAGCAGGTGATGTGGTTGCTCAGTTTTCCCAGAAACAGTCATCGGAAAGTTACAAATTAGATCTCAAAGCAAGCCATCCTCGAAGACATGATACATTTAATATTAAGAAACTAAAACCTTATCATCCACGTACTACCCTTCTTACAAATGTGCCTCCTAATTCCACCCAGGATATCACTAAGTCCATTTCCAATATTGAAAAAGTAGTCGAAGTTTTTGAAGACAAAACATGTGAAGTTCGTTGGAATAATGCCGAAGTTTGGGACACATCAATAATTCCTGTTGCCTGTATCTTGAATAGTGAAATGTCTTACTTACTGAACCCCTTCCGTCAAAGTAATTCTCTCAGAGTTATGCGATTAGAGGAAAGCTGAGAGACTAGCTTTTAAAAACCGGGGAATGTGTAACATATGTAACAGAACAATATTGAACATTTCGAAGAAGAGTAGTCCTATGATAGGAAATTTTAAATTTTTTGATACTAAAGGTGACTCAGTTCTCATCTAAAATATAAAATCGTTTATTCACCATTTCAATACGTGAACTCTGATCAATTTGGTCTAGTCTCATTAGGATACCTACTGAAGTGATTTATTCCAGTCAACAATGGAGCTTTCAAGTTCACATAGACTTATTTATTAAGAAATAAAGAGGTTTTTACAATCTTTCACCCTCTTCAAAATTTGCTCGCCATGCTTGAACGTCAGAACAATACCTCCATTCTTAAAATTCAGTTTGAGAGAGAAACCAGGTACAAAAACCAAGATGTCCGAACCTTTCATCAAAAAAAAAAAAAAAAAAAAAGATAATCAGATCATCTCTACCACTACCAGTAGTTCTCCTGCTCCTACTGTCACTGAATAGCACAACTTTACCCCACTAAATAATTACCGTACATTGATGTTTAATGCAAAACCACCAGAACATATGTGATAGTATGCTGTGCAATATTCTACTTTAATCTGCAACTATACCTATAATCTTTCCATAAACAATTCTCATCGTCCCAATATTGGCTTATTTAGCATTGATGTCAAAACAAGTTTATTATTTGGTCAATCTGTTATCGTCAATCATCGTAAGATACCATCTAAAATCCACTGCAGAGATGAACAAGGCTATGTTCTTGTACCTGACAAAGAATTCTGTGGTTATCTTATATATCTTCCAATACAATATAAAGATATACTTTCCTCCAATTATGCTGTTATACACATAGAGGTCGAGCTTTCCTTATATAATGATATGACAGAATAATAATTAATACCTTAATCAATTCACTCACATCTAACCATCCTACTTCTCTTAATAATAATAACTATTCTAATGATTCTTTCTCATGCCATTTTACTCCCCCACCCCCCATCTCTAAATCCATTCCCAACATTCCTAGATGAATGTTTGGACTGGATCTCCCATCGGAAATTTGTTTGTTAGAGAAGCTGCAGAAGAAGGTCTTATCGAACTAGCTCATATTAGCACAACAGACCAGTTGGCTGATATTTTTACTATTCTACTCAGAGTTCCATGTTTTTTTCTCCATCATCATCAACCCATTTCAATTACCTATTACTCCTCTTGACAAAACCACTCCATTCGAAGAACGATTCTCGTCAACACCTCTAATTTCCACAAATTTAAACGACTCATACATTTCATCTATTGTTACTACTAATAGACTTTTTACTAATAGCGGCCATATTTCTGCTAACAACGATACTGGAGAACTGAGTATCGGACAGTAAGAATTTAAATGGAAGCAAAAAACAAAAATGTGAAAGATATAAGATAACCGAACCTAGATTTGGCAAAATGAGAAAAGTCAAAAAGAAACGTTTTGTGAACTATATCACCATTGTCAACTATCACTAGTTAACATATGTAAGAAACTTATAGCTGTATAGTTTTGTCAAAACTATTGACTCGTGGGTGGTTTACCGTAATTAATGGATGACTATTAATTTGTTTATCAGACAACAAACCAACGATAAAGTAATAGACAGAATCAATGATAGATCAGCTAAACTTAAAGCTGATATGTGCAATAATTGGTAACCATAGATTACTAGTAAAATATAAATAGGGATAATGTGATGAAAAGAACCAAAAATATTATCTTCCTTTTCTTTATTAAAGGTATGTATTAGTTTTATGTCTATTCTTATTTATTCATGCATTTTGTATAGAAAAGTGAAGAACTCTAATAATAATCATCATACCAAAAGCAACCAGTTACCTCAACTACTAGTTACAGAAACGTCATAAAGGTTTCTTCTTATGGCTTTTACCATTATTTTAATTTTGAAAAGAGAGTTTGTTTATTTGTTGGTTTATTTAAATGTTGTTGTTGTTGTTGTTGTTGGTTTTTAATAGGGAACAGATTTTCATTTTCTCTGTTTTTTTTTCCCGTTTCTGTTTACAACATCAAGAAAAATTTCTTTCTCGAGACATTTTCTTTTGTTTTCTCTCTTTATTTTTTTGTCTTTATTTTCCATCTTGAAAATCTAAGATGGACGTTCAGCTTGGAAAATAATATCAATTTACAGCAAGTTGATGAAATTCTTTGAAAACTCTTTATATTCAATGGCATTGCTTTAGTCAATTTGGTATCTTCTTATAAATCATCTATTTAAGCTTCTTTTAAATAATATGTACTTCTGTTTTTATCCATATATCTTTTTTTTATCCCATTTTCTAAATGCTCACTAGAGCGTTCTTATCTCCTATTCCAACAACATATCTCTTCAAAACTGTTAGATATTTGACAATGTCCTCTGAACAACCTCAAAATATCGCTAATTCCAAAACGGAATCCATTTCCGTTAAGGATTCTAAGAAACATGAAAACAAAAAACAAGGCAAGAAATCTAAATTACAAGTTTCTTTAAAGACCCCAAAGGGTACTAAGGATTGGGCTGACTCAGATATGGTTATCAGAGAAGCTATCTTCTCTACACTTTCTAGTTTATTTAAACGTCATGGTGCCGTCACTATCGATACTCCAGTTTTTGAATTGCGTGAAATTCTTGCTGGTAAATACGGTGAAGATTCCAAATTAATTTATAATTTGGAAGATCAAGGTGGTGAATTGACTTCTTTACGTTATGATTTGACTGTCCCATTCGCAAGATATGTAGCAATGAATAATATTCAAAATATTAAAAGATATCATATCGCTAAAGTCTACAGAAGAGATCAACCTGCTATGACTAAAGGTAGAATGAGAGAATTCTATCAATGTGACATCGATTTTGCTGGTTCTTATGAATCTATGGTCCCAGATTCTGAAATTCTTTCTATCCTTGTTGAAGGTTTGACTTCTTTAGGTATCAAAGATTTTAAGATTAAATTGAACCATAGAAAGATCCTTGATGGTATCTTCCAAATCTCTGGTGTAGCTCAGGAAGATGTTAGAAAGATTTCTTCTGCTGTTGATAAATTAGATAAATTGCCATGGGAAGCAGTTAAAAAGGAAATCACCGTTGAAAAGGGCCAAACAGAAGAAACTGCAGATAAAATCGGTGAATATGTTAAATTGAATGGTACTTTACAAGAAGTCTATGATTTATTATCAAAGGATGAAGCTATTGTAAATAATGAAATGGCAAAACAAGGGTTAGACGACATTAAGACCCTAATGAAGTATATCGATTCCTTTGATATCAATAAATATATCTCATTTGATTTATCATTAGCTAGAGGTCTAGATTACTATACTGGTCTAATCTATGAAGCTGTCACTGAAGCATCTGCTCCACCTGAAAATGCTCAAGAATTAAAAAAGAAAGCTAAATCATCCGATGATGCCTCTGAATACGTTGGTGTTGGTTCTATTGCCGCTGGTGGTCGTTATGATAATTTAGTTAACATGTTCGCTCAAGCTTCTGGTAAGAAATCTGCTCAAATTCCATGTGTTGGTGTCTCTTTCGGTGTTGAAAGATTATTCTCTTTAATCAAACAAAGAACTCATTTAACCGAAAAGATTAAACCTACTGCCACACAAGTTATTGTCATGGCTTTTGGTGGTGGTAAAGATTGGACCGGCTTCTTACCTGAAAGAATGAAAGTTGCTAAACAATTATGGGATGCAGGTATTGAAGCTGAATATGTCTATAAATCAAAAGTCAATCCAAGAAAACAATTTGAAGCCGCTGAAAAATGTGGTGCATCATTAGCAGTTATCTTAGGTAAAGAAGAATATATTGAGGGGAAGTTACGTGTTAAGAGATTAGGTCCTGAATTCGCTGATGATGATGGTGAATTAGTTGACATTGAAAACTTTGTCGATGCTGTTAAACATAAATTAGCAGAAGTTCACGAGGATGGTATTGACGACGTTGTTCGTTTATTAAAAGATTTATAAAAATTAAATGAGATCTAGTAGCTCTTTGCAGTAAAACTTTATCCATGTAGTTGTATTTTTATATAGTAAATCTAATAAAAAAAATAAGAAAATTTATGAAATATTAAAGGGATGTACAGAAGAGTATATAGTGTTATATTTGTAACTAAAATTGTTTATTAAAGAAACAATAAGAAAACTAATATGAAATTAAGAAGCGTCTTTGCAATAGAAACAATTAAAAGTCGTTTCTTTAATATTTTTTTTTATATTCATTTGTTCTTTTCTATGTAAAAACGAAAAAAAAAAGTTTATATTTTGGCTTGAAATACCATTTTCTCAAAAGACAGTAAAGAAGAAAAAAATAGGCAAAGAATCAATAAAAACAATGAAAAAAAATTAATGCAGCAAGAAGAAGGAAAAATGAAACCAATATATAGATATTTGTTTTTTGTGAATAAATAGGAAGTTTTATGACATTCACTCCCATATCTATATCGCTGAATATTGACAAAACCAGTAAAAAAGCTTTTAATAAATAGTGGCTACCAGAAAGATGATCAGTGTTAGTAAGAATAGCTAAGAAAATCACTAGACAATAAAATAACTGATATCTTAATAAAACATCTACGTAAATACGTCATTAAAGCATAATAGTACAATATATATTTTTATATATCATCTCCATTAATATATATCTCAAGTAATATTCCTTTTACGTCGAGATTTAGGTTTTGGTCCAGGTTTCTTTCTTCCAATATTAGTTACATTAGGTAGAACACTTATTTTTTTCGGTTTTTGTCCAGGTTTCTTTCTAATACCAATAGCGTTAGGAAGTAGTACCTTCGAACTTTTAACTTTTCGTCTTAATCTATCGTGATGTGGCATAACTGATTCATCTAATTGTTCTCTCTTTGTTTTATTTTTTGGTTTAGGTCCAGACTTAAGTCTTGGCTTAGGACCTGGTTTATTTCTTATTTTCTTTTTAAGTGATTGTTTTACATTTTCGGGTTCATCATTTTCTAACAATCCATCAAAACACAAGATATCAAGTTCCTTTAACTCTGTATTTTTTAAATCTTCAACATCACTTAACTCTTCTTGTTCCATTAATAACCTTCCATTCCATGACCTCTCAACAGTTGATGCATATATACCGTCACCAATAATAAAGTCTTGATTTAATAATGCATGAATGTTAGCACCCCGAATATTTGACATTATTTCATAAAAATTAGTTTCTAATTTATTAATTGACGATGATATTATTCTTGATATAACATTCAAATCCTTTAAATATTGGAAAAATTTTGTCATTCCATCTTCTAATTGAAATGTTGTTTTAAATTGGAAATCTTTACATTTGTTTATAAACACTTCATCCAAATTATTCTCTTTTAAATATTTCGATACAACTTTAAATGGATCACTATTAACAAATTTTTTGATAAATTGTTCTTTAATAATATATAGATTTGTATTATTCAATAACAATTGCAACTTTTCTTTACTTTTAAATAATTCAATTTCCTTTTCATTTCTTTTGCCAACTAAAGCGGTCAGTTTTTCAATTTTATTCAAATCTTTTAATATAACATCAATAAACGAAATTTTATTAAGAATTTCATTATCAGTTAATAAATTATATGAATATTGAATAATACTATCATTAATTTGTACCAATGGTGCACCTTTATTGAATTCTCTTTTCAACGACCAGTATTTGCATATAGTAAAACTTAATTCATGAGCTTTCTTCTCATCTTGTAGTACCTTTAAAGTTATAATTGATTGGAATAAATAATCTGCAAAAATATGTGGAGGAATGATGATCTCATCTTTAAATTTTGTTCTATATTCTTTTATATCTTGAATTACCTGTTCTCGTATTTTACAAATTTCAGATTCATTAAATCTTTTTTTATTACATTGTCTAGATACAGGAGAATGTTTATCACAAAAGCTTACCAATTGGTTATCGTTACCTAAAGCCATTTCGGCCAAAGAACCGGTCTTTAGTGGTGTCATATACAACCCCAATTTTCTAGCACAGCTTACATGATATGCAGTAAAACAGTTCTTAGTTGAACATTGGATACAGGCGCCCATCTTTTGTTTGCATATGAAACAATTCAATTTCCATCTTAGATTCGGTATCCTTTCCACCCCTTCAATCGGTTCCAAATAGTGCCAATTACCAAAATTCAGTTCATTGATCCAAACCGCACAGGTCACATGTATCCAATTTCCAGAAGTTGTTTGTTTCATAGGCCCCTCTATTTCTGGACACACAATACATCTAGGTCGTTGAGAACGCATGTTGTTTTGTAAACATACTCTACATAGCCAGGGACCTGGTGGAATAAAGATTATGCCATAACAATCTTGATGTACTGCTATGTTACAACTATCACAGAACACAATAGTATTATTGGCAGTTTCTATCCCATTGCATATAGAACATAGCTGATCACTAAGTGGAGGAGGTGGTAGCTGTTTTGTTATATGTGATTGTAATAATGCATATTCTAATTCAAGGATGGTAAAAAACAATTCAAATTGTGAGTTATGAATTTGTAAATTGAACTTTAAATACTGGGCCTTCAAATATCTTAAAAATAATTCATCTTGTTCATCCATATCATAATACGTGTTTAGATACTGTAAGTTCGGTACAATTTTATAGAGTTGTTTTTTCAATTTGTTGAAGTAGACATATCCTGTGTTGTTGATAGATTTCAAATCTTCTTGATCATATAATTCGAATTCTTCATCAAATTTAGTCATATATGCAGTATTTTGAAGGGGATTCCTAGATTTTCCCCTATCGCATAAAGAATACTTAGAAGAAATGGCATCTGATGCATTGTTATTATTATTATTATTTTCATCATCATCATCATCCAATTTCTTATCTAAACCCATTATATCAATATTACAATAATGACATTCTGATTCTTTAGATCCAACAATTAATGGTTCCACTGTAATTTTCCCATTAGAAATCATCTGTTTCAATGGAATGCCTTGGTTAAACTGTAAATTCTGTGCATCCTGATTAATATAAAGATCGTCGACATTTGCATTATTATCACGTATTAGTAAAAGTATGCTATCATCCTTATTTAATGTAGGATAAAAGTCTTGATAATTGACTTCTTCTCTCAGTTTAGGACCTTCATCAGTATTGGATTCTCTCTCCTCCATAAGCTTAAAAACAAACAAACAGACAAGCAAACAATTATTTTCTTTTTTGAACAAACAAAAATAATAAATAAATCAATAGGGGCACTATCTTAAACTGTTTACCCTTCTCTCTTATAAAAGGGACTATCTCCTGTTTAAGAAATATCTAATTTCAGTATCAAAAGTAAAGCCTTTCTTTATTGTTTAGTATACATAGATACATATATATATATATATATATATTTTATTATTTTTAAGGAACAAAATCAAAATGTATGTTTCTGTATATTGTTTACTAATTTTTTTTTTTTTTTCAATTTTCAGTTTTCATATTTATCTTTTTACAAATAAAATATTTGTTGTCTTTTTGTCTTTTTGTCTTTTTTTTTTTTTGATATCATAATTAAATAATCCATCACTATATAAATGGCAAATAGTACTTGAAATATTTGTCACTAGGTATATAGATCAAGAAAGTACATGTGATTGTCGTTTTATTTAGCATATTTAAGAAAACAGAATAATAAATATAAATAAAGAAACAAATAAAATAATAATAAAACAATAGTGGACAAGGTGTTTGTTATGATTTTACAAGAAACACATCATTATATGGCTTGACGTTCTTTCTAATGGGAGAAGTTAACGTGTTAGACCAAGCACTAGTACATCTATAATATAATGATCTTGCATAAGCAATTCAATAAATTGTAGAATTTTACAAATTCTGTATTTGAGTAGAACAACGTTTTTAGGATGAATTTATCAATAGTAATATTATTCCCATAAATATAATAATAATAATAATTATTATTATTATAGTATGATTATTAATTGGAAGACCCTTCTTCTTATTATTCATATCATTTATAATATTAGTTATTAAAAATGAAGATAAAAAAAAAAGTTCTGGGGTAAGGGCTCTGCCTAATGTAGGAATAAGAATGAAAGATGCTATCACTAAATTTAATTCCAGTGGTATTTTTCTTCTTCTTTTCACTCTCTGAACCATTAAATTATATTTTTTAGTATATGTTAAATTAAACGTTTCACAACAACAAATATATATATATATATATCTTTGGTATATCATATAGGTAGACACAATATTATTATGTAATTGCAACTTTATTTTATCAATGCATGTACATCATGTATAATGGGGGCTTAAATGATTCTCAAAAAAAAAAAAAAAACTATGTCCAGTAACAAAAACAAATAAAATAATAATAATAATAATAATAATAATAATAATAAAAAGAGAAAGGATTGAATAGAGGTCAAAGGACTTGTAGAAACAAATAAGTAAGCAAAACAATTGCTACTGTGTGTATATATTATATACACTTGATAACTACAACAATTTAAGTCAAATCAATAAAGAAAGGTAGAGAGATATTACCATACGAAGATATCCTATTAGAAACCTTCCCATCCCACCCATTTCTCAAAGGAAGATAGATTGATTGAATTGAACCAATTAAGATTGTTGCTAATGAATCTTTGAAATGCAACAGTAGTTTTATTTTGAAAGAACCTTTTCACTTACTTTCCCACTACTATCGAATCATTATCATCATATTATTATTATTATTAAATAAAATATTCTATGGACACAGTAACTCTTGTGTATCTTTTTGTACGGCACAACTAAGCAGAAATTTAACAACTGCCTCTCCTTCCTAACCAACGTAGTAAATGATATTTTCAAATTGAATATTTTCATCAAATAAAACAGAGTATTTTTTTTTTTAAATTTACTTTAATGTAATCGTTCCATTAAAAGCCAATACTGTTACTTACTATTCATGGTTTGTCGATATTATAAACATAGATTAATTATAGTATTACATATACTCCAGTCCATTAACAATTTTATATATATCTGAGGGGGGGAAAAAATATAAATACATACATGTATAAATATGGGCTCTTCTTTGAAATCATTTATTAAAGATGTTAGAAACGCTAAAACATTATCAGATCAAAGAACTATCATCACAAAACAATCTGCAAAGATTAGAACTAAATTGAGAGATGATCATTTGTCGTCAAATAAGAAACGTGAAAATATACAAAAATTGCTATATTTATATATTTTAGGTGAACCTACCCATTTTGCTCAAGTTGAATGTATTAATTTAATCGCGTCTGATCAATTCGTTGATAAAAGATTAGGTTATTTGGCTACTTCTCTTTTATTAGATGAAAATCAAGATCTTTTGACTCTTTTAACTAATATTTTAAATAATGACTTGAACCATCCTAATAATAAATATATCATATCTTTAGCTTTATCCACTTTAGGTTCTTTAAGTTCTTATGATTTAGCTAAAGATTTATATCCAGATGTTATCCATTTAATTGAAACCTCAAATGACCCCTTTATTTTATCTAAAAGTTTACAATGCTTATCTAAATTGATTAGTAAAGATTTTGATTTATCCATATTACCTATTTTACCAATTGATTCAATCTTTATTAAAAAATTTTTTGGTAAAAATAGAAATGATTTTCTTTTAACTAATAACGTTTGGTTAAGTATTTGTAAATTTTTACAATCAATAATCATTTTATTATTATCCTCTTCCTCCTTATCTTTATTATCAGATCAATTTTTAATGGATCTTAATAACTGTTTTTCTATCATTATACCACATTTGTTTCACCAATTGTCTTCTTTAAATGTTAAAAACTATGAATCAAATTATGATGTTCAAGGTGTAACAGACCCCTTTCTACAATGTGAAATTATTTTAACTTTAAAATATTTGTTTAAATTATCTAAATTTTCACAAAAAAAATTTAAATCAACAACCATAGTAATTAAAAATGATCATTATAATAAATTTAAGGATCTTTTAACTCAATTGATTAATAACTCCTCTTTGAATTTAAACAAAAATCCAAATAATGCCATCTTATACGAAATCACAAGAACTATCTTCGAATTAGAGATGGATCAGTCTTTAAGACTATTAGGTGTCAATATTTTAGCTAATTTCTTAAAACCATATGACCACAACAATAAATATAATACTACTGTACATGGTAAAAAGAGTAAAAATAATCGTAACAACAACAATATTAAATATGTGGCTTTGAACACATTAGTTAAAGTAGTCAAATTTGAACCTAATGCAATTGATAAACATAGGAAATTTATCTCCCAATGTCTGTACGATCCAGATATCTCTATCAAATTTAAAACTTTGGAATTGACTTTTGCTATCTTAAATAAGAATAATTTAATTGAAATAACTGAAGAATTGATTAAATTTCTTAAAGATATTTCTTCAAACAACAATGACAACTATGTGTATTTCGATATCGATGAATCAAAAGATTTAGTCAACTATACAATCGATAATTGTTTGAAAAATTTCGATTTGTTCGATAACAATCAAGATTCAATTAAATTGGCCACTTTATTCGAAATCTTGAAAATTGTCGGTAATATAATATCAATCGATAAATTGAACGATTTCCTAATAATCATTAACAATATCGAAAATTGGCAAGTCAAGATCGATCGTTTAATAGAGAACATCTGTGATAACATGGCCAATAACAAGATTCTAACTAACAATATCTGTTGGAATTTAATCATGGTATGGTCGATCGGTGAATATGGGGGGTCCATTATAACTAGATCTAATGGTAACATTACTGCAAATCATTTAATCGATTATTTAAACCAGTTGAATGTTTTATATTCACAGAATTTTAATAATCCATTAATCTCAAACCCATATTCGAATAAATACAGCTACAACGATTATGTTACTATGATCCAATACATATTGACTAGTGCCTTGAAATTATCTGCAAAGATCAGTCAAGATGATGGTTATCATATTGAATCATTAAGACAAATCCTATTAAGTCATCAAAAGGATTCAAATTTGATGTTACAAGTTAAAAGTAACCAGTATGAACTAATCTTTAACCAACGTATCAATCTAAAGAAAATGATTTTAGATTGTATGCCTAAATTTATTAAAAATACTGATGACAGTAACATCACAAATAACAACAATGTTCCAGCTCACCATAGTGAAAATAACAACCAAAATGATCTTTTATTAGATCTATTAAGTGACATTAATGATAATTCAAACTCAAATAAAGAAACTCCATTAGTTTCTACCACTATTTCAAACAATAATAACAACAATAGTAATGATCTTATTAACAGAATTTCCTTTTTAACATTACCAAAGGAGAATATAGAATTAATCCTTAAAAATGATTTCTTGGAGGTGTATTCTCATATCATTGATATTCAACCAGGTACTGCTCACCTTGAATTATATTTTAAGCCTATCAAAACAACATTCAAAAAATTACATTCTCTATGCGCAGTCTCAAAACAACAAAAATTGACACTAGGACATATTCAACCACACAATAGTAATATTGAAGTAAATGAATTAGTGAAACAATCATTAAGAATTGTTGGATCTGGTAAGTTGAAGTTAAGAGTCAAGATAAAATTTGTAATTGTCTCTTCAAATTTCAATAATGATGAAACTCAGGAAATTCAGTTTGATCATAAATTTAATGAAACCATCTAAATAGAAAAATATAATAATAACAGCAATAACAATATATTGTTATAAATGCTTATAAATATATATATATATATATATATATAGTGATACTTATATTTGCAAACATATCTATCTAAACATATAATAAAACAACATATAGAAAAGGACCGCTTGAAAAAAGAAAAACAAAAAAGAAGATACAACATATAATAGAGGGTAGAAAGAAAGAAAGCCAGAAAGAAGAAACTTATATGAAATTTCCTCTACACTAACTTAATTATTGTGTGGATGTCTTGTAGCACCAGAGCCTCTAGCAGCATTATTAATGGCTTGTCTAATATCATCACGATTGGCATCACCATGATACATATTGGAGCTCATAGAATTGTTTTTATTAGCGACATCGGTCAATTTATTTAACAATTGATCATAGCCTGGTTCAATTAACCTGGAGTAGACCCATTGACAACCACCAGTAGATGGAACACTAATAAATAATAGGAATAAAACTTTCAAAACCCAATAGAAAGGAACCAAGTATAAAATAGTACTTGACCAGAATTCAACGACATTTAAAAATCCAAAAATAATCCAGTAAGTTAACCAAAATTGATCATCTGAATGATCATCACGAGTCTTTAGAGCTTTGATAGAGTTGATTGTTGGAATAATGAATCCAACAAAATTGGACAAGATTTGACCCATACCACCGACATTTAAAAATGTTAATAATAGATAGGCTAAAAAGAAGGATTTTGTCCAATATTTTTTTGGAACATTTGTTTTTGATTCAAGGTTTTGAAATATTTTGAATTGTCCTAAATTCTATAAAAAATAATAAATAAGCAGGTAAGCATCATGAAAAGAAGTTTCAGTATTTAGAGTTAGTAAAATAGTCAAAAAAAAAAAAAGGAAAAAAAAAAAAACAAAAAGAAGAAGAAGAAAAATTGCGGAACTCTTAAAGATATATCTTTAAAATTCTTTACCAATTACCATAGAAAAATACCAAAGTCATATAATATTGTAAGTATGCACATACTTGATCTAATTGTTGAATATGGGATTGAGCAATGCTGGCAAAACTTGACATTATGATTGTGTGATAGTATAGTTTAGTGAATTTATAGAAACTCTAACCGTCGATCGATTCAACAACAAAAATATCGAATGTTTACACTTATAATCACCCTTCCATACAAGAGTACCAACTTCTTTCAAAACAAGTTTGTTATAGATAGATATCAAATAATGTGCTGTTCCATTTTTCGGTATCCAAGTGTCTCTCCGACTCCTGGGAAAATTTTTTTTTGTTCTCTCTTTGCATTCCTTTCTTTCAATATTTTCGTGCTGGGACGAAAACAAAAAAAAAAAAAACAAAACAAAAAGTCATAACCCTTGGTTTCGTTTTATCAGTTTTATAAACTCTTACCAGAACATAGCTTGTAACTCTTGTCTTTAATTAAACAAAAGCAAAAATTGCTACTTTCTGCTCTGTATTACAATATACAGATAAATATTTCTATTTAGTGTGTACAATCTTAAATTCCAAATAATATAATATTAATATATAAAAGGATTAACATCAGAAATTATATAACTGGCCTTCTATCTCGTAAAAAAAAAAATTAAAAATAAAAATAAAAATAAAATAAGAAAATGAATGATTAGATCATCAATTGCTTCGATTCTTTAAATTATATTTGGTTCATATTTTAGTCTAATTTATTTTAATAATATAACCAACCAAGAACTAAAACAACGATGGCAATAAATAACATAGTCGATGGAGAAATCTTGGCAGTAATGTGTTGTTGTGATTGTTCTGCTGAAAATGATGTTTCTTCTTTATTGCTTGTAGTGTTTGGCTTAATGGTTTCAACATTTTCTTTTGATTTGTCTCCTTTCTCTGAATTTACTTTCTTGTCTTTTGATTCCTGTTCCAAATGTTTTAATTCATATGAAGAGGATATATTTTGAGTCTTCCTTTCATTTTTATCTTGTTCATTTGTTGCTATTGATGGAATTTTTGGAATTGAATTATTATGAACGACTTTAATCTTCTTTTGAATAGCCTGAGACTTAAATTCATTTTCCAAATCATTCCAAATTTCGGAAACTGTATGATTAGAATCAATCTTATAAGGCGCTGGTAATACAATAACTAGAAATTTATCCCTACATTTGTAATCTTCCTTTGGCTCCTGTGGTAACCCCAAGAATATCACAGATATCTTAATAGCCTCACCAGGTTGAATAATAGCTGCATTAGGTCTTACACAATACAATTTTGGTGCCGTAGTCTTTATCTTAAATGCTTTAATTTCATTCGTCTGGTTACGGATTGTTATAAAAGCCGTTGAACTCTCAGCTAATGGTTCTGTATCATTATCAAAAAAAAAAAAAAAAAAAAAAAAAAACAAGCATCACATTGATAATTATAATCAATGCATAATTATAATAAAATGTTAGTTAATAAGACTTTCAAAAAAATAGTGGAAAAAAAAATAAAAGAGTAAAATAAACACAACAATTGCCACCATCAATAAAATATTATTTTACATTTATTATCTAATACATACTGTAGTACTCTAGGAAATCTGGTTCAATAATCACAGACATGTTTGAAGAATGTTTATTTATATATAAAAAAAGAAAATTGGTATGCAACGACTTTTGGATGAAACAAAAATAAAAGAGTGTAATAATAGTTCCCAAATACTAAGTCAATTTTGTTGTTTCCAAAACAATTCTTATAAAAGTAACTACTTTATAGTTTTCTTCTTGCATTAAAACCTTCCTTACTCCTGCTACTTGTCTCTTTTTTATTACCCTTTTGAATTTTTTGAACTTTTTAGTTTTTTTTAGCATTTTCTTTGTAAAGTTTTTCTCCCTGAACCCGATTTGGCATAATTTACCTATTTTGGTAATAGTTTTTTATTTTTTTTTTCCCATAAAACTATTCTCCTTTGAAGGGTCGATCCCATAATGTAATCACAAAACAGAATAAATCTTAACGTCCTAATAAATTGATATCAGGAGAATCATCTGTAGGAATAACAACAAAAATAATTCGAAAAAAATATTGGATTTCCAGATGTATCTAATGATAATAATAAACATATTGTTTCCCAAATATTTGATGTAACTTTATCGTTCAGATGGGTGACATCAATTTATTTCTATAAAAGAAATATAAATTCATCTATTACTTCATTCCATTTCGATTCAGTTAATTTTAAAATAAACCATTTGTGGAAAGAATTAAATGAACTGCTTTTTTCAACCAACAGTTTACTTGCATCATTGTTTTAAAATAAGTTCTATTAAGGTCGTTAAAAAAGAATACAACAACTTCTGTTTAAAACGATTAAAATGTCTTTTTTTTTTTATAGAAATTGGAATCATACAAGTGCCCAAAGAATTGCAAATGGCATGAAGTCCAAGTTTTTTTCATATTACATTATTAATCACTTGAAAATATTTCAACAAATAACAGTATTCTATCTTTTCTAAATTCCAATAATTTGATAAGAATTTTGCATTACTGATTGTAAAATTTTTATTCTTTTTTACACTATTAAATTAAATTCATTTAACCCTTCCTTGATTTATGCTAAGTTAGTAACATTTCAAAATTCTTGTTAGATAATGAATGTCATGTAAAATTTATAGTATATTATATCATTATGTGAGAAGAAGAAATTCTTATTATAACTGTTGATACAGGAACAATTTTTTTAAGAACCTACAATATATTTCAATAATCTCTTTCCATCTTTAATTTTATACTGTTCCTGCACACTTTTATTTGATTTATTTTATTTTTTTTCTGCGGTATTCAACTCTACCTTCATTTTTAATAGCTTTTACGAAATGTTAGATGTTTATTTGCTTTTCTTTTAATTATTATTTATCCAAAGATTATAAACACGTAAAGAAAATACGAACGAATCATAGATATATGAATATTATAATTGGAAGAGTATACAAAATCAATCAAACCTATTTCATTTATCACGAATCTGTCTTTTTGACAGACCATGATTTTGTATTACGTAATATTTGATTGTATGGTCCATTTCTATCATTGAAATTTATGGAGTATTCATTTGAGTTTGAGTAGTAGTTATTTTTGAAAACACCATTATCTACAGATAAATTCTGATTAAAGAGATGTTGGTTCTTTCTTTCAAGATATTCTCTATTATCCATATTATTCCAATATTTCTCATCCTCTTTATTTGTCGCAAAACTGAATTTTCTTCTCTGACCTTGGTCGATATTATCATTACTATCGTTGTTATTGTTGGAATGATAATATTCAGATTCAATATTTTTCAATTTCAAAGCTTGCAAATCGATCAAGGGGACTCCATTTTCATTCTTTGCCCATCCGTTCCCACCTTTTAAGATATCTTCGATACATTCACGAGGGGTATATTCATTTGGTCTTTCATCCCAGGGCAATTTAAATGTCTTTTCATATAGTGAATCGATCAATGGGGTCATTGAACTTGATATTGTAGATAAGCCACTGGATTTTAGTGAATATGAATTTGATTTGATTGAAGGTTGGGTTGAGGTCGGAATAAATAATTTTGGCCTTCCAGTAGTGGTGTTATTATTGTTACTATTTGTTGTGAAAGTGGATGTTGTTGGGGTAGAACTTAGATCAGATATACTACTGTCTAATAAATTCGTTAGCCCGTTTTGGAAGGGCCCAGATAATTGTCCTGTTGTGAAAACATTTGGGATATTAAAATCGTGGTAAGAGCCCCTTATTAATTTCAATTGGAATGTTATATTTAGGATTGAATTAACTTTAGAGTCCTTTAATAGAAACCGATTGGTGATTGGTTCCTCATTTTCTCTAATATATTCAGCTACATTAACTTCAATTCTGCCTAAGAATGTCTTTCCTGTTATCCTTTGAGGGTAAATATTAGAACCTAATAACGATGATTTATTATTATTATTATTATTATTATTATTATTATTATTATTATTATTATTATTATTATTATTGGTGGTGGTGGTAATGTTACTATTACTATTTACACTATCAATTTTTGGATCATATACATTAAGATCAAAACTTTTAGATGATTTTAATGATGGTGTTCTTAAAAAAAGAGAACTTTTACGGCTTAAAATTGGTGACAATGGGGATTCGATATTATCACGGGTTTTCCCGGAAAGACTTTGATTACTAGAAAGTTGAGTAGTACTTTCAAGGTACACCTCGAATGTTATGAACCTGGGAACAATATTTTTGTTTTTATCCACTTGCAATTTAATTAAAACGGGTCTAGGGAAAGAATAATTCCATTGAACTCTGTGATGTTTAATTGGGATATGATGAGTTAAGCCTTTGTTCTGTGAAGATATCTGAATATTTGTATCATTAATAATGTTTGAGCCGGACGTACCGGTACCTTCTTTAAAATTCCACTTAACAAAACAATACCCGGATGATTGTGGTATATTAACCAGTTCATTGATCTGTAAATTAAACAGAAACTTAGGTCTTTTAACCTTATTCTTATTACCGAATGATACCATTTATATTGATATTAACATATATATATATATAGATAGATAGATAGATAGATAGATAGATAGATAGACAGGTAGATATCTGCAGAAAAATCGATTTAAAACACTAATCTCATTGCAAGGATGGGGAAGAAAGGGGTGTTACATATACATATACATATATAACAAATCAACACTTCCTGTGTCTACGTGTTACACTCTTATCTCTTCACGTTTCTTCCTCACCGATGGTTTTTATGTTATTTTTCTTTGTTTTTCATATATATAAATGTTTATTTATTTTCCACCCAGAAGATTCCCCTTGCATAAAAGTGTATCTCTCTCTCTCTCCCTCTCTCTGAAAATTAATATATATAGGTGTATGTGTATGTGATACAAGAAATCGTACGGAAAACAAAAAAAAACCAACAACTTTAGGGAGAAGATCTCTCTTTCAAAAGATCAAATTAAATCAATTAAACCCAAGGGAAAAGAAGAAAATCACAGAAAAGTGAGCGGGAAATTAACAAACAAAACAAAAAAACAGAGAAACCCTAATAAAGATGCCCTATATAAATATATTAAACCGTAGAATACATAATATATATTTCATGTAAATCAAATATGGGAACCCTAATGGTGGTTTTGTGGCAATCGAAGTGTGTCTGAAAAGGGAAATATCCCGGGAGAAACTGTGTGTGTCTTGTGTGTCTTTTATTATGACTATAAATTTCTTGTAGATTTCCTAGAAGGGAAAAACGTTAACGTTTCCACGTGTATCATCTGTATTCGTGGATTATGATGTAATAATATTCACCAACTGTTTATTTTGTTTTTTTTTTTCTCTTTCTCTCTATTAAATGTATCTCTAATTGAGATAAAAAAAAAACTGCCATCCAAAAATGAACGAAAAACGAAAAAAAACGAAAAAACATTGAAGAAAGTAAATAAAAGGAAGGGGAAAAAAAAAAACAAAACAAAACAAAAATAAAGATTATTACATCAATGCAAAAGGATATTTCTAATAGAGCAAAACCAAACAGAATTAAATAAATCTTTTGGAATCTGGAAATATCCACCAAGTATTGAAATTATCTAAAGGTAAAATACTGACGGATACAAGATATTTTATTTCATGGAGGATAATAACCTATAATAATAGTTTTACTTCATATTATTTATTATATATATATACACACACACCCATCCCCCCCACCCCTCCTCCTCTCTGATTGAAGTACTCCATAGATCAAACAAAGGGAAAACAAAAAATAAAATACAAACATATCTCAATTCCACCTTATTTCCTTCTTTTTTTTTTTTTTTTGAAAACTGAAATAAGAAAAAATAAATATATATAGATATAGATTAAAACGAATCTAGTTAGACTTAAAAAAAAAAAAAAGAATATTTCTTTAACACTAAGGAACTAAATAACGAATGACCACTTCAAACAATGAAACCGTTGATCCCAATATCTCGACAAATATAGATAATTCATCTAAAAGATATTTCCCCATGAGAGTTGTTGTAAACACATATAATAGACAGATGGACGATGAACTAGATCTACGGCCTGGTGACAAGATCCATGTTATCACTGATGATGAACAATATAACGATGGTTGGTACTTCGGTAAAAATTTGAATACAGGTAAAATGGGTCTATTTCCTAGTAACTTCACTCAAGTGGTAGATAATAAAGAGTCGATAATGAATAAAAAATCACATAGAAGAAATAGTAGTCTGATTATCACAAATCAAAATAATTTGAAACTTATGAATAACGATTCATTTAACTTCCAAGGGAATAATAATAATAATAATAATAATAATAATAATAAGTCAATGAGTAATTATAACTCAAACCTAAAATCAGAGTTTGTTGTAAACTCTACAATGAATGATATTGATCAAGCCTTACGTGCTTTAAAAAATGATTCTATGGATATCCTTGGTGATTTATCCTCAATAAGTACTGGGAATTCAGGAACAATCACATCATTAACAAATACCTCTTTCCCAAATGATAATAATACCTTTAAATCCCCTTTAAATGTTAAACCAACGAAAGGTCCGCTTTCTCTTCCAATTCCTGGTTTAGAGATCCCTTATGATCACATTACTGATTTGAATTTACCTCAAAAGGATTATACATTCGATATCCATGATTTAAACAAGTGGTCCCCTGACAAAATTTCAAGCTATTTTATTAAAAGAGGTATTGATAATAAAACTGCTTCATTGTTTGTGAAACATAAAATTAATGGGTCTATTCTTCTAGAATTGGAATTGTTACATTTAAAAGAACTTGATATCGATTCATTCGGCACAAGATTTACTATTTTTAAAATAATCGAAGATTTGAAAAGACAGTTTAAAAAAGTTTATAATCAAAATCCGTTGGATACAAATAGTTTTAAATCACAATTATCAGTTTCTACAATGGACAGTAACAACACCACAACCACCACTACTACTACTACTCATAATAACGATAGTTTACTTCCAGCAGCATCAGTACCAAGTGTTAATAACAATATAATGTTAAGGGAGAGATTATCAAGCAATCATCAAATTGACACACCTATATCACATAACAGAATACCTAGTGGTATATCGGTAAATAATCAAACTTTGAAACTAACTTCTGAAAAGTTGGCAGGCTTAGCTATATCATCAAATGAACATCTCTTTGATTCTCCTGGTATTGCACCTAAACCACCATCATATCCAAGTCCTGTGCAACCACGGTTATCTCCACTTGTAAACAAGAACGTTAACAGAAGTCCCTCCTTCAATAGATATTCATTTCCCAGAGAAAAATATGAAAACAAAAATCGACCATCAACAAAGTTAGAGAACAATTACTTAAGAGTCAATCATGACTATAGATTTGGATCTCTTCCCCGTTCTATGGATTTGAATAATATTTCGGAAAATGAGTCATTAAATACTTCTTCAAATTCCTTCAAAATAAGGTCCTCAAGTAAAAATATCACCAAATCAACATTTGATGTCCCATCAACTAATTCCCCTATGTCTTCATCCATAACACCATTTTCAACTGCTGCAACAGAAATAAACAATAATTTTAGGTCTCCTAAACTTAATACACATGGTGATCAAACTACCCCTATAAAAAATCGTGTTTCATCAAACCATAAAAAATCTGTTAGTGGTGGTTCTTTTATCGATTTATTTAATAGAATATCGTCAATGTCTCCCAGTAGAGCAGATTTGCTTGAAGACAATGAAAGTACGGTCGTGCCAGAAAGACCAAGTTCTGTAATGTATAGTCATTCAAGATCATCATCTGGAGTACCATACCATATGAGAAAATCCTCTCAGGGGCTATTGGATGTTAAAAAGCATAGAAGAACTTCCTCTGTATTAAGTTTTCTTTCTCCAAATAAAATGGAAGGAACTCAAGAAGTTAATTCCCATAACTATAGGACTGTTTCTCATTCCAGAAACCCTTCAGTAATAAATAGTCCTTTGAAACAGGAAATAAAGGAAAGTATCGGGTCTGATGTAAATTCTACCCCTAAGGGAAAACAGTATAGACACTCCATGTTTGTAGGTCATTCAGTAGCAACGTCGATTTTGGCAACAATGACTCCAAAAAAGCAAGCTTTAACTAGTCCAAGCAAACTTTCTAATAGTACTGGGAAGATGTCAAAAAATGATATATCAACATCTAGTAAGACTAGGCAAATATTGCGGTTTAATGTTAATGATAAGAAAAAGACTTCCGCTTTTACAGAGGGTATTCGAAATATTACCGTTGAGGAAGCTATTAAAGATGCATCATGCTACGGATGGATGTATAAGAAAAGTAGTGGGACCATGGGAACTTGGAAAAAAAGATTTTTCGTATTGCATGGAACTAGGTTATCTTATTTTACGTCCTTGAACGATACAAGAGAGCGTGGATTAATCGATATTACAAGTCATCGTGTTGTACCCATAAAAGATGATGATAAATTAATTGCATTTTCTGCTACAAGCACAAGAAGCGGGAAGTATATTTTTAAATTATTACCGCCACAACCTGGCTCTAGAAAAGGCTTGACCTTTACACAACCTAAGGTTCATTATTTCTCAGTTGATTCGAAGGAAGACATTAAGAACTGGCTTTCTGCTTTAATTAAGGCCAGTATTGATATTGATGATACAGTCCCTGTTATTAGTACATATGCAATGCCCACCATTTCATTGAATGAGGCAAAACAGATGTTAAAGGAAGCAAAGGAAGAAATGGCTTTAAGAATTCAAGATGATCTTGATAATGAAAAAAATGAAGGAAGGGATATCTGGGAACAAAAACATGAATCTTTGGGACGTCTTTCTTCAAATGTATTATAACATAAATACTATATATATTTAATAACATATTAATAATTAGATCTTAATAATACAATTTTACTTCGCTTTTAATAGTACTTGTTTAAAATATATTAAATCCTTTATAGTTATACTTACGCTGCGTCTACAACTTTTGATTCTGACTTATGGAATTAAAGAAAGAGAAAACAACATTTTTTATTTTAAAAATATATATACTTTTTAAGACTGAAGATTTGGTCATGTACATTTTCAAAACTACTATTATTGTATTATTGTTGTATTGTTATACTTCTATTTACAACTTGTTAATGTCATTTTCTCAGGCATCTGTCGTTATATGATTTCTTATCAGATAAAAATTCAACAATGTAATATGTCGTTTTAAATCGTTGTTATTTCTCTCAAAAATTTGATATACATGGCCAAACAGGAAGTAAATAGTAAATTCAGCTGGATTGAATTTTTCCTAATATTTCGTTTTTTTTTTTTCCAATGATAAAATAAACCTCCCTCTATATTAAAATATAAACTGTGCTCTATTTTTTTTTTTTTTTGATAATGTTGAGTCTAATTGCAACTTACAAACCAACACAGAGTAATCTAGTGTTTTTACCTGCTGACAGAGTCTTTCTTAGGTTTGAACACAACCACAAATAAGAATTAGCTTCTTTGAATTTATCAATCTTGCTCTCTTAAACTATAGCTGTTTCTTATATGATCCCATTTCTTTGTGAATGTTTAAAAATTTATTTACCTTCTGTTTACAAATTAATTTGAATTGAGCTAAAGGGACGTACCATATCTGTTACTACTTGAATTAATATTTTTATTGCTGGAATACTGAGTACTTCCTTTGACAATTATAATACTGAAGTCTAAATGTACGAAGTTTTCACTACCACGTAGGTGATAACAAAATATTTAAGAGAAAATTTTTCATTGGAATAGAAATAGAAACAATTCATTTATAGAAAGGAACATTTATATTTTATTTATAAGTATATATTATACCTTGGTAAAAAGAACAAAGGAGAACCAATAATAAAATTTGTATAATAGAATTAGCATGTCCAACATCACAAAGGAGTTTCATAAACTTTCTATAAATGAGCATTTATCATCATTATTGGTACTTTTAATTTTTAAAAATAATTTTACTTTAGCAATAACTTTTTTAAAGCAAGAATTGTATACCAAAATATCTTTTCTTTTTTAAGAAAAGAGGACAAACTTTCTCAGCAATATTAATATAAATTTAAAGTTTCAACTTAATGTTGGAGAGTCAATGCATCTCCCAATATTTTATTAAATAATATACTAATTTAACTTTGAAGTGTTGTAATATCCACTCGTAAAAAAAACAGGTTTCTTGAAAAATTAAGACGTTCCTGGCTCTTCAACCTTGAAATACAGTTAGCATATATGTTTGTATTATGTGAATGAGGTTTGTCGTATTGTTTTGGTATATTAAAATTTTTCAAACAATTAGTGTTTAAATATAAGGTTAAATAAAATACATTAACAAATAGTATACTTTTTATTTTTATTGAACTATTTCTCACCAATGATTAAAGATGAGATATACAATTCACATGAATATAATAATAGCACTTCCTTATAGTTTTTTATTTTTTCTTAAATAATTTTCGATATATATTGTTTTTATTGATTCATAAGTTCTACAGGGGGAGTGTTTCCATAATATTATTTTCTCTACTCCCCAAAATTTTATTTTAAATAAATCATTACGTTGAGGACTATTGATAATTATTTCCATACCTTAAATATACTACAACCGAATTTTTTTTTTTTTAAAAAAAAATACAGAGTGTGTACGAACCCCTTACACAAGAAAAGTGCATTAAGCTAACAAAATATTCTAAAATTTCTTCGCACAGTAGGGCCACTTATACTTCAATATATATGTTTGATTTCTTTAATTTGCTCTATGTATAAAATATATGTTTTGTGATTTAAACTTATTAATTAACAAATATTGTCCTTTTTTTTTATTTTGACAAATTCTCTCGAAACCAATATTAATAGAAAAATTTACTAATTTCACAAAAACAGGTATTTCAAAGATGTATTAGTAACAAGGAGAAATAATATTATGATGAATGGATTGATATACCAGGATTGGTTTTTGTATAATGAATCATAATTATTACGAGCTTTAACTACTAGAATGTTTAGTTTATATAAAGGGACATCCTCCCTTATCCTCCTTAGTTTTCTCTTCCAAGAAATATGCAGAAAATAAATTTGCGTTTACAAGATAAATGATTCACACATCAACATCGATTCATTCAGATTAGAAATATACCGGAAAATGGTCCCATATATGTAAATATATTTATCACTTATTATATATATTACTTTTTCTCTAATATGTGACCATTACTTTTCATACCTGTTATCAGTATTTTTTTTCTTTATATCATGACTTTAAGTTGATTATTTCTTTGAATTTCTCTTTGTGCTAATATTTCATGGCATTACATATATTGTAAAAAGACAAAAGAAAGAAAAAGCTGTGCAATAACAGAGTGAGTTTGGCAATTGGATAAACACTGAACTACACAAGTTGCTGTATTTCTTTTTACTACTCTATACGTGTGTTCAATAATTATACTGTTCGACAAAAAAAAAATAGTAGTATTGTTTGATTTTTTTTTTGAACTCTCACATATTGCACCACCAATAGCATTCGAACCCTGGCACAAAAATGAAACGCGTAAACTTTTACCTTCCCCCCCGCCCCAAAAAAAAAGCGAAAAAATTTTTTTCAAAAAAAACAAAAAAAAAAAAAAATCATAAGAGAAAAACGAGACGCGTAAAGAAAAAGATCCAAAAATAATCGGTCCTCAGAATCGTCGCAATAGCAAGAATAACAAATAATATGAGAAAAATAACTCAACTACCTCCACAGTGTGTTTTGGACAAGAAAAAAGAAAAAACATAGTAATAAATTCAATAATAAAAAAAAATTTTGTCAATTACTTAACTTAATTAGGAAAATTCTGGATTTCACTGAACATTGAAACATTTGAAGTTCCAAATTTTTGTCTTCTAACTCTATCCAACTGATTTTAAATAGAACAACTGTAACGGTTAAATAGAATTGTATACTTTACCAACTAAATTATACTGTAAGGTTTATTTAGCATTCTAGACCTATCTTTTTATATACACTCTTTCACATTTACTTTAAGTCAATATGTCATGGCAAGAAAGTATAAATTCACCAAGACACGAAAAAAACAACAATATGTCAATTTCTGTCCGACTGGGAAGTACCAATGCTACTGAAGAAGATATCGACATTTATAACGTTGGCACTGTTAACAATACCGTAAGCCAAAGAGGCACAATGTATGTGACAAATAAAAACAATTCACATGCTACTATTGATCCTCTTATAACAATAACTACAAACAACAACAGTAATAAGAATAATTCATCGACTACTGTTCCTAATACATTAGCAAAGGATAAGGATAAAGAACCTACACAAAATTTAGCAATGGCGGTAGATCTTCCTAAAATCACTACTACTACTACTACTACCACCACCACTACAAATCGAAATAAATTTATTAAGAATGAATCTGTTAATAATACTAACGTAACTCCTCTCCAGCCTGCAAAACTAGAAAATGGTGATGTAAATAAACAAAATAACGAAACGCCTATAATAGAAATTGCTACATATTCAGATGTTGATGTCTATGAATGTTATTTACGAGGTTCTGAATCACAACTTGTTATGAGAAGAGTTAAAGATGATTGGATCAATATTACACAAATTCTTAAAATGGCCAATTTCACAAAAGCTAAGAGAAGTAGAATCTTGGAAAGAGAAGTTGTTTTAATGAAACATGAAAAGGTTCAAGGTGGATACGGTCGTTTTCAGGGGACTTGGATTAGTTTAGACGATGCTAAGTCATTGGTACAAAAATATGGAATTCAAAATAAAATTGTCCTTGCAATAATAAATTTTAAATTAGATAAGCAAAATCCACCTAAAAAGAGATTAAAGAATAGTATCCTAAGAAGAAGTTCACCTGGAGGGAGAATTACATCCCCTTCAAGTTATAAGAGGACACCAAAGAAAAATAAACAAAATGGCTATTCAAAGATAGTACATCATACCAACTCATTCAGTGGCCAGCAAAATTTAAAAACAAATAATTCTTCAACACAAATTAATCCTAGTCCGTTACATAATCTTGCATTCCAAACACCTCGTCATTTACAATTAAACAGTCAACATTCTAATGACACTTTTGAAGTCGAAACAAGTACCAAACCGGTTTTAGGATCTCATGAACCAAGCAGTAACTCGACTATATCGGGGTTAAGTTCTGATGGCACCCCTTTACCTCAAAGTTATACAAACTCTTCCCAAAAACCATTACAATTTTATCCAATCCCTACAAACATTAATCAAAATTTTATTAGTAATAATAATAGCATGATGAATGCTAATAATTTTACTAATTCAAGTAAATATTCAAAAGGCAATCGTGTCGACAGGAATCAATATTCTTCAATCACTGACCCAGCGAACGTATTATCAATACATAATATGCCATTAAGTAATATAAATATTAACCCAAAACAAACAAGGAAGCGCCAGGGAAAGAATAATAACAATAACCCATTAATGGAACAACAATCTGCAGGGCAAATTATAAATAACCTTAAACCTGGAACACATTATCAAGGTGCTCGTCAATCTGAGAATAACATTGGCATTGATGACCAAAATAACTTGATTGATATTCAAGAACAAAAAATACATTCATCACAATACTATTTACAAAATAGAACCAATGCTAATGATATAAATGCTACACCAATACAAAATCCATTACGTAATAATATAAATCATGGGGGAGAAATGAGTTATCGTGATTTAATCCTTCACTGTTTAACACTAGAGGTTAAAAATGATGGTATATGTGATTTACCTCAAGAAATTTACCATCCACCACCAAATTTTAATGCTAATTTTGAACTTGATGCTCAAGGACACACTGCAGTTCACTGGTCTGCAGCAATGGCCAATATTCAACTTCTAAAAGTATTATTGGCATTGAATGCCAATCCATTGTATTGTAATGATAAAGGTTTCAATGCTATATCAAAATCAGTCTTTTATAATAATAACTTCAAATGTGGAACTTTTAAACAATTGATTTCAATATTAAATATTTGTCTTGTTACACCAGATAATAATGGAAGACTGCCTTTACATTATTTAGTAGAATTGAGCATTAATACCAGTAAAGATCCTAATATAATTAACACATATATTGATGAAATATTAGAAGAGTTAGGAAAAAGAGGTCCTAACGAAGTCCAAAGAATACTGAGTCAACAAGATAACGCTGGAAACACTGTCTTACATTTATGCGCCTTAAATTCAAATTTATCTCTATTTAACAAATTTTATTCTTATGGTTGTTCTGCTGATCTTCTTAATGCTGATGGGAAAACACCTCTTGAAATAATGGCAATTATCAATCCTATAAATACAATAGCACAATCAGAGTATAACAGAGAGACACAACAAGTTTCACCCACATTTGGTTCCTTTGAGCCTGAAATGTCAATAAATAAATCATTAATTGGTAATTCTCGAATAATAATCATGAAAATGATTTTCAATCAACATTTGTTCCTTCCACTATATTGAGAAATACTGATAAATCGAGCTCCCAAAGATGGATGAGTAGGAGACAATATTTGTCATTTCAAAACACTGATGAATCTTATTCTAGGGCAAATAATACAACTTTAACTCTAAGTAAAGAGGATATGTCAGTGCTAGATGATATGCTTACCTCTTCTGTACTTAAAGGTAATAAACCTGCTTTAACACAATCAATTTTACAATCTCCTATTGTCCAATCAAGATTACAAAACAATGATGAAAACATCAAATTTTTGTCTAAATTTCTACGTTCACCCTCTCCTGAAAAAAATACAAGACTCGGTAGAAGATTATCTGTTAATAAAAAAATAATATCAAAAGTTGGTAGAAGATTGAGTAGTCTCTCAAGAAAACTTATTGATTCTATCGATGATGAAATTAGTGATCTTTATAGCCAAATTTTAAACACAACAAGTCAGATTAACGTAATCCAAAAAAATATTAAGAGTTATGAAAAACATTATAGATATTACTTTTCTTTACTGGGAGTAGAGGATATGAAAAATATGAAAGATCAAATAAAATTTTATAAGAGCGCACTTTCTCAAAACAAAAATAGATATATACGATCCTTGGAAAAGTGTCAAGCATTAAACTTAGCCAATTTTGTTCAACAGGAGGAAACAGCGTCTCGTGATAAAATTGTGGAGTCTAATAAAGATAGTGATTTAAAAGATGCAGTTACTTTAACTGTGTTACAATTCAAAAAGCATTTGTGGTTGAAAAAATTAAGTGAGAATATTATCAATCCAAAGTCTTTGGTAAAAATAAATAAATATAAACAACTTATCGGTGTAAATTTTGAAAATATAGATTCCAAACTAGATGAAATTGAAGCTGATTTGAAAGCTTCTAACTAATATATATATATATATTTGATAAAAAACAATAAAATACATCAATTACGGAAAATGTGTAAATGTATAAATTAATGATATTAATGCAAATATAAGATTTATAATTATTCTATGATGTTATTTAGATTTACTTTCTCAGTTGGCTATTTGCCCGTGTTCTTCTGATTTTCTTGTATATTATTAAGTAGAATATATGAAAACGAAAAACAATTTTTTTTTAGAGGAAAGGAAGCATTCAATAAAAAAAACATCGAAAGATTAAAGATATGTATTTTCTGAGAGGAAGATAAGACCGTACAGAGTTAATTTCTGTCGTCACAGAATAACTGGCCTTATATTTTAGGTGAAATAACAAATAATTGATATTATAGTAATGGTATCTTTTACTGAGAAGAAAACTACTGCAGAGAGAGCTGTTAATAAAGAAAAGACAGATAATCAAAATGGAAAGTCAGAATTTGTTAGACCACCACTGGATTTGATTCAAGATATTAAGGATGGAATGAATTATATTTTATTCAATCCTAATGCTGCATTGCTTGTTGGACCACTTTTGTTATTTTTGGAATCAGCAGCATTAAAGATAATTGTCAAAAATGTACCCTATACCGAAATCGATTACCAGGCATATATGCAGCAAATTGAAATGATTCAACATCAACATAATCTTAATTACAGTGAAATAAGGGGAGATACAGGTCCTTTGGTATATCCAGCAGGTCATGTAGCCATATATAGATTGATGTATAGAATCACTAATGGTGTGTCATCTATCAACAATGGTCAAGTATGCTTTAGATACCTATACCTGATGACACTGGTATTACAATTTATCTGTTATGATATGTTACAGATATCTCCATGGTGTATGCTGTTAGCATGCTTCTCTAAAAGATTGCATTCAATATACGTTTTGAGATTATTCAATGATTGTTTTACCACATTTTTTATAGTATTAACTGTAACATTGTTATTGTTCATTAACAAATTGAATAACTCAAGCAGGAAGAGTAGGCTCATTGTTTTGATGCTAGCTAGTTTAAGTTATTCTATCGCGGTTAGTATTAAAATGAATGCATTGCTATATTTGCCTGGTATTATAGTTAGTATTTTTATTTTGAGTGACAATAGTATTCTTCTTAGTCTATTAAATGGTGCAATAATGATTATATGGCAAATATTTATTGCATTGCCGTTCCTAAAGACATATCCTTTGGAGTATTTTCATGGAGCCTTCAATTTCAAAAGACAATTTATGTATAAATGGAGTATTAATTGGCAATTTTTGGATGAAGAAACATTCCAAAACACGCTTTTTCAAAAAAGTTTATTAGTTAGTCAGTTTATGTTAATATTAACAGTTATTCTTATGATATACCCATCCTTTTTTCAGGATATTTTTAAGTCAATTCTTTTGAGAAAAAAAGAGAATATAACAAAGAGGGACAATACTTCGGCCATTGCATTTTTATTAATAATGTCAAACTTTATTGGTATTTTGTTCTCTAGATCTTTACATTATCAGTTTTTAAGTTGGTACCATTGGACTATTCCAATATTAATGTTCTGGTCAAAGTTACCAATATATGTTGGTCCCTTTTGGTATATATTACATGAATATTGTTGGAATTCATATCCACCAAACTCAAGAGCTAGTTTGATTTTATTTATTTGTAATTGCACTATGATTGGTCTCATATTTTTGAAATATGAACCACAAAATATTCAAGTAGAGACAATAAAAGATAAGAAAGAAAATTAAATAATATAGTATGTCTAGGTGTTTTTTTTTTTTTTTTTGTTTATTCTCAAATATATGATGAAAGTCCATATTAAGAGACTACCATCGTAAACTTTTGTTATGTAATAATCAACAAATATTATCCTCAAAAGAAGAAAAAAAACAATCTTTATGGTAGTAATTTTAAAAGATACATTTTTTCAAGAGAAATGACAAATTACCGACCTTTCATTAGTTCAAGTTTTACATAATAGTACATTATTTGTCTATTGTGATATTATCCATCATACGATTTGAACTACTATGGCCACATATATATATAATTAAATTTTTGAAAGTGAAAATATGTACCTATATGGAGATATGTTTTTCTAACTATAAAACAACTTTTATAATGGTAAAGAAATTAACAGTGATAATTTCATCAAAATCTGCATGTTTCTTTAAGGTTTGACAAGTGTTTCAGTTAGAATCTGTGAATCTTTATTAAAAGTTGGTTTTACTATTTTGTGATAACAAGAAAAAAGATTAATTATTATAGCAATAGTAAAAAAGGTGTGAAACAAGTGTGAATCCAGCTGAAAAGACAAGCTTTGAAAAACCAAGCAATTAAAAAAGATAGTAATTAAAGTAAAAACATTTTGGTCTTAAGTGTCATTAAAATACCATGAACACTTTCAAGATTTTTAGCCGAAAGAGATAAAAAAAAAGAGATACTAGTTACGCAAAATACAAAAACGTATGTTATATATTGCATGGTAATTATTGCATCATCCATTATTATATCACCGGACTATCAATGAAAGAACGTAAGAAAGTGTGTTTTCAATAATACATCCGGAAATATGGTATTATATGGGGGATAATTGGTGTATGTGAGGAAATAGTTGAGAAAAACCAATGATTTCCTCCAGTAGTTAAAACACAATATTTGATTAAAATGAGGTAGTAAATCAACCATCCGACTGTTAAGTTGTATTTTTTTTATGGAATTTGAAGTTTTTATATTCGAGTAGGCAAAATGATTCTATTTCAGCCAATTTTAATTTAATATTTGGATTTAATGAGATGAAATGAGGTCCAATTTCTAATGTATTTCTTGTTTAGCGTATTTTCCTTATAGTACTTTGATTGGGTTTTTTCTTTTCATCTCAAAATTTCATTTGGGGAAGTTTTGATTCAACAAAAAAGAAACAAAGAAGAATAAGACAAGTTAGTTTTTTCATTGCTACTATGTCTCATTTTGGATAATATTAAAAGAAGAAAACTGTACACTAACTAAATTTGCTATGTGATAATTAAGTCACCTTTATTAAGTGACAAAAACGTGTTTTGAATAATTTATTGTAGAAAATTTTAAGAAACAATGTTGTTAAGAAAGGCTATAGATAATTAATTGGTGAATTGTCACAGTAGAGCCATTCTGGTGATGAATAGATCTATGGTTAGCGGCATTCTTTTTGCTACACAGATAGAAGATATTAAAAGATACATATCGGATTTTGAAAAATCAAAAAAAAAAAAAACAATAATAATCATTTTATTAATCGTAATGGGTATCAATGTACTCATCATCTAAAATCCACGCATAATTTTCTCAACTATGGTAAACTGAGTTAGTCTAATTTAAATCAAAATAAAAATAGCTACAAAAGTTTTGCATCTTCTAGTAAAACTTCAAAGAATAAAATAAACAAATTTTCAAATTCTAATAAATGGAACTATTCAAGTATTGATGATAATATCAATTACTCTTTGAAATCGAGGTTGAGAAAACTTCTTTATATTTATAACGTATGGAATAAGGAAATTTTTGATAACATTTTCTTGTAATATATGTAACTGTCACCAAAACAATTTTCAAAATGATTGTCAGTTAGGAAGTGGAACAGGTCATGATAATATACTACATCAAGCTTTAAATGTCTCAAATCAATTTAATGGTATAATTCCAATATATCATAGCAACTTTTGTAATATGAATTTTAACCAAAGTAGAAATAATTTTGGTAATAAGCAAAAAATATCTAACTGGGATAAATACCAAGATTCGTTTGATCCTAAGAAGACAATGATGATGAAATCTTTATACGAAATATATTCTAGTGACATTGCATCTAATAAACTTGAGCCTTATCAAGTACTTGATACAGCTCATAATGTGAATATTAAAAGCGACACTAACAATAATAATAAGAGCCATTTTCTAATGTTGACTGATAACTCAATACGTTCAAATGATAACCAATTACTATTTTCTGGTTTTCCCGACAATAGTTTTAACGATAAATTTGCTTTTTTAACTACAAATTTTAAGATAACAAATTCAAATACTTATTCATGTAATATTAATTCCTCAAGGGAAGATATTTTTAGTTCAACCTTGAATAACAATCTTACAAATTCTTTATCACCAATCACTAGTAATGAAACAAAACTTAATAACAAAATTTTATCATTATATTCGACTGTTATTAATCCAACTAGTGCCAATGGTACATGTATAAATAATTCATCACGATCTAACGATATTTATATGCCATTTGCCTCGATGGCGCATACAAACTCATTTACTAATCATTATTTTAACTATCCTAATAGTAATATAAATCAATAAATGTCTTTACTACAACATAATATACATGATATTACCAGCGAATATAATTGCACTATGTCTATTGCACCACTTGACTGGTTTTTTTTTAATATTAAAAATGAAAATAGTAATGAACTAAACAATACAACAACATCTATAAATGATATCAGTAAAAATGTTTCCTTACGTAATCTAAATAATTCATTTAAAATTTGAAGTAATCATATGAAGGTACAGAGTTAAAGTTAATAGTTGTTGTTGTTTTATGATTATTTAATGGCCTTCCATATGAGTCATGGTCTTCTGGTATTAATATATTCGATTCTATTTATTATTTATTTCTGCTATAGAGGATGTTATTTTTTAGGGTTATATGATATATGTGATATTTAAAGTAGCAACAATCATCATTGGGTTTTTCATGGATTTTGATATATTAACGTTTATTTTTTTTATTTTTTTTTATTTTTTTATTTTGTTTGAGGTTATAGTATATCCTTATTCTTATTCTTTTTATGTCTTTTTAGTCACAGTTTATATAAAAGACTATATTAGATAAATGCATTATATATGCCTAACTATTTTGCTTCTGAGAGGCTTGCTTTAATAATGTGTACAATGGGTTATATTATCCTTTTTGTATGTTAATTAATGTTACAAAAAGAAAAGAAAAAGCAGTGGTGACTGCAAGACATTGATATATAAACTAAAAAGAACAAAGTCCTCAAAAGAAATTCATTTGTGGTGTTTAGCATATAACTCTGCAAACAGAATTTTTATGAGTAAATATTAAAATTAATAAAAAATATAGGTTTTTGAAGAATATACATATAAAAGTTAAAAATATATACAAACTTCATTGCTTAATTATATATTGCTTGGAACCTAACTAAATTTTGATATGTTTATTGTACATATGCATAACGAGTAATTGAAAAGTTGAATACTATTAGGGTGCTACTATCATCAAATATTATATTTACAGGCTTGATTATTCAATCATTAGTATTCTTTTAAATATACGTTGATACTCTGTTGGTTTTATACGTCCTCTAGTTTCTTTCATGGCTATACCAACCAAATAATTTAGTGAATTTTTCTTCTTCCCAGATTTAATATTTTCTATCAATTTAGAGTCATTAATATTGTTAATAATACCTTTGCATTGTTCAATTAATTTGTCTTCATTTACTGTTGTCTTAATTTCGATATTAAGTTTTCCGATTAAATATTGAAGATTAATATTTTCTTTAAATCGATTTTCTTTAATGTGTTCAAGTATAAAAAATAATAATTTTTTACCACTTGCATTAGAAATTTTGTCCTCCTCTACCAATTGGATAAATTCAACAAACTTTTTTGGAGAGAATAATTCTTGAATATTTTTTAGAGGTAGATCCAACTTATTTAAATTTCCCAATAATTCATTAAAAATCCAATTAGCTATAATTCTACAGTCTTTTTCAGATGACCGTGGTAGCTTTTCTTTATATATTTCAACACTATTGAGATAATATGTCTTAAGTTCCTCATTTGTATATTGTTCATTCTTCCCATTTTGCATACACAATAATTTAGCAATTTTAATGTTTAAATTATACGGTTCTTTTAGTAGTGACCTAATTTCATCATCAGTACTAATTGGTAAAATTTTTCTTATATCTTCTACAATAGATGAATCTAACCTAATACATTCTAATTCTGGATCTGGCATATATCTATAATCAATTATTGTATCTTTACTCCTCAGTTTTATAGTTTTATTACCATTCCAACCTCTAGTCTCCTGACAATTCAATAACTCAGCTGCCTTACCCCGTTTGATAATATCAAGTTGTCTATTATATTCATACTTAATTGCATTTGAAACAGATGATGTGTTAGGTAAATTTTTCAATTCTACTCTTGGATAATCTCCCACTGATACATTTACATCAACTCTAATTGCACCACTCTCTAAATTGCCGGTTGACACATTAATCTTTCTCACCAAATTTTGATATTTTTTCAAAAAAGCTATAACTTGTGGTACACTATCAAAATCGGGCCGTGTAACAAGTTCAATAAGTGGAACATTACATCTATTTAAATCTATCATAGTGGTTTTCTCATAATTGTCGTAATGGGATATACCTGTATCTTGTTCCAATTGTAATTGAATGATATTAATTTTTTTTGTTTGGACATCGATATTGTCGAGGTCCGAATACAGGTTAATAAACCCATTAGAGGCAATAGGAGAATAGTGTTGTGTCAATTGATAACCTTGTGGTTGATCACCGTAGAAGTAGTGTTTTCTATCGAAATGTGAATTTAAATTGACGTCACAGTTTAAAGATATAGCCAATTTCAAGGCATTTAAAACACATTCATAATTTAAAATAGGTCGGGTACCAGGTAATGCAGCATCGAAAAAACTTACACAGCTATTTGGATTCGATATTGACTTGAATGGATCATTTTTAGATAATGAAAATAACTTATGTTCTGTGTTCAGTTGAGTATGAATTTCCAGCCCACATTTCAATTTGAAATCACAAACGGCTGAAAAGAAACGTCTTATTCGAAGCTGACAGTAATTACTTAGCCGATGCATGTTTATTTTTTAATGATTATAATAATAACCAAGAATAACCATATATAAACATCATTTCAAGATACCATTTCTTGACCTACTACCATTCATTAAATGTACAAAATCTGTTTCCTGATGGTCTTCCCCTTCGCTTTAACCCTCTTAGCTTTAATTTACTTTTAACAGATCCCAGGATGAAGTATTCGTCTCAAGTGATCTATACCACTAACAAAAATAAACAAATGAAAAACGTTTAAAAATCAGAAAAAGTTGAGGACAGAGAGTTATAATCCGTATGATTTTAAGATATATCTACAATTTTAGAGTTAACTACGACTGAATTTACTTATCATTGAGTTTGTTCCAGCTGATATTTGGTTTTCTTTGCGTTTTGATTACACTCATAACTATACACTCGAGATTGTGTCGAGATTGGTTGGATAAAGTTTTAGATCATTCAAATTGTAAATTTGGTTTTATTGTTGTTGTGTTCATCCAACTTTAAATCAATTTTACCATGTTCTTCGCACCATTAAAAACTAATTTTAACAACACTAGCGCTACTTCTTCAATGTTAAAAAATTCTAATAGCAACGTATCAAGCCATAATACAGAATCTACTTTTGGAAATTCCGCTTTATTACCATCTAATAACAATAGTAATAGTACCTTAAACAGCAGTGCCAACGTTACTAGTGGATGTAATAGATTTATTAATGATTCAAAATACACTTTGAATACAAGTAACTCTTATGGACCAATGTCGACATTTACCAATTTCCATAATTCCACCAGTTTAACTTCTTCTGATTTATTATCTTCCAACTTATCTATTCCAAATGAGCATCTTAAAGTGACTGGACTAGGTACTATTGATCCTTTGAATCTGGCTACTCAATATATTGATCATCTACATCGTAGAGATGAAAACACACCAATATTAGATGACCGATCATATTATAATAACGGTGTTAAATATAATTTTACTAAAGAAATTGGTGGTCTAGGCGCATTTACTCCTTTTGAAAGACAAAAAATTATAAACATTCCTGAAGAATTATTACAAGAAGCATCTAATGCCTCCATAAAGAGTAATATTGGCATTTTCCCTGAATTAGATAGATGTTGGATCACGATTGATAATAAATTAGTACTTTGGCATATTAATGATCCATTTGATTTTAAATACATAGAAGATATAAAACATACAATTTTGAATGTGGCTTTAGTTAAACCAAAAGCTAACACTTTTGTTGATGATATCCAACATTTATTATTGATCTCTACCCCATTCGATATTTATATATTAGCTGTTTCATATAAACGTGAACTTAATGAATTGACTGTTTTTAATACCAGAATGGACGTTTCCATAAACGGATTAGGGTCAGTTGATTTTGTCTGTCATGAATCAACGGGAAGGATATTTTTTATTAGTACATCAAGTGGATTAAATGTTTGGGAATTACAATATACTGGATCAGATGATTGGTTTAACACTAAATGCAATAAAGTTTGTTTGACCCAATCTGCATGGACAACTTTATTACCTTCAAATGTTATGTCATTACTTCCTGGTGGTAATATGATACAATCATTTTTTGAGGAAAATTCACAAGAGACATTAATTCAAGTTACAATTGATCAAACCAGAGGAATTATTTATACATTATCATCTAAATCTGTAGTCAGAGCCTATCTTATTGTAAGTAAGGGCTTGGAAGGTCCCTCTACAATTGAACCTTCATATATTAGTAGAATTATGGGGACCACTATGGCCAGAGGCGCAGCAATCTTAGGAAAGAAATATTTGAAAATATCAAAAATTGTACCGGTTTTATTAAATGAAAACAATAATATCTTCTATGTTGCTATCACTGTGGGTGGTGTTCGTTTATACTTTAATGGTTCCGTGGCTCGTTCCAAAATTGAAGCAATTAGATTGGAGTCTATTAAATTCCCGCCAAGTTCTGTAACACCGGAAATTTTGCAAAATGAACTACAACACCAGAAAGTAGAACAACAAAAGAAAAATATCCCATTCTATTCAAGTTTATCTTTATCTGAGTCTATCATGTTAAAAACCCAAAAGAAATCAGCGGTCCTTTTAGAAACCACTAAAGCAAGTACAATTATCTCTCCTGGTATTTTCTTTTCTGCGGTTACTAAATCATATCAAACTAAGCCATCTTCTACACAACAAACTTCTGTGACTGATAATGCTAATAACACCGTTGACAATAGTGAAGAATTAAAGCAACAACAACAACCATCACCTGCAAACAATTCACAAGCTATCTTTGAGCATCGTTTATTTGTTAGTGTTCCAGACTATGGTATCTTGAAATATCATGGTGAGTATGTAGAAAATGCAACATTTTTAGAAACGAATTCAGTTGTCAGGGCAATAGTGGCATTGACCCCACCATTTAATGCAACAAATAAACCATCAGGGTATGCAAACGAATTTGCTACTCAGTATACCACCGAAAACTTACGTGTTGCTGTTTTGACAAATAGTACTATTGAAATTTATAAATATAGAACACCAGATGAAGTTTTTGAGGCATTAATTGATAATCCTCTACCATTTGCTTTAAATTATGGCTTAACAGAGGCTTGTTCTAGTGCTTTATTTGTTACATGCAAATTTAATAAATCTGATTTAATAAGATCAGGTGCTTTAACATTTTTAACCTTGGGTATTCCAGGTGTTATTGATATTAAACCGAGATATAATCGTTATGCAACCACAACAATGTCTTCATTATTAGGTAGATCATCATTTGGTTCTGCTCCCTCCACTCTTGTGTCAACTCAGAATAAAGGTGTGTTAGGGAATGGAGATAAAACCGACTTCAACTTAGATGATGTCATACTTTCTCCAAGGTTTTATGGTATTGCACTTTTAATCACAAGATTATTAAGGGATATATGGGAAAAGCCAATATTTACAATAGCTGATGAAGTTAAAACAGACATAACTCGCACTATATTAAAATCAGTCTCCCATTCGAAGGAAGATAATGCAATTACTGGTATATCAGTATCTAAAGATGATATTGAATATTATTTGTCTTCTATTATTATCCTTACTGAATTTTTTGAAAAATACGGTGATTCATTAACTAGAATTTCCACATCATTAATGACTGATAATTCTAGGATTAACAAGGCTGAAGAAGTTGCAAATCAAGCAGAAAATATTGCCATCAGTGCATTAATCAGATTGACATTGTCTATTAAGGAAGCCTTGTCTTTCTTGAACGTTCTTTATGAAGAAGGGGAGATTGATGGTTTTGATCAACAGTATCTGGCTTTTAAAAATATTTTTGGTTTCTTGAAGAACGATGTTCAAAATACTTTGTCTAAATTGAAATTTAAGGACTTATTTGCTCCAAGCAATGTTACTAAATTTTCAATAAGAGAAATTCTGTTGTCTATCATCAACAGAAACATCAATAGAGGTGCCTCTATTGAATTTATCGCTACCACATTACAAGAACGTTGTGGTTCTTTCTGTTCTACCAATGATATTCTAAGTTTCAGAGCATTAGAACATCTGAGAAGGGCTAAAGAAATTGGTGTTAGAGATTTTGATGCTTTGAGTCATCATTTGGATAGCGCTATCAAACTATTTCAAGCAATTGCTGATGACTTATCTATTAATAAATTAAAGGAAGCCGTTAACATTATGTTAGAATTAAATTACTATCCTAAGACAATTGAATTTTTATTAAATATTGCTAGTGCTGTTGATAAGGGAAATTTAGCATATCAATATGTCTCCAATGGATCTTTACCAAATGATGAAAGGAAGAAATTCTATGATAAACGTGTGGTAGTATATGATTTGGTATTTGAAACCTTGATCAAAGTAGACAACCTAGCAGCTAAAACCAGTCAAACCAACGATAATCCATCTTTGATTTCTGTTGATATCAATAGTATTAAGGATGAAAGTTACAGGATTGCTCTATCTTTTGACGATGAATTGTTCCATTTCCATATGTATGATTGGTTAGTGTCTGAGAATAATGAGGAGAAATTGTTAGCATTGGACACTAAATATATTTTACCATATTTGAATGAGAAGGCAAAGGATTCTTTGAAAATATCTACCTTATTATGGATTTATTATTCTAGAAAACATCAATTCTATAAAGCTGCAGAAATTCTTTATGCATTAGCTATATCTGATTTTGATATTAACTTGCATGAAAGAATTGAGTTCCTGGCTCGTGCTAATGGCTTCTGTAACAGTGATTGTCCACCAAGTGAAAAACAAGATATGGTTCGTTTAGCTGGTACAATTAAGGAGTTGTTTGATGTCACTGGCGTTCAAGAGGATGTTTTAGCTTTAGTACTAGCTGATACTAGAATGGGCGAAGATACAAAGAAAGACTTGGTAAAGAACTTGGATGGAAACATTTTATCGGTAAGTGACTTATTTAATGATTATGCTGTTCCATTAGGTTATCATGAGGTGGCATTGAATATCTTTAAGATATCTGATTTCAGAGATCAAGAAGAAATCATAGCTAAATGGGAAGAGTTGTTTGAATCGTTAAAGAAGGAAGTTGAATTTGATGGAAATATTGAGAATTCAAGTAATTTCATTAACCTTTTATCCAGCGTTGTCATCAAGATTGGTAGAAAAATTCATACTTCAGAATTTGCATTCCCTGTATCTGAATTATTCCCTAAGATATGCGACTTATTTGATCAGAACTTACCAAGAGATCATATTAAACCTGGATCAATAGTATCGATATTTATATCATCACAAGTCTCTTATAATAAATTATATTACATACTAAAGGACTTAATTGAAACTAGAAATTCTTCCAACGAGCTGTTTAATCAAGAGATGGTATATTTGATTAAGGAATGGTATCAGAACGACAGAAAATTAAGAGATGTTGTTTCTTCAGATACAATTGCCAATTTAAGTGAATATAGCATTGATAACGATCCAATTGAAAGATATTATAGAAATACATCAATGTAATGTGACTACAATTATTATTTTTTTTTTAAAAATTAGAACAAAATGTGAAGGGTAGGAAGATGAAACTAACCGTATAGTAATTTATCATGTTAAATGATAATTATATCATTGAATAAAAAAAAACTGGAGTAAACATGCTGTAGTATATTATATGCATCATAGATTTGATTTATTGTATATGTTATTATTTCCAAATAATATATATATGGTTTTTGGATATATAAGTAACAGGCATTTGTAATATATATAAAAGAAAATATAAGCATTTGATTGAATGCACATTGTATATATAGTATTAAAAACATTGGGGTGTATTTTATATATGGAGAGAAAATGCAAGAAAGAAAAAAAGGTAGTATAGATTAGTAACATCCGTACGATTATACAGAATGAAAATAGATACACCTCTTAATAATCAATTCAGAACATTTTTTATATTATTTGAACATATTGAACTTATAGTATAATAAAGCAAACATGATATAACGTGTCATAAAACAAAAAAATGGTCTACATTATTTGTAATGAGGTAGACCATTCGGTCTATGTGATATGAGTATTAACTAAATTATAGTAAGAATATTATTTCATTAACATATTTAAAAATAAAAGAGAGAGAAAAGGAGGGCAAACAAACTTCAGCTACATAAAACATAAAATTGAGTCCTTATCCAGATACATATAAAGTCTTTATTAAAACCCAAAAGTATTTTCCCCTGAGTAAGTTACATAAAGAAATCCATCTGAATCCTTATGTTCTTGATATACAGCAGACATCAAAGCTGCTGTCGGTGGTAAAGTGTCATTAACAAAAATAAATATAGCCTTCTCCGGTGGTAACATGATTCTTTTCCTTATAACATAAACGAATTGTCCAACGGTTAAGTCTGCAGGTACTAAATATTTTCTTTTATCAATTTCAGGTATATCAGACTTTTCAGCACGTTCACATATGACAGGGATTCTATTCTTAAACTTATTTGATATTCTCTCCGATTCAGCTTTTCTTTTTTCAAAGGGAAATTCTGATTTGAAGGATGATTTCATCTTTATGTTATGGTTTGAATATGTTCTTTCTTATGTTGAGTGTTGCTTGATATTAAATTTTTGTATTACGAAGAGTTATATAAATGTTTGTGTAACTATATCTAATAATATGAACTGATTTATATTATTCTTATTAAAAGAGACCCTTATTTCTAGTTGTGTGTGAATAATTCAGACAAAAGTCGGTGTCCCACTTCTAATAAATATGTGTATGGTATTATGAAATATGAAAATATTAAAAGGATTCACGATTTCCAATTGCTTACCTCAACTATGGTTCACTCCATTACATGACTATTTCAAGCAAACAGACGTTTAAGATGAAGAAGAAAAGAAGCAAAACATTTTCGTATTTTTTTTCTCCTTTTTTTTTTGTCTATTGCCGTAAAATATATGAAAGTTGGAAGAAAAGACGAAACAAGCAAAAAAAAAAAAATTAAACTAAAATAAAATAACATTGCATAATTTATAAAAGCAATATACATTATTAAAAAATACATTTATATTGCATAGTTTCATATATTTATTACATATATAATTGTTTTCTTTATTGTATTTAACTATACATAAGAACGAAATCACAATGACAAGGTAGTAGTATCGGTAAAAATTGTCAATATATACTCTTTTCTTCTTCTTAATCTCTATTCTCATTTATAACTGCAGTGTAAATTTTTTTTTTATCAATACTTTGGCTTTATTATATAACCTTGATTTTTTTGGTATTCTTACAATTTAAAGATCTTCAATCTGAAGGCTGTATCATTAATGGTTTGTTCTTCATCAGCAATAGCATCGGATCTAGAACCGTCATATCTTGTAATATTAGATCTACAAGTCTTGTTTAACATGTTACTGTGTTCCTTAACAATGTCCTCGAATCCAATGGTGTCTTTAACTAACTCATATTGAACAAGAACATCATCAGTAGCATCTAAACCACACTTCTTTCTCAATTTTTGGATTCTGTTAACTAACTCCCTTGCTAAACCTTCACTCTTTAATTCAGGGTAGATATTGACATCCAAAATAATTAAAACGTCTTGATCGGTTCTAGTTTCTTGACCGGAAGCAATGGCAGATTCTGGTAAACCTCTGATAACATTCAAGTCACCTTCTACTAATTCAATACCAGCAACTACAAGTTTACCAGTCTTTAGATACTCTTTGACTTCGTTTGAGCTGACAGATGGTAAACCATCTTTAACTTTTTTGACATCCTTCTTCAACTTCTTACCTAAAACTGGCCAGTCAGCAACGGCCCTGTATTCAACACCATATTTCTCTTCATCAGAGGTGATAATGATGTCACGGACATTTAATTCTTCAATGATATAGTTTTTCAATGTTTCGATGTCCTTTAAGTACCCTTCATCGCTGTGTAAAATGACTAAAGTCTTCAATGGAGTCTTCAAAGAGATACTCTTCTTTTCACGGATATTTCTACCTAATTCAATAACAGATTGCATTCTAGAAACGGCAGTTTCAATAGCTTCGTCAAAGAATTCCTTTCTAACTTCAGGGTAAGATAAGAAATGAACGGATCTACCATCTTTAGTGAATTGAGAAAGAACTTCTGGGGTAATGTATTCCTTCAATCTTAAGTAAATACCATCAGACAAGAATGGTGTGAATGGGGCCATGGCACGGACAAATGTGAATAGAGCTTCAAATAAAGTGTTCAAAGCCTTCAAACAGTCTTCAACACCATTTTCACCCTTCAAACGACGACGGTTAAATCTAATGTACCAGTTGGTTAATTCATCAATGAAATGTAACAATTTAGGAACAACGGTGTATAATTTGTAAGCAGCCATTTCTTGATGAATGTATTGAACTAAGGATTGTAAAGAGGCTAAAATCCATCTATCCATAACATTGTCACTGGTAACAGTTGGATCGTATTTGAAGTCAATGTCAGAATTCTTTTTCAATAAAGCAATTTGCCCTTCTAAGAACTTGTAAGAATTCCACCATGGTAATAACACCTTGGACACAACTTCCTTGACACCTTCTTCCTTGAATTTCAAACTTTCAGCCTTTAATACTGGGGAGTTGATTAAGTATAATCTTAAAGCATCAGCACCGATACTTGTCTAAAACAATATTTGGATCAGGATAGTTCTTTAAAGATTTGGACATCTTTCTACCATCAGCAGCTAAGACGATACCGGAAACAATAACATTTTGGTATGGTACTCTACCGAATAAGTGGGTACCCAACACAGATAAGGTATAGAACCAACCTCTAGTTTGATCTAAACCTTCAGAAATAAAGTTAGCTGGAACTTTTTCAAAAAATTTCTCTGTGTTTTCGAATGGATAATGTTGAGAAGCGTATGGCATAGAACCAGATTCAAACCAACAATCAAAGACTTCTTCAACCCTTTTTAATTGACCTTTACCTTGTTTGGATGGGATGGTTAACTTGTCGATAATATCACGGTGCAAGTCGGTGATACCAGTAACACCAGTCAATTTTTCTAATTCAGCAATGGAACCAACACAGACAATTTCTTCGAAATCATCGGAAACCCATAATGGGATTGGAGTACCCCAGTATCTGTTTCTTGAAACGTTCCAATCACGAGCGTTAGAAATCCAGTTGCCAAATCTCTTTTCTTTGATGTTGTTTGGAACCCAGTGAGATTTCATGACAGATTCTAACATCTTTGGAGCAATTTCTTTAACACGAACAAACCAAGCTGGGACGGTACGGTAAAGTAATGGGGTATCAGATCTCCAACAGAATGGGTATGAGTGGCGAATTTGACTGGCTAATAACAAATTACCAGTGGCAGTTAAATGCTTAATGATTAATTTATCAGCATCTTTGACGTAGATACCAGCGAAATCAGTGACATCATCGGTAAATTTACCAGAGTCATTAACTGGGTTAGGGAACAAAGAACCTTCTGAGATGATACCATGTTTCAAACAGACATTGTAATCCTCTTCACCAAAAGCTGGAGCATTGTGAACAATACCAGTACCAGAGTCAGCGGTAACATAACCATCAGATATGACTCTGAAAGCGGTGTCCTTAAATTGTTCGTAGAAGTATGGGAACAATGGTTCATAATGAATACCGACTAAATCAGAACCCTTGATCCTTTCAACGACTTTGTATTTAGCATCCTTTGGTTTCTTGTATAAAGATTTGATTAAAGATTCTAGTAAGATATAGTAAGCATCTTTGTCTTCATCGTAGATCTTAGCATATTCGAAATCTGGATTAACACATAAAGCCATGTTTGATGGTAAAGTCCATGGAGTAGTGGTCCAAGCAACTAAATAAGTCTTTTCTTCACCTTTAACTTTGAAACCGATGGTAACAGCTGGATCAACAACATCCTTATAGTTTTGTTGAGCTTCGAAGTTACTTAATGGTGTAGTTAAACCAGTAGAATAAGGCATAACTCTGTAACCACGATAAACCTGGCCCTTATCATACAATTGTTTAAAAGCCCACCAAACAGATTCCATAAATGTTGGGTACATGGTCTTGTAGTCGTTATCAAAATCAATCCAACGACCTAAACGACCAATGGTCTTTCTCCAGTCAGCAGCATAGGTCATGACAATGGATCTACATTCGTTGTTATAATTTTCTAAACCGTAGTTGAAGACGTCTTGTTTGTCTTTAATACCTAACTTTTTGTCAATAATGTGTTCAATTGGCACACCATGAGTATCCCAACCAAATCTTCTTTCGACATGATGACCAGTCATGGTGGCATATCTAGGAACAATATCTTTAATAGTGGAAGCCAAAATGTGACCATAGTGTGGTGTACCAGTAGCAAATGGAGGACCATCAAAGAAGGAGAATTCAGGTTTATCCTTTGTTAATTCTAGAGAGGTATGGAAAGCATCAATTTCTTCCCAGAAGGCAAGAACTTTTTCTTCCTCCTTTGGAAAAGAAAAGTGAGATGTGTTTACAGACATCGTAACTAATATTACCGTTTATTGTTTTTGTATGGGGGGGGGACAAGAACGGTTTGAAATACCTGATATTGTGAAGTGAAAAAACCAAGTATTTAAACAACTCAAACAAAGCTTGTTTATATTTTAACGTTAGTTCGATAAAGTAATTATAAAGGCCATCAAAATGGAAATAAAGAAAAAAAAAATTATTAAACATCCAAAAAAAAAAAAAAATTTCGATTCTTTGAGGAAATTACGAAAAGGGAAATATTTTGTGTTTTTGTCGTGCGCCGCTAATTGCTACATAAAAGAAAATAATATAATAATATAAAATGAATAAAACAAGTAAAAGGAAAGAAGAGAAAACAAAAAAAAAGTATGCTGGACATAATATATTATTACTTAATAATTTAATTAATTAATAAAGGTTGTTTATAGAATATTTTGTTCAATTGTATATTTAGTCCTACCTTTACCATAAAGCTACGTAAAGTTATTAGAACAGAGAGTCATTTCCATTTGTTTTTACTACGCCATGACAGGTAATCTATGTTTCGTATAAACGTACATATTTTTGTTGAAAGTGAATAGTAATTTTTCAAATACATTAAAGACAGGGTAGGAGGGACGGTACCCCAAAGCTATTTGATATGTATTTATATCGATATAGGTGTTGGTATGTTTGTTCCAGAAAGAAAAATTGGTTTGAACTACAAATGAAGTGTGTATATTAGGTCTTTATATAAGAATACTTAATATAAACAAAATGTATATTGAAAATTTTCAAGGATTGTCCAATGTAAGCGAAACACTCTTCTTAGGGAAGTAATTTTTTTTTTTTGTTAAGTAAACAAATAAATCAGTGAATTAGAATAGAACGAACTATGTAAGAATATATTTAAATTTCATTTTTTTTAGAAGTTATGTTATCTATCTATTTAGCAATTTTCCATCTTCCACTTCTTTTTTTTTTTCTTAATTGTTAATTGTTTGTGGATGGGTGTATTCTCTTTTTTTTTTTGCTATGTTGTATAAAGTTTGTGATATTTATTAGTCAACTTCCTCTACGGTTGGACTTGACTCACCTGGCCTACTATGTGGGGGATTATGACTAGCATTATCAGTTGCTCCTCCTGAAGTTCCAGTTGATTCATAAAATTTTGTCATTATAGGATTAGCAATAGATTCCAAATGTTTTTGTCTGTCTTTATATTCTTCTGTTGAGGCAGCTTGTGAAACGTCCAACCAATCAATTGTCTCTTGTGCAGCTTCTTCTATCCTTCTTGTATCCTCACCTCCAACTTTTTCTTTGAAATTATTTTCGTTAACTGTGTTCTTTAAAGAAAATGCATAGGATTCTAATTGATTTTTAGCTTGAATACGTTCGGCCTCCCTTTCATCTTCCGCTTTAAATTTTTCTGCCTCAGAGACCATCCTGTCGATATCTTCTTTTGATAATCTTCCTTTATCATTTGTGATAGTTATCTTATTTTTCTTACCTGTACCCCTTTCTAGAGCAGATACATTTAAGATTCCATTGGCATCAATATCGAAAGTAACGTCAATCTGTGGTATACCCCTTGGTGCGGGCGGAATACCAGATAATTCGAATTTACCCAATAAATTATTATCTTTAGTCCTTGTCCTTTCGCCTTCAAACACTTGGATAAGGACACCAGGCTGATTATCTGCATAGGTGGAAAACGTTTCGGATTTTTTAGTTGGGATCGTGGAATTTCTTGGAATCAACTTTGTCATAATGCCACCCGCTGTTTCGATTCCCAAAGAAAGCGGTGCTACATCAAGTAACAATAAATCTTGGGTCTTTGAAGATGTATCACCTGTCAAAATTGCAGCTTGTACAGCTGCACCATAGGCGACTGCCTCATCAGGGTTAATGGATCGATTTGGTTCTTTGCCATTGAAAAAATCAGTTACCAATTTTTGGATCTTTGGGATTCTAGTGGACCCACCAACTAGGACAATTTCATCTATTTGAGATTTGTCTAATTTGGAGTCCTTAAGGACCCGTTCCACTGGGTCTAATGTTGACCTAAACAAATCGGAACACAATTCTTCAAATCTGGCTCTTGTGACGGAAGTGTAGAAATCGATACCTTCAAACAAGGAATCGATTTCGATTGAGGTCTGTGTAGCTGAAGACAATGCTCTTTTACCTCTCTCGGTGGCAGTCCTAAGCCTTCTTAAAGCCCTTTGATTCTGAGTAATATCCTTTTTATATTTTCTTTTAAATTCGTTTGCAAGATGTGTTACTAGCCGGTTATCGAAATCTTCTCCACCTAAATGCGTATCCCCTGCAGTGGCTCTGACTTCAAAGACACCTTCATCGATAGAAAGTAACGAAACGTCAAATGTGCCTCCACCGAGATCAAATATTAGAACTTCATGATCAGTAGACCCCTTTTTGTCTAATCCATAAGCTATAGCAGCGGCAGTAGGTTCATTAATAATACGCAGGACGTTTAAACCAGCGATAGTCCCTGCGTCTTTAGTGGCTTGTCTTTGAGAATCATTAAAATAGGCAGGGACAGTAACGACAGCGTCTTTAATGGTGCCACCAAGGTAATTTTCAGCGGTCTCTTTCATCTTCATTAAAACCATTGAGGAGATCTCTTCCGGAGTGAAAGTCTTAATTTCGCCTTTAAATTCCACTTGAATTATAGGTTTTCCCTGTTTACTAATGACTTTGAAAGGGAAATGTTTGATGTCATTGGAGATATCTGGGTCATCGAACTTCCTGCCGATCATTCTTTTGGCATCAAAGACTGTGTTATGAGGATTTAGTGCTGCTTGATTCTTTGCAGCGTCACCAATTAGCCGTTCTGTGTCTGTGAATGCCACATATGATGGGGTGGTACGGTTGCCTTGATCATTAGCGATAATTTCAACTCTATCATTTGTGAAATGTGCCACACAAGAATAGGTAGTGCCTAAATCGATTCCAATTGCTTTAGTCATTACTAGAAAGTGGATTTTGTTATATGGTTTTAAGAGAATATACTAGATGTTCGCTATCATATACACAAGGGACTAAAAAAAAAATGAAATGAAATGAAAAAACCAGCAAAATAAAAGTATTAAATAAACGTGAAAGAAGTTAATATTACATGGGCATGTATATATATATAGGGAAGGTAAAGATTGTTTATTAAATATTGTATAATAAGAAAAGGTACCCTTCATAAAAATAACAAAAATATATAAAAAAAAAAAGGAGAGAAAGAGAGAAAGAGAGCGTGTATAAGTTTGTTTGAGGAAAGAGTTATGTTTTTTTGTTTTTTATTGTTTTTAACTTAACTATAAATCAGTTAGTGTTGCAGTATTAGTTAGATACACGAAGGCTTAATTAAATATCATGTTCGACAGTGGAGGATAAGAGAAGGGGTTAAACTTAATAAAGAGTCAATATTAAAAGAGAATATATATTAAGATTGATAAAATATATTTTAATATTTTCTGATGATATTGGTAGTTTGTAAGAAAATCCAAAGGAAATAAAGGGTATAAAAATTTCATGATAAGGTATAAAAGAGTTGAAAGGGAGAAGAAGAGTAAAGGGGGGGGGGGGGGAATTTAAAGATGTTTATTAAAAATAGACATAACTTATATATTTTAAATTATTTTTTCTTTTCCTTTCTTGACAAGATATCTTTCAAAAACACTGTCTAATCGATTAAAAGAAACAAATATACACAAAATTTATAAAGAATTTTATCAGATCATTCCAAGAAAATTGCAAGAGGTTATCTAAAGTTGTATACAAAAATATGGTTAATAATTATATATAAACACTTACAAATTATATAGTCGTTGTTTCAAACTAATAAATCAATTATATATTTCCTCTTAATAATCTTAACGATCTTCATGTAAATGTTATTGCTGATAATTACCTCTGGTACCCGCTGTTAGAAGTCCCTTACCTCGAAATTAAGCGTTACTCCTGGGGTACGTATTCTCGGATTTCCAATCAGAAGCCCTTTACATATATATATATATATATATTGTTTAAAAATTATTTAAGAAAATACCATCACCCATACTATCAACAACTGAACAGATAAGATGTCAAGATATAAAACAAAAGCATATATATATATATATATATATATTCACACTTATATTTGTACTGTCTTGCTTGTTATTTTAAAAAGCTATGAAATTATCTTAATAAATAGCAAGACGTTTACCTGGCCTACTTCTCAACTCTCCTTGATCAATAACAGGACATTTATCTAACATATTTTCCTCAATTCGATATATATTTTCTTGCTTCCACTTCTTCACACACACATATATATATATCACTTATATAATCAATTAACATATTTACTTTTTAACCATTTTATTTTATTTGAAATTTATCTTTCAAAAGTAAAAAACAAACTTCTCAATCTTGAATTCTTCAACAATATCATTTCAATCGTTCTCACTCACTTGCAACAACTTATCAATTCTCATCAAATTTGATAAAACATGTTTAAAGTCAACTATTTTCATTTGGTAGAATCCAACAAATTGTATATGTACATTAGAAAAGAAAAGAGATAGAGAGAGAGAAAGGAGAAAAATAAACAAATAAACTCTTAACATCCTTGTCTATTATCCTTCATTAAATATTACTCATTAATAATGAATCCAAGATAGTGTCTATCTATCTATTTATCTTATATATATCTATTTATCTATTTATCTATTTATCTATATATATGTAATATACAAACACAAGAACAAACTTAAGAAATGAAGAAAAGAAATGAAAAGAGAAAACTCCGATATTTTTTTTATTACAATGGGGTGGTGCACGGATGCTTTTCAGCAGTCTTTAATAATAAACAGATTTGTATAAAAAAAAAAAAAGCAAAACAACAACAAATTTTTTTTTTCTTTTTTTGCTTCTTCATTTCTCCTTTCTTTCCATTTTGATTACTAATTGATTTATTTATCACTGAATAAATATTCATATTTATATTCATTATATTAAATATATTATAAAGTTTATTACAACACATATTATATATATATATATATTGAGGGTATTAACAAAATAACAAAATACCCAACTATTCAACATTTAACATTATATTTTTGTTTTTCTTTTTTTGTGTATTTTTGTTTTTACTTCGTTTTCCTTGAGAATAGTGAGTGATACAACAACAACAAAGAATAGAATAAAATAACATAAGATAAAAATATGTCTACTGCCACTTACGATCAAATAGAGATAGAAGATATGACATTCCATCCTGAGTCTCAACTATTCACATATCCATGTCCATGTGGTGATAGGTTTGAGATTCTCATAGATGATATGGTCTATGGTGAAAATATCGCTGTTTGCCCAAGTTGTTCTTTAATGATTGATGTCATATTTGAGCCAGAAGATTTGATTCAGTATTTTGAAGAAGCAGGTATTGAACCTCCTGCTGAATTGGCTGTTACTGCTTGAACCAAATTATATACAATTACAGATTATTTATTATAAGGGGGAAAGGAAAAATATAAAATAAACTTCACATAATAACTAGTTTCCTTTTTCATTTGTCAATTTTCTTTTCTTTTTGGTTTCCTTCATCTTGATATCACTATATTATTCATTCATCTTTCTATTTGGTAAAGAACAAAAGAGTTATTGAATATATTATTTTCTGCATCATTTGATGATTTTAATTTTAATTTATTTTTTTTTTTTATTTTACAAATATACCAAACAACACACACACACACAAGCATGCACATACATACATACATACCCCCTTCTTTATATCTCTCTATATTCATATACTTACATACTCTCTATGTTATATAAAATAATCAAAATCAATTCCCAACAGAGAAAATTCCCAGTATTTCTCAATTTATTTTTTTTTTTTAAACATATACCACTAGTTAAATCTTTACGCATGGTCAGATCAACTTATCACATCAGACACAAATGTAAAGATAAGTAACCATAGAAACAAAAATAATACAAAAAAAAAAAAAATAGAGTTCTTTTTTCTAACATCTGGCCGATCATGCCTGAGAAACTCCGACAGTCGAAAGCCCTAAAAGAAGTTAGTTATAAATAAACTCAAATTAACAAAAAATACCGAGAGAGTCCTTAAGACACTTAAAATATATCCCCTATGAATCACAAGTGTTTTATATCATTTGGTCTCCTTTTCAAATCTACATATGAGGGAAAAAAAAAAAATAAAAACGTTCTTCCAACGATGATTGGGTGAAAATATGTACAAAATATTTGAACGATGGTGCAGTTAAATGTATCGTTCATGAAGTTTATGATTGGAAGGATACTAATGAAGCGTTCAAATATCTACTGACTCAAAGAGCTCAAGGTAAAATCGTACTTAAAGTGGAGAAGTTTTGACCCATTTCTTATTGCAGAATTTGTTATGCTTTATAGGCTAATTATATCTATCAACCAACTTGATGTTATATAGTATACAATAACTGGTAATACTCCCCCACCTTTACCATTAATTAATTAAAAATAAATAATTAAATTTTCAACTATGTAAATGTTTAAATTCAGTTGTGCATATTATATCAACAGTATATATATATATTGTGTAGTATCTGTTTAGTGATTTCTTTTTATATTACTGCATTATCAATTGTTTTAAGTATACTCTTTCATCTCATAACTGCAGATCACTAAAGAATCATACATATAAAAAATCGTCAAAACTGACAAAAGATAACACTTAATTCTGTAACCAGATAATTATTATCTTATATTCATAATTTTAAGTCAAAGAGTGTATTTTTATTTCACAAAGACGCCTAATAAAAATAAGAAAATTGCAAATGCAATATAATACATTTGTGTTATACCAGCTTTCCCCTTCTTATTCACATCGTTTTTATCCTCATCTTTATTTAGTTCCCGTAAAGCTTCCTCTGCTCTAATTCTATCTTCTGGATCTTTAATATCTTCAATATTGATAGCCTTTTCATTAGCTGCCTTAGCTATAACATTATTATATTTATTTGTTTCATTTATATCTTCCATCTCAGACTGTCCCTCGGCTTTCCTCTTTTCTAGTTCAGCAAGATTTCTCTCCACTACATCTGGAAATATTAATCTAAATCTAGTGTTATTAAAAGTGTTGAATTGTATAGATTTAGCTGCATAATATTTCTTTTGTTGGTCAGTAGTCACAATAGACCCTGTAGTACTTTCATTACCAGTCATAAAACTTAATAGACCCGTCAAAATGGTGGCTACAGACCAACCTGGGTTCCATAAGTCAGGATGATAATCACTCATAGAAAGACAAAGTCTTGTATTCTCTTTGAATCTACCATTTGGTGTTATCATTCTAATGGCAGGTGGTTTATATGGATAATCAGATGGGAAAGTTAAAGTCCCATGGTATTGTCCATTATAATATGGGGTATCTGGAGGACCTGTAATAATGTAATGCCATTCTAAGATGTTATCCTCATTCGGACGTGCTTCAATATATTGTGGTGGATTTTCTACAATTAGTTTATACTCTTTTGTTAATCTTTTTAAAGCTTGTTTAGTAGCCATAGCTTAATACAGTTTCTTTCACTCCTTTCTTTTTTTTTTTTTTTTTTTTTTTTTCTATTCTTAGTTTTTAAATACTTTGATGTTAGCTGTATAAGAAGTAATGAATAAGTTTAGTTAAAATAGAAGTTTAGAATTAATACTCTAACTATATTTTTATTAATTAAACTGTTTTTCTTTTTTGAATTATTCCAAGTCTTTGTTATCTTAGTTTTTTCTTCTTTTGCTTTTATTAATAATAAATTAATTTCTTTCGGTCTCAACTTTTTTCTTTTCCTCTCCATTTTTTGTCTTTTTGGTTCTTTCCAGTTAAACAGAACGTGAGAAACAGAAGATAAATGATAAAAACCAAGGGAATTCAGAAGAAAGAACCCATTTGGAACCACTAGATTTGGACCATAACTCTCTTCATATGCTTATAGAAAAAGTTGTACTCAGGTTTTGTAGAAAATATTCGTAAAAATTCATGAAAAAAAAAAAAAATTAAATACATCATTATTATATCAACGTTTATCATAGATCATTATGAATTATATATGTATATATACATTCAATTGCCCTTTTTTATAAAACTGAATAACCTAGGTCTTTTGGATTTATTTGAAACAAAAATATCGCACCCACTACTTAGCGAGATAATACTAGAATTTTAGATTGCCTCACCATCATCTAAAACCTCAACATTATTATTATTATTATTATTATTATTATTATTATTATTATTATTATTATTATTATTATTATTATTATTATTCATATTTTCAATATTTTGTTGTTTTGCATTGAACAATTAGATTCTTTTCTGTCTCTCCATTAAATTATACCTTAATAAATTATCAACATTTTGTTGATATTCTTTTTTCAAATTAGGATCCTCACCATATAATTTAGACTATTGAACATCAGAATGAATCTCTTTATAATATAAGACATAAGTAGTAGTTAAATTCTCACCTTCATTGGTGAATCTAAGTGGACTTTTCCACAGTCTCCACGGTTTCATCATCAAAAAATAACCAATCAAATTTTTCTGTCTTACATAATGAAACATAATATCCATGCTGTGGATTACCACTCATATACATTACTATACCAATCAACTCATATTGCTTTGATGACGATTGATCGAAAGTAGAATAGTCATTCAAAACTAAAGGATAATATATCATATTAAATAACTTAGCATTGGTGTTTTGTTCCTCTGAATATTTAAATCTCTTCAAATGTAATACCAACACATGTGGTAAATCTTTTGTCCCTACAACTCTTGCTGCTTCTTGTAACCCACAGCAGGCATTACAATAAAATTTATTACTACTATTCAACATTTCTCTTTGATGAAATTCTTGTAAAATCTTTTGTATATCTGTAGTCTCATTCTCATTGACCTCAATAGAAAAATCTAAAAAGGATTCATTATTAGTAGTCACGGAATCATCCGTCAAATACTTAATTTTACTAGATTGGGTCCTTTGAAATAACTTCATTATAAAATTTGAATCATAATTGTGCATTTGGAAACCTTCTAAATTACTATCTGCATATTCACTTAAATCGTTCAAAAGAAATTTCAAAAATTCATTGGCGTCTTGATGCACTACATTATTAAGCAAAACATTTTCTTTTTAAAGAATATGAATAAACCATGTTAATGACACAACACCAGTTAATGATTCATTTTCAGTTATCGACTCAAATATATCTTTTAAGGCTGAATATAGATTTGGCTTGTTTCCGTTGAAAATAGAATAATCAACATTCAATACAGACCCATTAATTAGTGCAATGTTTTTCCTTTGCTCATTATTTAATTTTATACTCCTTTCATTAGCTTCTATTAATAATCCATCCAAGGATTGACTTCTGTCTCGTTCCAAGTATTGTAATAATCGATCCATGTTTTGACTTACTATTAATTTATCGACAAAAGAACGGCCCACAATAATTCATTTATATCTTGGGGGCTCTATTAGTCGATTTAAAAATGGTGTCTGATCATTCTCTTCCTCTTAATTAATATTATTTTGAAATACATTTAATAGGACAGGCCCCTCTTCCTCCTCTTCACCTGAACTTGGATTTTTTGGTAGTTTACCTAATTCTTGATCTACTGACTTACTAAAATATCTCAACCACTCAGAGAGCAATTTCCCTCCTCCCGAAGTTTAAAATTTAGAATAATTACGGTCTAATTTGTTTTCATTATTGAAAAACAATGCTATCTTTCTCATTTTCATTGTCATTAACAAAACTAGTATTGTTGTCTCTACCAGTATGGTGTGGTACTTTAGAATTTAATTTTTTTTTAAACTTTATTCTGTTAAGATCCTTGGCGTCTTTCCATCATTTCTGTTTTCTGTTTCCAAATAGGTTGATATGAGGGTCTTAATGGATATTTTAATATACTAGTACGAAACTCAGGTATATAATATAAATATTGCAATACAGAATTACAATAACATGTATTCACAAAATTTTCATAACAAAATATCCTATTAGAACAATTCCCATATGGCATTAGATCCATTACTTCTGTACTGTTGCTATTATTACACACTTCTTCATCATTCATTGTGTCTTCCATAATTTCATCAAAAATTGTATCATCAAACACATTTTCATATTTATCTGAATCAATTAGTTCATCATGGTATTGTATCGTTGTGTTGGATATTTTGTTTGGCTCACTTGGTGTTAAATGTAAAATGAAGTAATTATCATCGTTAAATGATGAAACTCTACCCTTTGCTTCTTTTTCTTCTTCTCGTCTGTCATTGTCAGTCTTCATATTTACATTAGACGAGTCTATACTAACTATGGTGTGTAGTGGTTCCATATTCTGATATGGTTCCTCTTGTACATTAAACTCATTCTTCTTTGAGGTTTGTCTCTTTTTACTAGTTTTATTTACCGATAGCCACTTTTTCAATACGATTACTTCTACCCCCTCTCCTTCTAATTAAAATAAAATATATGCTAATGTTTTATGGTATCTCTTATATAGATGATGCTAATTATATGAATCTGAAAGAAAATAATACAAAACAAATAATTTATTAAAAATAGGTATATAATTGTCAATTATGTAGTCAAATAGTAAGTTATCTTTCGGTGGTTGGAGAAACTAAAAACCTAAAAAAAAAAACATTACGTTGAGGTTTGCGTGAAGGTTTTAAAGTTAGACGAAATAACATTAAATTTGCCTTTATTTTTTTTTTTTTTCACCCGTTTGTTTTCAAGAAATATCTTTCTTTTATTTTCATTTTTATTTCCCACGTCCTTTCTGAATACTCAATGAATATATTATATATTTTTAAAGGACTTCCCACATGTAAGAACAAATTCAATTAAATGTTTAACGAATTTTCACATTAAAAACTTACATATGTGAATGCTTGCTTCAATTGAAAAAAGAAAAGAAAGAGACAGCGTAGCAAAAACGTTAAACTTATATGTATCTAATTGGAACTCTTTTTTTTTTTATCTCCTTTAAAGAACCTTTTTAAGCCTTGCTTGGTGAATAACAACTTTTAATGCTTCTATAAAACAATTTCAATTTTCTAAAGATAAAGTTATAATGTTGTCTTTGCCCCTTGATTTTATTGAATTCACTTTCTTTTCATACCTTTTGTATCATGACTTAATAATTTCAAAATTCCGGTTCCATATTACTAACGTTATCAAACCAACCAAATAAATCATCTGTATTCAAATTACCCTCTGTCCAACCAAGACTCTGTTGTTGGAAGAAGTCATTTAGATATGTTGCTTCCATTGCTTCTTCACTATTCAATTTTTTCTCGCCTTCTTTTTTCTTATTTGTATTGTTATTACCAATACTCTCCATATCATTGTTGTTATCGTTAGAATCACTTTGAATAGTGGTTCTAATATTATTAAAACTATCTTTGTTAGTGTAACTGGAACCTTCTACACTAACTTGCTTTTCAACATTTCCGTTTCCCTTATTATTCATTGCAATATCTTCAGATACAGATGCGTTGGTATTTACGACATTTGTGCGAGAATTCTCTGGATATTCACTAAACGATGGAGACATTTGTTTGGTAGAATGGAATAATGATTGAGGCGTTTTCAATCTAATTAATGACTGTTTCACAGGAGAAACAGAGCGACTATCCTGTGTTGATTTCTGAATCTCTTCACTTGTCCTCATCTCATTCCCATATACATTCTCATCGTTTGCTGGCGCTGCAGAAGCATAAGGTGTCACAGTTCCATTAGGACTACTCCAAGATGTATATGACCAATCAAACCCCGTTCCTTGAAACAAAGAATGATAACCCTTGACACTACCAGTTTCATCTAACATTGATAGCGGTATGCCATTAATTGTCATCATATTATGTTCTTTACCGTTTTTACCCTTAGCCTTCTCCTCCGCAGTCTTTAAAGCAGAAGTCGTAGGAACCAATGTTGTAACAGTAGTGCCATTTGGCGTTGTTGCTCTCACAGTTTTGAAATCTTCCTTTTCAATATGATTATACAATGGTAATGGATACAATCTGCTTTCATAGTATCTTTCATCTTCTCTTTTCTTTGTGTTACAATTTGGGTCCATTTGTCTTCTTCTTGCTTCATGGACACACCATACAAAATCGTAGAATAACGAGCCTGTTAAATGTGATCTTATCCTTGATATTATACCAACGCCTTCAGTGAAAACTTCTGGATGTGTAATGAGGATCATATTAGCCTTCTCCAACATTGTGGCTGTCCTTGTAATATCATTCTCAACAAGAGACCAAGCAGAGGATTGATTTCTAAATAATCTATGTACAGTCACAATTGATTGTCTTGTTGAATCTAAATATCTGTTAATAACCAATGAATTTAATTGTAATTTAAATAATATCAACCCTGAAAATGTAATACTTTGTCTCACATAAATTGGTAACGTTATCAATGGTTTCTGTTCCACTAATTTACTGACTAAAGTAACACATTTAGTAGCAGAAAAATACGCCTTTATTATATATTTGGATTGATCCTCAATTGGCGTTTGTGGTAAAAATGCAAAACAACAGATGTTTAAAATGACATAAAGATAATATATATGAACTACATCATCACTCTCAAAATCCAATTTCTTATTTGCATCATCCAATTCCTTTTCCAACACTGTTAAAGTACTTAAACGATCTTTGGGATCTATTAGACCATGTGAACTCTCGACGCTTGATCCCATAACATTACATAATTTCATCTGAAAGCTCGCTAAACAAATTAACTTCTTGAAACGGCTTGGTAATTTAAAGGTGTATGGTTTACTATTATCATAGTCATCATCAATTTTATTCATTACGTCATCCGCCATTTCTTGTTCATCCATTTCTTCCGAATGTTTGGCTGTTTCTACTAAATAGTCAATCTGCGAGGTTGGTGGCAAACCTAATATCGTAGACCAACAAATTTCAGTGAAAAATATACCTAACCATGTCCTTGTTCTCCATCTTTTAGCATTTGGCATCAATTTTTGATTTCTTGTGAATTCATAGATGAATTCACCTCTATGTAAACCTAATTGATAAGATAAAGATTTAGCCAAATTAATAAAACGATATGAACAATCATCTAAAACTTTTTGATTTGGCAGAGGCCAAATGGCCAAGATAGTTAGTGCTTGTGAGAGGTGAGATGACCTCGGTGTTCGTAAACAACATGTTTCAACGGCTAATTGTTTGACCAATGGACTCAACTTTATATATAAAGTAGGTTCTGGATCAGATAAACAAGCAGTTAATATTACCGTCCAAAATAAAAGTTTTGATTGAGAGTACAGTTCGACTACTGAAGTTGAGAACATAATTGATAGATATGGCAAGTACTCATCAATAAACAATTTATGCAATTGGGAAGCTCTTTCAATTGAAATATGAACATCTTCGATGATGAATTCTTTAATGTTTCCTGTTTCACTAACAATTGGAGGTACTAATGAGGACAAAGTAGGTGTTGTTACAGAATTGGTGGAAAGGCCTGTACTGTTTTGAATTGTGCCCGATGCAGAAATTGATGTGTTTGAAGCCGTTGTACCGATGGTTGATGTCTTTGATGTTTGCACTGATGATTGTGTTTGAGGTACTGGAAACTGTTGCACATTTTGTGAATTAGAAACATTGCTATTATTTGTGAGTAATTTGTCAATAGGAGACCGTGGTTGATTTTTTGATATTGGATTAATCTGATTCGGGGATAACGAAGTATCAGAATGCAGTGGAGTAGACGTGGCAGAATGTTGAACTATATTCGATATAGCTGCTTCTTTGTTTTGCTCAATATTATTAGAAACAGCTCTACTACTGTTATTATTACTAGTAGTAGTAGTAGTATTTGAGGAACTTATTAAAGATGAATCAACTCTATTCAATTTTGTCAATACCAAATTGCTCAAAGAGTTATTATCGATATTATTACTAATAATAATATTATTATTACTATTGGATTGCTTTAATAGATCAATAAGTAAACTTTCATTAGCCAATAAATGTTTAACTTTCATTTTCAAGTCGTCTATATCCTTTCTCATGGTCTGTAATTGAGATCCTTTCTTTGGAGTAAATTTAGGATCGATTTCACAGAACAAATCAAATTTCTTGCACCTTGTGCATGGTTCAGGATATTTTTTATTAGCATCACATTTAACTTTGTGTTGTCTGCAATGAGTGCATGACGTTACTGGTCTATGATTTAAACCTATTGGACTAGCTGTTATCGACTGCCTAGATTTCAAATTGTCTGTATTTATAGCATCAGACAGATTCTTTTCTAATATTGAGGTAGTATTAGTTGTTGTAATTGCAGGCATAATTTCTCTATTTGCATTATTGGATGGATCCAGTTTTTGTCTTTTGTTTTTCAAAGGATTTATATCATTATGATTAATAATATTGGATATGCTGCTCTGTCTATTATTTTTATTAGTATTGTTCATGTTTCCAGTTTATTCCTTTATTTCCTTGATTTGTATATTTTATTTTTATTTTTATTTTTTTATTTTTATGTGGTCCCATTAAATAAGAATTATAGTATTCTTATATTGCATTGAATTGTATCTCTTATTAAACATATACGTATATGTGTATATATTTACCTATGAATACAACGCCAATTCAAATAGAACGCACCTGAAGTGAAAAAGAAAATAAAAAAAGGAAGAAAGAAGAGAAGAGAATCTAATTGCACCAAAATTGTGAATATCTTAGAAACTATATCTTCATGCTAAGTTATAACCTTCCAATTATTTATTCATCACCAAAAACTTGCCTTTAATATTAAATACAGGTATATATACATAAAACAAAATTAAGGAAAAAAAAAAAATGAAAAATGAAATAATTGAAATATAAAACAAAACACAAATGGAAAACACTACGTTTATATATATACGAGAAGAACTGGATTGAGATTAAAATTGAATATGAAAGGAATCAAATGTTAATGTCTACTAGTTTGCCCTACGACAAATTGGAAACCGAAAAATACGTCAAGATATACTAAATGAGATCTAAGATTACATACATTGCCTCTCCCCTCCTCGTTTCCTGTTATTCGTATATAAATGCATACTTCTAGTTATACATCTATATAGATATATTATCTGTATATATTATCTATATATATATATATATATATACTACGTTCTGTATATTTACACTATTTTGCCCCCGCCCGCCACAAAATACCGTGGTCTCTTTGTGTTTATAAATAAACAAAGAAGTAACGACACAAAAAAAAATGGAATAAAAAAAAACAAAGAAAAAAAAAATTTTATTGATTTATTTAAAATAACTACATTAAATACTGTAAATATTAAAAGTGGATGGGATTGTGACATATAACATTATAACATCTTGAAATTCATATACTGTAATATTAATATAACAAAATAACATACATAGAGTTACATCGGTTGGGAAACTTAACTGGAACTTATTTATTCATTCTTCGGATATCCCAAATTTACACCAATTATTTACATATATATATATCTTCCCATATTGAGTAGCTTAAAACATCATTATAATTAATATTCTTTTCATCTATTCCTTTTTTTTTTATTATTTTTTATTATTATTATTTTTACCATAATCGAACCTATTATTATGAAAAGAAGAACTACAATAGCTAATAGTAGAAATTTATCTAACTCTTCTCTTTCATCAAAAAATGGAAATCCAAGATCTAAGACCTCACCTCCACTAACTACAAATAAATCGAAACAAACCAATAACAACAACAGTAATTCTGGCTCCAATATACAAGTATACGTACGTTGCAGATCAAGAAATCAAAGAGAGATAGATGAGAAGAGTAGTGTTGTCATATCCACTAGAGGCCACCAGGGGAAAGAAGTCATATTCTCGAATTCTTCTTCCCCATTATCCCATCAAAGGAAAACTTATTTCTTTGATCAAGTGTTTGGTGCAGAGAGTGATCAAGAGTTGGTCTTTAACACAACTGCTAAAAATTATATAGAAGAAATGTTACAAGGTTATAATTGTACAATCTTCGCATATGGTCAGACTGGTACTGGGAAAACTTACACAATGTCTGGTGATTTGAATATACTTGGTGATGTCACCTCTAAGGATAAAATTTTACTTGGTGAACACGCTGGAATTATACCAAGGGTACTTGTCGATTTGTTTCAAAGATTGGATAAAGAAAAGGGAAAATACACTGTTAAAATATCCTTTCTGGAACTTTATAATGAAAGATTGAAAGATTTGTTGTCTAATGATAATAATGGCGAGGAAGAATCCATTCGGATATTTGATAATAACTCTAATAATAATAATAATAACAATCTCAATGGCAACATAAATCTACCGACTTATAGCAATAAGAATTCAAATAAAAGACATAGCATATCCAACACTAACTTATCTTCCAATCAAAATTTGTCACATCTTAGATCCAAACCAGTTATCTCCAATGTTACATCCAATTTCGGCGATAACCAATCATCTATTATGGTTAAAGGTATGGATGAGATCTACATAAAATCTGCATTTGAAGGGCTACAATTATTAACCGAGGGTTCTTTGAAAAGAAAAGTGGCAGCTACCAAATGTAACGATTTATCATCTAGATCTCATACAATTTTCACTGTAACCACTAATATTGCTCAAGTTGACCCTACCTCTGGGGAACAATTTGTTAAGATTGGTAAATTAAATCTAGTTGATTTGGCAGGTAGTGAAAACATTAGTCGATCAGGTGCAGAAAATAAAAGAGCTCAAGAAGCTGGCTTGATCAATAAATCATTACTTACATTAGGAAGAGTTATAAATGCCTTGGTTGATCATTCACCACATATCCCATATAGAGAATCTAAATTGACAAGACTGTTACAGGATTCATTAGGTGGGAAGACAAAGACTTGTATTATAGCCACAATATCTCCCGCTAAGATATCAATGGAAGAAACTATAAGTACTCTAGAATACGCTACTAGAGCGAAGTCGATTAAAAATACACCACAAGTCAACCAATCTTTAACTAAAGATGCATCTTTGAGTACATATATTAATACAATAGAGAAATTACAGAATGATTTAAGAGCAAGTAGACAAAAGGAAGGTATCTATATTACACAGGATCAATACGATTTATATGAAAGTAACTCTATTTTGGTTGATGAACAAAAGATGAGGATACATAATATGGAAGAACAATTAGAAAGGTTTAAAAAGAAATATGTAGAACAAACTGAAATTAATAAAGAATTGGAACAGAAATGTAATAATTTGGACATTGAAAAACAATCTTTACAAAAGGATAAGTGTTCTCTGTTATCATTAATTGATGAATATTTACAGAATTGGGGACATTTATCTAATGAAATTACAACGATTCACGAGAATAATATAACTTTATTAAAAGAAATTAACATGGAAAGAAATGATTTATGTTCTAATTTTAATGATAACATTGAAGAAAGAAGGCAGATATCTACCCGGATTTCGGAACAAACGGATTTGTTGAAGAAACTTCAAAATACGGTAAAAGACTATAATGACAGATTCGAAACTGTACTTAAAGGCGTTAATGGAGAATTGGATGCTAGAACCAAACAATTTGAAACGGATACTTTAAAAGTTTTGGACAGAATCGATATGGACAGCATTATGACTTCAGTGGAACGAATGGAAACTTCTCTTGAATCTTGTTTTAAACAGTTGGCAGAGCCAAGAGATTCACTAATCCAACCTATATATACAACACATAGAGCTATTGTTGAGAATTGTTTATCTGATTTAAAAAAATTCTGCAAAGAATTAGAAGCTAAACATATAAGTTCAATGACTGCACTATCTTCTGCAGTAAATGATAATTATAATTCACTTGAATCTATGGTTAGTGACCAAAATAATTCCACTTCAGATTTGATCAACAAGAAGATACAATATATCCAGTCTCTTGAAAAACAACTTCATCAGGAAAGGCAAGCATCTATCAACATGCAAAAACATATTCAATCATTACAAGATTATATTTCAAAGGATATACATGAAAAGAGAAAAGCTATGTTTGAAGATATGTCCCGTATATTTAAAGTATTAGAAAGACAACAGATAGAATTAGATCAGAATATTTATGAAAAATCGATTTATGCTTTTAATGACTATAGTAAAGATACAGAGGCACTGACAAAAAAGGCTTTTAGTGACCTAACAATAGGTTCCATCGAATGTATGGAGGAAATACAATCACTGAATAGACAATCCAACGAAAAAGTTTTAACAGTTATTAAACAAAAATATGATACAGATAAAGAACTAATTGACAACAGTTTATTAGCAAATGATATTTTGGAATTAGTTAAAAAGCTTGAATATCATTGTAGCGAAGAAACATCAGCGAAATTAAGAAGTATTATAGATTCTACTGATTCAACTATTTCGTCAAACATCGAGAAAGCTAATGCTGAAATAATACAGATTATAAAAAATATATCTATTAATATTTCTGATGTTTCTAACGCTAATAAATTGCAAATTTCAAATATGTCATCTCATATTAAAGATTTATGTGAATATATTTTAAAATCGTATCGTAGTAATTTATTACAAATATCAACAACACAGAATGATATACTATCTGATTATTACAATAATTTGAAGAAAATTTCAGATGAACTAATATCGCTTATGGATTACAGTAATAATTGCCAAGAAATAAAACCTTTAGTGGATGTAGAAAATCGTGTTCAAAAAATTCTTCCAACTTTTACTCAACCTAAAAATTATGAAATATATAAGGACCTGAAACAACAAGAACATTGTCTTGCAACGTTGAATAATGATATTAAAGGAGAAACATCACCAAAACCTTCCACGTACACAATGACGAGCCCAAGCACTCCTGTCCCAGTACCAGACCAACCATTGCCAAAGGTACTAGTGCCGAAAAGTATTAATTCAACCAGTAAACGTACGTACATTTCACCTACTCTACTGAAGGAGAAAGGTACAGAAAACAAGGGAGAAAATAATCTTAAGAGAAAATTTAGTTCAGTACTAAACCAAGATAATGAAGGAAAAGAGTTAGAAGAGGACACTAACAAAAAGACAGCATTATAACCACAAGTAGTAAACTCTCGTAAAACCAAAAAAAACTAAAAGATACGCAAAATCGGTTTACATAAATGTATCAAAATTTGGTTTATATTTGCTTAGTGAATTATTTAGCAAATATATTTTTATAAATATAATAGCATGCCGCATACAAACATATTATTATTATTATTATTATTATTATTGTTGTTGTTGTTGTTGTTGTTGTTGTTGTTGTTATTATTATTATTATTTTATTTTATTTTTTTTTGTCTCGTAATCAGTAAAGTAATTGTTACATAATTATGCAATCTTTCTGGGAATTCTTATTTTCTTGATTAAGCTCTATAAACTTTTGCTTTTTGGAAAAAAATTTGTTGTTTTGACTAGATTTGGTTTGTTTTTGTAATAACTGTGGAATTTCTGCTGATGATGCAAACCTAAAATTATTACTACTTGAAGACTCAGAGACAGACGGAGCATATGTTTTTTGATTTACTTCGTTATCTAAATTAATAACATCATTCTTTGAAGTAGAGTGAGAAGGTACTGGACTTTGTATGTCTTGACCATCAACAGAGCCTACTAGTACAGTTGGAGAATCAAAAACAATATTTTTATTATGGAGATCATCATATTGTGTTTGTTTCTTTGGGTCACTGCCATTATTAATTTTGTTAGAGATGTAATTATTTGTGTTATTTGATTTCAATATAGGTGATTTACAATTAGACTTTGTTTTTTCGTGTACAATATTATTATCTCCATTACTACTAGACTGTTCATTTTTACCATATCTATTATTTTGTTTCTCATTAGATGTATAATCTGACTGTATCTTATCCTTTTCTTTTACTTCATTAGCTGAAACAATTTTCTTATCCTTTACTTCATTATCAGATATACTAAATAAATTTAGTGTACTAATACTTAGAGTTTTACGAGAATGTTTTTTATCTCTTATTTTATAATATTTTGATAAATTTTTAGGAGTCTCTATATTCCTCTTTTTCAATTTATTAATAGCTCTTTCATCATCATTTTTTGCTGCTTTTTCATACCATTTCCAAGCTGCAGTTTTGTCAACAGAACAGCCTTTCCCATGTTCATAAAAATAGCCTAAAGTAAATTGTGCTTTAGCATAACCCGCAACAGCAGCCTTATATGCCCATTGAAATGCTTCATTTTCGTCTTTAGCTAATACGGGTTCTGCACCTAATAAATACCATGCACATAAACCCAACATTGCTACTGGGTCTCCTCTTAATGCAGCTTGAGTATAGTAATGAACGGAGAGACTGATATCTTGGGGAAGAGTATCATTCCCCGTTTCATATATTTGTCCCAATAATGTTGATGATGGTACATGGCCTAGATTAGCAGCTTCGATATATAATTCCATTGCATATTTTTCATCTGGAATAAGAATGTCCAAGAACCCAACTTCATAGATTCGAGCCAATTCATAAGGGGCTGCTGCAGTCAATTCAGTTGCCTTTGCAGCTGCCCTTGATAACCATTTGATACCATTTTGTTTCGTATTCACATCAGTTGGTAGACCCATCTTACCATAGAAAGAATATAAACCTAATTTAAACATAGCAGAGGGGTGGTTTCTTGAAGCAGCAAACTTTAAAAAATTTAATGCTTTTCTTGAATCACTTGTAGTACCAATTCCTTCTTCATAACAATGCGCAGTTCTATATGCACTTTCGACATGCCCATGTTTAGCGGCTGTTTGAAACAAACTAAAAGCCTCTTTATTTTCAACTTTACCGAAGACACCAGATGAATACGAATCTGCCAATAGATACTGAGCATCTGTATAACCTTTAACACTTAATTTTTTCAAATAATGTTTTGACTCCTTAAGAAATAATTTTTTGATCTCTTCCTCCTCTTTAATTTTCTCAGGAAATGACATGGATACACTTGAATCTGAATTTGGGGTTAATGCAGTTTGTAACAAATATTGTGCAAACTCAAACAACATTCTGGGATCCTTTGATTTTCTAACACTTTCTTTATACATTTCTATTGTCTTTAATCTTGGTACTAGAGATGCATCATTTTCTCCACCTAGGTATTTTTTAATCATTTGATGTGACATATCTGCAACAGATTCATTAGTCGAAGTCAATTGGGCTTCACTGTTAGTGTTCAGTAAATATAAATGAGAAAGATCGACTGATTGAGACTTTTTCCTTAATGACCTTAAGTTAACAGAGGCCGTTGACATGTTATTTTTAATATTCATTTTACGAGGATTATTCAAATTTGTCGTTGAAGCCGCAATAATCGTATGCGTAGTAGGAAGGGATGCTGAACTACTAGCTTTAGGTAATTCAGGACAATTCAGATATGTAGAATCTCGTATCTTCTTAGGTTTTATTTTAAATAAAGATATGTCATCTCTGTTATTAGAATTAAGTAAAGAACTTTCTAAAGATGTAATGGTTCTAGTGTTTCGCATAGGTATGCTCTGGCTTTTCGAATAGACATAATTATTCATATTATTGTTATTAATAGCATCATCGTTATGGGGAAGATTATCTTGAGTAGTAACTTTATCTAACATACTATTTGTTTCAACAGTTTCAGAGGATAATCCTAATCCTAGACTTTCTATGGAGTCTTTCAATTTTGCAAAATTATTTATTGTAGGATCATTTATTCTTATAACATTTTGACTCATCTGTGAGTCTTCGTTGTAAACAGTAATATTTGGTTGTGAATTTATCTTACCTTGGAAAAGTTTTTTATATGGCTGTACTTTACCAACCTCATCATCTTCTGATACAAGAGACATTATTTATTTAACCGACAAAATAAAAAAGAAAAAAATAACAATATAACCTTAACTTAAGATTAATATTTTAGAGGATAGTTGATTTCAAAAATCGCACTTCGTTTCCTTTACTCTCTTTTCATGTATATCTTTCCTTAGTGTTTCTATTTACCATTATAAGTTTATCATTACAAATATCAATATTAAAATACTGATTATACATGACTTTTATTTAATTATGTTTCTATTTTTAAATTTCTCGTTTTCAATAAAAACTTTTCGCCTTTATTATTTGATAGAGGAAAAAAAAAAAACGCTCGATGAGATTGAAGAAATAGAGAAGAAGGAAAAGAAGATCATACAACATTAGAATAACTTGTATTCATTAAATAATGTCAAGAACAAGAACTTTTTGGTACCTAGTATCAACCTTCTTGGATCATATTCAAGAGATAGTTTTTATTAAGATTAAAATAAAAGCCAGAACAAATACAGAAAAAAACGCGCAAACATATTCAGGGAGTCACATAGGGTATAGTTGTCCAATATGAAATCCCAAAATAATAGAAAAAGTCTAATGGCACCACAGAATCAATTAAACACACACAATTATACTTTATCCCATTCAGCCGTATCTTTACTTGGAGCTCCTTTATTGAATAATAATATTAATAATAGGGATAGTCTTTTCAATTATCACTTCAACGATACAGGTAGCAATGATATTGATCCTTATTTAATAAAACATATGTCATCCAGTATTAGGACTATGTCAATTGATGAATCTACAAACATGTCGTCTAACTGTATTCGTAAAGATATAATATCCAATAATAATACTTTACAAATTGCGCAAGAGATATTAGATGGAACATATAATGCGATATCCTATAAAGAATACGCCAATTTTTTAGGTGCGAAGACGAATCATGATATATTAGTAAATTTTGTTAAACTATTAAATCCGTTACCATATTCATTATTATCTGTGCTTAATAAATTATCTAATAGTCTTTATTTAATTGCAGAATCTCAAAATATGGATAAAATATTAGAAGAAGTAAGTAAGCAGTGGGTAGAAGCATATCCCAAAAATAAATGGGGAGATAGATACCAAATATGTCATATAGTATTATTTTCCTTATTAATATTAAATTCAGATTTGCATAATGAAGAGAATAAGGTTAATCAAAATTATAATAAATTTTCATGTGAGGAATTTATCGATAATACTATATCAACTATTGAAATTGAATTAAATAAATCAAAGGATGATAATTTTGTTATAATTAACAATTTTGATGAAATTAAAGTTGACTTAACAAGTGAATTAGTATCATATTATGAATCCTTAAAACATAGTGCATTACCTGTTTTAAAAATACGTTCAAATGAAGATTATATCAACAGTTCAACAGATAATAAAAGTTATATAACATCAAAAAGGAATCATATTAAGAGGACAACTTCTAATGTGAGTACTTTGACTAGAAATACATCTCTATCTTTATTTGAAAAGAAATCTGTACATACCATAAATTCTCAGTTAGATTCACAAATCCACGACTTTGATAAGAACAAAGTTAAGCATTTACGAGAACAGAACTTTAATTTATTATATTTTAAAGAACTATTCGACGATCAATTAATTCAGAAAAGATGTCCAGTTTGGATAATGGATACTATTTTATACATATATGAAGATAGTTATAAAATGTTAAAATTATTTAAAGGACAATTAAGTGGTGGGATAGACTACTATTCTAATAATCATGAAAATGGATTAAATTATAGTGACAGTAATATTGAAAATAATTTAAATTCTTCTAAAAGTAAATCATCATTTTTATTAAAATGGTTAAAGAAACAACAAATGTTTAAACAACATCATCTTTCTAATAATTACTCAAAACACAATCAAACAGCCTTTTTAGAACCCGAATTAAAATGGCTAAAACTTAGAATCAAAATAAGTGAAGGTAGACTTTTTATTTATAAAGACAACAAAGAAAGAGAAAATGAAGGGGAAATACACAAAGATAAGAACTATAGAAAGAAAGACTATTTTATAATAAATTTATTTGATTGTACAGCAGAATTATTACAAACGAATATAGTTATTGGCAAACAAAATGGTTCATCAAATGCAAATAATATTAGCTATAACATTAATATTAATATTCCATACAACGGTGTGGATCATCAAAATATAATTAACAACAACAATAACAATAATAATAAGACAATTATATTGCAATTCCGTACTAAAAATAAAGATAAAGCATATTATGTCGTCAAATGTATAAATTTTTGGGCATCTAGAATAAGTTCAATACCAGATTCACAATTTGAGCTTGTCTCGAATGAAGAGTATGGATGGAGTAATAAAATTTTATCATCATTGTCTTTACTCCCAGAGCATGATATCACCAAATTAAACGAAATTAATATATCTGAATGGAAACCATTATTATCTACGTCAGATATATTTGATATGGACGAAGAGGAAGAAGAGCTACAAGATGAAAAAAGTTATTTAATGGCAGGGAATAATCAAAAATTAGAGGAAAAATTGTGTGAATTAAAAGGCTTTATTAATAGATTAGATGAATTGATTGATGAGCATAATCAGATTAAACCTAGCATCATCGAGATTTGGAACGAAACTAAACAGTTTGATAAAGTGATGAATAATTGGAACAATAAATATTTATTTTTAAATAATCAATATCAACGGCAATTGATTTATTATAAAACATTAAATGAATCCTATTCCAAATATTGTGTTTCAATGAGATCAGATAGTCACTAGAAAAGATAGGTAATCATATAGATATAATTATATAATTTCAATATTTACAGGAAGAAAAACACATCGAATATATATATATATATATTTAAGATTTATTTGGTATGGAATCATCATTATTACCAGTAATGGTAGTAGTATTTTTATTTTTTTTAGCTAATTGTCTTGCTAAGATAATTTTTAATATTTTATCTTCTTCCTCCTCATCAAATTGTTTCCATTTGGAATCTAATATATCTCTTTTCTCTTTATTTTTCAAAATAGCATGTTTTTTAGCTTGGAAGGAAGCTTTCTTCAAACATTCTGTTAACGCATCTTTTTCATTATTGCAGATACCAAACATTCTCTTATAAAATTGTTTTTGATGGCATTTATTTAATGCTTCGATAAATTCATGGCATGCTATATTTAAAAGTGTGATAAATAAATAAGATTTATAAAATGTTTGTTAAAAAATCAGCATGTAGTTAGTATACTATTTAGATATAAAAAGTACTATATATATCAACATGTTTGTTTTCTTCATTCATTAACTAAGACTTCAACTGGAAAAAAAAATAATGATAATAATAAGTGTTCATACATACATATAAATCTTTCGGATTCTAATTGTGGATGCATAGTGTATGAGTAATGAGGTAAAGCTAGGGAAGTATTTTATTGATTTATTTATTTATCTCAATAATGTTGCAGTATTGTTAATAATTCAAACCCCAGACATAAAATAATATAATTTTAACTTGAGTTGCTATTATTCACACTGTTTAAATGGATATATGCCAAGTAAATGTATAGTATATATATATTTCTGGGCCTTTGTGTTGTGAGAGTCAAAACAGAGATATTAGAGGTAAAAAATCTAAAGGAGGTGAAAGTAAATTTTATTTTTATTTTCTTGCTTATTTCGATTTTCTCCCTTTTTGATTGCATTTATTTTTTTTTTCCCTCTTGGAAATTATCTGAAAATAGAGAAACGAAAGGAGAGTAATTAATACATTATATGTATTAATTAGAGAGAATATATACTCAATGGCTTTGAAATATTTGGGAAAAATCGAATAAATCTGCTAAAAGATAAAATAATATTAGTGAGAATAAAAAAATCTTAAAAGTAAGCTGTCAATAGAACATATCACTTTTAATAACAATGGATTTAGTCTATAAAGAAAGAAGGAAGCAACAAATGTTGAGGTTCTTTGGAGCCACTGCATTCACTTTAATATCATTAAGGTTTACAATGAGACTTTTAACAACAAAAGTAACAAAAAACTCAATTTTTGAACTTAATAAAAATCGATGTATGTTTCAATCATTTTTTCCTCCTTTTACTGCATACAATGTTATGTGTATATTATACTAACATTATCATTATTATTATGATTATATTTTTAGTTTACCTCAGATAAACCATCATACTTCCAATTCAATCATAAAATACCAAGTGAATTAACCACAAAATATAAAAATAGTGATATTAAAAACGATTTAGGGTCTAGGAATGAACCCGGAATGGTCTCTATTGTAGCAGGTACATTTGGTATTGCTAGTGGTTTACTTTTGATGGGTATTACCGGAACCCTTTGGATATCAAATGTTTCAACTTTGGATGAATGGTTGCAACAATATAGAACGTGATAATCTCTGATAATATTCTCTATTCACTATAACCATATATATTAATATTTCTGTGTATGTTTGTATAAACTAAATTACTAATATTACTGATACACACCGTCAAATATATATATAACAAAGGTGTATGTGTGTTTTCGGATTGCATACTCTATAAATATGTACAATTGATAATTCAGAAGATATTACTAGATTTTTGTCTTTTACTACTGTTTCCTTCTATGGTGCCAAAACTTATTTGTTTAGTTATGGTGATTTAAATGCGGAAATGGAAGCATTTTGCGAAGATCAAAAAGGATTTACTTGAGGAGAAGAAGGGGAAAAGAAAAAATTATGAAAAACTTTGGAAAGAGAAACCTTTAATAAACAAAAAAGCAGACACAAATCCTTTCATCAACATCTTTACTCTCTTCTTCATCGTATGATCGTCGTTCAACTTCTAGGAGTATTACTAATAAAATAAATCAAATATAAAATTTATGTCCTTTCCAGATATGCTTGGATCTAATGTTGTGGAGAATGGTGATGATGATACAAAACCACGCAACACGTTTTCTGGTGGTACAAAATCTAGTTTATAGATTACTGATTCCAATAATAATAAAAGGGACCTAACCGCTTTAATGAGAGATCTTTTGGAAAAGGCAAAAAGAAATGGTGAGCAGATGAATAATCTTCAATCTTCTAATGCAATTGGTAAAACATGGTTCAAAATGATCATTTGTTGGGGAAGGGATATCGTCTTGGATCTATTGTCAATTGACCAAGTGAAGTTGTAGAAGATTTTTTTTTTTTTTTTGACTCAAATGGTAATAACGTGAGTACCGAAAAAGTGACAAGAGAAATCACATTTTGGAAAGATTAGTTTCGGGTTGGTTCAGAGGGTAAACTGTACATGTATGATGACCCAGCTAATGAGTTTTACTTAAAGGAATTGAATCAAGATAGAGCTCCCTTGAAATTAATGGATGTTAAATTTGGCCAAGAAGTAGAATTTAATGTGTTTAAGAAATTAAATGAAAATTATAAATCCCCAAAGAGAAAATTAGTTGGATTCTATGGGAAGGATCAAAGATTGGGATCTCCTATTCTTGGTGATACTATACTAACATTATATATCAATAATGACAATTATAATGATACTAGTAACTTAAAAGAAAGTGATATTCCACAAATACACACTGACATGAATATATAAATCAGATATGCCACAGGGAAAAGAGAAGTTTTCCATTGTAATTATACAGATAAAGTGAGTTCATTATATAAAAATGTTAAACCAAAAACAGATGATCCAAGTAGAAATTTTAACATCGAATTATGCTTTCCCATGAAACAGATTGAAAATATGGATCAAATTTTATTAGAAGCAGATTTACAGAATTCTGTAATAGTACAAAGATGGGTATGAAATTTATTTGTTTCTTCCGTATGTAAATTTATTAGGTCCTTATAATCTCACAGTTGTACACATATCCTTACAATTCGTCATATTTTAGGTTTATTCATTTCAATGCATTTAATACGAAAAAAAAGTAATAAATGTACATCTACATACATTATATGCATATATATATGTATGTATTTTAACTATACAAATTAATATAATTTCAATTCACCAGTTATTTGATCTAATACAGCCTTTGGAGCTGGCCCAAGACCAAGAACAGTAGCACTTCCTGCAGCGATTTGTGTTCTTCCAGCATCATGAATAACAATAGCATTTACACCTAAAGATATAGCTTTTGCGTATAATTCATCCATGACATCTTTATTTGGACATTTTAAAGTGATCTTTGCTTGTCCTCCTCTTAACCATCTATTTACCATAGTAGGGTTGTATGAACTACGGGATGGATCAGTAGCAATCATTCTATAACAACCTAATGCCGCATGACAACATTGTGCTGCAATTTTACCCTTTTGCATACCTAAATCCTGGCGAATAACTAATGCCATTCTAACTTCACCAGGAACATCATTCAAGGAAAGTGAGTCAATTTCGTATTCTTCGTCACTCTCATAATCATCTTCTATGTCAGTATTGCTCTCTTTTTCTTTTTTCTTTTGTGTTATAGTTATTTGTTTATTGTTATCTTTCTTTTCTAATGGAATAGATTGACCAATATAGTATCCTGTAGCCAAAGATAATGTCACAATTGTGAATAAAAGAGGGAAATTTGTACCCATTATTATTAAAAAAAATTCAATTAATTATTTAACAATACTATGATTTTTTTTTAGGCTTCCTATCTACTTTAAACTCAATTGAATTCTTTTAATTAATGTAACTGGGTTTAAGAAATTACCTAGTTAACTTTTTATATTATACAAGTATTCAACTCTTCAAAAAATGAACAAAGGCATAGCAAATTTTTTGCAATTGTTTTTTTTTTTTGATTTTTTTACTTTTCTCACTTTGATAATATCCAAAATAAGAAACATCTTCCCTCTTTGGCAATACTAAATTAAATAGGAAATATACTTCCAAAAGAAGTAATTTACGGTCACAAAAATGAGGGGGAAAAAAGGGGTTCAAAAAACTCCGAAATTTTTGACAAAAAAAAAAAAAAGAAAAGAGTTCTTTTTATTTCTGCATTTATTATAATAATTTTAAAGCAATTACAAATTTTATAAAATATACTTACTTGGTAAAGTGGTATATATAAATATGTCTTTCTGACTAGCAAACTTACAGATTCTCTACCAGAATAACATTTTAGTGTAACTAAGTGAAACGTTTACTTTCTCTTTTTTTACTGTTCTGTTTTTTTTTTTTTTTAAGAAAAAAAACACAGTAACATTTAGTTGATCAATTCACATTACAATTAAGTAAAGAATTGATTTGGATTACAGAAAAGTATAACTGTTAAAAATATTCGACATCAAGGAAAACAAAAAAAATACATGGGACAAATACTTTCTACTCCTGTAATAGACAAAGAATGTCATCAAGGTACTGATAGTTTTACGTCATTTGGAATATGTTCGATGCAAGGATGGAGGATGTCAATGGAGGATTCTCATGTTGCAGAATTGAATATTTGGGAAACTAATGGGTCACCAGACGACCCTATAGTCGGTGAGGGTTTATTTTCTGATCATTTAGCAATGTACTCTGTATTTGATGGACATGGGGGTTCTGCAGTTGCAAATTTTTGTCGTTCACAATTTGCTAAAATCTTCAGAGAGCATTTGCTAAATTCTATTAACAATTATTACACAAATTCAAATATTAAACCTCATCCTATTTCTTCTTCTTTGTTAAAAAAAATTTTAATTGAATCAATTAAAAACACTTTTCAAATCACTGACCAAGAAATTTTGAGTGATCAAAATTTGTACAATGATCACAGTGGATCTACCTGTAGTTGTGTTTTAATTTCCAAAAAATTAGGAACTATAATATGTGCAAATGCTGGTGATAGTCGTTCAGTTTTAGCTCTCGATGGTGTAGCCAAAACGTTGTCTTTTGATCATAAACCAAGCTTAATGAATGAACAATCACGTATCGTGGCCGCCAATGGATTTGTGGAAACGGATCGTGTCAATGGAAATCTGGCTTTATCTAGAGCTATTGGTGATTTTGAATTCAAAACAAATGAAAATGTTTCGACGGAAGAACAAATAGTCACTTCTTTTCCAGATATTTTAATACATAAAATAGATTACTCAAAAGACGATTTTATTATTATTGCATGCGATGGGATTTGGGAATGTTTAACATCTCAAGACTGTGTCAATATGGTGTACCGTGGAATAATATCGACTGAAACAAACACTTTAAATGATATCGCATCGAAAATATTGGATATCTGCTGTGCTCCAAATACTGAAGAGAATGAAATTGGCTGTGATAATATGTCAATAATAATTGTAGCGTTATTACAAAATGGAGAATCTGAAAAAGAATGGTTTGAAAGAATTAAACAAAAACATTTTTTACAAAAAATTTTAAAAGAAAATAACAGTAATGTCAAAAGTAAAAATGCCATTGTTATAGAGAACCTAAAAAGTAGTGAGAAGATTAGCAATGGGAATTCGAGGTTCAACATACCTACTTTTGAATCAATGAGAAGAACAGTATACAGTACTTTTGATTTTGATGTAGTTAATGGCAATAATAATTCAAATTCTGTTACTTTCACTGAAAATGAAAGTAACATTTTCAGTATTACCACAAAATCAAAGGAAGATAAATTAGTGAATGAGAAAAAATTAAACAATTCTATATCTACCAATACTTCCGTTAAAGAAAAAAATGAGATTAATAAAAATTCTGATGATCAACAACAGACAGAGTCTACTAATAGCTATAGCGTAATTAATTTTAATTCTTTAAAACAATTATTAGAAGCTGGTGTACATATTAATTGTCAAAATAATGATAATGGAATTTCACAGACGTCTAATCAATCTACCATAGTGAATTTTCTTACTTCTTTAAGTGAGGCGGTTGCAGGTGAGACAGAACATTTTGAATCAGATGAAGTTCAAGAGAAGAGAGAGATACAAGAGGAGGGCGAAAGAAACTAGTAAGTTTTTAAGTTGCTGTTGTTCAGAGTTGTAAGCAAATGGATTAGTGAAAAAAGTATCAAAATCATATTAAAGTAGGTAGCAAATTAATTTTTTCCTTCATTCATACATGTTTTAACTGTTTTTCTTGTCGAACTAAATACTTAGATAATTATGCATAAAAAACAGTGGCTCTTAGTTACTTTTTATTTTTTTTTCCCTACATAATATATCATTTTATTCTTCCCAAATATTGCTTGCGGTTTTACTTGCTGTTTCAAATACTTTTCCTAAAGATATATATTTAATATTGGATACGCCTTTTGCGATATTTATTATTTAAGGATGATTCAAGCCTTCAATTATATAATCATTCCTTTCTTCTCTATGGTAGTAGTCATCCTGTCATCAGTTAATTCTTTATTGTTGTGATATAAAAATGTATTATAATCACGTGATAAGATGTTTGGAAAATTTTTCAGTTATGAAAATTTTATATAAAAACCAAAGTCGAGAAATGTTATTTTATTTATAAAATCTGTACATACTTTGTCACCTATATAGAAGAAGGGTGAGGGGTATTATTATCCTCTCCTAGGGAAATCATGGCACATTATAAGGCCTCATAAGGTGATCAATAATACACTACAGTCTATGAATGTGCATCCTCTGTCTAGATTTAAAATATCCTTCTATGCTATAAAGGATTTTTAATTTTCATGTGAATTTATTAATACACAAGTCTAAGGTATATTTTGCAACATTTATCACATGTACCTGATTTTTTTTTTAGCTGATTTAATTCTTTTTGATATGCAAATTTGAATAAGTGTTTTGAGTCATTATTAGTGTTTTTATTATAGTATCCCGACAGTTTTTTGAGTGGGAGACACTATTCAATTCATTTGATCTCTGATTAGCACGAATATTACTTATTTTGTATTCTTTTGAGAATTTTGTTAAATATTCTTCAGCTTTTTTTGCTAGTTTTGAAACATCTGTGTTTTTCTTACTAGATGGTTTCGTAATTTTAGCATCTGTATTTTTACCACCCAACATAGTGTCTTTTTGTGGATTAGCAGAGATGGAATAGAGGAATTAGATGAAGTTGTACCACTCAACAGAGTGTGCTCTATTGGCTTAGATTAAATGAGCGAAGTAGATCTTATAGAGTCATTGTCATTATTACTTTATTTTCTGATGTATAGTCATCAGATTCATAATTGGAGTTCGTATGCATGATAGAATCAATTAGATTGTCCACTTCTACAAGAGTGTCATTGTTTTCAGGGGAAGGTTCAACTGATGGTAGTGCGGCAGGATGTGATGGTGATTGGTTCTCAGTAAAAATATCAATTTTGTCTGGAAATGATGTTGTGGATTCAGTAGAAGAATCTGTAGGTGAGATAATGTTTGGTTCAGATTCTGGTTCAATGTTCTCGGGATAATCGTGGGTGGCAATTAGAGTGTTGAAGACTGTGGATTTTGCTGTGGAGCCTTTTGATGGTGAGCTTTTAGCAATGGAATAATTGGATGTGTCGACAACTTTTTTGGTGATAGTGTTGTATATTAAGTATCTATGGGATACTGTGGAAGGATTTAATGCCAACCCATCGTCACCACGAGGAGAAAGCTTGGATGTTGTTGATCTTTTGTGAATAATAACTTCTTGTCCAAAGGGAAGAATGGTACTCACATCAAGACCTGCAAGGCTGGCTTTTGCTCCTGATGAAGTTTTAATAGATGAGTTGAAAAATACATTACGCATGAGTGTGGCAAATTGAACAGCATAAAACCAAGTAGAATTTGGTAGGTTTGTAGCTTATAGAAGTGTTCGACAATCGTTTAAAAAAGTTAGATTAAATCGTTCTGCAACACCATTTGTTCGTGAATCACCAGCAGTAGTATAAATTAGGTTAATCCCTTTATCTTCGAAGAGTTTGGTTATCTGATCGTTTGTAAATTGTGAGCCACGATTCATTTGAAAAGATAAGATGTCGGCGTTGAACTGATTAGACATCATGTTAATGAATTTTGAAAAAATGCGAGTAATATTTTGTGAATCCTTGGAATATAGTGGAAATGTCCAGCGAAAACGAGTAGATTCATCGGTAAAGCTGATGAAATAGCAAGGTGTTCCGAGTGGTAGATGTGACATGGAACCAAAAATATCGGTGTGGATATACTCAAATGGGGTATATTCTTTTTGATATTTTATACAAGAACCTATAGTATGTTTGTGGCGAGTTGATTTTCCTTTCATGCAGGATGTAAATTGAAAGAAGTGAATACCAGACCAATCGACATCGGCTGATGTTATACCAGAAATCATGTTTCGATTAATGGTGGTTTTAATATCATGAGCATTAATATGTCCAAATAAATTGTGAAGAAAAGGTACGTTTAATTTGATAGCTAATTTGTTGATGCTGTATGAAGTAGATTGCTGATTACATGGTTGTAATATTGATCGAGGTATACACATGTACTTACCCACATTGATAATTGAAGAAAGAATGTTTTCCGACTTATCTAGCAGTTGACGATGACAAGTGTCAACTACAATACCGGCTTGTTCCAATTGGTATGTACTGATGAAGTTGTTGGATATGTCAGGAGCGTGAATAGCCCTGATAACATAAGGTTTGGGATGGGTTTGAAATTTTAGTGATATTATACCACTAGCAGCAGCAGGAATTGGTTTATCACTTATAGCAGTAAGAACAACATTTTCATCAGCGACGTTAGTTAAAAAAAATTTTCATTAATGACAGAGATTTCAGCTCCGGTGTCAAGAACGAGATAGTCCCTAAGATTGGCTGGAGAGTCAGTCTCTAAATTTTCACTAATATGAGGACCAAGATAAATGTTGGAAATCTGTATTTTTCTTGGGTTTTTTTTTTTTTTTGGTGGAAGTGGTGGGTTTGACAGACGAAGATGGAGGTGGTTGAGGCTTTGTTGGATATGAGTGTGGTTGACGACTATGGATGTTGATAATATCATGTAAAATGTCATTTAATGTGATGTTTTGGAAGTTGCGATTGCAATTGTCAACAATTATTTGATAAGGTCCATGTAACGATTGTATGATAGTATCACATAAAATTCTATCTGGAATAACAAGATTGTAGTTTTTTGCTTGTTGTATCATATTATTTATTCTTTTTTTAAACAACATAGGATAATACTTAGGATCGTAACGGATATGTTGTAATTGCCGATATAGTTTAATAGGAGTATTTCTTTTATTGTGTTTTATAAGAGCACATTGAATTAAATCAAAAAAAGATACATAGTTGTCCGATAGTGCGTTTTTAAACCACATAGGATATACTTTAGGATCAACATATAATCGAAATATGTTGATTACGTGTTGTTTTTTCTTCGTTGGTAATATTTGGCTGTGGTATATTATTTGTGTTTGGAATACTTTTAGAGAAGTTTATATCTCCTAAGGTAGTTTTGAACATTTTGTAAAAATTTGTGGAATTCTGATGGATCAGATAAACGATTTAAGGTAACTGTTGAAATTGGTGTACTAGAGTATGAAGAAATTGATTGGTAGTCAGATTCTTGTAAGGTGGGGGCACTTGAAGTAGATGGTGCAGAATTGGATTGTGCAGGAGTAGGTGGTGGTGGATAGTACAAGTGAGGAGGTGGGGGGAAGAAATAATATGGATTCATATTATGTTGATAACCCATTGAATAGAGAGGATATTGATACCCAGGTGGATAATAGTAGTATGAGTTTAAGGCATGTGGGTAACCCATAGGATAAGGTGGGTAGTGGTACCCATGTGGATATAATGGAGTACCTGGGTATGGATATGGATATGGATATGTGGAGGGAACAAAAGGAGGAGCTTGTGTGTTTTTACTAGCTTTGTTTGTGTTTTGTTTAGTTTGTTCATATGATCCCTGATTGCCTTGGATCGGAGTTACTGGTTCACTCTTTTTTTTGATCTCTGTAAACGCTTTATTACGAACGCTACCATCCTCTGAATGAAGAATATTAGGATACATGTTATTAGCGTCTAGTATCGTTCTTGTGAACAATGTTTAATATATTATTATAGCAATTAATATAGATAATTTTTTCCTCGATTTCTTAAAATGGAATAAACAAATATATAATTACTATAATAATATATTAAACATTGTTCATAAGAACGATCCTAGACACTAATAACATGTATCCTATGCTGGAATGGAAGATTCTAGAATAAAATATGATGAACCAATAAGATTTTAATAATAGATTATCCCTTGAGGATAAATATTCCAGCAAAAATATCTCATGGTAAATATATCATTAGTAAGATATTTTACCCCTTGATACTTAAATAGGATACTCCTAGTTTCTTAAAACGTTAAGATGATATTTTACCGATTACCCCTGATAAATACAGTGGCAAATAACATTGTACAATAATATTCGATACTCATTTCCAAACATATATAAGGAACATGAAGTAATCGATAATCTAAATTATTTCCTCACTCATTTTACACATTACATTTTTATGCTATTATACATTATTATCTTTTATATAACTTCTAGATCATCGAAGAACGATTATTGAAGAACGATAATTGAAGAATAACTATTGAACAAACCTCTTCAGTATATATAATACATATTAAAGCATAATATATATACAAATACATTTAAAGTTAAGAATGTTTATTAATAATAATATTAGTGACGGCGCTCATTCTTATCATCCTAATATTCTTCATCTGGAGGAATTTTCCTGAGACCGTACAAAATTAAAATCTTATTGATTCCTCATATTTTATTCTAGAACATTTCATTCCTACATAAATTAAAATAATTTAAAAGACACACTGTGAAATTACAATTATGCTTATATAGTTTTCAATTTATATATTGAAAAAATACATGCAAAAAACAATATTCTTCTTTGTTAATTTTTCTAAAATGAAAAATTTTAGAAAAAGAAAATAAAAATAAAAATAAATACACCTTAAAAAATTCGTGAAAATATGTAAAACAGAACTAAACATATGAATAATAAAAAAACAGAGAGAGAAGAAATGAGAAGAGACAATTAAATTTTTAAATAATTCAAGTTTTTGTTTTGTACATGAAACAATACCAAAACAGAATGTCCTTGACATTAACTATAAACGAAAACAAAAGCGCTTAGATATTTTCCATTTTGAAGAAGAAAATATGAAATTTTTTTGCCTAAGAATAGAGTTATTGTAAGAAGAAGTTCTTCTAATCCGATTGATAATAATATAAATTTCAGGAATACAAATAAATAACCTTTTTGAGATCAACAAGTCTAAAAATTTAATATTTTAGTTAAATATTTTATTAATACATAGTGCCTTTTCGTCAAGAAAATTTTCTTTTTATACATCTAAAAATCATCTTATATTTAGCTAATTATTAATAGTCAACATCGTTCTGAGAATAAAAACGCTGGAATGAAAGATTCTAGAAATATATAGAATAAATCAATAAGATTTTAACAATAGATTACCCCTTGATGATAGATCTTCCAGCAAAAGTTTCTCATAGTAAAATTATGATTGGTAAGATAATTTACCTCTTGTTATCCAAATAGAATATTATTAATTTCCTATTAAGTTAATGTGGTAAACTATCATTACCCCCTGAAATGAATACGGTGGCAAATTATTGTCAACTATAAGATTCGACGCTCATGTCCAAACATATATAAGGAACATGAAGTTGTCGATAATTCAAATTATTTTCCTCAGTACTTCTTATACATCATATATTTTATTTTACTTTATATTATCCTTTATATAATTTTTAAATCACCGAAGAACAAATATTGAAGAACACCTTCAGTATATAACACACATATAAAAATCAATACATACACAAAAATATATTTTAAGCTAAGAATGTTTACTAATAATAATATTAGTGACGGCGCTCATTCTTATCAAAAAATGCTGTTACACATCATTTTTTAAAAACTACCAATTAGAGACGAATTGTTTTTAATTTCGAATAACATAAAGAAAGGTATTTTAAAGGAACTACCTATTATTAATACCAAGGAAATAGGAAAAAAGGAAATTAAAAGAACTATTAACTTTTAGCAAAGAAAAATATAAATGAATTACAACGAAAGAAAACACACACACAAAAAAAAAGCTTTACTATAATTCAACAATAATTTCATCACGGTTGCTAAAATGAACAAAAGTTGTGGATACCATCGTGGGGAAAAGTATAAAGATTTAGTTAAAGATAAATAACCAGATCAACAATTTTTTTGAAGTATTGAGATGTTTTTTATATATCTTTTATAAAACATTAAATAAGAAAAGTTTATTCTTTAAAAACTACAAAATCTGTCATTTAACTCTTTAAAAATACACAAAAGAAACACACACAAATATAGGGGTACAATTTAGTATGGGTAATTGTAAAATCATCATTATTTTGCCCTTCAAAGAGACTGTAAACTTCGTTAACAATAATGATGCCACTTCTCTCTTCTTGCAAATTGACCTCTTCCCCTTAAGAGATTTCACTGTATTCAACAGGTTTATCGTCTTCATAAGCCTCTAGACTAACATTTTCCATACCATTAAGTATTTGACTGATATTTTTTTTCCTTCACTCTTTTTCATCCTCACCATAACTGTTTGTTTTGTTTTTCATTCTTAATTGTTCAATATCAAAGATTCCACTCTTTTATATATATTTATTATTTACTGTATTCGGAGTATTACTATGTGACTTAGGTTCCCTGAAGCAAAGATTCCAAATTGTCTCTTATACATTTCTGTTAAACCAAAAATGTAGATTAGTTGTATTTAATTTGTTCAAAATTTATAATTTCGTAATATTACAAGCATTTTCCATATGATCTGTCATAAAAATTATTATTAACTTAATTCGTTTATTAAAGATATCTTCATCAGGATTAGTTCTCTTAACGTTCTCAAAATTATCATCAGTTCCTACGGTGGAATTTGTAAGGTGTGTATTATTACATGGACACCACAAAAGAGACCAAAAACGTTGGTTTCCTAAATAAATTTTCAGGTTTTATGGCAAGTGTATTCTTAGTTTTCCAATTTTCCAATTATTATTCATCTCTTCTATATGGACTTACAACTATTTGCAATAATAACCTATTGTCTAGTCCTATCTTCCTTGTCAAAATAAAGAAGTACTTCCAAGTATTCTAATTCAATGATAATATCTGTAGGTACCTTTCCAAGAAGACCAAATAAATCTGTTAATGTAATAGATTTAATCCAGTGGTATCTTTTAAATTTAACAAAACGTTCTCTAAACATTGTATTCTCCAAATATATATATATATATAATTGAATCTATGTAAGATAATGGTTTTTTAGGTGTTCCATATCTGAATTCACTTTTTAGTGAATAAACAAGAAAAATCTATTAGTAGAAACCCAAAACTAAATCATCTATTAGTGGGTGAAATTAGAATACAACTTAAATTACAATTTGTTGACTTTAAGTTTTCCTTGGAAAAATAAACCACAAATTTCATTTCATTTTTATTACTATTATAAATATTAGTGTTGGTGTCTTTGATAGAATGATTGCTCGTTTTTGAATATTCATATAAAGCACAAAATATAAAAGGCTCTATTTCATAGTATAACATTTTAGATTTCAAAGGTACCACTGATAACAGATATAGATTTTTAGTAAAAGTCTTATTCTCTCTACCATCTATTTCAAAAATACTAATAGTTTCATCTCCATAAATTTCATTTGCAGGTAGTTTTTGTAAATTATAACGCAAATTTTTTTTTTTTTATTTTTAATATATTGGAAACCCCCAGGAATTATATTGTAAACATAACTGACAACTATATATCATCGGTTGTCCATTAATATATTAAAAAAACAGGTTTTGGATATAAAAATTTGATTTCGTGATAATAAACATATTTCACAATTGAGAGTTTAGATGACTTTTGAATAATAAGAAGTTCTTTAAAATTCTAAGGAAATGTTACTGTTATATTTGAGTTTATAAAACTAGAGCATGCTGGTTGTTCCAATAATTTATTAAATATCTTTCTCTCCTCTATTGAGAGTATAGTTACTGGACTAGCATGAAAATAACTTTTCTTTTTCAATGGGTATAAGGCATTAAAAGGAATCACTAAAGGATCTAATCGAAAAGAATTATCTTTATTTAAAAATGGTTCCAAATGAAAATCTGTACACAGGTTAGTTTGTTTGGTATCCTTTTCAGTTAGATATTCCTTTTTAGTCGTGTTCAGTAGCCTATTTAAATTTAAAAAAAAATTTAGAATCATATTTAATATTTATATTATTATTAAAAGTTTTATTTGATTGTTCTCCCGTTACAATTATTATTTCTATTTTCAATATCATATTTTCCGATTGTACATGGTTGGAAATATTTATTCAAATTTTTTGGTAAAACACAATTAACAGCACTGTATAGGAGTTTAATTCGAGATAAGTCATTATTTCTTTTTATCTGCTGAATAGAATGACTTGTCCTTTGAACTTTCTTTGTAGAAGATTTGCCTGTCTCATTTTCTTCATTATCAGATTGATATTCTGAGTTGTTTATCCTATTATATTTTCGTTGGATTATTTATTAATTTATTTGTTGTTTCTATATTTCAGAGCTTGTGACCTAACAATTAAATTCATCTAAAGAAAGACGAAAAAATTTCCTTTAAATGGATGTTGAAAATTGCAGAACATTTTTTTTTTCTGTTACTAGCATTTTCACCATATGGAGTTTTTTTAGTTATTAAATAAAACATTGACTATATAAAGAAAATCATTTATAAAAAAGGAAAATTGGTAAATACAGAATAAAAAAAAATTTAAATTAAACCAAAATAAATCAAATTAGAGTAAAACTGCATATACCTGATAAACAATTATTTTTGTACATTACATCATCTTTATTTAGATTGTCATTACCATGATCATTAACATTACTAAAACATATAGACATTTCAGACATTAGAAATTAGTGACAGAAGAAAAATAATTAGTGTGTGTAAGAGATAAAAAGATTGAAGGAAAAAGAAAACTGTCTTGTGTTACTTAATTGATTTTTTTCCCCCTTTTCTTTGTTTATCAATATTTAGGTAGGTTATGGATAGAACTGTATATCATACCATTGATATTTTTTTTATCATGAATCATTTAAATGGATTCATTTACCAAATATTGTTTTTCTTAGAATCTTGAATATCCAATCCACTCAAAGATCTGGCCAAATGGTTATCTAACTCAGTGCTATCTAAAGCTCCAGATTTACTTAATGATCTATATAAGATATCCGCATTAGCAATACTGGTATTTGTATTATCTCTGTTATTTATGAATTGATTGTTCCCAGTACCGTTATTATTACCAAAGAGAGTGTCCTCTTGATATGACTGAATTGAGAAAATTGAATGAACAGAACTATTAGTGTTCTGTGGGACTAATGGCTTATGAATTGAGTCATTCAGTAACAAATTTGTGTTGCTTGAATTACTATACAATGAAGAGGTTAATCTGTTACTATTTGTAATATTGTTGTTACTATTTGCTAATGGAGACCCAACTAATGAAGTAATAGGGTTAACCAAAGGTGAGTTTGCGTTAGTTGTGGCAACGTTATTAGTAGGTGAAAGTGTGGAGTTTCTTAATAGAGGATTTGAAGCATTAATAGTTTGATGATGATTTGAATAACCAGATGGAACTCTTGATGATGGAGTCAAAGCCACTTGTTGTCTAATAAAGGTTTGTTGCTGTTGTGGAGATTGAATATGTTGAGATAAGATAGGTTGTGGGTGTTGAAGTGGTTCTGGAGATGTTGTATTATTTGAAATAGTCGAAGACCCGTTAAGGTTGTTGTTGCTACCATTACTATTGTTATAAATTGAATTCAACAGATTAGCACTATTAGTATTACTATTAGAGACGTTACCAAATGAGTGCTGAGCTAATAATTGTGAGCCCTGTGATGCTTTTGCAGTATTTAAAATACTGTTAGTTCCATTTGAAGCACTATTATTGTTATTACTATTATTGTTCAAACCCATACTAATCGAAGAGGCATGGGCTTGTAATAAACTTGTATAAGAATGAGATCTATTCAATGAACCACCAGTAGATGTAGGTTGTAAGGTAGGATTCTGATTAATGTAATTAGGTTGAACCTGTTGTAAATGTTTTTGTAAATTAACCTGGTCCAAAATATTACCTTGGCCATTACCGGTATTATTATTATGAAGATTTTTTCTTCTAATAATAACAAACCTTGAATCATAGACTTCCATCAAGTTTAAGAATGAACATAATACGTTAATGATACGCTTATGATTTGCTGATAATCCCACCGGATATGCCAATTCATAATATAATCTTTCTCTATCCTTAAATAATAATAATTGAGAATAAATCTCTAGAGTATCAGGATCATTAAAATCTAATTGTTGTGGAGGGATAGGAACGTTACTTGAAGAAGGCAATGGTGCATAATATCTCTCCGTTGGTGAATTAATATTGTTAGGATTGCTATACAATGAATTTGCAGTATGTTGTGCAACCAACAAAGGTTGTTGTTGTTGTTGTTGGGATTGTTGAAGCATATTATTTTGAATTGGCCCTCCCATAAATTGATTAGATAATTGTGGGTTAGTGATATTAGTAAATGTTGAGGTTGAGTTCACAATAGGTGATGCAAGATTCATACTATTGTTTGTTAGAAGACTATTAGAATTAGTATTTGAGATCACTCTATTTAAGGAATGTAAGGATAGATTGGACATATTTCTATGTTGTTCTTCTAACTGACATCTTTTCTCTCTTTTCTCTCTTTCTATTCTTTCTCTTTCATGTTGTGGTAATAATTTTTTATACTCAACTTTCAATTTTCTACCATTGATATCTTTACCATTTAGCCCCTGGATAACTTTTACAGTCTCTTCAGGCGTAGTAAAATTAGCAAAAGCTAAGCCTCTAAAGATACCATTATCGAAGTGATAATTAAAGGCATAGGGTAAAGGTAGTCCCATCTCTTCAATTATATCCAATAATTGTTCTCTTTTGATGGCAAACGGGATACTTTTAATTACAATAGCATTTGGTATGATATCTTCTGATTCAGTTATCAACTGAGAGATTCTTCTTCTGACTTATCTATTTCTTTTGTCTCTTTACTTTCCAACTCCTTATTGTTTGTATCGGTCATCCTGAAATGAATAAATATTTTGTTTCAATGGATATAAATATATTCTAAGCCTGAGACCTCAGAAATATATATATTTAAATAGATGCTAATTCTAGTTACTTTATCCAACGTGTTTAAGGAGTACTTACTAATATGTAATATTAATACGGATAAGTTTTATTGTATCTTTTTTTTTTCATCATTTTTTTTTTCTTCGTGGAAGAAAAAGTTTATGTCTTGAAATGAAATAAAGAAGAAATCTCTCGAGATCGTTTTAAAGAAAGATAGAAAAAAAAAAAAATAGAAAAGATTTAAAAAAAAAAACATGTGTTTGTATAATCATTTCATACGGATACAGGAATGTCAATCTTTCCATGAAAGTTAAGTTAAGCTGAAACTATTTTGATCTCAGTTGAGGTAAACCGAGTCAACTATTCTCTCCTACCTTATATATGCTACGTTATTTCTTATAAAATGGTTTTATTTATTTTATTTATTTAACTAAATAAAATGGATAGAACAAGGAAGAGAGAAGGTAACCATTAATTAAGTTCAGAGAGCAGTTTTCATATATGTATAATTTCTTTCTTTCTTTTTGTTTTTTGCTAAGAAAATACGAAATTACTTCCTTTTGATGATAATAATATTGAATTAAATTAGATTGTGGGATTCTATTTATCTGTTATTTTCTCTTCTTTTCTTTTAAATAAAAGGACAAATGAAGGAGGGTAAAAGAGTGTTAAAAGCTCCAAAGGAAACAAAGAAATGCACAAAAAAGGCTTCAAATTCTGAAGTAATCAATGAAGTATTAAAAAAACTCAATCAAATCAAAAAGCTATGTGTTGAAATATATGGTGGTGATGAAGATTTATTGTTGAAAGATATCAAACAACAATCTATAGAAGATGTAATAAAAAATTCCGAAAATCAAAAGGACTTGAATATAACCAAAGAATCAACACCTCCTCCACCTATTACCCAGGAAGAAATTGGAAAGTTGGTGCCACTAAATTTAAATGGTAAAATCAAGTCTAAACAACAGATTTATGATAACATTGACTTATTAGTGCAGCGTTCAGAAAAAAGGAAATTGTATCTTTATAAACAATCACAATTACAAAAGCAAGAAAAAGAAGAAAAAGTAGCAGAGGAAGAAAAAGATGATGATGCAAAACAAGTGTAGCCCAGGCTAAATTAAAAACACAAAAAAAAAAAAAAAAGACAAGAATTAAATATACACTTCGAGGTTCATATATTTTTTATTCCCCAAAATTTTACGAAATATTAAATCCACTTGAACAACTCAGGTCCTTTATTTGCAACAATATTGTAATAACTGAAATTTCTTTTAAATAAAGTGTTAGTTAATTTTTCAGTAAAGCTCTAATTTTCTGGACTATTAGAAATTTTTAATTAACGTAATGTAGATTATATCAATTATATATTTGAAATCTTGACAATTCTAATACATAGACATACCCACTAATAATAAGTATCTAAAACTTTTAGGTATAAAAATATCGTTTGATTACTAAAAAAATAACACTTGGACTTAAAAGTTTTTCCTTTAAATTTTTGAAGGATAAAAAATTTATTTAGAATCATCTTACACGAAAACTCTGAGATATCAGTTTGACAAATTCGGTAATTTCCTATTTTGGACAGATCTGTTTCCTAATTACCTAATAAGGAAACACAAGTAAATAAACAAATCAAAAACGGAAATCACAAAAACAAAAAAAAAATGATCTAGGAAATTTTTTCTCGAGAAAATAAAGATAACATTGACTGAATTAGTTGCAGAGAGTTACACTAATCACCAATCAAATGACAGGGATTATAAACGCAAGTTCCAGGATAAAATCAACATCAAATCAAAATAGTAGGAGAAAATACATACTGCTGAAAGCTGGTCCATTATATTTTGTTTTGTATATATCCTCCATCCTTCTTGTTTATGTTATTTTTTAACTAATTAACTGTCTTTGTTTAAATTTAATTCATTATAGTAAATCACTATAGATTCGTGGGGTGCAGGTTTTTAGTGATATTACTAACATTATTGATTTACAAAATAATATACTGATTGCACGTAAAGATACTGATATAATATAGAGGTAGTTTTCGATATTTAATCATACAATGAACAGTCCTTCTAACTTTTTTAATTTAGAGCAGTTAACTCCATCGTCATCACCAATCTCATTAAGCTTAGACGATTCAAGGAATCTAGGACATGTTCCAAGTTTTGCTACTTTATTAGCATCCCCAACAAAATTCAAACTTTCGGATGCTGTAAGATTTTCTGCCTTTTCATCTACTACTGCTTCTTCTTCTTCTAATAATAATAATAATAAAATTAATGATGGCAATATGTTAACTACTTCCTTATCAAAATTAAAGACTTATAAGAAAAATACCAATTCCATAGACTACAAGAATATTGATTTATCATCTGTTTTATTTAAAGAACAAAATATTCATAATAATAATAGTAATAATAGTAATAATAGTGGCAATAATAATACTAGTTTAAATAGTAAAAATAACAAGAACATAAAACCTTTGATGTTTAAACAGGAATTTGTATCAAATTACACTTCTTTACCTCTACTATCCACTCTTCTAAAAGTCGGTGGTTCTTTAAAGACAAAAAATAATGTGCAGAAGAATGGGAATACTAGCACGAGTTCTATATCTAACCAACATAGCAATAATATAAATCCTTTACTCGATGATAGTTTACCAAAACTAAGCATTAAAGAAACTTTGGAAAGAATTCAAAAACATCAACAACTATTAAATAATTCCAAAAATGGCAATAATACTAGTATAAATGAGAGATCTAATCATAACACTACTATTATGGATACGGAAACAAAAAAATATTCTCAAAATATTAATTCTACAAGCAACAATACAATTTCCACAACTTCTTCTATTCCCTTTTATAATAATAAGAATGCTACTGATAAGATTGATTCAGAAAACGCTTATGAAATAATCGAATCTAAATTACCACCAACAGAAGGACTCTTAGCACCTCCATTGGAATTACATGTAACACAAAGATCAGTTCCAAATAAGACGATTACTTCATCTACAAAACAACCACAACACCGAATTAATGACCGAATCGTATCGAATGCATCCACTGTATATTCAGATCATATGTTGTTGGAGAATGGTATTAATGTTCCAAGCTCTGTAATGAAATATCCTAATCCACCCAATAATAGATACAGTTTTATATCTTCAACTTCTACAGATTATGATAATTTTGATTTTATAGAGCAAGTGCCACCTATGGTATCATCACGTCCCATACCGGATATCAATGAATATACATCAAGGTTAGAGTCTAGTAAGATGGATTTAAAGATTAAGCAATTAGAAGTTGAGATTAATGAATTAAAATTACAGAATATCAAATTGATCAATTCAATTACTACTACTAATAATAACAATAATAGTAATAATAATAGCGTTAATCATATTCAAAGTAAAAGTTCAAAGGATCAAACTTCATCCACAACTTCTCAAAGGTGTAGTATAGATTTACAAGATCAATGGACTGATGAGAGCGATGAAACAATTAGATTAAGAAATAAAGTGAAAGAACTGGAAAAGAAAATCGATAGTTATAAAAGAACGATCTCTAAATATCAATATAATAGTAAACCGCTCGACTTTGCTAAAAGAAAACAATTGAATAATGGTAATTTACATCATAGAATCTCTAGACTTTCCTTGACACAATTAAAAAGATTTGAAGAAACTACAGATCCATCTTCATCTTTCTATTCTACCTCTTCTGAAGAAGAAGAAGATACAACGGAAGAAAATAATAGTTTTACCAGTGATTCAATACTTAATCCTCAACGTACCGGTAACTATAGTAACAGAAATGGAGATGGTGATTACGAGGCAGATATCGAGAAACATATAATCGAATTGCCTAAAAGAAAAGGTTTTGATTTGCGTGTACCCATCGCAAAATGATTTAGTTTTTACAATTTTATTCGTTATATATATATATATTAATATACTTCAATAGTTTTTAATTTTTTTTTCTTGGCATATCTTTTAATAATTGTATAAATTTCTTGAATATAATTGTATTATCGGTTCATTAAATACAGTATCTACACTTATAAATATGAGCTAACATTTGAAGTGTGAATTATTAACATCTTTTTTTAAACTAACTTTATATACTTTTAAATATACACTTTCACTTCATTTCTGTCTTTTGATAAGATTTTTATCTTTTGTTGTCTTCAATTAATATGTGAAGAATGATCGTGTTGTTGACAAAAAAAAAATATAACTTCGCTTTATTTTTATTTTTATTTTTTTTTTTTTTGCTTCTAATTTTGCTAAGAAACAGTTATATGAAAAAAAAAAAATAAGTGAATCATTTTACGAAAGATAGGTGTGTGACCAAGACATACCTTTCTATATAAATTTGTGTGTATTTACACCTAAGTATTAACTAACAGGATCAGATATATTATAGCTTATAAGAATAATAGGATATGAATTCATCAACAAGACCTAAACCATGGGAGTCAAAAGTCATAAACGAAGAAAGCAATACGACAATTGAGCCTACTACTACAGTCAATATCAATAGTAATAAAGCCAATAGTATACTGCCTCCAGAAGTTCCTCCACTACCAAAAGACAATAATGACAATCAAGTGGATGTAAATACTCAAGAATATGGTATGGGGGCGCCATTTTATGGAAATGGAATGTATGGGGGTGTTAATCCGACCACAAATTTATATGGAAATGGATTTTATGGAAATAATGGATTGTATGGTAATAATGGAATGTATGGGTATGGAATGTATGGAAACAACGGGTATGGGTATGGATACGGGTACGGTCGTGGTGCAACTGGTACTGCACCTGGGATGAATGGACCAGGTATAATTACAGAATCAACTATGGCTACTTTCCAATTATTAGAAAATTTGATAGGTGCAATAAACGGATTTGCACAAATTTTAGAATCAAGTTATATGGCTACATACAATTCATTTTTCACATTAGTATCATTTGCAGAGGAGCTATCAAGATTAAAAGAATTTATTGGGTCAATTTTTGGCATGTTTAGTCTTATAAAAATGTTTAAGAAACTAATAATGCACTTCAAACCACGCAATATTAGTCAAATTAATGAGTCTAATCCATTAGTCAAAGAATTTCAAAACAGTGTAAAGATACGAAATGATAGTAGTGATATTAACAATGGAGCCAAGAATAGGAAATTGGCATGGAAACCATTAATTCTATTCTTTATGGCAGTATTTGGATTCCCATACCTTTTACAAAAATATATTAAAAGATTACAAAACAATCACGTTAAACAACTATTATCTAAAGGTTTAATGGATGAACCTATTGACCCTGCTAATTTAGATTTTGCAAGAGCATTATATGATTTTATACCTGAAAATCCTACCATTGAGATTACTTTGAAAAAGGGTGATTTAATGGCAATAATATCAAAGAAGGATCCGAATGGACATGAATCTTTATGGTGGAGAGTAAGGACCAAAAAAGGTGATGTTGGATATGTTCCATCTAATTATATTGAAATAATAAGAAGGAGAAAGGGTTAATTAATAAATATCTCTAAATTCTAAAAACATAATAAATAAATTGAAAAAAAAAATAATATACTACTGTACAAGTTAAGATTAAATTTGTTTTTATATTGACTTATATTTTACTTATATAGATATATTTGAATGTAAAATATTATAGATAACGATTTGTATAATAGAAAACTCTGGAAGAAAGAATATATATAAATAGATATAATGCAATACTAAATATGTAAAAGTTTAAAGTAATTAAAAATAAAAGAAAGAAAATAACTTCACAGCCTTTATTTTGTAGAATCTAAACTTTTAACTGAAGATTGGGATGATGTGTTATCTTCAATGTTTTCACTATTAATTGTGTCCCCTTCTCTTTTAATATTTTCTTGACCAATATCTGCCTCTGTATTAGAACGACAATGCTGAACATCATTAGAAGAAGAATGATAATGTTGATGATGATGATGATGATGATGCCCACTATGATGATCGTTTTTACTTTGTTTGTCAGCAGAACTACCAGTTAAAGAAGAAGGCAGCATGTTTTTAATCGTATTTACTAAGTTATTTAATCTAGATGTATTAGTTAAATACTTATTCCTATATGGACATTGGTCACGATAAACAAAAGGTATTGACATAAACATTTTTTTTTCTTAGTTAATTTTGTTGTGTTATGTAATTAATTTGTGACTATCTAATTTATAATTTGAAACAGTTGAAAATATAATAAGTTTGCTATATATATTCTGATATATATTGATTGTTAAAACCTTGGAGAGGTATGTTAAAATAAATTTATTAAAAAAGAAAAAAATAAGGAAACGTATCCAATAAATATCTAATAAGTTCTTATAATTGTCCATATTAAATATATATATATATATTTATTTATTTATTTCTCCTTCATCATCCCTCGAGATATAATTATATATATATATATAGTAATTAATGTCACATTAACAGGTCCCTATATATAGAATAAAGCATAATATAGAGTTATTTCCTCCTATCTTTATTAAACTTTCATGACTCCCTCTTCTTATTTTTTTTTTTAAACTGGGGGAAATATTGTAAGTTCTGGCCATATAATTATATGAAATAGACCTTGTATTGTTTGTATGGAAAAAGGGGGTATACAATAAAATATTAACAATAGTTTTCTTAATTCCTTATTGTTTTGGTTAGACTTTTTTTATTTTAAAGTGGCGGTAACAATACTATTTTGGAAGTGTTCTATTGTTTTTCATGTGAAAGCAATCCTTTTTACTATAACAAAAAGGGGTAATAAAATAAATGAAGAGATTTCGTACAAAGTGAGACAAATATTTTCTTGTTAGCGCCAGTTGAAAAATGAAAAAGTATTCAGGAAAAAAAAAACAATTAATAATCAAAAGAGCATTGATGGTAACAATGATATAATAATATATTATTATTATTATTATTATTATTATCCATATAAAAAAGAGCATTAAAATATTTAAAAGAGGTTACAAGAAAATTGATGATTGATATTCATTATACTTTATTAGATTTTATTTATTGTTAGATCTGTTTGAAATGCAGACAATTTTCCCAAAAATGATGATAATAGTGGTTATACCTAGTAAAATACAGTATTTTTTTAAAAGATAAAATAAAAAAAATTGCTTAATTTGGATGTACATAGTTAGTAAAATTAGAGAGAAAAATGAAAATGAGATATATCTTTTTTTTTTATATATGTTTCTCCTACATAAAATCATCATCACCAAAATCATCATAGCTGATATCATCAAAATCAAATTCTTTGTCTTTCTTAAAGGCACCACCGAGATTAGTCTTTGCCTTGGCCTTCTTTTTACCTGCACCACCAGTAGCAGTACCACCTTTGACCCTAGCTAATCTTGCTTGTCTCTCTTGTTTTTCTTTATCCTTAATCAACACGTTTAATGTGGCAACTGTCTGTCTAATAGATTCTATTGACATTGGTTTGGAAATATCTCTTATTAAATCAATTGCCAAACTAGAAGAATAATTTAATGAAGATTTTTCATGCATAGAAACAATAGCAGTGGCTAGTGCCTTTCTCAAATTTTGATAATCACTCTTAGTCTCAGCTGTTTTGAACAATGGATGGTTTTCAATTGGAGTATCCTTTGTTAAAACTGGGATCTTGGATAATAAAAGTTCTTGTTCCTCCTTTTGTTTTCTAGCAGCCCTTTCTCTTGGATGTTCTTCAGCAATACCAAGTGATCCCAATAAATCAGCAGCGTTATTCAAATCTGCCTCTAACTCTGCTTTCTTCAATAATTCTTTACGGGTGGCTTCATCTAATGTATCTAAATCCATTAATGTCTTGTTAATAGATTTTTCAGTAGTTGTTTTTTTGTTATTTTTTTTTGTGCCATTTTGCTTAACTGGTTGTGGTTTTGGCTTTGGTTCTTCCTTCTTGGTTTCTTCTGGAGCATCCCAGGATTCCATAACTGGTTCATCGTCCCAGGATCCCATTAATAAAGCATCATCATCACCAGCATTGCCATTTGAACCATTAATCGCTTCACTATCCCAAGACATCTTTCTCTTTTTTATTGTCTATAATTATATTGGTTTTTAATAACCGTGAAAGTTCACTATGACTCTTCTGGGAACTAAAAGGTATGATATGTGCTATATATTCCAAATATCTCACTATAAGTAGATTAAATCTTTATAACTGGTCAAATTATTCTTTTTAGTTCCTTCTAAATTTTTTTTTAGCACATATTAATCTTCGAAAAAAAGTGATTTTGTGTTATTTTCTTTTTTAATTTGTCTTAAGGTGTCGTTAGGAATGATAAGAGCTTTCCTAACGAAAAAAAAAAAACATGATTGATAAACTAACAAAATACGTGAGTTAATAGTTGGTGATTATTAATAATCTATAATTTATACTTGATGCACATAAGTAAAACTGTTTATTTCATATTAATTCTAGAAAAAGATGTGATTGAACATCACCAGTCTCAACTTGTTTTTTTGTTCTTTTCTTCTTTTATATTTTGAATATATGTGTATATGTATACTTTATACTTGTTAAATAATAAATAGATCTATGTGGTATATTTACATATGTGTATGTACAGGAGGAGTAAATGTAGTTTAATTGAGGTGGATAATGATAATATCCATGAAAAAGAGATGAAAATATCATGTTTGTTCCTGTTTCATGGCTTCTATTCGTTGCATGACCAAAGACATTCCCAAACGAGATTTTTTCACACTCTCTTCGAACTTTGATTTAGCCATATTTTCAATTTTCTCTTTAAGACTTAATTGTTGTATAGCATTACAAGAAAATGTCACTCGACTATTCACTTGTGTGGCCTTTATTTCATTATTCCATTGGTAAGTTGTTCTTTCTTCCACTTGCAACAATTTAATATGATCTAAATTCTTAACGTAGGTTTTCATAGTCAATGTAGACCTATCTACTACAGAATATTCGACCAACCATGATTCATTAATTTTTGGCCCACCAGTAGCTCCAATTAAGTATGACACCCACAAAGGCAACTTACCTTGTTTTTTAATTAATCTTGTTGTGAATAATTTATTTCCTTCTTCATTTACATGTCTATCTATGGTATCGATCGAGAGTATATGCTTAACGTATGGATTTGGATACTTATTGAATAGCACACCAGTCACACATTCGAAGTCGTTGTAAAAAGTATCTTTATTAGAGTGGATCAATACCATTACTTTATCCTCTTTTCCCTGTTTTTTTTTAACCTTTTTAGTTTCTTCTGAAAATTCTTATTTAATATATCTTATACCGCTTAACTGAGTTCAGATCTATATCAAAGTATTAAAGTCTCTTTCTATTCTTCTTAACGCTGCTTACTATTTTCCTTTTTTTTTTAATTTTTGTAGTTTTTTTATTAATTAAAGATTACTCAACATTTTGTTTTTTTCTCTTGAGCCGACCATTGCCTGATTCTCCGTCGAGACTGCAAAAAAAACGCAAAGAAGGCGAAGTTTCCCAAAAGGGTCGGGGGAATCTAGATACTAACCTTAGATTTAACTAAACTTTAGTAAACCTGTGCAACAGAAAAGAATTTTAACACTTATTAGAAATTTTATTTCAGAATGGAATAGATTGACCCCCTCCCTCCCTATATTCTTATATTCTTGACAAAGTAAGAAGAAAGAGTTAGACGAAAGGAGTAAGCTAAAGAATTTCTTCTGAAGAAAGCATGATTCTCGACGGAACCACAATAACTCCATTATAGAAAAAAAAAAAAGATGGAAGAAATAAAAAATAAGTAAATAAGAAAAAAATTATCGTATTTGAATCATAAAATGCAGTAAAGGGCTCGATGAATTAGAGTTTAGCTATATATACCTATTAACAAAAAAAAAAAACTTTGTAGTACACGAATTTTGATGAATAAATATACAATTATCTATAATAATAGTACTAACAATGCAGCTAATCCAGTAACAGGATAGTAATAATAACCTTGTTCTTGTTTTCCTAATCTAATTGCTGCGTTACTTGAAGAATTGTAATGTGATGATGCAATAGTATGTGTAGATCTAATACTTGTGGATAAAGTACTGCTGTGATGTTTTTTATCTTTGCTATTAGTGTTACTCGACTCCGTCGTAGAATCACTACCAGACGAAGTTGCAGTACTTGGTAACCACCATAAGGTAGAAGTGTATGCGACACCATTAGAATATGTCCCTGTAACTGTAGTTAATGGACCCTCAGTCGTTCTACTATTTCTATTAGAATCAACAGAATCTGTATTTGCAGTGTACCATAAATATTGTGTTGTGGTATACCCTTGAGCATCAGTAGTCACTACTGTAGCACTAGGGGGGACGGCAAACATATTGGAGACTTCCGTTTTTGCATCAGAATCGACTTTAGTCCCCACACTTTTAGCATTAGAAGCTACCTCAGTTTCCCTATTTACAGTTCCAGAAGTGACTTTGGTTTCCATACCTACTGCATTCGATGTGACTTCAGTGGCTACACTCATTGCACCAACTAATGAACGCTGACCACCATCACTCGAATCCTTACTATTGACATTATTATTGTTAGAAGATTCATCTAATGAACCACTATCAGCATATTGAGCTGAAATTAAATAGGGTAAAAACAATAAAAATGATAAAAGCTTCTTATATTCAGACATGTGCAACGATTTCTTCTTTTGATTTTTTTTTTCTTTGATTGGAAAGGTTATATTTTTATATTAATAATAATAATTTTGATTCGTCTTATTTTGTTTATCAATCATGATAGTTAAAATATAGACATTAAAATACTATTTAAATTGAAATTTAGTTAGTGGTAAAAAGTCATTCTAGTGAATATCTTTTCATTTCCTTCCTATTTATATACTGTGTTTGTCATTGGAGTATATAACCGTTTGGTTATTTTGTTTCTTTCAACTTTGATCTACTTTGTCCTACTATTGTTAGTAGAAACTAATCATTTCGCCTTTTTTTTTCTTTTCAAAGAAAATGGCTATTTTTATCGAACTTGTATTTAAAATTAACCAAGCGATCTATTTAAATACTATTTTAGGAAACAAAACTGCTTGCTTCTCGGTTCTTACCAAAGAAAACAGAACCTCTAAGAACAAACAACAGGGCGAAACAGGAGAACAAAGCAAAAAAAAAAAAAAAAAAAAAAAATAGTAGCCACGCTTTTCTGACAAGTTTTAACTAAGAAGTATTATCTATAGAAGACAAGCACAGTAAAACCAGAATATAGATCGCTAATGTTTCTTTCTTTTTTTGTTATCTTTAGTCGCTCTTTTTGTATTCGGTAAATTAAAACTAATCATCGAATAAGCCTTCTCGCTGCTTGATGTTTTCTACGCTTCTTATAGATCTCATCCTTGTAATTTGGTAATACAATATAGTACGACTCTTTTTTTTTCTTTTTGATTCAGCTTCTTTAACGTGAGGTTTTGGATAAAAATTAGTTTTATGTTTTATAACCGCACCAAAAGAGTATATATATATATTTTTTACAGATTAGTTAATTATTACCCATATATATTATGTATTTATTTGGCTCTATTGTAAATTCTTTTTTTTTTTTTTCATTTTATATAAGTCTCCTATGTACATATCGCTCCAAAAAAAAAAAAATTACAACATAACAACACCAATATTACTACGGTTTACCGTATCGTATTTTTTATCTTCAGTGAGACCGTTAGTGATAGGTAAGGCTTTATAATTAAACAGATAGAAATTCAAAAACCCGTCACCTGGTCCAAACTTTAAATCATCCAAGAATAAACAATTATCTTGCGATGTTAAAGCATTGAAAACATCCATCTTTTGTTTTTTGGCTAATACGATAGCATCAGATATTAAACTATCTAGTCTTTTCCTCAAACTTTCGCTTGCATCTTTGTCAAATCTATCATTATATTCAAAATCAGCATTGCTTGCATAGTAAAATAAGTAACCAATACCTAACTCTTTATAGATTGCATTATCTAAAATCGTAAATGGTAATGAATAAAACGAGAAGAAATCTGTAATTTGACCCACTTCATTCTCAACCACATAACTGAAAACCACTTTATGACAATCATCATTGCCCAAAAACCAATGTTTGAATTCATCCGTTGAGAAAACCTGCACAAGATCGAATCTCGCTTGATACTTATTAAATAATTCTAATGTCTGATCCACATCTTCTAAAGTCATTTGTCTTAACCCTTTGGTTTTAGTAGTGTTTGAAATAGCATAATATGCCAACATATCGGTCTTTGTCTTATTAATTGGAAGTCCAGTAAATCCAACATCAAACAATTTACTCCAATTGATTGGTCTATGTGTGTAACGGCATGTACTTATAGGAGATGGTAAAATGGTGCCTGAGGTATATAAAGCTTGCCAAATGTTGCATTTATTGACACGTCTAGTAATTTCTTTGATTAATACAGGAGTCAATCTTCTAGATCTTAATTGCTTATGTATACATAAGAAATTGATTTCAACACTCTTAAATTCGTTTTCACGAACCCTCAAATTTACAGGAATAGCAGAGATAAATGCAATCAATTTTTGTGTCTTCTTAACACGAACACCTACATGCCATTCCTTTTTCCAACCTGGACTCTTTAATGCCCAATTGAAAAATTCTTTGGTATAATTAAATCTAAATGATGCATCTTTATCTTCTACGTAATTTTCATTTAACAAAACAAACAAGTCTTCTAATTGGTCACTATTATCGACATCAATGTCGCACCATTCAAAATCAGGAAGCATAGGTAAAGGTGTGTCTGGTATATCATCAGGAGTCTTGATTGGGTCGATTGGGCCCTCTTCTAGAACTGGAACATCTAATGAGGGGACCGGTTGAGTCTTCCAAAACTTGTAATCCTTCATTTCTTTAGGTGGCTCTTCAGGAACCTCCCTAGGTTTGATAGGGCCTTGTCCTAATGCTAATTGTTGTAACAACTCTTGTAATTTCTTTTGATTATCGCTCATTTACTTAATTGCACTACTCTTGTAAAATTTATATATAATTTGCTACTACCCAAGGTAATACCTTATTTTCGATGATTTTGTTTTTCTCTGTCTTTTCTATGTTTCTTCAAAGCAGTTTGTAGAAAAGATACTTGTTAAGTTTAGTTACATCTACTTTTTATACTAGAGGTAGTTGCTGGTATCAATCGTAAAATATTGTTTGTTATTCTTTGCTCTCTGCTTAATCTTTCAATATAATTAACAGAGAATTTAAGTTTTTTCTTGTTCAGTCGAAAGAAAGGGGAAAATGAAACAAAGGCAGAAAGAAAATAACACAGTGATAAAAAAAAATTAAATAGTAGAAAATTTTTCAAGAAAAAAAAAACTTGTAAAAAGGTAAAAAAGAAAAAAAAAAGATTTAAGCTGCGATGAGCTAAAAGGAATAAAAAAGATAAAATATATTTATATATGAATTAATATTTATTGGGATTATTGCCAAATATATTTTTATACCAGTCATCAGGATATTTCTCACCAAGAACAATAATCATTAAATATCGAGATGATATCTGCTACTGGATGGGTTCCAAGAGGATTTGCCTCTGAATTTGCCGAAAAGTATGAGTTAAACGATGAAGAATTGGCTAGAATTGAAGAAATGGCCAAATTGAACTTGGGTTCAAATACTACCGAAGAGACTGCTGAAGAAGAAAATGAAAAAGTTGAAGCAACCACAAAACCAGATGTTAATAAATTGAGGGATCAACTATCGATTGACGATGACTTGAAAGAATTTGACATGGAGCACTATGATGATGATACTGATATTAATGGACAGGGTGTTGAATTAGCCATGTTCCCAGGTTTACCTAAGGATGATATTCAATTTTATGAAGGAACTAATGGTGAAGACCCATATATCTCCTTACCTACACAAGAAGAGACTAATGAAGAAAAACAAGAACTGCAAATATACCCAACCGACAACATGGTTCTTGCTACAAGAACAGAAGATGATATCTCCTATTTAGATGTTTATGTTTATGATGATGGTGCTGGTTTCCATGACAGTGATATTCCTGTAGAAAAAGGGGATGAAGCCGATCCAGACGTAGCTCGCGGTCTTGTTCGTGATAGTTCCTTATACGTTCATCATGATTTAATGTTGCCTGCATTTCCATTATGTGTTGAATGGTTGAATTACAGACCTGGTTCTAATTCAGATGATCCAGCTAATTTCGTTGCCATTGGTACATTCGATCCACAAATTGAGATTTGGAATCTTGATTGTATTGAAAAGGCTTTCCCTGATGTTATCCTTGGCGAACCAATAGAAAATTCCATGGCATCGTTGTCTAACAAGAAAAGTAAAAAGAAGAAGAATGTTCATGTTACCACACATCACACTGATGCAGTGTTATCCTTAGCACATAACAAACAATTCCGTTCAGTTTTAGCATCTACATCTGCAGATCATACCGTCAAATTATGGGATTTAAATACTGCTACTGCTGTCCGTTCTCTACAAAATATCCACAATAACAAAAATGTTTCATCTTCTGAGTGGCATCCAAGTAATGGCTCTATATTATTGACTGGTGGTTACGATTCACGTATTGCTTTAAGTGATGTTAGAATTGAAAAAGAAGATGAAATGTCTAAATATTGGTCAGTCATTTCAGGAGAGGAAATTGAAACCGCCACTTTTGTTGATGATAACATAATATTATGTGGTACAGATTCAGGTAACATTTATTCATTTGATATTAGAAACAATAGTGGATCCAAACCAGTGTGGACATTGAATGCACATGATTCAGGTATTTCCTGTTTATCTGTAAACAAATTTGTTCCTGGTTTAATGACTACTGGTGCTATGGGTGAAAAAACAGTTAAGTTATGGAAATTCCCAACTGATGCTACTAAGAATACTATGAATGGTCCTAGTATGGTTCTATCTCGTGATTTCGGTGTGGGTAATGTTTTGACTACCTCTTTTGCTCCAGATATCGAAGTAGCAGGTACCATGGTTATTGGTGGTGCTGAAAAAGGCTTAAAGCTATGGGATGTTTTCACTAATAGAACTGTTCGTAAGAGTTTTGCTTCAGAATTAAAGAACCTACAGCAAACAGCCAGAGAAGTAGCATCTCAAGCTGGTAAATCTTCCAGAATAGCAAGAAAGTATATAAAGAATGACAATCCCGATACTGTTATTACTGTAGCTGATCAAGGTGAAGATGAAGAAGAAAGAGATGGTGAAGAAGGAGAAAACGATTGGGATGACGTTGAAATAAATGAAGAAGATGATCAATGAAGATTAATTTTCACAAAAATACAATTTATAAAAACTTGACTATATAGCTACTATGTAACATATTGTGATACTTCGCAGAACATGTGTATATTACTTTTAAAAAAATGAAAACGAAATAATTACTTTTAATGTTTTAAGATGTCTGATTTATTTTTTCTTTCTTATATGGTATTTTCCTCCTCTCCCAATTGAGAGCTGTTACTAAGTTAAATTGTCCTTTGGTATAACTCCAAAGAGGTACTTTTGTCACTCAAAAATCAACACTAACAAGGTTGTAAACCAAACATCACTATTGAGGTATTTTAGTTGGGACATATAATTGAGAAGGTCCTTCCAATTTGTGACGGTACAATTTATTTATTTTTTTTTTTTTTATTTATTTGTTACTATGTTTCACCGTCTGGAATGATATAAAATTTTCCATACTATTTGAAAATTTGCGATGAGTACCAAAAAAAAAAAAATTTTCGAGAAAAATACAAAAACTTAAGTTATTTGACAAAAGAAAAATAATTAAAACATTAGTTTACATACTGGAAATATTTGTTTACATCTAGAAATTTCACCTTTCTTACTGTATTCGTTAAAACGCTGGGGTATATTGTATTAAGCTATTACAAAGGAATAGAGTTTTCTAAAAAAAAAAAAATAAAGATCCCATTGGCATAATGGCTCCAATTGATTATTTATTATTTGAAGAACCTACTGGTTACGCTATTTTTAAAGTCAAATTACAACAAGACGATATCGGATCTAGATTAGCGGAAGTCCAAGAACAAATTAATGATTTTGGTTCTTTTACTAAATTAGTCGAATTAGTTTCATTTGCTCCATTCAAAGGTGCGGCCGAAGCTTTAGAAAACGCTAATGATATATCTGAAGGTTTGGTCTCTGAGAACTTAAAAGCTGTTTTAGATTTAAATTTACCAAAGGCATCCAAGGATAACCCTGTTACACTTGGTATCTCTGATAAAAACTTAGGTCCTTCTATCAAGGAAATCTTCCCATATGTCGACTGTATTGCCAACGAATTAGCTCAAGATCTTTTACGTGGTATTAGATTACATGGCGAGAAATTGTTAAAGGGTTTACAAGCTGGTGATTTAGATAGAGCCCATTTAGGTTTAGGTCATGCTTATTCCAGAGCTAAAGTTAAGTTCTCTGTTCAAAAGAATGATAACCATATCATCCAATCTATTGCTTTATTAGATCAACTGGATAAAGATATTAACACATTTGCCATGAGAGTTAAGGAGTGGTACGGTTGGCACTTCCCAGAATTAGCCAAGTTGGTTCCTGACAATTACAACTTTGCCCGTCTGGTTCTTTTCATTAAGGACAAAGCATCTTTGAATGATGAATCTTTACATGATTTGGCTGCACTTTTAAATGAAGATGCAGGTATCGCTCAAAGAGTCATTGACAATGCCCGTATATCCATGGGTCAAGATTTATCTGAGACTGATATGGATAATGTTTGTGTTTTTGCTCAAAGAGTAGTGTCATTAATCGAATACAGAAGACAATTATATGATTACTTATGTGAAAAGATGCACATTGTTGCACCAAACTTATCTGAATTAATTGGTGAAGTTATTGGTGCCAGATTAATCTCACATGCTGGTTCTTTAACCAACTTATCAAAACAAGCTGCTTCTACTGTACAAATTTTAGGTGCTGAAAAGGCTCTTTTCAGAGCTTTAAAGACAAAGGGTAATACACCAAAGTATGGGTTGATTTACAATAGTGGTTTTATCGCCAAAGCCTCACCAAAGAACAAAGGTAGAATCTCTAGATATTTAGCTAACAAATGTTCTATTGCTTCTAGAATTGATAATTATTCGGATGAACCAACTAATGTGTTTGGTGCTGTATTAAAGAAGCAAGTTGAACAAAGATTAGAGTTTTACAGTACTGGTAAACCAACTTTGAAGAATGAATCTGCAATCAAAGAAGCCATGGAACTGTATAACAAGGACAAGCCAAAGGACACTACTTCTGAGGAAAAGCAAGATAAGAAAAGAAAACTAGAATCTGATGAAGAAGATGAAGAAAAGGAAAAGGAAAAGTCAAAGAAAGCCAAGAAAGAAAAGAAGGAGAAGAAAGAAAAGAAAGAAAAGAAGCATAAGAAAGATAAGAAAGATAAAAAGGAGAAGAAGGAGAAGAAGAGTAAGAAATAGAGGAGTGAAATAGATTGATTTTCAAGCATATCAATTTGTAGTACTTTTTTTTTGTCACTTTTCTGTTATTTTATTTTTATTGTTGTTATTTGTTTCTTAGTATTATTGCTGGAAATTATATATCCTTCAATCTCACCAAAGAGAGAAAGAGATATGGTACATTTCTCTATATGACCAATTGATTTTACCTTTTTTTTTTTTTTTTTCGATTGGTTTTGTCTCTCTTCTTCTTTTTTTTTTGTGTGTGTGTGTTGTTGTTGTTGTTGTTATTAATAAGGAATTTATATATTTACATATATATAGAGTCATATTGTATTTTTGTATATTTAGTGTTGATTATACGAAAGATTTAATATTAGTTAAATTTATGATTAGAACTTTAATTAGAAGGATGAAACTGATCCAATTCAACCGTGTTTGTTTTGAAATTTTTGAGGTGGTAAATAGTAATTAAATGTTATAAGGTTCATGCATTATTATTTTTATTATGTTTTAATATTATTTTTTTTTTTTTTTTTTTTTTTGAATATATAAGTAATGAAATATGGTATCATAAAGGGATGTATAAATTTCTCAATAAACCGATGTATATGTATATGTATATAAAGATGATAAAAAAAAAAAGAAAACCACACACACAGTCTCTCTCTGTGCCAGATCATAGTGATTAATATTGCTAGTGTCTCTCTACCCTCTTTATGGGTGTGAATTTCTACGATTAAATTTAAGTCTTTTGTCCTGGACAGATGAATCCGCATCGAATTTAGTCTTAAAACCATTATGATCCGATAACAAATCATCAGAAAACGCCCTTTTGTTACGAAATTTGGTACTAATATTACAATCTAAAAGTGCCATTTTATCAGTAAACCTATTTACATCAGTCAACCGTAAACAGTCTTGCAAAACGGTGTAACCCATAATATGATTTGAATCAAATTCAACTTCAAAGGCTTTAATGTCACCCGGTAGACACGTAGTTATAACATTAAGTCTCATGATATGGCGGTTAGGTTCCAAATCAAACGATTCCATGACAACTATAGCGTCATTGACTAAACCTATATCGAATATCGATACTCTTATCGGTAGATTATTAGTTGTGTTTTGTTTGGATAGAAGACAATCTATTTCTTTCATGTCGTTAAGGTTATGGACTCCCTTGCCAATATTATTCAAATCAATCAAGAGTAACCCACTATTATCTACTATTAGACACAAAGTTTTAGTTAATCTGAAAATTTTCTTAAAAGAGGATAAATTCGGTAATGTTTTACCTAGAATCACTCTCCCGATATTTTCTTCCTCCCCGTTATTATTATTGATAGAAACAGTAGAAATATTATCCATTTTATTCTTATTATAGAAAAAATCTATTTTAGTTACTTCATTATTTTGAAATTTAGGTTTGAAGACACTGAAACACAAAGATTTATCAATTCTAAGAATTTCCATTGTCTTGTATTTATCTGTCAGAAATGGGGTACCTACAGTATGATTATTATTATTATCATTATCATTATGGTGAGAATTTGAAGAGGATTGTGGTGAGGAAGGAATTTTCGATGCATCTGAGTATGAATACACGGTATCATTATCATAGTTTGATGGATATGATTTATTGTGAAAGAGGAAAGGTTCCCTAAATGTGTTATTATCAAGAGAATTCGTATCAACGACAGAAAAATCTGCCAAAGTTGTATTCACTTGCAATTTTTTGGAAAATGAATTAAATCTCCTATTAGAAAGGGACCGTAAGATTTCTGGTCTATGAGTATCTCCATTCCTTGGAATCGTGTTACCTCTCACCAAATCAAAATTGTCTCTTCTTCCTCTTCCTCTTCCTCTTCCTCTTCCTCTTCTTCTTCTCCATCTCCTTCCTCTATTTCTACTTCTACTTCTACTTATACTATTATCTGGTGATATATTGGTCCTTGATACAATGGAGTCAGAAGAAATTGTTAAGGATGGCTGCTGCAAACTGTCACTGTAACGTCCATTACCAACAGGGACACCGGCAGAATGGTCCGACCCTTGTCTCCAAACGACGATAGATTGCAAGTACCCAGTGCCGCCATCGTTTCTGATGCCATCCCACAGGGTCTTTGAGACGGTCTCGTAACCATAGACTGATTCGTAAGCGATCCACAGGGCGAAAGAATGGAACCCGTTCTCCATTGCGACTTCCTCCCAGGGGATAATTTCCATTTGGTATTTTTCCTGTACTCTTTTCTTTAAGTTGAGGTATGTGATCAAATAATTGAGATAAGTCATTGGCAAGACGATCTTGCGAATGATGATTGGATCGAACTGGGACCCGATTACGAAACTCAGCCTGTCGAAGGGGTTGATGTGGAAGTGCGAGATCCTGTGATTCAGAGTGATACAGATGGATGGTCTGTAGATGTATTGGTCTTTGTAAAGAGTGATGTAGTGTAGCAGTGTGTTCTGTTTTGTTGATTGGGTGGTATCTAATTGTAAGGGAGTCAAATAATAGCATATATGTTTTAGTTTGGTACGGCCGGTGTATTGTGTTTCTTTGAAGAAATCAGAGATTTGTCTTGCTTGTAAATCTTCACTATCTTGTAAAATATAGGTTTCATTTGATATAGTAGAATCAGAAGTATTTTGATATTGAATATTTAAATCGAACAAATTATTTGATTGGATATAGTAAGCGGGTAGATTGAGTATGAAGACATAGATATCGCCATTACTTTGACAACAATATAGAAGACCATCTTTAAATTCGAGACCAATAGTGACACCAGAATGTGTTGTATGAGAAGTGAAACCATCAGGCAAACAAGCCAAGACGTATTGAGGGACCAAAGGTAAATTATGACAAATTTTGTATTGATAATCTTTAATAATTTCGATGAGACCATTTGATTTAGATAGGATCATGTAATCTGAATAATCCATGATTCCTACATTCTGTGATTCAGGTAAAATATTTTTATCATATGGCTTTAAATAACTAAAAGCTTGAGTAGTTATACCAATATCTGTTATATTATTATTATTATTATTATTAGGAAGTATTTTATTGGAGTGTATTGGTAAAGAAGAAAGTTTTCTATTTTTCAATTGTATAATTCTATAACCTGAAGGTTGATTATTCAAATTACATGGTGTAGATACCACAAATTTAATTTCAGGATTTGACATAAATATATATTAAAAAAGATTTAAAAAAAAAAAAAGGAAAAAAAAAAAAAATTAACCAAATAATAACAACAATTTTATTAGAATACTAAAGATCTTTCTTTGATTGTATGTAGATATAAGGATATGTTATAAAGAAAAAAAAAAAAAAGAACAAACAAATAAGTAAAATAAAAAAGTAAAACAGGAAAGGCTAAAGTAAAAGAAAATAATTTAAATAAATGGTTATTAAAAAATATTAAGATAGATATAGAAAGATATATATATATATATATATCAAGTAAAATACCACTGTATAAATAAAGAGTTGACAATGTCTATTATAAGTCAACAAAATCTATAAATGAATAAATAATCAATTAATACCCACTGAGTATGTTTAAACCAAATGCTTCGAAGAAACACGAAAAGGGGGGAATTTGAATTTGAATTTGAATTTTGGAAAAGGAAGACGGGTTGCAAAAAACAAAAACAGAGAAAAAAAAAAAAACAAACAAACAATAGAAAAAAAGGTCCGAACATTCCTTTCTTTTCTTTCTCCAAAACAAAAAACAAAAACAAAAATTTTCTTCATTTTGTTTATTTTTTTTTTTTGGTTTCTTTGAGTTGTATGTAATATTGAGGAATATAAGAAATATAACAATAATAGTAGATATATATATATATATATGGTAATAGCAAATCCATAGCAATGAAAGAAGTTGAATTAAGTAATGAATCAGAGGTATTGGTAGATAGAAAATCTAAGTTTCAAGCAAGGTGCTGTTCATTAACTGATCAAAATTCAATTTCTTTACTCTTAAATTCTCTACTAGATAACAATAAAAATGTTGCAAAAGCTTCACATAAATATATATATGCTTGGAGAATAGGTGTATTGAAACAACAATCACAAAATAATAATAATACTAATACTATTAAAAATAATAACAAAAAAAGGAATAAAATAAAATCTGTTAATAATAATAATAACACTATACTCAATTATACAAACATTCAACAAGGTTGTTTTGATTGTGGAGAGGCTGGTGCAGGTCAACGATTATTGACTTTGTTAGAAAGATCTAATGCTATTAACGTTTTGGTAATTGTTACAAGATGGTATGGTGGTACTCCACTGGGTCCTGCTAGATTTAGACATATTTGTTCAACTGCAAAAGAAAGTTTAAAAAGGGGTAAGTTTATATCATAACATTGAGTATTATATGACTCAAATAAATATATACTCTCTTTTATTATTGTTGTTGTCGTTGTTGTTGTCCCCTCATTCCTCTTATTTTTTTTTCCTTTTCTTTTCCCTTTCTTTTATATATATATATATATATAATTGAGTTTAAGTTGACTTTTTATTGCAAATTTGAAATATTACTTCACATAGCTTTGTTGTTGTTATTAGAAAAATAAACACTAAATGTTATACCAACTTTAAAAATATTTCATATTTATTTAAAATATATACATATACATATATTAAAAGACATTAACATATAAAATATATATACATATATTTATTTATTTATTTATTTATTTATATCTAAATGTCTGAATCTCATACTGTTGCTCATAACGATAAAGACTGTCTCTTTTGCAAGATTATTAATAGTATGTGTTTTACATTGTTTTCTTTTTTTTTTTGTTTGTTTGTCATATACCTCTTTTCTTTTTGACTAACGATTTTAATCATTAAACCACTTTTGTCCCCCCCACCATCCATACATAATAAATATGGAAATGTAACCTCTACAAATCTGGCTTTACTTCTTTTTCTGTTCTTTTTTTTTTTTTCCTTTTAGAAGAAGTTGATACTTATGAATTAATAGAAACTAAATATTCTATTGCGTTTCTTGACACCCATCCAAAAAACAGACTACATGTATTAATAGTCCCCAAATACCATGGCAAATTTCTACAAGATATCCCAGACCAGTATCTAACAGATATCTTACCCGTTGCAAAACGTTTCGCAACAATACTAACGAAGTTGAATAAAAATAAACTGGACACCATCCCAATGCAAAATGCCCATGAATTTCCTTTCAAAATTATACAAAATAATGGTGCGCAGGCTGGTCAAGAGATAGGCCATGTGCATTTCCATTTCATTCCTGTTGGCCCAGTTCTGTTGGGTCCTCATGCAGATTCATTGGATAAACGTGTCTTTGTCCAAGAATTGGAAGAGTTTCAACATTATATAAAGGGAGAATTAAGTAAATAATTTAAATTACCTATATTTATATATATAGCAATAATCACCCCACATATATTTCTTTTTCCTCTCGTGTTATACATTACATATATATATTTATTTCTGAATTGAATCCCCCCTCCCCAGGTATCCACCATCATTACATCTGAGTGATCTAATGGTGATGACATTACCACACGTTCTACATAGTAAGTCGTTGCTTGATCAATAACAACACCATATCTCTCTCTCTCTCTCTCTCTCTCTCTCTCTCTCCGATGACTAGTAAATGTACCCGCAGTAATATTGAGATGAGAGACCAACTATTGGTTTTTTTGGATGTTAGATGCAGTGGAAGTGTTCTTGGTTGGTATTTAATGTGAGAATTTTTTTTTTATGTTTATATATGTTGATATTGAAAGATTCTTCTTAAGAACAACATAAACCAAATCAATTTCGTTCTTCTATTTACTATATTTTTTTGGAACATTTTATTCTAGCCTCGATACAGAGGTAGGTGGTTCTTGAGATTACGATATTCTGAAGAGTCACAACTCAACTCTTTTGGATGATTCCAGAATTGTTTGTAATTTCATTTATAACATATTCAATGAAGAACACCTCTCCTCGCTAAATATATATCAGTCTTTTTTTTTTGGCTTTGGTTTTTACATTGCTGCTGCTCCCCCTTCACTCAATCATTCATCCTTAATTTCTAATTCAGATAAACAAGTAACTGACATCGATCTCAATGGTTTTTGATCAAGTGTCTCCAACTATTGTTGAAAATTTATCTCTAAGCTAACTATCGGAACATAGGTTTACTACTGAACAATTCGATTTAATCCGATTTTCATAAACCATTGCATTTTCAAAAGGATTTAAATTGGAAGGCAGATATTCCAAGAAGCCTGGGGATAAAGAAATACCTCAACTTCTGCAAGAAAGCAACGTGGTTGATAGAGACAAACAATGTTGTAATAGTTGATATATATATATAATTATTGACTCAATGTTTATATTTGTTGTTAAACCATGGTGTACAAGTTAATTGCCAAATTTGAATCTCAAAAAAAAAAAACATCGCCGTACAAACAAAAGTCAGTTTTAAACACTGTTCTTTGATTCAAACTATATATCAAAGTAACAAACATGTTCAACAATGAGAATAAGTTTTATGGCATTAAGTTAATTACTACATGTAGCCAAAGAAGTTGAAAAAAAAAAAAAAAAAAAAAAAAAACTAATGTTTCAATAGAAGATATATTAGCAGGAGCAATAATGTTACTGATATTCTTATTGTACTTTAATTTGAGCACATATTTTGCCAAGCACACCGAGGATTGGATTTTAATAAAATGTTATTTGTTTCTCTTGAATGATGTGTTGGAAATAGACTGTTCCAGAATATAAGAAATAGAATAATGAAAATTTTTAAAGGATACTCAACAACAAAGATGATCGGCTTTGATGTTTTTAAGATTCCTATGTGCTGAGAATATGTATATATGCTTGCTTTGTATTTCTCTTAAAGAAGGAAAATCCTTCAATATCAAAAATATAAAGAACATATAGGTTTACATCATATTATATTATCGTTTATTTAATCATTTTTTGTATATGAGTGCAACCATGTATATTGTTATATAAAAGGATAGAAGAAGAATCATACTTCTGAACTGTATGTTACTGGTCCACACAGGCTCAAAATCATTGAAGAATGTAATGTATCAATCACATCCATAACAATTAGATACTCAATTCTCAACACTCTATGTCTCCTCATAGAATGGCGCTAACAAACGTGTTCTTACATCCCTAGCCGGGGATTGTATTTAAATGGGTGGCAATTTTTACTGCCATAATTTTGTTCATTTTTTTTTTTTATTTTTGGTTAAATTTTCCCAATAAAGATAGTAAGAAAAAAAAGTTGTATATATATATAGCCTGTTTTGTGGAGTATATTATATTAAGCATACATTAAAATACATATTTTTTATTTATACACATTACCTTTCTATTGCAAATATCTCAGATAAGTACTTGCTTCTATTTGATCAAATTCTTTTTTTTTGTTATTTTGTTAACTCTTTATAATTGGATTAAACACAGTCGAAATAGTCAAATACAGCGTTCCTGGAAATTAAAATATTTTAATCCATCAGGATCTATTACTTTTAACCACAAAAAAAAAAATATCATATCATATCATATCCAATTAAATTACATTTATATTTAACGAATAAAATAAAATAAAATTAAAATGGGTAAAGATCATCATCACCATAAACCTTTATTAGACGCCTCTGGGACTGAACCTCATGTTGAGGACTCCACTGCTACTGCTATCTTAAGGAGAAAGAAGAAACCAAACACTCTTTTAGTAGATGATGCCACTAACGATGACAACTCAGTAATTGCCATTAATTCTAATACAATGGATAAATTGGAATTATTTAGGGGGGATACCGTGTTAGTTAAAGGGAAGAAAAGAAAAGACACCGTTTTAATCGTTTTGATCGATGATGAATTGGAAGATGGTGTCTGTAGAGTCAACCGTGTAGTGAGAAACAATTTAAGAATCAGATTAGGTGATTTGGTGACTATTCATCCTTGTCCCGATATCAAATATGCCACTAGAATCTCTGTTTTGCCTATCGCTGATACCATTGAGGGGATCACTGGTAATTTGTTTGATGTCTTCTTAAAACCATATTTCGTGGAAGCTTATAGACCTGTTAGAAAAGGTGACCATTTCCTTGTTAGAGGTGGGATGAGACAAGTCGAATTTAAGGTTGTTGACGTCGAACCAGAAGAATATGCAGTCGTTGCACAAGACACAGTGATCCATTGGGAAGGTGAACCAATCAATAGAGAAGATGAAGAAAATAACATTAATGAAGTCGGTTATGATGACATTGGTGGTTGTCGTAAACAGATGGCTCAAATTAGGGAAATGGTTGAATTACCATTGAGACATCCTCAGTTATTCAAAGCTATTGGTATTAAACCTCCTAGAGGTGTTTTAATGTATGGTCCTCCTGGTACTGGTAAGACTTTGATGGCTAGAGCTGTTGCTAATGAAACTGGCGCATTTTTCTTCTTGATTAATGGTCCAGAAGTTATGTCTAAGATGGCCGGTGAATCAGAATCTAATTTGAGGAAAGCTTTTGAAGAAGCTGAAAAGAATGCACCAGCTATTATCTTTATCGATGAAATCGATTCCATTGCTCCAAAGAGAGACAAAACAAATGGAGAAGTTGAAAGAAGAGTCGTTTCCCAATTATTAACTCTTATGGATGGTATGAAGGCTAGATCTAACGTTGTTGTTATTGCTGCCACAAATAGACCTAATGCTATTGATCCAGCGTTAAGAAGATTTGGTAGATTCGATCGTGAAGTGGATATCGGTATACCAGATGCCACTGGAAGATTAGAAATTTTACGTATTCATACAAAGAATATGAAATTAGCAGATGATGTGGATTTAGAAGCCTTGGCTGCTGAAACTCATGGTTACGTAGGTTCGGATATTGCTTCATTGTGTTCTGAGGCTGCTATGCAACAAATTCGTGAAAAGATGGATATGATAGATTTAGAAGAAGATGACATTGACGCTGAAGTGTTAGATTCTTTAGGTGTCACTATGGATAACTTCAGATTTGCATTAGGTAACTCCAATCCATCTGCTTTACGTGAAACTGTTGTCGAAAGCGTTAATGTTACTTGGGATGATGTTGGTGGTTTAGATGAAATTAAACAAGAATTGAAAGAAACTGTCGAATATCCAGTTTTACACCCAGATCAATACACCAAATTCGGTTTATCACCATCAAAGGGTGTGTTGTTTTATGGTCCACCAGGTACTGGTAAGACTTTATTAGCTAAAGCCGTGGCTACTGAAGTTTCAGCTAACTTTATCTCAGTTAAAGGTCCAGAATTATTAAGTATGTGGTACGGTGAATCTGAATCCAATATCCGTGATATCTTCGATAAAGCTAGAGCTGCTGCTCCAACCGTGGTTTTCCTTGATGAATTGGATTCTATTGCTAAAGCTAGAGGTGGTTCTGTAGGTGATGCTGGTGGTGCTTCTGACAGGGTTGTTAACCAATTGTTAACAGAAATGGATGGTATGAATGCTAAGAAAAATGTTTTTGTCATTGGTGCTACGAACAGACCAGATCAAATCGATCCAGCTATATTGAGACCAGGTAGATTAGATCAATTAATCTATGTTCCATTGCCAGATGAGCCAGCTAGATTGTCTATCTTACAAGCTCAATTAAGAAAGACTCCATTAGAACCAGGTTTAGATTTGTCTGCTATTGCTAAGGCTACTCAAGGGTTTTCTGGTGCTGATTTATCATATATCGTTCAAAGAGCTGCTAAGTTTGCCATTAAGGAGTCTATTGAAGCACAAAGAAAGAGAGAAGCTGAAAGACAAGTCAAGAATGAAGAAGATGTTGATATGACTGATGGAGAAGGTATTAAACAAGAAGATGAAGAATCTATTGATGAACCTGATCCAGTTCCATTCATTACAAAAGAACATTTTGCCGAAGCCATGAAGACTGCTAAGCGTTCTGTTTCTGATGCTGAATTACGTCGTTATGAAGCTTATTCTCAACAAATGAAAGCTTCAAGAGGTCAATTTAGTAATTTTAACTTCAATGAACCAGCTTTAGGTGCTGAATCTTCATCCAGCAACAATAATACAACTACATCTACTGGTGCTGCATTTGGTGCTGATGCTGAAGAAGACGATGACTTATACAGTTAGCTGATGCTATATAGTATGCTATCAATTATTTATTTTTCCCCTTTGTTAGTTTTTTAATTGTTTTCATTTTTATATTTATATCTTTATTTTCATTCAAAAAATGTTAGGATTCTAGTATACACTGTGTATAAATTTTATAGTATTTGATCATCTTCTAAATAAAAATATGTTATAGTTTCAATTAAAATATACTATTAATTAAAAAATAGAATTTAAATACCTTTTATATAAAAATATGTGGATTATCATAAATGATATGCAAAATAGAATATACAAGAATTAATGCAAAAAGGTACCATAATAAAAAAAAAAAAAGAAAAAAAGAAGGCTTGTTTGGAAAGGAATGTTATATATTATATGATAAGAGGGGTGGGGGTACTTTTACAACGTCATTCGCTAATCCTCCCAAAATGTCGCACGTACCTTAATAATGTAAAACTTATAATATATTATTTAAGATTGGTTCTATCTGGACTCGTTTGATTATGTGGTCTTGTTAATATAGATATAGATCCGCTGGTATCATCTGTTGTTCGTCATGATTTGAAAAAAATATAACTAGTATTAAAAGAGCAGCTATGAATATTATTTCTAGATACTATGGAATATATAGAATCTAGAGATTTACCATGCAATTTTTTGTATTGAGAAAAATTATTGGTATCGATCTCCTTATGGCCTTTTTTTATTATAATGTATTGGGCTATTCATTAGAGAAATAGTTTGAATATACTTGTACATTTGAAATTTAATTGGTACTAAAAATCTTTCCTTTAAGCAAAGGATCAATTCTTTTGCATAGTAAAATGACACCCCATTTCAAATATGATAATAATTCTCTTTCCGCTGTATTGATTTCTTTATTTGAAAGAAGATAATTTGAATGCTTACTCCAGTGTTTATTCATTGGAAATTTATCATTCAAAACCTTTGCCGCTATAATTAAACAACCAAGGAAATATATGAGTCTTGTAGTCTCCATACCTATGATTAAGATAGAGGTACTAACTCTTGAAATATTCACCAGAGTAGATATAAAACTACTCGAAGTATGGATCTCTTTCGAATAAATCCCATCTCTTACTTTGATTTTTTTTTTTTTATTTTGCTATAGATACTGTTAATTCTGAAAGAATTTGGATCATATCCCTGTTAACTCTTTGTCTATTAAATATTTACAAAGCTTTATAGTCAGAGATATATGTTGTGTTGACTTTAAAATTGGTTTTCGGGTATTTTGTATGGAAGGTGCCTGATATTTTCAAGGAAAGGAAAAAAAGCGATCTTCGCAGGTACATGGCTGAACTGGAAATTAAAGTGTTTTATATAAGTTGTTTTACTAATGTTAACCATATAGGTTATTTTTAAGTGACATTTTTAATTAATAGGATATATTGTTACACATAGTTTATATCTCTTGTGCTTACTGCAGAAAGATGTGTTTCATTTTACTGTTTATTTAGTGAGTACAGTTGCATAGTTAATTGCAGACATAAAAAAAACATGTACTTCCTTCTCTCTCATTTCTTCTTACAATCTAATTAATAATGATAGTTCAATTTCACATAACTCTTCTTTTTCTTGTTATGTTATTAAGGCCATCGAGCCTTTTTTTGAAGGAAACTTAGCCAAGATCTTAAACAAAAAAAAAAATTGAAATAATAAAGCCAAACCCTAGTTCTGCACGTTTTATTGTTTTGTATATTGGATCTTTGTTTAACAGTATGGAACAATGATAACAAAAATGAAGGCTGACAATAGGAGGATGTAAAAGATCATACATTCAGACTACTCGATTAAATATAACTATTTCTGTCAAAATTTTTGTGGTATGGGTGGAAGAACAATGAATAAATAAGTATGCATAGTAATAGTCGAACAGGTAAAAACCTGGTTTTTGGATTTCTCAATTGATACAAATAAAATAAGTATAGACAGATTTTCTTGTCACACGAAAGGCAACTATTAGGGTTAGTTATTAGTTGGTGTATAAGAAAGAATACATTCTAGAATCAAAAATTGAGTTGTATACTATTAAAGTTATTGCAGAAGATGCAATTTTTATAGGACTGTTTTTGATGGTATAAGGCAAAATCTATCATGGTCAGTGTTGAAAATACACATATCCAGAGTTTTATAGTCAAGACATCACAAAAAATGTACTGACTCTAATCCCCATGTTAACTATATAATTACGAATCTTTTTACGATATATCTATAGAAAAAATTAATGCTTGAAATATTTTGTTAATATTAATAATAATTGTAAGAGCTTATATAAGTAAGTAATTAGAAAAAAAAAAGGTATATATGTGTGTACAAAGCTCTCTACAGCATAAATTTTTTTTTAAAAAAAAACTCCTGAAACAGGGAAAGAAGATAAAGTAAACGTTCTCGAAATTTTTATACAGTCTTTCACAAGGTTTCAAAACTGTCCACATCAGGATAATAGAAGAAAGCTATAGCAATTAAGAGATACATAGCTAAAGACATGCAACCTTCTAACCAATTAGATTCACCATCCAGGATTAGATAATTGGAAAGGAAAATGGAAATAAACAATGTCGCAGTTTCAAAAGTAGAGAAGTTTAAAGTCATTGGGACGTTGATCCACCATCCAAAAAGAACCATAAATGGAGTTACAAACAATGAAATTTGAAGAGAGGACCCAATAGCAACACCAAGTGCAAGATCCATCTTATCTTTCATTGCTACCATTACTGAAGTTACATGTTCTGCTGCATTCCCTACAATTGGAATGACAATAAGACCAATAAATGTCTTAGATAAACCCGTAGAGGCAACAAAGTTGTCAATAGTGCCGACTAAGTAATCAGCACACACAGAGACTAAAATTGTAGACGTGATTAAAAAGGTAAGTGAAGACTTTACACTTAATGAATGTTCAGGCTTAGATGAGTATGTACTCATAACCTCATCTGTTTCCTCATTCTGTTGTTCAAATATAGCTTGATGACTTCCTAATTGAAATATTAAAAATAAAATATAAATGATTAGCAAAATAACAGACGTACTTCTTGATAAAGATAGGATCTTTTCATCAATTAATTCATCTTCCTTACCACTAGGTAATGTAGCTTTAAAAGCGGCAGGAATTAATAAAGAAGCAGATGAAATTGCCAGCAAAGATGACATAGTCTGTGCAGCAGTCTGATTAAATGTTTGTTGCATTCTATTGTATCCACCAAGTACAAAACAGAACCCGAGAACTAATAATAGATTTGATAATAAACTACCTAACATAGAAGCTTGTACAATTCTAACTTGACCTTCCTTTAAAGCAATAATTGAAACAATTAGTTCAACAGCGTTACCAAAAGTAGCATTCAATAATCCACCCAAAGTACTTCCAACATTATCAGCCAATTCTTCGGTGGCGTATGATAATATTGCGGCCAAAGGAATAATAGCTAAAAAGTTAAATATAAATATCCATGTATATGAGAGCTCAAAGAACCCCCAAATAATACCTAGGGGAACAAAAAGCAACAAAACATTCACAGGTGATGAATAGAGAACATTTTTAATGTCAACTTTGGCAGCTTCCCACACATGTCTACTTTTTCTAGGGATTGTATTACTGTGTACTGTAAGTAATGGGGTATTGGAGTCAACCATTTATTATTTAAAATAAAAATTGTTGGAACTATTTGTTTTCTTTTAATTTAGTGGTTTCGTATATTCAATGTTGAATATACAATTACTCAGAATAGGAAAAAAAAGAAGAAAAGAAACGTCTGAACAGAATATCTACTATGATTACGTATATGTTATATACGTAACACTAACTGTTGGATTGTATAAGAGTGATTTTTTTGTTTTGGTTTATTCTTTAATTTTTTAAACCTGAAAGTACTCTTCTACCTTTTTTTCTTAATCCGTTTTATTTTTTGATTATTTTCTTGAATTATTTCATCCGCAAGAAAATTACAGAGAATGTTTAAAATAAATAATGTATTAATTGCATAACCAATAAATATTGAATACAGATGATGGAGAGAAAAAAAATAAAAGAAAAGAAAAATAAAAAAAATTTCACATATTATAGAAAATAAACTAATAGAAAGAAGCAAATGTATACATATTTACTAAGAATATATAAGCAGATCTAATGTTGAAATTGGTATTAATGATAAATCAGAAATTCTTGTATAAAATATGAAAGTAAGGTATTTTGATGTTCCAGATTATCAATTATTTGTAGCTTGAAATTTAACTGCACTTAATGTTCCAATAATGAAAAGTGATACATTCCACATTATCTCATTAGTTATTATGAAACCACTATAGATAGCAGCTTCCTCCCATTTTCTAATTAGTTTTTTATATAATTTAGTAAATTTTCCCCCCGTATTCCTTGTTCTTTCATTTTGTTGAATTCTTGTGGGAAGTTCGAATACTTTGTGGTGGATAGGTGTGAAGTATTTATATCTAGTGATTGACTTGAGTTACTCTTTTGCAGACAGACATGTTGGTTTTTGATATACACTTGGCTAGAAACCATATTCGATATCATTCAAATCATGATTCATTATATTTAAATGTATCCGCTCCAAAACAGCATTGCATAAGAATGCAAATATACTCATACAAAAATTAATAAGGGAAACTGGAGTTACTAGTAATAATAAAAAGATATCAATATTTTTACTTCCCAAATAATTAACAGTATTAGTGAATATTTTTTCATGGCCACGAACCTATATGGAATAAATAGATAACAGATATGATTGACATATTATTAACAAGATATTCATGGATGGTAATAGATTATATTGTAATAATGACTTTACAATTTTCTTTCAAGATTTCAGTGCTATATATAATTTGACGTCAGAAAATGATGGAAATTGTGATCGACTGGATATATATTTAATCCAAGTGGAGCCATAACGACGTTCTAATACTGGTCTTGGAGAATTTCTTTGATATAGATCTTCTTCAATGTCGGGAGAGAAAAATCTTAAAGAATTATCAATGGGATCTACCATAACAATATTAGCAGATGACTTTAATTTACTATTAACACCTTGTATATAATTTGAACCATACTCACTGACGTTATTATGTGATTGTTTTAGCTGAATTAATGGTTCTAATTCGCCATAATAAATATTTGACTAAATTGATGATGATTTTCTTCTCAAATCTATACATTTAGCTAAAGTTAAATCTTTTCTGTTTATCTAATTATTGACATTTAAATTATTGTCCTCATAGGAATCTAAAAAGTCAATAGAATCGTTATTTTCTAACGGTAAAGCTTCTTGATAATTAAATAGCAATAAAACATACTATTAATTCCCCTAGACTTTAGGATACTCCAAAGATATAGGATTGTTTAGGAATAATGTGCCATTGTCCCATAGAATTATTGTATTCAGATAGCGATGAGTAATTTTTATTCAGAAGAATTTTTGGAAAATCTCCTATAGGTTCTTGTAATTGGGCGGATATGCCAACATGACAACATGACATAACATAAACCAATCATTAATTAAAAAATCAGTTATTATATTCCCAATGACAAATGTATTGTTTATATTTAATAGAGGCACCTTAATAAAATAGTACAAAAATGGGGAGAGTAACCCTAACAGTGAGGTCTTAAAGAAATCTTGTAAATTCAGTATAAACATCAATGGATCATCATATCCATGGAGCAACAACCTTGATATCCAATAAAAAATGGCAAACATAATTCCAGTGATAAGAACTGTTAAACAAACAATATGTGGTTTATTAGAACCAAAATAACAGCATAAAATATGATGTCAGATTAGCTATTCTTACCATATCGAATTCAATACAGGTAATTATTGTTATTAGTACACTTGTTTTCTATTAGTATTTTTTATTTAATAAACACAGTTATCTTAATAAATTACAGTACTCTTCACCAAATATATAATTACCGTTACACATGCACATGCATTACAATTTTTGGATGTATCGTTTTTATTTTTTCTTGTGCTTATTTATATAAATATTACATATTCCTTTTATATTGAATTTTGATATTTTATTTTTTTCTCCTTACGTAATCTTTTCTTTTTTGAAGTTTCAATATCTTTTTTGATGGTTATTAAATAAAATTTGAATCACCCAAAATTAAAAAGATTCGATTAAAGATTTCTGTTATGATGGATTTCAAGTGTTTTTGACAACTGCATTCCAACATAAATAGACATATATAAGCGATTAGCTGAGCAAGATTATTTAATATTAGAAGCAGTGTTCTATTTTCGAAAGTAATGGTGCATACCGAAACTATTGGGCCAACCTATATATAGGGGGGGGGAAGACATTACGATTTTCTTCCTTATACTTTTTTTATTTTAAATATTATGACTTTGTATTGGTTTAAGATGACTTATATACTTATTTATTTGAAAAAAAATGCGATGAACATTTATAAAACGTTTCTTGTTTAGTCGAATAAACCGAAACCCATATCTTCATCAGATTCTTCTTCTTCTTCTTCAGCAGCAGCTTCTTCAGCAGCGGCAGCACCAGCAGCACCAGCAGCGGCACCATTAGCAGCAGCACTGACAGCTGGACCAACGTTGTGGAAACCAGATAAGATTTCCTTTAGATCCTTACCTTCTAAAGCCTTAGCGTAAACATCAGCCCAGACCTATAATAAAAATGCATGTATGTACATTGATTTAATGCAAATATTGAAAAATCACGTCTTTTTGTTCAGAAACTAGTTGAAAAAAAAGAGAGAGAAATCACTTGCATAGATTTTTTGTTAGTATTCAATATTCATTTATCACATAAAACGACTATTTATGAACAAATATTACAGAGCTCAGGTTAACAACATATGTGAAATAATCCTTGTGTAATTCTTAATTCTAGGTTATATTGTCCTTGTTAATCACAACAGTAAACTTTTTCCTTGTTCAAACATAAAACGCAATCGACGTACCCTAAAAGTGTGAAAAGTCATATTATACAATATTGCGGCTCCCTTTGATAATTATTTCGATTGTATGCCAATTTTTACTTTTTCCTTCATATATCCACTAAAATAATCAATTCCCACGGAACATTATTCAGGAATTTTATACAATATCAATACTCTATATAACATATTGTGATCCCGTAAAACTAGGTTTTATTAATATTTTTGTCATTACTAGTCTTTAAATACTCATAATATTTATTCATTTATTCATTTTATCCCTGTTAATTATGTATTTAAAATTTAACATACGTTTTCAACATTGGCACCTGCAGCCTTGGTTAAAGCTTGTAAATTGTCAGCAGAGATTTCCAAACCAGCATCAGCTAAGATGAAGGCAGCATAAGAGATGATAGCGTCAGACATTTCTGTAAGTATACTTTCTTTTGGGTTGGGAAAGTTCTTTCATAATATAAGAAGAAAACCTTTATTTAGTGTTTATTTCTAAGAGCCAATCAATTAGTTCCTTTAACTACTAATAATAAAATGGTGTCATGATGTAACTAGCTATTACAAACTCAGTTAACAGAGGACAGCGTAGGAATGTGGCAGTATTGTCCTCTCTAGCAAGAGACGTGCGTAGACGATCTTTGAGACCATCAACCCTTCTACGTACGACTTTGATTTTTCGGTGGACTACAGACAAGTTTGCACGCAAGAACCGAAGTCTCTCAGATGGAATTAATCTTCTCTTTGTATTCTTAATGTTGAATTTTTCGCAATACTAGAGTTTTCCGTCTGAAAACCTGTTTACTTTCTTACTCAAAAAAAAATGCAGTACACAAGGGTTTTTTTGATGTTATTTTTTAATTATTTCCTTTTTAGGTATAATTGAATTTTTACTTTAAGTAGAGGTATTTTGAAAATTTTATTTTTAACATATATGTAGGGATGATATATTTAGAAAAAAACAGTCCTAGAAAGTTTGTAAGGGATATTCAGTGTAAGAACTCCGAACAAGTTTCAAAGCATTAGATTCCTTTGCTTTTTTAAAGGGAACAATCCGAAGTAAAAATAAAAATAAGCTATGTAATACGAGTAAAATAAAACTACAAATATATCAATAAGGAAAAACAAACATTTTTTCACAAAAAACGTGTCAAAGTAACAACGATGGTAGTATTGATCTTTTAAAAAGTCGTTTATAAACTTATACATATGTATTAAAGAAAGAGTTTCTTATAAAAATTTTATTTTATTTGCAGGAAAAATGGAATAATTATAAAGAAGAATATGTTGATTTATAAACGGCAAAAGGTTGAATTTACCGTGTGATTTTTTAAAAAAGAAAAAATTAAATTTTAGAGGAATATTATCAGATAATCATTTTGGATGATAATCAAAAACCAATAACTTTTCAAAACAAGGAATAGATAAATAAAAACAAAGGCGGTTTTTTGGATACAATACTTTTGCATTATAATTTACTTCTTAAAATGTTGAAGTTGTTCTTCTATTTTTTTAAGTTCAGCTTTGTGTTTTTGTAATTGCTCCTTTAATTTATGCAATTGTTCCTTTTCGTGTTGTTTGATGAAATAATCTTCATTGGCTTTTTCTTTCTTAGTGAATGAATCGCCCCCATAACCTCTATGAGATCCAGTAGAACCTTCGGAAGCTCCGTTCGTATAACTTCTAACAACACCCACTACCAGTGGTGTCTGTTTGACTGTTTGTGCTATATTGGAACGACCTATCATTTCTTAAAAAACACGTAATTGTATATTTTTATTATTTGCTTTTATCCTTCAATTTTTCAGAATATATAACCTGTTTCTTAGGGGAACCTACTTTTTATTGTTATGTTGTTTATATAACTCTTATAAGTTACTTATGGAAAGAGTAACTTTTAAAAGCCACCAAACGGTAAAACCTCAGATTTCCACTGTAATTTATAATAAGAATAAGAGTTAAAAGAGAAGAATTTCCTATGTTATGTAAAAATATTAACAAATTTAATGCCCAATTGTTTTATTCTTATTTCGTAATTAACGGGTCTTTTCGTCTACGGTTTTTGTCGTTTTTCTTTTTTTTTTGTATTGTATATTTAAGAGAAGTTGTGAGGAATTATATAAAATCAATATGATTGGTTTAGCACATTTACTGTTATGGTAGGAACTTTAGTAGGATATTCAGAGTGTTTTAACTAAATATACCTCTAGATTACCTACTTTTGTTTACAAAAGTGGTACCCAAATATTTGATTAATCATTAAATAGCTATATAGTCATCGGTAAGTCTAAAATATTGACTATCCAATGATTATATAATGGTAAACCGACACTTATTAGGTCAGTTTTTTTTTTGTTATTTAGATATCGATGATAATATATATGTTGCGTAAATGCGAGTTAGTGTGGATTGTATTCTTCGCACTTTTTATTTCAGTGGATGGCTTTTTCGTAGTATAAGGGAGTTCTTTATCAACTTTGATCTTCCTTGATATTAATATGGCTGTATTTATTTATTTAAGCATGAAATTCCTGGATTATAGAATAGATATCTTCAATATTCAATGGTATGATATTACCCATCCTCCTGATCTTGAGTGTAACTTTTTTGATTCTGTATCTGTCAACATCAAATTCAACGGATTTACTCTAGAATTATTGGCATTCCACCTAATCACTCTATTAGTAAAATGAATATATTTCTTCAAATCAAAGTCACGTGTATTTAAGATTTTTTATATAGATGGATTGGCTAGAAGGGCTTTAGTATGAAAACCAGCCTTATGTGTAAAAGCATAGAACCCAATATTTGGGTTGTTGAATGGAATATTAACTTCTACAGCTTCTGCAACTAGGTTTTCTATGTCTCTGATCTTATTTAATTTATAGTGCAATATGACATAATCTGTAGCTGTCACAAACATTCTTGTTGACAATCCATCAAGTGGGACAAAACCGTTCGTTTTACCAATACCCAAGACACAAGTATCGATTAAGTGAGCACAAACTTCTAAAGCTGTGTACGCAGAGGCAATAGCACAACCAGTTTCGTTTTGAAGGAGGCATTCAATGTCTCAGTTGACAACCGATTTTAGAATTCTCAATAATTCATAGACATGTCTTGGATTGGAACAACTAACAGTATCGGCAATGCGGACTCCACTCACACAAAATTTACTGACTGTCTTAGAGATGTTTAATAGATCAACAAGATCGCTCCTGAAAGAATCTTCGGAAGAGAATCAAACTTTAATACCTTTGGATTTGACGAAATCAATTTCGCGACTCTAGCCTCATCTGTATGACAACGACTGTGAGTAAAGATTTTGGACTTCAAACCTAATTTTTACAGAATTTCACGATTCTTTCTAGAATATTCAGAAACCATAGGAGAAATTAGATCGGTATAATCAACATATCAAAGTTATCCAAATTTTGGTAATTTCTATCTTTTTTTATAGTAATGAAGGAATTGGCAAATTGTTCACCCTCTTTAAAAGTATAATTGATCAATATGAAATTATCGACATTGGATAAGAAGTTAGCTTGGTTAAGACCTTATGGGTTTGTATGGAATACTTTAGAAACAGCTGTTTCAATGTTTTGTTCAAAATCCTTTTTTTCAGCGGTCATTTTTGTACCAAGTTCAATAATTTGTTTGTAAGTGATCAGTAGGGCTCTTGTTTGCTTGTCCTAATAAAAGTATGTATATATATTCGTATATATATTTATTGGGAAAGAAGAAAAGAGAAGCTTATATTTAACAATTTGTTCATTTGCAATAAATATAAAGTTTTTTTTTTTTTTTGCTCTTTAAATATCATTAAAACCATCTTTTAGAGAACTAATTACGCTAGGATATTTATATGTACAAACAAATTTTATTAATATCTCATAAAATCATGTAGAATATACAAAATATAAATAATAGACACATATGAATTACTAATATTATTACAAGTTCTTTTCAATATCATACAATTCTTAAGAATAGATCATTATAAAATGGTTTTCTTGTGTTACTTCAACAAATGTTATATTTTTTGACTACCAAAAACAATTGAAGAATTATTAAAACCATATAGATGCTTGGAGACTGACTATCGATTGAAAGAGATGTACAATTAAGAAAAACATGAGTAAACAAATCAACTGGTTTAACAAAAAATAAAACTGCATAGAAATTATTCAAAACTAACAGAGGACAAATTATTATAGTTTTTCAAATGTTAAATAACTATTAAAAAGAATTATAAATAGGAATTTCTAGATACCATCGGAAATTATTGGATGTTTTTCTCTATTTTCCAATTTTGTAGTTCTGTATTTTTTTAGTAATAGGATATCTACATTTTTGTCAAATACCTTTTTTTGTATAAATTAAATTTATTACCTGCTTAAAAATATTTATTTACTATATTTCAAGTTCATTAGTTGCTGGAATATCTATTGGGTTCCAAAGATACTTCAGTATTTCATATAGGATCGTTAGTATTAGTTTTTACAAGTAACCCTTCGCTTTTCGATTTATTTTATTATTTTTTTTGGTTTATGTATATATAATAGGACGTATAGAAAATAGGTATAAATGGTTTTCTAGTCTTTCCAATTTAGTAAAGAAATATATGTAGTTTTTGTAAGAACTAAAAATATAGATTTCTAATAAAAGGGATTAATTTTATATCAGCAAACTTTAATCATTTCATGGTATACTTATCATGTGTAAAAACATAGCGTTTTGATTATGAATAAAATGTATTGTGGCATATTTTATAATTGTAACCTCTAGAATGTGGGTTATAGTACAAACTTGAACAGTAATAATTTTAAGTTTATAAAAAACAAAAGTTTTATATTTAAACGGTTTTTTTTTTGACAAAAAAATTTATTATAATATTGTAATGCCTTTCCAAGAAAATATGTCTGTCACATAATAAAAGAGCTGATTGTTACTGGGTTGGTTTGATTTTCGAATCAGATAATATACGAAGGCTGTGTGTCTACTTATTTGTTGTTATAAAATATGGTCGAAACAAGGGCTACTTGTATCTTGGGTAACTCTTTTTTAAGGGTATATTCATATGAATATACTTAATTTGATTTTATTTACAACAGCAGCTAACATGTTTAGTTGTAACTTAAATTCCCTTATTGTGGGGTTTTTTGAATTTGAAAGATTGAACTAATGCAAATTACTATTACTTATTGTTAGTATTGAAAATATAAAGTAGAGAACATTAATTCTCCCTCCTAACTTGTTGTGTAACGTTACTTTATTTCTAATTCTTCAAATAACATAATTTGACACTAGTTATAACTTTGACCACACGGGGATAAAATAAAGTAAACTGTATCTTTTGATATTGTTTGAAAAAAATTTTAAGGTGTAAAGTAAAGAGGCAACGAATGTTTTGAAGCTTTCTCAAATGCGAATGTGTATAACTGCTTTATGCACAGGTTTAGTTCTAATTGAGTGCAACTTTAATACGATTTTTAAGTACTGTTTAAAGCTTATAAAGAATCTCTGGAAATTAGTTATAGTAATAGCACGTCCATTTAGCATAAGTTCAATCAAGGACGATTCGTTACAACATTACAAAAATGAGCCTGTCAAACTAATAGTAATACCAATAACCAAGGATAAAAAGTATATTTACTTCAAACACTTAGATTGCGTTTGGAATAAGAAATCAAGATAATTAATATTAAAATAGTAACACTCATAAAAGACTATTTGAATCAAATTCCATAGCAAGGAGATAGTTTAAGAAGTACCCCTGGTGAATATTATATTATGAAAAGAATAAAAATAGGAAAATTGCAAGAGTAGAATGCAGGACAGATAGTGAAAATGATAACTGCAAGACAGAATAAGAAAACAGATCCCCAGCCAAAGTTAATACCAAGATCAGTATATTCTCCAACAAAAATTATTGAAAAATCTAAATTACTTTCACCATTTAATGAATTATCCAGATGGGGTCTTCAATATCATTTAAAAGAAATTTATAAATGTTTGATTTTATTACCCTTAATGATACCATTAGCCTTAATTCCAATTTTTCCAAATATTCCTGGATTTTATTTAACATATAGAATATATTGTAATATGAAAACTTATTTAGGGGCTAGACGCCTGCAACAAATTTTGTAAGACGATTGACTGGACTTTAAAGAGTTGACAGAATACAATGAAATATTCCCCAGTTCTTCTGATTTAACTAAAGTTAAAATAGATCAAATTACAAGATGGTTTAATGTTGAAGAAATCAAGTCACATTTAAAAAAATCAATGCTACAAGAATTAGGTACTTTTGATAAAGATTGATTCGACAGAAACAGATAGAAGTTTTTATTGAATATTGTATTTGTGTTCTATGTTGTGGTGCCTAAAGATATCTTAACTAGAAGCCCTAAAAAAATTCTGAAAGTATTTAGAGTTACTTAAAATTTCAAGACTGCACATCCGAACACCAATTTAATTTCAAAATATGTTGGATAAAATATGTAACTTTTTCCATTTTCAGTAACTTTCTTTGGTATCTGCATTTTACGCGTCTAAAAAAAAAAAGGAAAAAGAAAAACCATATCCAAATTTTAAAATTTTCTTATGAACTTTAGAAAATTTGATCTTTTAGATTGAGTCCCATCATTATAATTCATCAAAATGATATTATTTAAGGGATGATGAAAGTATTTAACATTTAAGAGCTGGTTCTTGATTATCTTGCACCCTTATATTCTATTTTGTTGTTTCAAAAGAAAAGAACCCAGATCACCCCATTGTTAAAATGAGAGCTAAGTGGAGAAAGAAGAGAGTTAGAAGACTTAAGAGAAAGAGACGGAAGGTTAGAGCTAGATCCAAATAAGCGAACTGATGTTATTTGAATAGGACTAATATTTATTATTTTTATTTATTTTACATCATATTGGAATAGATCTAGTGCAACTTCCATCTCTTTTTTTATCTCTCTATGCGTCAATGGTTTATATAACGCAATGTGTCAACCCTTTAAAGGGGTTCATATATACATTAGTTTTAAATTATATAGTGTATAGATTTATAAAATAAATGGATATGTTCGCTTTTATCAATGTTTTTAGCTTTTTTTTTGTTGTACATCCTGTTTATTATACGATACAGAATTGAACTCTATATAGTTGTTTTATGTATTCTTTATGTTGGGGTAATGTAGCCCCTCTTGTTTAATGGTCAATATTGTTGTAGCAATGCGAGTTTGCCTTTCGAAGCCATAGGTAACTAATGCCTCCTTTTTCTAAGGAGGAGTAAGTGCAGATAGTAGGTTGTAAGATTTTAAAACTCTTATAGACAGCAGCCCAAGTTAAACAGGGATGGAATACGTGTTTGTGTTCTTGATGGTTTGTGTTTTTATATTGTTGATCAAACAACTGCCCTTCTTGGTTCCCTATCCTATTTTTAGAAGTACATATTGTGTCATGATAATTTAATGGTAATGGCTGTTAATAACATGATGCAAGGATTTACATTTATATATTGAGAAAGTATTAAAGTTACTTGTTTCGAAACCTTATCTTCTGTAATTATTTTCTATAGTACTTATTTTTTCTCTACCTTTTAAGTTGTTTATTTGACAGTCTTCTGTGTCAGCATTGTACCTGACAGAACTTACTGTGGTAAAAGATGTAGTTATTGCTAGTGGTTCTATGGGTGTAAGTAAAAAAGTAGGACCCATTGTTTTTTTTTTAAAAAAAATCATTTATTATATTTTCTTCTTTTCGTATATTTTCAAAGAAAAAATCATAGTTTCCACTGTATCATTGTTGCAAAATAATATTTCTATCTGTGGCCCATGTATTAATATCCGGCTCGTTTTTTGTAAATTTTGATAGTGTTGAGGACCTTCGAATGCTAGATTTATATTATTCTCAACAGTGACACAGGAATTCTATTTGATTAACTGCATTTTTTTTTTTTTTACTTAGTGGTTTTTTCTTTGAGGGTATGTTTTCTTTCAATTTTACTTTTTAACTATTTTTCTAAGTGTAAAAAGTTTTATGCCAAGAATATATTTATTTTTATTTTATTGGAAACTCGAAAATTTGTCCTTATGTTTTACTATATATTTTAACCTTTTTTCTCTATATATATATATATTTGCAGGGAATTTATTCAAGAAAAGTATGATATTTATTATTTTATTTACTTTTATTTTGGGTTTACTTTTATTATAAACACATGTTAAGAAATAAAACAATTAAAATGACGTAACATTAAGATAATGCATCTATTCTTTTTATTCTTAACATTCTGCTTTCTTCTTTTTTTTTTGAATTTTGAAAATAAAAGACAAAGTGTCAGAAGGTTTTTTGGTATTTAAACAAACTTTATGTTATGAAATTTTAAAAATTATTATTTACAACGGTGATATAAGCCGCTTCTCAAACTTTTTTTATTTTTGTTAAAAGCACTGTTTTTTGTTTATTAAAACAAGGTAGTTTGCACAAGTAGTAATTTGTTTCAGCTTCTTCTTCTGGAAAAAAAAAGAACAAAACAATAAAATTTTGGAAGCTAGTTTTAAAGATGAGAACCGAAGAAGACTAATATACTAAAACGAACCCTTATATCCAAGTATACTGCTGAAAGCCTCTCTTTAATTCATTAAATCCAGAGGTCTTTTTTGAGTTTATTTATTTCTTTTCCTTTCTTTAGGTTATCTTTAATATAATTCAAATAACATTCAGAAGAAAAGCAAGCAAAAAAAAAAAAAAAAAGACAATTTGAATAGTTACCAACATACATAATCTTCATTTTTAAATTAGCAACATATTTTTTCTTTCTTGGGGTACATATATATTACTTTAATATAAACAAACAAATTGTTTAATCTTTTTAAATTTAAATATTATTACTTAGAGAACTATAAAACCTGCGTTACTTTTATTTCTAAATGTCAAATGTTTTCATATTTGAAAAACATGTTTATTTGGAGGAAATAACCTATAATGCTCTCAATACGTTAAATATACTTCAAGAGATCCTAGGTGCCAGTACCCAGACCTTTTCAATTTATATCTGTACACTTTATGCACTTTTTTCTTTCTGAATGAATTAAATTTTTATCAAGATATTCAAATTTTATGGAAAATATAATGTAACAAACTGAATAGGATTAAGATTCCAACACTATTAACATATGTGTTAACTATTTTTTTTATTACCGGTTTCTTTCTACATAGTGGAAATGTGACACTTCGTCCTGTTTTTTTTTTTTTTTTTTTTTTTTTTTTCTTTTTCCACATACTGTTTTTGCCTTCTTTAAGTTTCTCTATTTGTTTTTCGTTTTAAATATTTTTCGACTTTTTTTTAAAAAAAAAAAAAGACAATAACAGCAAAAAATGTTACTTTTATAAAACTCATAAGTACAATTAATTTGGTAATTGTATATTTATATGTTGTTTTATAAAAGAATAGAGGAGAGTTAGGACAACAACTGAAAGGAATAATAGGACTCAACATATTCTCAGTTCCCTACGTCTGAAAATTTACTCTAAATAATATCGTTCTACAGTCAATTGAAATATAAAGGTTATAAGAAAGTTTCCGAAAACATGGCTGATAAACAAATCAGAGAGATATTCCAGATTACTAATGATCCTGAAAATATTCCTACAGGATTCTCAGTGGTATCCTTAAGTGAAGATCAAAATGCTTTATTTACAAAGGATGATGTTGATTCTATTATCTTGGCACAATTAACAGAAAATGATTCATTAGAAAAACCTTTAAGTTACTTAAATGATTGTATGAAAAGATGTCAACAACAAAAAAAATTAAATAGAGATAATAACGAATTAACCAAATTATTTCAGGAGATAGATAGATTAGTTATTGGATATGGGTTGGTTTCATTCCAAATTCAAGATTTCGCAATGAATGGTAGTTTTAAACAGTATATTACCGATATTATCAATAATTTTGATAATTTTTCTGATTTCCTTTTACAAATCATTCACAGAGCTATTACAGAAGATTCAATTCTCGACCTATTAAATTCTGTGTTCCCAACCACTATTGACTATATAATAAATGATTTACCCTCATTCGATCTTACATCTCCAAAAATTTATAATAATACTTTATCACTTTATGAAATTTTTGTTAACTTTAAGCCAGTAGCAGCCATTTTTACAAAAGTTGATGGATTTTTCCCTAGTTTTGATTGTCCTGCGAATAAGATAGAAAAAACCACAACACTAGGTCCTATTTTAACCTTATCGCCATTAATGTTTAATGTGGCTTCAAATAATTATGGAAGTTCATTAGAGTTATCGAAACAACATCTTTCTGTAATCTATGAATCATCTCAAGTAGAGCATAAAGCGGTACTAAACAGATTATTTTACATTATGGATAAAATAATAAGAGGATCTGTGGAATCTAGAACTGATGTTATTAGTTACTGGTCTATGATTGTCAATAAAAATCATCTAAGAAGAGGTGAACATGCTGAACAAAATAAATTAGCTACAAATTCCTTTATGACCAACATTTCTTTACTTTTAATACGATTTTCACAACCCTTTTTGGATATAACATATAAAAAGATAGATAAAATCGATGTTAATTATTTTAATAATATTAGCGTTTTCATTGACCTTTCTAATGAAACAAGACTTAACTCTGATTTTAAAGAAGCAGATGAATTCTATGATCAAAATAAATCCGATCAAGATTCTAAGCCAAATTTCATCTCTGATTGTTTCTTTTTAAGTTTAACTTATCTTCATTATGGTATTGGTGGTACTTTATTATATGATGAAAAAATAACTCCACAGATTAAAAAACTCGAAGAAGAAATTACAAGATTGAAGGATATTATGAAAAATCCCTTTCCAAGGAATGTCTTTTTAAATAATGTATTTGTCCAATCTCAAGTTAAAAGGTTAGAAAAAACTTTACAATACACTAAGTGTTTAAAACATTCTATGAAAGGGTTTTTCACACATAGAACACTACAACTAGAAATATTTGATTTTGTATGTGGAGCTTCTACATTTTTAATGAGAGTAATTGATCCAAAGCATCAATATCCTTTTGCCACACTAGATTTACCATTGATCCCAGACCAAGTTGGTATCGAAAATGTAGATAACGCAGATTACTTAAGAAAACATGCACCAATTCCATTTAAATACTATCCGGAGTTCTGTGTGGAAGGTCCTCTTAATTATGCCTTGTATATTTCGAAATACGCTGCATCACCATTATTTAAAAATCAAAGATTGAATTCCTTTATTGAATTCTGTACTACAATCCTTCGTTGCCCTGAATTAGTATCCAATCCTCATTTAAAGGGGAAAATCGTCCAGTTACTAAGTATAGGATGTATGCCATTGATTGACAATTCCCCAGGGTTTATGTTACCTATCTTTGAAGAAAACGAGTTAGTATCGAAAAACTTGCTGTATGCTTTATTAGATTTTTATGTTATCGTTGAAAAGACTGGTTCTTCATCGCAGTTTTATGATAAATTTAATAGTAGATACAGTATTTCCATTATATTGGAAGAACTTTATGAAAGGATTCCCAAATATAAAAAACAATTAATTTGGCAATCTAAAAATAACAAAGAATTTTTCATAAGATTTGTTGCACGTATGTTAAATGATTTAACCTTTTTACTTGATGAAGGGTTATCAAGTCTAGCAGAAGTTCATAAAATCAACCGTAAATTAAAGGAAAATCCGAGTGATAACGAAGAAGAAACACCTAATGATGGTAGTGAATCAAACAATATTCAAGACTTACAGTCTAGACTGGCATCAGCACAAAGACAAGCCAAATCTTCCTGTGGTCTTGCAAGTAAATCTATGCAATTATTTGTCATTTTCACTAAAGATATCCCAGGTGCATTTGTGATCCCTGAATTAGTTGATAGATTAGCAAGTATGTTAGATTACAATTTAGAATCATTAGTTGGACCGAAATGTGGTGAATTGAAAGTTGAAAACCCAGAACAATATTCCTTCAATCCAAAGAATTTGTTGAAAGCTGTAGCTACTACTTATATAAATTTATCTGGTCAAGAAGAATTTATCGATGCTGTTGCAAGAGATGGGAGATCATTTGATAGAAAATATTTTGTTAGAGCTGCTGATATCTTAGGTTATAAAACCGGAATGGTATCAGGGGAATTTTGTGAAGCATTACTTAAATTTGCCAAATTGGCAGAGGAGAAAAAAGATCTTGATGCAGAAGAAGACCTAGATTACGATGATGCTCCAGATGAATTCATTGATCCATTAATGTACACTTTAATGAAAGACCCAGTCACTCTACCCACTTCTAAAGTAAATATTGATAGAAGTACCATTAGAGCCCATTTATTAAGTGATTCTACCGATCCATTCAATAGAATGCCATTAAGATTAGAAGAAGTTATCCCAAATGAGGAGTTGAAACAAAGAATCACTGCTTTTAAACAAAAGAAAAAACAAGAAAGAGAGGCTAAATTAAAGGATGACAAAAAGACCGATTAATCTACTTCAATCCATTCAAAGAAAAAAAAAGTATGTAAAGTTTTCCTTAGTATTTCCCTCATTTATATATAAAGAATATACGTGTTTATATAGTTTTTGATAATTTGAGCAAAACGATTTAACCAAGTTTAAACACCTATCACAAAAAACCCGTTAGTCATAAGAAAGAATAGAAGTAAATACGGATGCTGAATTATATGATCAAATATTTTAGCATAAACTACACAAAAGTTAGCTATACAAATTTATATATTAATACTGAGAAAAATAAGGAAGCGAGAAGATCCCATTTTTTTGCCATTATTAATCTTAAGCTTTAATAGCGTACTTTCTTTGTGGGAAAGCAATTTGCTTCTTCTTTTGCTTTTCAGTGATTCTAGAGGCTTCGAACTTGGTTAAAGCTCTTCTTAAAGCTCTAGTCTTCTTAGCTCTTAAATCCTTTGGTTGGTACTTCTTGCCCTTGTATAATTGTCTAACGGCTTCTCTTTGTTGTTCGTTAATGACAGTTAGAACACGAGCAATGTTCTTTCTGACAGTGTTAATCTTTGGTAAGGATGGTCTTTGTAATTTTTGAACCTTTAATTCGGCTAATTCCTTCTTTAAGTCGATTAATTGGGATTCTAGTTCTTCCTTAGATTTGGTTCTTAATTCGTAAGTCTTAACACCAGCCTGTTAAAATAAAACGATAAAAAGAAGAAGAAAAAAATAATATACATTCCAAACACATATATTTATAGTACCATATCAAATGGTCGAATATATTTTTTTTATATAATGGAACGTAAAATTGTTTTAATAGTTAGTAACTGTATATTCTTGTTAGGACCGATTTTTCACTCATAATATACATGTATGGAAAAGACAATTATTTCATAGTTATTCATTAGATTAAATCTATCTTATCTTGGTTATTAAGTTAACTCTTTCAATGAAAGACATAGAAACCTGTCTTACCCCATAAACGTACCAATTTTTTTATATACCATGTATATTCACATACCATTTCGAATATTTGTCTATGTACGGTTCTTATGGGGATTATAAAAGAGAGTGTTTCTAGATATAAGACGTATGTGAAAAATTTCAATACAGATTAAAGATGCTTTCCATTATACCACTACAATACTACTCGAATATATTTTTAGACGTTGTAAGATAATGAACTATAAAAATTATTTTGACAAAATTTCAGGAATTTTCGAAACTTTGTTCTATTTTTCCATCGCGGAGAAGATCTTTCAAAAATTTTGAAAAATCCAGACCGACGCAAAAAAATATTTCATAATAAAAAGAGGACGATGTACGGATGTAAAAATAAAACAGTCTTTCAAGAACATTCAAAGTTTTTATATTTATTTTTAGAGTAGCCGTCTGCTTAACTACAACCACACAATCCATAACATCACCAACAAAAATTAATCTAAAATAACATCTTTTTATAACCTGGTGTATTTGTTTTTTATAGCATACTAATAAAAGATTCGATACTAGATTAAAACATCCCCTTTATATATTGAATAAACTAATAATAATAATAATACTAATTTCTCATCTATATGTCTGTTTGCATATGGATATATACATACATAGAAAATCTAATACTTTCAAAATTATAATGCATACCAAATGATATTATCAAGTAAATGTGTACATCTTATTGCTTGATGATCAATATGTTAGTCACTTAAGTAACTGATTTAAGAAGAAAGAAAAAAAGACGCCAATGAAATAAATAGATGTAAAAAATAAGCGTAATAAGATATAGTTGATATTGTACTTTTAAACAAAAATTTTGACATGGAGAAATTATACAGATTATTAAAAAAGAAAGTAGACTTAATGTTTAGTTATTTTAAGTTATATTTTTTGTAGTAGGATTAAACATAGGAGGTGGATATAATAATATGGACTGGAATGACCATTAAGGTAAAGTCGATAATGCAGTTATCACAATGTCACCTTTTTTTTTTCTTCTTGATAGTTTTATTTCTATTTTATAGTTTCGTTGAGATAAGAGAGACCATCATACATAGGAAAAAACGTGGATACGGAGATAGAAATGAAATAGAAATAGAAAAAAAAAAAATAGAAGAAAAGTTGTCTGATTTTTCTTATGATTGGTTCTTTAAGTTGTTACTTAACCATTCTAAACCTTCGTATAGACCTTCACCAGAGGTAGCGCAAGTAGCTTGAATAAACCATGGACGATTCTTAATAGAGTGTAAGCCTAATTTTTCAGTTATTTCAGCAGCAGACATAGCTTCTGGTAAATCTTGTTTGTTAGCAAAGACCAACCATACGGCGTTTCTTAACTCATCTTCAGTTAACATTCTTTGCATAACTTCTCTTGCCTCACCAATACGTGATCTATCATTAGAGTCAACAACAAAGATAACACCATCTGTATTTCTGTAATAGTGTCTCCATAAAGATCTAATTCTGTCTTGTCCACCGACATCCCAGACAGTGAAAGAAATGTTCTTATATTGAACAGTTTCAACATTGAAACCAATGGTTGGAATTGTGGTAATAACTTCACCCAATTTCAATTTATATAGAACGGTAGTCTTACCTGCACCATCAAGACCTACCATAAGAATACGCATTTCCCTGTTGCCGAACAAGCTACTAAATAATTTAGAAGCGAATAAACCCATTTTCCACTCTATTATACTTGTTTACTTAATGGTTTTATTGATGTTTTTTTTTTCTAATTGTTGATTTGATTTCCCTATATTAAATAAGACAATATCGACTAAAAAAAATAAGAACCAATAGAAGTACTGTCAGTAATAGTGGATATGCAAATCAAAAAAGTTATTTGATTTTAAAAACGGGAATAATAAATAACACCTAGAAAGCAACTTGCTGAATAAATTGACTCTAACTTTAGACAAAAGAAAAAGGACCTTTAAAAGGCCAAAAATATAATAAAAAAAAAAAAGATGGAAACAATTTAATATTTCGTCTTCCTCCTCCGTTATAATCAAAAATAGAGGAAGAAAAGAATCTTAATGGGAAAATTTAAAAAAAATCACTAACAGTTTTGCAAAAAATGTGAAGAAAATCAAACATTTTTGTTGTTTTTTATCTTTTTTTTTTTATTTTTTTGTTTGTCGTATTTTCTTATTAGAGAACAATACCGTCTTTGTTTAATGTTGATAGAGGGCGGGGGGAAAAATACAATAATATCTGTGCGGATTTTGGCAGCCTTTCGAGCAATACATAGTTAAGAGTAATGCGGCTTCTGCGGGAACATGCAGATTTTAAAAAAAGTATGACATTTAGTAATGAGTGACACATAAATCATGTTTAAAAGGAAAGCTACTATAAGGCAGTTTTACATTCCTTAAAACAAATAGATGGAGGTGTATATGAAGCTCACATTAAAAATAACACTAAAAGATTATTATATAAATATACTAAAATTTGATATTATTTTATTAATAAAAAACCTAATAATGTGTCATTTTTCTTTAAAAAGCAAATATCACTGAAATCTTGCATTAACGTAATACCAAATATATTCATATCAGCAATAATACTTCGTTTTTTTTTTTTCAAATATTCTTTATCCCCATTCTTTTTTTTTTACACTTTTTATACAATATTAATCGAAAGGGCATTTTCTATCTTCAGTATTTTCTCTTTTAATTGAATAAATAAAAGAGCTAATCTAACAAATTTGAAACCTATTTTTTATTATTTCTTTTTAAAGACTTACACAAAAAAAGAACAAACTATGTTTTACTAGTAATGAATCAAATGCAATCTAACGGTTATATATCTCTTTAAATATCTATGTACATAATCGATATCTTCTATACACTTTTAGAAAATATTTAGAGAATAAAGATCAAACAACAGGCATCCTACTCATAAATATTATACCTTAGTATGCTAGCAATACAGTATTATAATGATAATTGGAAAAAAAAAAAACAGACAAACAAATTCGAAAATAAAAATAAAGATGAGCAAATATTTATTTTCCAACATTCATTTTAGCACCCGCATAATTTTTTAAGCCTCTAATAAATATTGAATATGCCACTGTATTATTATCAGGTTCCCAATAAAATTCAGTTAAACGAATGTGCCAAGGTGGGAAACCTTGTAAATCTAAACTGGGACCAAAATATAACAATAAATCTGGTTCCGGACCAACCAACTGAGTCAATTCAGAGTCCACTAAATCCATTGTAATATCCGAAACTTTTAATTCATTTGCAGCACATAACTCAGCCATTGTCTTAGTCAAATCTACAATCGTCTCACGACCGTCTCTACTGGATAATAATGAAACTTCAATGGCCACTTTGTTACTTGTACCATCATTTTCATCCTCATAGTTATAATAGATTTTATTAGAATGAGGTATCTTTACAGCAAATTTAGGTGTATTTGTCGGACCATAATATTTTAGTAGTTTAGTATAAATCTCCTCTCTAAATTTATGGACATTTCTTTGTAGTAGCCCATCATAATCGTATAACATCAAATGCTTGATACCAGCAGATACAGTCCAACAGACAAGTCTACTTCCATCATTTAATAAACCATTAACACCCCCATCAACATCACCAACAGGTTTAACTTCTAATATTGCAGCAAGTCTCTTTGGGATCTTACTCAATCGAACGACATCTTGTCTAATTAATTGAGGAGTGCTCGAAGGATTATAATATATATTATATATCTTTAATTTCAAAAAATTATATTTCATTTGAAAATATCTGTAAATCCCATACATGATAAATAGTAATACTAAAAGACACTTGTAAAAAATGTATTCAAAGTAACAAATTTTTCTACTCTTATACTCACCTGACGATGTAACAGTTTCTTTTACTCTTTTTCTATCTACCTCATCATCACTAATACGCATATATTCAAATATTGATTTAAGTAATAGAGCTTTGTTAGATGGATCGGACTCCTTAAACGCAAGCTTGGAAGGGGGTGGTAGACGTTCATAACTCGATGATCCCTTAGATACCTCAATCCTATTCACCTGTGAGCGTGTCTTTTCTTCAAGTTGTGACATCTCTTTACCAAAACAAGCGCACAAAATATTTAATGTTTTGGTTGATCTGTTCTTTAATATACAACGACAAAAAAAAAAGAATTATATATATCTAGGAAAGAGATGGAGAATGAACAAAAACAGCAAACAAGCAACCTTGGTGTGGTCCAATACACTGTTGTTATGATATGCTTAACGTGTCTTGTCTCCTACCTCTTACTGCTACTTGTCACCTTTTGTTACAAAATTTCCAAAACTTTGCAGTATTTTGCATATTTTGTATTTTTTTTCATAAAATCCTTTTTCCCACAGCTTTTGCAGTTAGAAAATGCTATTCAAAAGAAAAAAAAAAAAAGAGGAATAAACTTAGACAATCCATGGATAAAGTTTTTTTTATATATATATGAAGACATAGAAAATTATATTGAAATTTGTCTATTTAATAGTACAGGTAACAATTGTTCTTATAAGACAGATGATATAATTATAGCAACATAAAATTTTTTAGAGTATTAATATTTAACTGTATGATTTATATAAGAAAATAAACATTTCATTCTTTTTTTTTTTAGTTATTTCCATTTTGTTATTTATATTTTCAATGCTGCCAGGTTAAAAATGATCAATTACCTGTACATTCATAATCTATCAAATCTATCATTAAAAAAAAATTCAAAAAAAATACTTTAATCCATTTACAATATATTTGCTATCGTAATTTTCATAAGAATTGTAACTGGTGCTGCTACCGAATATTTCAATATAGGATTAAGACAAAGCTAATATTGTAAATACTCCTTTGAATAAAGTATAGTCTTTGCCAATTCAATCTATTTCATTGTAATGCTTACCTTTCGTCCTCTCCATTTGGTCGAGAAAACCCTTCACACCTTGTTTCATTCAATGTAAACCATTAGAAATATTAGTTGTGTCATTTCGTCTTATAATAGGATGAATGAACTTGAATGTTGTTGTCTGTGCATAGGTTAGGAACCCCTGATTATTTGTTACACCTATTCACATATTAAAAATGTATGTCCTTTATCACTATAATCCTGAAACTAGCAGGCATGGTTTTATATTCTCCACCTTTTAACATTAAGGATTCACTTGATAAAGAAGGCGCTCCATGTCTGTTCATATTTAAAGTTAACCCATTTGTGAGGTTCGCAAGTCTAAAATCACCAAAACGACTAGATATTAAATTTATTAATAGATTGAAGTCAGAAGATAATATGGAGTTCTATTTGGAAATTTTCGAGCAATAAGATCTTGCCGTTCCAAAACGAATATTAGGATTAAGCTTAGTTATTGTTTGAATAATATTCTCTGAGCGATTATTAAAATTATTTATTTGATCCCTACTAAAATTTCGAGGATCATATACATCTTTTACCTAGGTCAAACCATTGGTATCTATGCTATTATGTGTTTGTATCGTTAGAGAAAGATTTACTTTTAGACAAAGATACACTATTAGTTAGTGAAAGTTGTTTCTATTAAAAACGTTAAGCAAAGTAACATTGCTCTTTCTTGTAACTTAATACAATTTATTTGATCCGAATACCTTACCTAAACTCTCATACACACCATAATTTTGTTCCAATGTTAAATATCTGGTTTTTTATACAATAAAATACACAATCGCCACACCAAATACATTTAAGGATCCTCATGTATAATATATATTTAAATGTTAAAGAATATGTCTTTTTTACTCCATTAGTGATTGTGCAAGGCATGAATAAAATGCAAATGGGATTAGCAAACCATTTTGTAACAGCACATAAAATGAAACATGTCGCTTTTACACCTAAGGATTATAATTCTGTAGATAAAACTCAGACTACACTACCCCACGTAGTTGAATATGATGCAGCAAAGGTACACGTATATGCAATTATAATTTTGTCTCTCATTGGTGTCTTTACAATAGCAATAATAAAATTGGCTAGCGCCCTGAAGAGACTTCCAATTATTGGACTTTTCCTTCTATCTAGTAAAAACAAATCAGACACGTTAAAAACCATATTAACAGCATAAAGGATTAAGAATATGATGTAACTTTGTTGAACAACGGACTGTTCCAAAAAATTGGTTCCGTAATAACAAATAAAGTTATTCTCTGAGAATTGCTAAAATAACAGAACTATAATTCCAATCCATATTCTTAAACTTTACTTTGGTATCTCTATACTTGGATTGAAACGACCCAAAAATGATGATTATCCCATAGTTTCTTCATAATTAAAGTTAGCATTAATATCAATCAATTCTTCCAAGAAACAAGAGTTTTCCACCGGAGTCTCTCTCAGAAAAGCTAAAGATTTTGTAGTTTCATAAAGTCAATTCTTCATTACACAATATTTGAGACTTTTGGGAAAGAAACACATACCAATTGCCAAAATAGAAGACAACAAATACTACCGTCCAATAAGAATTCTATAAAATGTTACTGACTGAATTGCATGTGTATCATGTGATACTATACTGGAACTTAATAATCTCTAGGTATTTTCCCATTGATATGTGGAAATAATTGCACCTTCTAAATTATTTTTGGCTTATTCAGATTGGTGTGAAGGGGAGGTAATAGATACAAAGTATGTACCCAATCCTGATATAAATATTCCTTCCACTAAAAGCTCCAAAAAAATAGAACCAATTCGTGATTAAAATACTATGGAAAATAAAAAAACCGTACTAAAAACATTCTTCTGTTTTCTTTTAGATATATCATATGAAATTGGGGTGAACAGAGAACTAATAAATGTATCTATTTATAAAAATGATATCAGCACAGACAATTGTGTAATTGTAAATGCAAAATGACTGAGTGCCAGGTTTATCTCACATATGATATCTGAATTAAATTATTGATAAGTTCTGTATTATAACAAGATTAAAATACACCTACAATAACAAAAATTTATGCTAGAAAGAATATATAGTTTGAATGTTTCTTTGATTTAGAATTAAATATCATTGAAGCGATATCTTTCACTATAGTACTGGAATATGTGAGAGAAAATATATCACTGTGTAATTCATCATCAACTTCTTCAATTATAAGTGGTTGTGATTATTGTTGTTGACTTTGTTCTATACCATGTGGAATGAAAGTATTTGAAGTATTCACTCCTATTTCTGATTGTTTATGTTGCTTCTTGGTTAATTGAAAACTTCTTTATTCAATTGACATAGCAAATGGTTAAAAAACATTTCCCACAATTAGGCATTTTTGTGATTATAATTTCTGTATCCTTATTTTCAGTACATTTTATCCACAAAAACATGAGCTAATCTGATCATTTGAAGTACCTGCTTGGATTCCAATGGTCTATTACGGGGTAATATTTGGATTTGATTTAAGAGCATTTGAAATATGTGGTATTAATCAAATATCTTAAAGATCCTTTTCAAGTGTTTATTTTTTATTTGTTTAGATTGTTTTTTTAAATCAGAGTTAACAGTCTTTGTTAGAAAATACTTCAATAGTAATTTTGTTGTTGACCTTCTAAGAAATGTGTCCGATATTAAAAAAATGTCATTCTTCAGTATATAATTTAACAATTTTTTATTCAACTTGTGACATGGAATCAAGTTCTTTATTATTTTTTTTAACAAAGTGCCGCTCCTTACCAATATGGCTCTGCAAATTGTCATTACCTTTTTGAATAATACATTCATATATATATATCTACTCATATTCTTCAACCTTGAAATGCAGTAATATTAACTAAGAATAAGATTTTTAAATTTAAATATCGACTATTATACTATAATTAGTTTTATATTATATAAATAAGATAAATAAAAGAAGTAAGCTTTTCGGAGTCATATAATACTATACAGTAAAAATTGAAATAAACATAGATATAAATATAGGGTTACTCCTCAAATTGTAGTAGCTTCCGCAATACCAATTAATCTTTTCACACCTGTTAACCAATTACCACCTTCTTGGGCATTATTAGTGGCAATATCAACATGTATTTGCATTGCTTCAGTATACTGCTTACTCTTCAAGTACTCAACAATCTTCTTTAACTTATCTATTGTTGGTTGAGTTAACAGATCTTGTCTTTCCATATGACCATATAATATTTTTAACCTTTTAGCACAGTCTTTTAATTGTTTAGAATATTCTTTTGGAATCAATGGAGTAACACGTTCCAATTCGCTCTTGAAGAAATCAATAATTTCTTGTTGATCTTCTGGAATTGTGACAGTCACAGCTGGTTTTGTAGCAACGACAGAAGGTGTTTCAACAGCAGTTTGTGTACTAACTGGAGGTGGAACAACTTGCTGTTGTTGTTGAGCAATATCAGTGGTAGATGGTGCACGCTGAACAGATTCCAATAAGCTTGTAGCATTGGCGATATTACCTACTTTATGTTGAACTTTTCTTCTGGCACTCATTGGTGGAGGTGGGGCAATAGTTTGTTTTGATATTGGTGGAGGTGCCACTGTTCTGCTTGTTGGAGGGAAAGAGGATTGTGGTGGAGCAGAATATGGATTAGATGGAGATGGAACATTGGAACTGTTAGAGTTTGTCATTGAAGAAAATTGTTTTGGAGCATATTGATTTACTGGAATATTTTTAGATGCTTGTGATTTACTAGGTGGAGCAGCAGATCCTGAAGTTGGAGCATATGGGCTACTTTTTTGGATTGTTGGTACGGATTTGTTAATTTGAGGAGAATATGGATTAAATGGTTTACTAACCGGCGTGTTAGTTGAGTTATTTAGTGCCTTATCCATTGAAGCTAAAGATTCCTTTCTTGTAAATCCAGAAGGTGGTGGCGGAGCTGGCAAAGAGGAAGCAGATGCAAGCCTGTTCATTGGTGGCTTTGCTGGGAAATCATGTGACGGCATGATACCATTACGTGGAGTGGAGGGTGCTGGTGGCACATTTACGCTCGCAGGTGCAACACTCACAGCTTTAGCACGTGATGGCTTATTTTCCTTAACTTCCAATGGTAAATCATTCCAACCATTGTTAGCCTTTTGATTCAAATGTGGAATTTGTCCAGAAACGATATCAGCTTGTGGTGGTCCTACAGGCGAAAAGGCTACTGATTTGTCATAAACAGATTGTTGGGGGACAAATGGAGAGGTTTGAACAGCTCCTTGAGTTTGTGTATGGATAGCATATGGGTTCTTAGGTGGAATAAAAGATGAAGTTGAGATTGGTGCTCCAGGTGCATTATTAAATAAACCAGAAGCATTTGGATTTGATGCAGGAGTAGCCGTAGGTGGCGCATATAGATTTGCTTTTAAAGGAAGAGTAGTGTTTATTGGTTTAGCGGTATTCTTTAGAGACGTGCCAGTGGTAATTGGTGGTTGTACAGGAGACATACCAACTGAGGATGGGAATTGCTGTTGTTGCTTCATTGGGAAACTATTTGTATGAGGATTTCTATATTTATCTTGTTGAACTGTAGATGATTTGACAGTTCTTTGACTCGAAACTTGTTTAAAAGTTTTACCAGAAGCTAATAATACACGCTCTTTCTCTGCTCTAACATCTTCATTTGAATCTGGTAAAATATTTAAAAAGGATTCTGCCAAGAAAAAATTACCACTAGCAGAGGCTATATCAACAAATTCCATAAACTTGGATATTAAAGCTTGATTGGAGATTTTAGAATCCCCTATGAAATTCAAAAATATAGTAAATCTTTCAACAAATTCTGTTAAACATTCAACATGTGCTTCATAAACAGTTTTATTTTCTTGTTTAATTATATCTTCTAAACCAGAAAATTCTTTTAACCATATAGAGGCTACTTTATCAATGGAATTGGCAGAGAAATAAACAACAATCGCATTTTGTCTATCACCAGATTCTAAAATTCTATCACCTAATTGAGTCAATAACTCATTCCTGCAAGTAATATCGGTTGATACAAACTTGTTAATAGCTTTTACAATATACTTCCATTGTGATACATCCATGTTAGTAACCATATCTTTTATGTCATTGTTTGTAACAGAATATAGGATTCTTGATAAAGGACTTGAGTTTCCAAATTTTTTAAAATAATAATCTTTAACTTTTCTCTTCAATCCAGAATCATTCGAATCTAAGGCCATTATTAAAGCTTCCAATAGTAAATCATTCTGTAGAGCTTCTTCAACGACTGCATTAGTGTTACCAGAGATTAATTTTTTTGCTATAGAGAATTCTACATCTTTTTCTAATTTAAATGAATTCTTTGGTTCGAATTTATTCTCGATTTTTTCAAAAAATTCTTCACCTTCCTCTGTCTTATTTTCATTACCATCACTATTATTAGCTTCATCTTCATCTTCTAGAGCAAACATGTCTCTCAAGAACTCTTCTCTACCATCCATAGACAATTTATCTAGTAGATTCCAATCCTCTTCATTATTTTTATCTATTCCCTTAACTAATCTAACATTAATTAATGGTTTGAAATCCTTTGTCTTCAAAGCTTCATTCAATAAAATATTTTGTCCAAGACCAGGTAACACAGGTTTTGTAATATTAATGGACTTCCCATCTTCAGCAATAGTCACCAATTTCCCACCAAATGCCCATGAAGCAGCAGGTGAATAATTTGAATACCAAGAAGGAGCTTGCATCTTCTTTACAGTAGGTTTTTCATTTGATTCTTGTTGTGAGACATGGTTCCAGAACTCAGTCTCTGATTCGTTCTGTTTTGTTACATTTTCTTCTTTGTCTAGTTCGTTGACAAGGTTTTGTAAAGTTTGAATCTCTATTTTAGAATCGAAAGATGAAGTAGCAAAGATATCTGGTGCTTCTGGAGCAAATTTTGTCTTAAATAACCAGTTACCATGTGGTGGATATTGGGTCAGTTGTTCACCTGTAGTTGGGTTCCATAAGATCACAGTATTATCACGGCCACTAGATAATAACAAGTCTTCATCTTGATTGCACCAATCAAGGCATAAGATACCTTTAGAATGACCATTGGTTAAAGTGGTTAATGGAGTGTTAGCATTTCTTAAATCCCAGATAACGATAGCTGGTTCGGTATCACTACCAGTAGCAGTGGCTAATTTGGTAGAGTTAGTTGGATGCCATTCAACTACAGATAACTGTGGTTTAAGACCAGTCACAGGAGAGGTATAACTCAAGTGAATAACCTCCTTTTTAGCTTTAAGATCCCAAATGGAGGCAAGGCTGGAAGAACCAGCGGAAGCAAAAACATGTGCTAAAGATTGGTTCCATGCCAACGAATGAATCTCTTCGATGGAAGTCATTGAAATACCTGGTTTCATTGGGGTATACCCTTGAACAGCAGATCCATTGTTATTGTTGTTGTTAGTATTGATGGCTTTTCCTGTATCCCAGACGAAAATTTCACCATTGTTGTCACCTGAAATCAAGACGCTTGCTTGTTTAGGGTTGAATTTTATTGTGTTAACAGCAGACTTATGATGATTATTAAATTTACCAACTGATTCAATAGAAGTATTATTATTATTATTATTATTATTATTATTTAGTTTAAAAAATTCAACAGTACCATTTTCTAAAGCACCAGCAATCAATTGATCATCGATTGACCAATCTAAATCATTAAATTTAGCATCAGTAGATAAAGTTGCAACAGGTTTATTTGGTTCAGTAGATAATAAGGACCATAATTCCAAGACTGATTCATTTGAAAAGTTAGCATCAATTGTGCCTGAAGCAGTCCCTGTTATGATTCTTGGGATTCTATCATGAGACCAAGCAAAAGTAGCTGTGCGTTGATATTCAGCTAGTTTCACCATATTATGATAAATATATTAATAATATACTTGATAATGTATATATATTTATTATTTGGACTTTAAAGTATATTTACAATAGAAATAGATGAACGACACAGTTAACAGTTGTCTTCTACAGAAACAGTTATAAATAAAATGAAAGATGATTACAAAGTTGGCATAAGACAACTAGTAAAAAAGGAGAGAAAGAAAGATCAACGAGATGTAAGTTACTTGTTAAAAAGTATAATGAAACGCAGCGAGTCTTGAATGTTTACCTTGCTTGTTCTTTTATTTTCTTTATTTGAATATATTTTGAATCTTTACAGAAAAAGAAAGAAATGAATGAATGTCAATGGTATCTTTTTTTTTTTTTGTTTTTTTCCGGGTTACCCACACAAATAGAAGACAGGTTAAAAAAAAATACCTGTAAAATACTAATACTAATACTAATACTAATACTAATAAAGATAGATTACACTGTTCTTATCTTTATTTAATTTATAACAAGTTTGAGTTTATTTTTCAGAAATATTGAGAGATTAAATTCTAATAGGAGTGTTCCCATCTTTACATGTTCATTTTCTCACTTGATCTATATTCAAATCAAATGTACTATTAGTAGTGATAATGGTGGTGACAGTGATGGTTAAACAAACTAACAATTGAGTATAGCAACGAAAAATTCTGTATAAAATGAGAAGATCAGTAGGTTTTTTTTTTTTTTTCAAAATCTTGTAGTGTACTGTTATGAAATACTGAAAATTACTTACAGCAACTTGCTCTTTGGGGTGTCTTATCCCTTACAACATCCTTATATATATGCAATTATGTGTCTACTTGATGTGTTGTCAATATATACTCTTCTTTTAAGTAAAATTTACAGATATCTTAATACATTAAATACAATATTTTTTATTTCTTCAAGACTTATTTTCTCGATCATATTATTATTATTATTATTTAAAATTCTTTTCAATACAATTCAGTAAAGAAAAAAACACTAATTGACTAATTCATATACATCATATATATATATATATATATATATATATAACTTAGTCGTTAGTTGTGCAAACACATAAGTACTTACATACATATAAATTCATATATCTACCATTATTTTCATGTATAAAGAGATGTCTGATTCGAAAAATCAATATATTCCTCATACCAAATCCAAATATTATAAACAAGCACTAGAAGAATACGGAGATCTTTTAGAAGATACAGACCCAGAAGAATGGGATAAAAGAATTCAATCAACTGGATGTTATGTTGAAAATATGGCATTACAACTGTGCCATGCTGAAACTGGAGATTGGAGACAATGTTTAAAAGAAATGGAAATGTTGAGAAAATGTTGGGATTCAAAGGGTAACAATAAAAGAACTCATACTGTTGACAAGTAAAGTTATACTTAAAGATTGTTGTTTTTTAAATAACTTTTTTTTTTGTTCTTTTATTTTATTTCTTTACTCTTTATTTAATTGTTGTTATTATTACTACATATCCATACTTTATAAACGTACATATTTACTTATGCGAATATATACGTGTGTGTGTGTGTGTTTGTGTATGTATCTTAACATTCTCAACCCCTCTACTTAACAAGTATTTTGTTCTTAAATTTTTTTTCTCTCCTTTCCTTTCCTTTTTAGATCATTTTTCTATGACTTTCTATAAAGTTCTTTTTAATCGTTTTGTTCAAATTAAAAGGGATAAAAAAAAAATATGTTTAATTTTTTAAAAGATTACATATTTAAAGGCAAATAATATAAAAAAGAATTTGAACTTAGAAATGTATCCAGAATTTAAATGGTGTTTTTCTTTATTCAATTGAAATTTAATTACTTCTCTTGTAGTTTCTAATAAGCTATTCTTCTCATCACACTAGAAATTCCTCACTAATCTACATATATCAGAAGTATTTCCCCATTTCAATTAGTTCTTAATAAATATGTCAAATAGACCAAAGACTTATTTCGATATTTCTATCGGAGGTAAACCAAAGGGCCGTATTGTATTTGAATTATACAATGATATAGTCCCTAAGACAGCCGAAAATTTCTACAAATTATGTGAAGGTAATTGTGGTATGTCCAAATCTAAACCGGATGTTCCACTATCTTATAAAGGATCCATCTTCCATAGAGTCATCAAGGACTTTATGTGTCAATTCGGTGATTTCACTAATTTTAATGGGACAGGTGGTGAGAGTATCTATGGAGAAAAATTTGAAGATGAAAATTTCACTTTGAAACATGATAGGCCATTCCTTTTATCTATGGCCAATGCTGGACCTAACACCAATGGGTCACAAGCCTTTATCACATGTGTTCCTACACCACATTTAGATGGCAAACATGTTGTATTCGGTGAAGTTATCCAAGGTAAGAGAATTGTACGTCTTATTGAAAATTTGCAAGTGGATCAAGGCACGAATTTACCACTACAAGAGGTGAAAATTGAGGATTGTGGTGTTTTACCAAACGATTATGTCGTTCCTGAAGATGCAGAAATGACTCCAACTGATGAGTATGGTGATAACTACGAAGATTCTTTAAAGACTGATTCTAAAGTGGATATCAACGATGTCAATTCAGTTTTAAAGGCTATTGAATTCGTTAAAAGTATTGGTACAGAACAATTTAAGAAGAAAAATTTCGCTGTTGCTTTAGAGAAGTATCAAAAATGTGATAAATTTTTGAAAGAATACTTCCCTGATGATTTACCAGAAGATGATATTAAAAAAGTGAACGCTTTGAAAGTTTCTGTTCCATTAAACATCGCCCTTGCTGCATTAAAATTAAATGACAACAGAACCGTTATTGTTGCTGCAACAGAGGTGTTATATGCTGAAGGTGCTGATGATTTAGCTAAGGCTAAAGCATTGTATCGTCGTGGTTTAGCCTACTTTAATGTTAATGACACTGATACGGCTTTGAAAGATTTAGAATCAGCTTCAAAGTTACGTCCAAATGATGCAGCTATTCATAAAGCTATCAAAGATACGAAGGCCAAGAGAAGACAACAGATTGAAAAACAAAAGAAATCACTTTCTAAAATGTTTGCTTAGTTCAGTAAACTCTGTTGAAATATATTTATATACAGATACATAACTACATATTTATGCATATAACGGATTTATGATTCCATAAGACTTTATATTTATCGTATTATTTTTTGTCTACTCTATGTCTACACTTCCCGTTAATGCTAGTTGCGTCAATCTGTCTATTCGTTATGTTCATTTTCTCAAAGATATCTATTTTTTAATTTTTTTTTTTTTGTATTTTACTTTTCTTTTTTACATGGAGAGCTCAAATAAATAATGATCTTAAAAATAAAATAAATAAAATAAAAAAATAAAATAAAAAGGATATTTTTAACTGTAAAGCTTATCTAAAAAAGAAGGGAAGTTGTTCAAAGCAATCTATAGGTCTACACAAAGAGGTATCAGGATCGATAAAAGAATAGTAAAAAAGGTAAAAGATTTTAAGTGAGAACAGAATAAAAAAAAAAACGATGATAACAAAAGTTTCGTCATTGTATTGCAGTAAGCTCCATGTATTTAATTTAAAATTACTCTACCCAATAACACCATTTTTAAAAAAGACTGTCAATAATAGTAGTATTTTGAATATATACAGACTTAATTCTACTCAAAGATCTTCAAAATATAACTTGAATACAAAAATTTCTCAGGAGAATTCACAATTATTAAAGACAAATTCTTTTTTCACATTACCTAATATAATTACACTAACAAGAATTGGTTGTACTCCATTCATCGGTCATTGTATATGGGTGGGTCAGCTGACACCAGCATTGACTATGTTTGGATATTGTTGTATTACAGATTTCTTTGATGGCTATATTGCTCGTAAGTTTAACATGAAATCCGTCGTTGGTACAATTCTAGATCCTATAGCTGATAAACTATTGATGATATTCACTACGTTAGCTTTGACTTTGCCCACAGGGCCAGAGGTCATTCCATATAGCATAGCAACTTTAATATTGAGTAGAGACGTATTATTAGGTTTGAGCGGCGTTATAATTAGATTTACTTCACTGAAGAAAGTTTATGGCAGTGTAAAATGGAATTCATATTGGAATCTTACAAAATACCCAACTGTGGAAGTTAAGCCTACAAAAATTTCAAAATGGAATACATTTTTACAGATGGTTTACTTAGGTTGTGGAAGTTTATTATTAATATTAGATCAGACTAAGAATAATCAACAGAATGAGTATGGATCTAGTAATAGTTTAATTCAAAGTATATATGAACAAAAAGACACGTTTGAAACTTGGTTTAAATGGTTAGGTTATACGGTTGGTGTTACCACGGTGTTAAGTGGTGTTTCATATGTACTAAGTAAGAAAGCTGTTACAATATTGCCAATATTAAAATGATTGTTATAACTTGCTTGAAGAAGAGAGAAAGGGTAGGAAAAGACAAACTTGTTCTATACCAATTATTTCTTGACTTTACAAAATCCATTTCTTTTTTCCTGTTTTTTTTTTTTTTTTTGAGTCAAAGTGAACTTAATTGAATAACATCGCATTACCAATCTTTCTACTCCCTTTTATAAGGAATTATAGCCACTATTTTTCACTGGTGTTATGATTGAATCCAATATTTTTATTCCCAGTTTTGACTACTAGAAAGATGATTAATTTTCTGGAAAAAACTTAGTAATAAAGAAAATTGTAGAACAAAAAAGAAAAAAAAAAAAATAGAAAAAAAAACACAAGAAGTTTTCATACAATTTTATATAAAAGGACATCGCAGTGGATAAAACACATAGCAGAAAAGTTTATGACTACTAGAGATTGTTAATTCGTTTAAATATTCACAACACAGAGAAAGCATATCTATATAAAAAGTTTAATAATGTACAGTTATACTCCACTAAGTGATATTACTGTCACAAAACAAAATATCGAAAATTGTTCCTTTTCAAAATGGTACCCACTATTTAGAGGTCACACACCAAGGGCAAAAATTCTAAAACCAGTGCCACCTGAATTTATTCAATATCTAAAACAAGACGGTATTAAATTGCCGCATGATCAAGAAGAAAGATCATTCTATACTAGTAATATTGAAAAAAATGATGATAATGATTACAGTGATTGGGAAGATGCAGAATCAATAACAGATAAAAATACAGAGGGAGATTCAAACACTATTGATCCTATAGTGCATATCAATGATTTTCACTTGCAGTTGAAAAATATTATTAAAGAGTTAGGGCCAGTTACACCAAAATTAAATTGGTCAGCTCCAAGAGATGCCACATGGATCCTGCCTAATAATTCTATGAAATGTAATGAAGTTAATGAAATATATCTTCTTTTGAATGCTTCAAACTATATTATGCATGACCTGGAACATGCCTACGATGAATGTCAAAGGGAGACAGACGATGTGATAATACCTGAAACTGAACTGATATTAAGAGAATGGTTTGATATTAACCCGGCTTTAGAATTTAGAGTTTTTGTTAAAGGTGAGAAAGTTATAGGTGTAACTCAACGTGATTTAAATTATTACGATTATTTGGAGGCCTTAAGTGACACCTTTAAAGATCTAATTGACGAGTTTGTAGAGGATATTGTATTACCCAGATTTCCTGATAAATCGTTTGTTCTAGATGTATATATTCCCAGACCATTCAATAAAGTGTATTTGATTGATATTAATCCATTTGCGAGAAAGACAGATTCTTTACTATTCTCTTGGAACGAGTTGATAACAAAAGGATCTACTGTTAAAGGTGAGGACGATAATTCTAATAATGACTATGAATTAAGACTGATTACTGAAAATAATACGGGGCGTTTTGCTTCTAAAGAACATTCAGAGAATCAGGTACCAAGTGACGTTGTAGAAGCCAGTCTTGATCCGAATGCCATTAGAGAGTTGGTCCAAAAGTGGAAAGAACTACTAAATAAACAGGAAGAAGAGTATAGTAGTGATGAAGACGATGAAAAATAGATAATCTAAATATATAGTGACGAATTATCTATGCGATATATATATAAATTTATAGAGTAATACTACCATAATATGGTTAATAAATAATAATATAAATAGAGAGAATGAAGGAAAAAAATTAATACAAACTTGCTTACTTAGAAAAGAGCAAACTGTATTTTTAGGTCATTTACCAAATGAAGCTCTCAGCTTGGAAGTCGATGTTTATAGAACTATTCTTGGGGATACTCTCCGCAACTGATGATCTCAATTCATCATTGAAGGTCTCAGGACCGCAACCAATAAATGCGACATCCCTTGTTGTACACTCTGATTTGGAGATCTCATTCTTAACGAGTTTCTTCAACTTGGGTCTACATCCCAATTTTTTAATAGTTAAATTATCTGTTAAGTTACTTGAACTATCATCTAATGATTTGGAGGAGGATTTTATGCCAAAATTATGTGATTTAACATTAGTCCTTGTGATAATAACCTTAACCTCACAATTCTTAGACTTCAAAAAATTCAATTCTTTACGGAACCAATGAAAGTAATTTACTTCTCTAATGGTCCTAAATAAAGTTGTAGTGGTTTCTGAATTTAGGTTTTCACCTTCATTAACATCCTTCAAAACTTCATAAAGATGTGGGTAAATAGCAGAAGAACCGATACCAACAGCAATAGCAACTATGTTACTTTTAGGTTTTACACGTTGAGGTAGTTGGGTACCATAGGGAACCTCAAGTAAAATCTTGCACTTTATAGATTTTTCACCACTAGGCACGATTCTCGAAAGTAAAGCTCGAGTTATACCCCTGTGGGCTCTAAAGTAAAATATCAACATCATTGGATCCTTTCGATTGTCAGTTGAGTCAGAAAGTATGGTAAAAGAATGAGACTGAAAATTGTAAAAAAAAAGCACTCGTCGAACTTAAGAAATACACAACTGCGTAGTCACTAGTCCTGTAACTTAGATATTTGTGTTTCTTGAGTATCATCTTGTTAACACCATCACCACGATCTTTTAATGTAGAGTTGACCACTCCACCACGTAAGACAATACGAGCTAACCTCATATATCTGTCAAATTCATAAATAGCAACCATAGACCAAATCCACTCTGTCCAACCGTAATTTTTAATGTGGTAATATACTGCGATAAACAATATAATATTCATAGCTTTATAAAATACTAAAAAAAATTCATAAATACGTTTTTTAAGTATCTTTTCACTATGAAGTATTAATATGAAGAATAAAGTTGTGCTTACAATACCCCGCCTCCAGTATTCTTTTTTAACTCTTATATCATATGTGCCTTGACTGACTGCTAATATTGTCCAGACTACTGAATGGATAAAGGCTAAAGCAGTATATACAGAAGCACAGAATCCATGATAGTAATTGAATGTAGAGTATGGTATGCTTAACAAATAAGCAAATGGATTGTTTCTAATACCAAAAAAGTAAATAACAGGAAAAAGAGGTAGTGCCACTAATGCAATTTTCCAACTAATCAATGCAACATTTGCCTATAATCTAGATTCAAGCTAGGGATGTGGTAAAGTGACATTATATTCAACACAAACAGAAATAACAGTAATAATAAAAAATAATGTCACAAAAATGGCATTTGCTCTAGTTGGAAAATTGAAAGGTGTAACTTTCCAGAAAAAATAAAAGTTTTGTCATGATAGTTTTTGAATTCTGATGGGATCAAAAGGGTTTTATTTATTAAATTGTTATACCTACTTAAAAATTTGAGTCCCAAAAAACCTTTATTAATGTTGAAGATATACACCGCAGACATAATAAAAACCCAATAGAATATCAAACTCCAACCAAACCACTCTGATCTTTCTACAAATACAGTGTACTCTTTGAATTTCTTATGGTACCAGTTAAAATCTGTTTCAATCATTCTTAGAGTTCTGTTGACAATATTTTTCTTAGATAGTGCCGTATAGTCAATAGTGTTGTAGTAAGTCCCATTTACTGAAACTTATGTATTTTTTCCATAGTTGATGAAACTTTACCATTGTTTCTGCATCTTCTAATCATATGCTCAAAATCATAGTTATGTAAATTTGTATTCACGGTTGCATTACAGGTACAATTTGTGCCAGTTTGTAAACAATTAATGTCTTTACAGAATCAACTATATAAGGAACACCGCTCCGGGAACAACTTTGAATTGAATTGTTTTTCATAATAATTACAGAAAGAAGCAATAGTGGAGTCAATAACCTTAAATGTATTACATGCTGGAAGACACACAGTAATCAGCAACCAAAATTTTTTTATTTAATTTCTTAAGTATGAAATTAAATAAAAATATAGAGATATTAGTTAATTTTATATTCGATGCTGTTCTGTTTTGTATGATATAGGTAATAATGTTAATAAATTAATCATCTGTAGAATGGTATTTGTAAGTTGAAAGGAATTCTTTCTTAGCAAGTGGTGTTATTTTTGTATTTTTATATATCAAAAGTTTTTGGGTAACTCCATGGACAATACTGAGATATGTAGGGACATATTGAAGTTCACTTGAACAGTAATCAATTGCACCTGTAACTTGATCTGATGAATATAAATTGAAGGATATTAATAAATATTTTCGACAGTTCTTCGTGTGTTAAAAACAGTCAATGGTATTTTTGTGGTGCAGTTTTGACGATCAAGGTAAATCTTTTTTTGTTTCGCACGGACAGTGTAAATTTTTTCGGTCTTCCTTTTTATTTTAATTATTTATATCTGTTCAGATTAAAGATATTGCTTGATATTGATGTATTACTTGGTATTAGTTTTTATGTAAATGTGCATGGTCAATAAGTGACAAATAAAGGTGTCTTTTTATTTTTTTTTTTTTTTGTATGGACTTATTAAAACCACTTGAATTTGAGAAACAAAGTGGAGGTAGCGTGTTTAATAGTAATGAATTTATGGAAGTTAATTGTATAAGTATATTCAGCTTTTTCTTATTATATATCGATAAGCATGAATTCTAATATCAGTAAGACTGTTTGAAAATTGTGAGACCTTTATTTTAGTTGTGTATTTTAGTTGTATATATATATATATATATATTTGGTATCGTCAAATATTAGTTATGTCGTTTTTGTGTGTCAAGTGACAGAGAAAAAAATTGACTTCGCAACGCAAGATGTCACAAAAAAAAAGTATAAAGAAAGGAAGGAAGAAGGATAAAACATTAAAATAAAATAGAAATTTTGGTATTAACAAACTATGCGAGAGCTGGTTACAGTAAGTACTGTATTAATTTTATATAAATTATTCAAAGAAAACAAAGCTCCTTTACTTCAAAAATAAATTAAAAAAATTCAAAAGTCTTTAAAGTAGATTGTTAATATTTTTTTTATTCAATAATGTGGACAGTTAATTTCTTAATTTTATTTTGTGTAATCATAGAAGTCACAGTGTCCATTAAATGCTCAGCAACACAAAAATGTCCATCTTTTTTACCGTGTTGTTCACCGTATGGGGAATGTGGTACGGGATCAATGTGTATTAATAGATGCAACCCTATGTTTTCTTTTCAAACACGAAGTTGCTTGCCACAACCTGTTTTACTGTATCCTTATTCAATTCAGTTCCCTAAGGGGATAAGACCTGTTCAAGGTAGATCGAATAATATTAATAATATCATAAAGAAAAAATACAGTCATGCTAATAAGGAATCCACATTGATAGGTAAAAGTATTATTCATTTTGAAAAGTTTCTGATCACACCAGATAGTCAACTGGCAAAACAGCAGTTAAAACAATATGGTTTTGTGTATAGTGGATACACTTTTATTAATGAACCCACTAAAGAAATTTTATTAAGGATGCCACCAAGAACAAAGGGGGCCCTCGTTTCCACTAGTAGACATTTCTTATATGGAAAATGCAGTGTTACGTTGAAATCTGCTAGAGGGAAGGGAGTGATTACAGCCATCGTATTAATAAGCCAAGTTGGTGATGAAATTGATTTTGAATTTTTAGGCACTGATTTAAGAAATGTTCAATCAAATTACTATCACTTAGGCCATTTGGATTACACGAAGATGCAATGGTTGCCTATTACAAGCGATAATACAGAAGTTTGGCATACATATGAAATTGATTGGAACAAACAGAGGATCCATTGGATTATTGATGGAAAAATTTATAGAACTGTGTATCGAACTGATACTTGGGACCCAATAAAGAAAAAATATTTGTATCCACAAACGCCAGTACGTTTAGAAGTAGCTATTTGGCCTGGTGGGGACATTAATTTACCTCCTGGAACTGCACAGTGGGCCGGTGGTTTTATTGATTGGGAAAATGATTTGGAGTTGAAGAAGAAAGGTTATTTTGAAGCTAACATTGCAAGTGTAGTTGTCAAACCATATATAAGTCCACATACTAGTGATATTGTAAAGTGTATTAGACACAATACAAAGAGATCGAGAGTAAAGCTAGCCGATCTACAGAATGTAAATTTTTACTATGAGCCCTCAATTAATCCAGATTTGGTAGAAATTGAAAAAGTTATGCGTTGGGATTGTAACAAGGTATTCTTTTTAAAAAATCAAAGAAGTTCTGAAGCAGAAACCTCAACATATTAACTTATAAGGTGAATGGTGTTTAGAATATAATCCAACAATAAATTAATATAATTTTTAAAAATAATATTTAACAGCTTTATTTTTTTTTTTACTAGATAACAGGATACAATCATATAACTTTACAAAATGTTTCTCTTTGAGTTTAATATTCAAATGATTGCAGAACAGTTGTTATACTTTCTTAATTATTTCTATTCAAACTTCTTCGTTACACACTCTGTTTATTTTCGCTCGTTAAAAGTTCTTTCAAATTTAAAATACATCACTTATAACGGAATCAATTTTCTGGTTTTTTTTTTCCTTTTTCTTTGTAGAATGTTAAAATACAAAATACAAAAGCAAACAGAGGGAACTCAATTGACGGTTTACAATTGACAGGTAACGTGCCTTTTGGATTGTCCTTGAATAAGGAGTAACAAGGTATATTCAACACAATATATATTAAGTTAATAGCAACATCATCAGATTTTGATATAGTAAACGTAGTTATTAGGTATTTGGTGTCTTTAAAAAACTACAACAATTACAGGAGTTGAATCATTTTATTCCTTTTGTTGTCTAATAGGTTCCAGTTTAATTCTTCTAAGAGAAAGTGATCTCTAGACATTCATTTAAAAAGGAATTATATTTTTAATTTTGTCAAGATGAAAATGCTAACTAAATTTGAGTCAAAGTCTACAAGGGCTAAGGGGATTGCATTCCATCCATCCAGACCATGGGTTCTTGTGGCTTTGTTTTCTTCTACAATTCAATTGTGGGATTATAGAATGGGTACTTTATTACATAGGTTCGAAGGACATGAAGGTCCAGTTCGTTCTGTTGATTTTCATCCTACTCAGCCAATCTTTGTTTCTGCCGGTGACGATTGTACAATTAAGATTTGGTCGTTAGATACAAATAAATGTTTACATACTTTTACGGGTCATTTAGATTATGTCCGTACTGTTTTCTTTCATAATGAATTGCCATGGATTATTTCTGCATCTGATGACCAAACTATTAGAATTTGGAACTGGCAAAATCGTAAAGAAATTGCATGTTTAACTGGTCACAACCATTTTGTTATGTGTGCTCAATTCCACCCAACAGAAGATTTAGTTGTTTCCGCCTCTTTAGATGAAACCGTTAGAGTTTGGGATATATCTGGGTTGAGAAAAAAACATTCTGCTCCGAACACTATGAGTATGGAGGATGTTATGAATAACCAACAAAATTTATTGGATGGTGGATTCGGTGATTGTGTGGTAAAATTCATTTTGGAAGGTCACACTAGAGGTGTTAATTGGGCGTCTTTCCACCCAACTTTACCATTAATTGTTTCTGGTGGTGATGATCGTCAAGTGAAATTATGGAGAATGAGTGCTACAAAAGCTTGGGAAGTCGATACTTGTAGAGGTCACACAAACAATGTTGTTAGTGTTATTTTCCACCCACATCAAAATTTAATTCTTTCTGCAGGTGAAGATAAAACTCTAAGAGTTTGGGATTTAGATAAGAGAACTCCAGTTAAACAATTTAAGAGAGAGAATGATAGATTTTGGTTGATCGCTTCTCATCCACATATCAACTTGTTTGGTGCTGCTCATGATTCAGGTATCATGATTTTTAAGTTAGATCGTGAAAGACCATGCTCTACAATTCATCAAAACCAATTATTTTATGTCAACAAATCGAAACAAGTGCAATCTTTTGATTATCAAAAGAAAGTTGCATCTTTACCATATGTATCTCTAAAGGGTATTGGACAGACTTGGAGTGCCTTCAGAAATATATCTTACAATCCATCTCAACATTCTCTATTAGTAGATCAACCAGATGGTAAGTTTGCTCTTGTATTGTTACCAAAGCAACCATCTGGTGCAGTTGAGCCTACTAGTGTTACTGAAGATAATGGTAGTTTTGCTACTTTTGTAGCCCGTAATAGATTCGTTGTTTACAATAAAAATGCCGGTGGTATTGAAGTTCGCACATTAGATAACAAGGTGACTAAGACTATTAAAATAGAAGAGTCAGTTAGAAATATTGCTAATGCAGGTCCTGGGACTGTTTTATTACTTCACCCAAAGTCAGTAGTTTTATTTGATGTTCAACAAGGAAAGAAATTAGCTGAAATTGCTGCAAAGAACGTGAAATACGTTACATGGTCAACTGACGGTCAATATGTCGCTTTGATGAGTAAACATACCATTACTATTGCTACTAAGAGATTGGAATGTATCAACTCTATGCACGAGACTATCAGAATCAAAAGCGCTACTTGGGATGAATCTAATGTGTTGATCTATTCTACCTTGAATCATATTAGATATTCTTTATTGAATGGTGACAGAGGTATTATTAAGACTTTAGAGAATACTCTATATATTACGAAAGTTCAAGATAAATTTGTTTACACATTAAACAGAGAAGGGGAAATTGAGATTGTTACTATAGATCCTACAGAATATCGTTTTAAGAAGGCTTTAATCAACAAAAATTTCCCGGAAGTTTTGAGATTGATAAAAACTTCAAATCTGGTTGGTCAAAATATAATCTTTTATTTACAAAAATCTGGTTATCCAGAAATTGCCTTACAATTCGTCCAGGATCCACAAATTCGTTTTGATTTGGCTATTGAATATGGAAATTTGGAAACTGCTTTAGAGGAAGCAAAGAAGATTGATAATAAACCTACATGGGATAGATTAAATGCAGAGGCTTTGGCTCAAGGTAACATTGAATTATCCGAAATGATATATCAAAATCAGTGCTCCTTTGACAAGTTATCATTCTTATACTTGTTGTCTGGCCAAACTTCGAAGTTAGGTAAGATGGAAGATATTGCAACTAGTCGTGAAGATGTAGCAAGTATGTTGTTGAACTCTATTTACAACAATAATGCCGCTTCAAGAGCTAATATATTTGCTGAATCTGGTAGCTTACCATTAGCTTATGCGATTGCCAAAGCCAATAATGATGAACAAGCTGTTGCTACATTCTTAGAACAAGCTGGTATTGATGAACAAGATATTGTCCTTCCAAATACTGTGAGTTCTTCTAATTTGATTAAAACTCCAGCTATACCTGAGCCATTATCTAAATGGCCATTGAAAGAAGTTGAACCTTCCTATTTCGAGAAAGCTTTAACTGGTGATTTTGAAGATTTAGATATTGAAAGTGATCAAGAAAAAGGTAGAAATATTACATCTTCTATTAGTGGTGATTCAGGCGTACAAGATAAAGAAGGAGATTTATTCGACGATGAAGTTATTGAAGATGAAGGCGATGCATGGGATATGGGTGATGAAGATTTAATCATTGATGATTCAATTGTAGAAAATGAAGAAGGAACTGCTGTTTCAGCTCCAATTGAAGATGAAGTTACAGAAACTGCACTTTGGGTTAAAAATTCTAAACTACCAGCGATCTTAGCTGCATCTGGTGCATTCGCTGCTGCTGCCCAAGCTTTAAATAAGCAAGTAGGTGTAGTTAACTTTGAATTATTAAGAAAATACTTTGTAGAAACGTATGAAGGTGCTAGAACATACGTTACAGCTACACCAAGTGAACTGCCGGCAATTGAAGGGTTTATTCGTTCTGATGCAGATGCTGACTCAGAAACAAATATACTACCACGTCTAAGTAATATTGATGTTATCAATGAAAAGATGCATGAAGGTTACAAGTTTTTTAAGGCTAATAAATTAGAACAGGCTATTGAGATTTTCCGTGACGTTATTTACAGAATAATGTTCTTAGCTCTGAATAACGATGAAGATGTTGAGGCAATGCAAAAGACGTTAGAGATAGCAAGGGAATACATTTTAGGTCTATCTATAGAATTGAAACGTCGTTCTTTAGTTAACGATGATGTGAAGCGTAGTTTGGAACTTGCCGCCTACTTTACCAGAGCCAAGTTAGCCCCAAGCCACAGAAGTAATGCTCTTCAAGTTGCTATGTCTCAAAATTTCAAACATAAGAATTTTGTTCAAGCATCATATTTTGCAGGTGAATTCTTGAAGATTATTACAACAGGCCCACGTGCAGAGCAAGCTCGTAAGATTAAGCAAAGAGCTGATTCTATTGCACGGGATGCTATTGCATTAGATTTTGATCCATATGCCGAATTCGATATCTGTGCTGCCACTTACACACCAATATATAAGAACACCCCTTCTGTTACAGATCCATTAACTGGTGCAAAGTATCATGCTACAGAGAAGGGTAACATCGATAGGATTGCGCTAGTTTCAGTTATTGGTGCACCTGCTTCTGGTCTAAGAATTACCTTGTAATGTATTTGAAGTTTCCGAACAATTTGTTTTTTTAATATACCTATATATTTTTTTTACTTCTAATAAACTCTTCTGATGTATGATTTCTATAATATTTTAGAGTCTTTTATATTTTTTCATATTTACTAATCACATTAATATAAAGTAATCGAGTAATTCAATTACTGGATAAACTAGCTGGTTGTTTTTTGTAAGTTCCACCTTTAGGTTGGAAACAATGCATGCCTTTTTTGGCGTTATTTTTTTTTTTTTTTGATATATTGAACTTGTTACATTATCTAATAATTGAAATAAATAGTAAAACAGAAAAATCTGGAAAAGAAAAACATTAAAGTCTGGTGTCGATGGGTATAGAGTTTTAATATTGGTCACCCACTCAGTGTCTAGGCAGGATTCCAGGCTTCAAAAATTAAATTTAATATGACAGGTGAAATTTTAACTTTACAGGTTGGTCAATGTGGGAATCAGATAGGTCAACAGTTTTGGTCCCAGTTGTCTAAAGAGCATGGTATTGATAGAGATGGCTATGTACTGTCCTCTAATGTTGAACTATCGTTTAGAGATGATAATACTAGTCCATTTTTTAAGGATAATGATAATTGCAGATATACACCTAGAGCGATAATGCTCGATTTAGAACCTAAAGTAATCAATGATGTTTTTAATAATTTTCAAGGTTTATTTGATCAAAGAAATGTTTGGGTCTCGCAAGAAAGGTATGGTGCAGGGAATTCCTGGGCCAAAGGTTATGATGAAGGTAGAAGGAATCTGGAACATATCTTGAATATTATCGATAAAGAATTAGAATCAACAGATAATTTTGAAGGTTTCCAATTATTACATTCAGTAGCCGGTGGTACTGGGTCGGGTCTTGGATCTAATTTGCTTGAAGTATTGCAAGAAAAATATCCAAAAAGTTTTCTTACGACGTATTCTGTTTTTCCAAGTAACGAATCAGAAGTTGTTGTACAGCCTTATAATACCATTTTAACTCTAAGACGATTGGTAGAAGAAAGTGATGCTAGTATTGTATTCGACAATAATGCAATTTCAAATCTTTCATCTAGAGTTTTTAAAAAGTCTAATGTTGGTTATAATGACTCCAATCAATTAATTGCCGCGGTTATGTCTTCAGTAACAAATTCTATTCGTTTCCCTAGTTACATGTATTCCTCATTACAAAGTATATTTTCCACTTTAATTCCTACGCCAGATTTACATTTCCTAACACCTTCATTCACGCCTTTCTCCTCTGATTATATATCATCTACAAGTGATTATAGACATAATACTGCTTACGATGTCATTTTAGACCTTATTGACAGTACAACTTCCTTAACCACACAGGCTGAGAAGAATCCAATATACTTTAATATGTTTTGTACTTTAATAGGGCCTATCGATAGAAATGATGCATTGAGAGGTATTGACAAGATACAACATCGTTTACAATTTGCACCATGGTCAGCCACATCGATTCATATAAATATGGGGAGACGTTCTCCTTACTTGCCATCTCAAAAAGATTCAAACTATATAAATGGTATGATGTTAGGTAATAGTTCAGGAATAGTTCCATTATTAACTAACTCATGTGAAACATTTGATAAAATATTTGCTAAAAGGGCATTTTTGAATGCATTTAGAGAAGTGGAGCCTTTTGACAGAGATGATTTGGAATTTACAGATTCAAGAAGTATTGTACAAAATGTTATCGATGAGTATACTGCTGCTGAAGAGAAGAACTATCTAAATGATATTCTTATAGATGAAGAGAATGTAGCTGGTAATCTTGATCCATATAATCAAGTTGATGCGGATGGGGATAACATTTTAAATTGATTTCGGTTTTGCTATTTTAATACTAATAATAGTATAGAGAGAGATGTAAATATATAAAAACGTGTAGTTCTGGTATTTTTATTTCGAAATGTATTAGTGTGTCTATTTGAATTTCTTTTCGACACATTTTTTGAGAAATCGCCTATATTCTTAAGGTTTTTTAATTCATTATTGAAAAAATTTATTGATTATCAACATTTATCGTTTAGCAAATTAAAGAAGAGTATACTTTAATTGCTGACATATGAATATATACAAAACTGTTATATTTATAAAGAGTATGAAAATGCCAAAAACGAATATTAATATTGCAAAACTACATTGTGTAGGGGTAACATATATATATTAAAAATTTTACATTATACAGAGTATTAACATAGTAAATATTATTTTACCGTACTTAAAAGTCAAAACATGTTTGGACCATATGTTACTAATATATATTCTTTTCTTTTTAATTATATTCATATATATAAACTGATAAGAAAGGAATACATTATTTTCAAAGATAGTATCAAAGAGGCTATTAACTAGTATAAGGAAGCCAACAAAAAAATAGAAGGTATACTGTTAGGGTTGGGGTAGTTTAGGAAGTTCTTAAAGCTACAACTGAAAGTTTGGAATTGTCAGGTAAAAATGTATATCAATTTTTTTTAACCAAAATAAAATATTTACTGAAGACAAATAACCCCTAATTGATATAATAAACGTATCAACAGTTTAACTAAGAGGTAGATTGGAAAGTTCCACTAACTCCATATTGTTTCAATAAAATTTTGGTAAATTTATTCCCCGAAACAACTCTTTACTTAATATGATTTTAAATAAACTACTAATTAGTTCGTTAGGACAATTAAAACTAATGAACTAATCTTAAAAATAACCGAGAAATCTTCATAAATGAGGATAGAGAATAAAAAATTGAATAATGCATAGCTCAAATCAAAATAAATAAATAAATAAATAAATAAATAAATAAAGTAGGGTAAAAGATATCTTATCTATATATCGAAAGGTAAGCTCTTTTCTCGATTATTGTTATTGTTTTTGTTTTAATTATTTTTATTAAGAATTATTATTAATGCAGATCCATATATATATATATATATAATATGATTATGAAATATTCTTTAATGCTTACTAATACTACTATTCTATCATAGAAGCTACCCATTGATCGAATATTTCCCTTGATTTATGGTATTTTATATCAGAATATTTTTTCCAGATTGTATTATGCCTAATTTCACCTTCTTTGCAATTTTCACATAGAACTAATACCAGTGGTAACAATTGTTCTCTTGTATAACCAGAGTAATAACAATGTTTCAGCGACCACTGGTCATTTTTTAATATGATACGACTAAGAAAATATGCGCCAGCAGCCAGCCAACTTGGAGGGGAAGATATTAACCTTGGATCCAGTATTGTAGTTTCTAGGAAGTACTTTGATAAAGTCCTAATTGAATATTCATATGAATCAGCTTTGCTGACTCTCCTTAAGAAGGACATGGGACCTGGCCAACTGATTTCAAAGTTTAATGTATTAATCATAAAACTTTCAGCTTGCAAAATATCCTCTCTAGTGTATTGGTTATCCAAGATATATATGATGTCGTGTAACGTAGGACAATTTATCTCTTCATATTTGCACGCAATAAATAATGCAGTTATTCCAACTAATTGGAATCTATTTAAAGTTGCTATCTTTTTCGATAAAAATCTGTCCATTATATTGACTGCCAAGTATAATGTTTCTGGTAATAATTGGAATCTTTCATGAACCTGTATCAACCAATCTAATAATTCAGATCTATGATGCCATTTAAGTTGAGGTTGTAGATCGATATAATTTGGTTTGGAAGAATATTTCACTTCCAACTCCCTCATATAATTGAATATGTCAACACTATATTCGACGGTCATAACAGGGTCATAAGTATCTTCATCATTAGGATCAGGTATTGGGGAAAAATATTTCATAACAGCTTCGTCTAAGGTTTTTTCGTTATGTTTATCAAAATGTGGTAATAGAGGTTCAATAGAGTATTCCTCCATTTCAAAATTATTTTCATTTAGATAAAAATCATCATCCAAGTACTGTGTATATCCATATGTTTCATTTTCAGTGTTTTCATCTTTATAGATTGTTTGTTGATTCAATTGTACTTCAGAATTTAATTTTTCCTGTTGATACACTATCCCCTTTCTTTTTAGTGATAATGTATTATTATTATCACTATTTATATTAACATTAATTGTTTTATATCGACTTAATAGAATATTATTGTTTGATTTTTTAATACTATTCTGTTTAATATTATTAGTTATATGCCTAGGTCTAGAATTTGCCCTAGATGTCACATCAGATAATGCAAACCTATTTCTATTTAGACTAGCAGTGGTTGGCCTCAAATAATTATTTGCAGCTAGTTTGTTAATTATTTGATTTTCATTTTCAGTTCCGACAGTCCAAGATTTAGAATTATTAGAGTTTTTTAACATAATATGTGATTTCAATATTTAGAATTTCTTGGTATATATCACTCACTTACTTATCGACTAAATTATCTTAAAATATAAAATAAATCTTAACAATTAATTTACTCTTAGATTTTTTCTCTTTTAGGTTGTTTTACTCTAAACTGATAGAAGTTAGTTAATCTATTCTGAATGTTTCAATATATGACCACAATCTAATGTTTGTAAGTATGTTATTTGACGTTGATACGTGTATGGTTTAACTTAAAGCAAAATTATTGTACCATCATTTGATTTCTTTTGTGACAATTTTTTGTTTACATCCTTGGACTAAAACGGAATTTTCTTTAAATAAAATTTCAAAACAGAACAAAACAGAGTCTCTAAAGCGAAAGTGAATTAATAAAAGGCTGCGGAAAAGCCTCGAAGAAGATTAACTAAAACAACTAGAGTGATCTAATTAAAATATCGTTATAAATAATATGGCTTTACCTGGATACAGTTTTCGGAAAGTGTTGGAAGTTTACATGCATATGAATTCATTATTTATTAGTGAAACATTGTTGTTTGATTGATATTAGATTGAGAATATTAAATATAGAAAATTTCGTGTTCAGATCGTTTTGTTATATTGTATTTTCTTCTATCCAAACCTTATTCGACTATTTCTGATTATATCTTTTTACTTATTTCGAGGTCCACTAAATTTTTAGTCTTTATGAGTTCTGTCACATTTGATATTGATGAAGAAAGGAGTAAAATTTCCAGTGCTGCTAATTACCTAAATGACCGTCTTGCTTCACATATGAGAGATCATGTGAATGTTGAACCACCAAGAATATTAATCATATGTGGTTCTGGTCTTGGTGGCATTTCTAACAGATTAGAAAGGAATAACCCCCCTGTTTTGACTATCCCATATGAAGAGATACCAGGGTTTAAACGTAGTACTGTTCCAGGTCATTCAGGCTCTTTGATGTTTGGAAAAATGAAAGGGACACCTGTTGTATTGATGAATGGGAGATTACATGGATATGAAGGTAACACAATATGGGAAACGGTCTTTCCGGTACGTGTAATTAACCAAATGGGTTACACTAAATTGATGATAGTGACAAATGCATCTGGTGGTATTAATCCCGAATTTAATGCATGCGACTTGATGTGTATCTCGGATCATATTAATTTCCCAGGTTTGGCAGGGTTACATCCTTTGAAAGGTCCAAATTTTGATGAACTTGGTCCTCGTTTCTTACCTTTAAGTGATGCCTATGATTTGGAATTAAGGAAATTACTATTTAAAAAATGGAAAGAGCTCAACATTGAAAGACCATTAAGAGAGGGAACATATATGTTTGTATCTGGTCCCACTTTTGAGACAAGAGCAGAAAGCAGAATGATTAGAATGCTTGGTGGTGATGCTGTAGGGATGAGTACCGTTCCTGAAGTTATCATAGCAAGGCACTGCGGATGGAGGGTGTTAGCGTTAAGTTTAATAACAAATAAATGTGTTGTAGATCATCCAGCAAGTGCCTTAGAGGAAAATCCAATCCCGTTGAAGGAAGGGATTGCATCTCATCAGGAAGTCCTAGAAAATGGGAAAATTGCATCTTTGGATGTTGAAAGATTAGTTGAAGCTGTTGTTGGCGATCTTTAAATAAGCAATTTTATACGTTTGGATCGTTATTGTTGTTACTATTAAATAAAATGTATAAATATAAATATTTACTTCATTTTTTTTTAGATATAAGGATTCCAATACATATTGTATATTTCTTTGTGTATTTTGGATTCTTGTTGGTAAAAGTAAGTCAATTTTCGTCATGAGCACACTGTATATTTATGCTAACAGAAAAATAGATTTGGTGAATAGAATCTTGATGTATGTGCTTCTAGCGTTTGACTTTATTGTTTGTTTATTTTATTGTTGCATTTTATAATACATTATTATGTATTGGTAATATATGTAAAAATATATATTTATTTTCGTCCTACTCTTTTATTACGATCATATTTTGGTAATTTTAAAAACAAGCTACCCCAGTATTGGATAAATATATTTATATTTATTGTTGAACTTCCCCAGCAGATTCCCAATTGCCTTCCACGTTTTCCTTCCATAATGTAACTTTGTTATCACCACCGGAAAGAGCCAAGATATTACCAGAAAGAGACCAACTTGCTCTCCATAAAACATCTGGAAATTTTTCTTCTTTTAGTAAGGTTTTCTTCCATGGATCCTTTGGATCATTCTGCGTCCAGATTATACATGTCTTATCTTGAGAAACACTTGCAATATAGGAGCATGACAAGATAGATGGTGACCAGGCAACATCCCTAACCCAATCAGAATGACCTTCTAATGTTGCTTCAACGATATAAGTGTTAGATTCGCTATCATATTTCCAAACTTTAACTAAATTGTCTGCACCACCAGTAACGAATCTACGTAATTCTTTAACTTTTTTGTTTCTACCAGTGTTATTGTTAGTATTAGTAGAAGAATTATTATTGGATGCTGTGTGGTTAGCATCATTTTCCATGGCTGGTTCATTTTCTTCTTGAAGAGTAGCTGGGGCCCAAGATGCAGAATTAACACCAATTGCATGAGCATCAATAACAATTGGAGTAGAAATACTATTTTCTTTGAATTCTAAGATGGAAACTTTACCATCAGAAGAAGCACATAACAACATAATACCATATTCATGTGGAGCCCAACGAACAGAGTTGACTGATGCAGAATGAACAGCGTGAGTAGCGACTTGACTCCATCTACCATTTTCTTCTTTCCAAATTATAACTTTACCATCATATGAACATGAAGCTAGAATAGTACCAAATTTAGGATGTGCCCAATCAACTCTCCAAACTGGACCTTCATGACCTTGTAAAGTTTCAACTAATCTATATGAATCCCCATCAATTTCAAAAATTTTGATTGTCTTATCGGAAGAGCAAGTGGCTAGACGTTTACCATAGTAATCTAAGACTGCATCATGGATTAGATCGTTGTGTGCGTTCGTTATTGAAACCATTGTAAAGAATTCAAAATTGGGATATATTTATAATTTCAGAATATATGTCTTTTAAAAAATAAGTCAGCTATATGTAAGTGAATTACAAAAGTTGAAAGGGTATTTTTTTTTACCCTTGTTTTTGTCAATGAAACTGATCAAAGTAATAGTAAATATAACACCTAATGGTAATACGGATAGGAGACTTTTATATATATATCCTTCCTTCTTTTTCTCTCGTAAATTTTGGGGGGAAACGGGGAGTAGTTTGAGAATTTCTTGGTATATATAATAGGTTAATCCAATATTAGTATGTAATATTCTATAGTAATTGCACAACTGTACGCAAATAATGTTTTATCAAAATGTTTTTATCTCCTTGTTTGCTTCTGTCCTTTTTCTTCCTTTTCATTCTAAATCAATCTTTATAAATAGTAATAATTTTTCCCTGCCAAATGGCAGTTGTGGTTAGCTGTATTATCATTTGGAACGATGTGTGTCAAAAAAAAAAAATAAAATAAAATAAAATAAAATATTCCCTACGCTCTAAAGTTAAAATATCAAATTTCAAACTTGGACAATCTTCATAAGTTAACCAATAATTTTAGGATGTTGGCTTACTTCAAATTTGTATCAACAATGAACGAAAAAGCATGTCATTTATTTATTTGTCTTAGCAAGTCCTCACTTGTAAAAGTATATATATGACAAAACATTTTGGGGTTCAGAAAGCTGTAGGAGATAGATATTTTCGTGTAGAACTACAACTGTTAAATTGGTAGAGGTGTACATACAAGTGGAAGGTAATTGATTATATTTAATGGTTTACTGTAGAAAAACAACACATACATACACACACTATTATTTTGTCTCTGGTACTAGTCAGTGGGTTTTTCTATTATTTCATTTATATACAACGTTTGTATTTTGTTATAAGTCATGCATAAATATATGTTTTCGTATTATCAGTTTAAGAAAAAAAGATGTAAGAAAAGCATTTAAATAAATTGTTCAAATTGCAAAAATTTGAATATCGATATTGCCCCATGGATTTTGATTAGGTATTGGTTGTTCTTCATTAAGATTTCTTTCATTATTGGCATTATTATTATTGCCATTGTTGTTGTTTATCCCTCCATTTATACGGACACTATTAATAACAATATTTTATTTCAATTACCTCTAATTGCCATGTATCTCAAGATAATAATGAAGATAAAGATAAATAACATAAGCAGCATACCTGTTAGATCTTCAAAGGAAAGCCAAACATTTCAAATTGGTCGTTATCAGTATCAATAGCATCAACGTTTATGTCATTTACTTTATGATTGATCGTCCTTTGAATATTATATATCTTGTTAGAACTCTCTGTTTTATTTTCGATAATTAACTTATGTTGTAATCTTTTAGTTTTAAACCAAGATTAAATATAATTTTTGACTCTTGAAATATTGAAGCAAAATTTATACCCTCTTTTCCTCCAAAATGTTTCCTTCCCCTCCTTCAGCCAATCAATCCATTTCTTGATTTCTAATTTCCAAATACTAACTTTTGATGCAAGTAATAATTTATTATTAACAAAATATACCTCATCATAAAATCTCTTTGCCAAGTGATAATTCTTGGGTGTACCTAATCCATTTTCATACATATAGCCCATATTACATAATGCTTGTAAGGATTGTCTTCCAGATGCAGTTTGATACATAGAAAAAGCCCTTTCGTATTCACCCAAATGGAAGTAAACATCTCCACCAATAACACCTGCATCTAAATTGTCCTGTTTGAAAGCTCTTGTGTAATATGAGGCAGCCAAAATTCTTCTTTCCCTTGGAGTGATTGATAATTTTTCATTTTTATATGGTATTTGATATAACAATGATGCAGCAGAAACCTGGGATTGTTCAAATCCTTGTTCGGCAGCAAGTGTATAATACCATAGTGCTACTTCAGAGTTACCCATTAATAATTCACCGAAGGCATCCCTTAAATATGGTGCAGTGATATGTTCATTATTTTCGATGAATATTCTATAAATATTGGCAATATATCAGAAGTATCATATTTATTCTTTGTAGACTCTTCGATCATCTTAGCAAACTCAAAATTTGCCGGAATATATCCCTTCCAATTAGCACTTTTCATCGACATACATGGATCGCCTAGTTTCATCTCTGGGTGTTCCTGTGATAATTTGGATAATTGATATTCAACAATGTCATTATTATTTCTTATTTGTACAGTTCTTTGATAATATTCTGCAGCTTCTGTAACATTTTTGGAGAAATATTGAGATATCAAACCTAAATCTATATTAGATCTACTTATTAAAGTGGATGAAGATTGTTCAAGTAATAATTTGGATATGGTTAAAAAAAATTCACTTTTTCAATATCCGGTTTATCTAGCCCTTGATCAGTGAAATATAAATGACCTAATATATCCAATGAATCATAATAAAAGAATTTTTGCAAATTATCCATTATAGGTACACTTTCTTTATATTTTGGGTATACCAATTCTAATAGTTCTTTTGCACGAGTACAATTGCGTTCTTTAATATATGTACCCCTAAATTCATCCTATGCAGTATAAAATATATCAACCAATTGGTCACTGCCATCATCGTTTTCATCATTCATAGTAAACGGTGATAGTTCAGTACCTTCGCCAAATTGTAAAATAATATTTCCACTATTCATTTTTGTTAATATACTTGGAGTTAGATCAGGTCTAATTGACTTCTTTCTAACTATACTTAATGAAGTTTGTCTCAATTCAGAATCCAATAATCCACCATCAAAATCGGGTAGTCTAATGTTATATCCTTTGATATATGGTGCCACTATATTCCATTCATCATCCGAAAAAAAATTGGCTTTTAATTCATGACTAATATGACGGCACAATAATAAAGCTTTTTTAATATCTCTTGGTACGTTAATACCATGTAAATATTTGTAAGCTAATGTTTGTTTAGCCTGTAAATTACCCAGACCTGCGCTTTTCTGAATATATAACAATCTTATAGCTTCTTCGATAGGTATTTCACCGAATAGCCCAGTCATCTACATTATTCCTTGATGAAACAAAGTTTCAGAATTTGTATAATTATTCTGTTGGCTGAATTTATTAATGTAATGGAACGCCAACTTTTTATTATGGGGGGGAAATAATATTCTTGCTAAAAAAATCTCTCATTAATATATATGTTGAATTAGAATTCATAAAATTTTATGAGGAATCTCGAAGTAAATTATATAGTTGTTTTTGTCTTATATTTTCTTCATTATCCCAAAATTTATTAAATTTATATTCCTCATATTCCGGAATACAATCAATTGGGACAGCATAAGTGATATCAGTATCACTTCTAAAGTATAAAGGCGAGTTACTTATTGGGTCTATTTGTTTTGTCATTGCTTTCATTAATTCTTTAGCTTGTATCCATGAAACGTCTTCATCCGTGACAGTGCCTGTAGCTATGAGAAATAATATTGTTAGAATAATTGAATAATATAGTGCAAAATGTAACATTACCAAATGGGTATGGAATAAAAGTCCTTCTCTTGGCTTACACTTTTTTTGGTTTTCCTTCGAAAGATATATGACAATTTTGAGTGAATAGCTAAACAAATATTTCCAAAATAGAGATTGGAACTTTTATATTTAAACTTGATATTATAAAGAGTATTTCGTTGTGTAAATGTCAATGTTAGGGTGTCTTTGGTATAGAAAAGTCTAGTAGTATAGAAGACATTTGGTTTGCTAAGTAAAGTCTAAAGACTGTTTCTTTTAAACATAAATTGACGCCATACAAAATTTCGGCTCTTGGGTGTGTTGTATTATATACTTTCTTAAGTCAACTTGAGAAGAGTTTTAAAAAACGGAAAATATGAATTAATCATCCTTTTATAAAATGCAAATCATTGCATAAATATGAAAATAATATGTGAAAAATGATAAGAGTATGAAAAGATACAAGTTACTATCTATTTTAATTTCATCTGTTTGTCACTTTCTTTATATTTTTTGTTGTCATTGTCGTTAGAAACAAGTGATTGAATAGATCTATAGACAGATATATAAATAGACACTGATTTCAATTTATAAATCAATTAAACTAACTCCTTGATCTGGAAGGGGATGTTGTTGTTGAATAGGGTACCCCGTTTGATTATTAATAAATGTTTGTGATTGTTGTTGTGGAGGATATGGATTAGAGGTCTGTTGGTGGTATAAAGCTTGAGTATTTTGAGAAGGATTCACAGTTACCTGTTGTTGCATTGATGATTGTTGGTTATACGTGGGATTTATTTGTGAAACTTGAGGTTGATTCAGTTGTTGTTGTTGTAACATAGTGCTACTAGATGTCGCATTATCGTTATTGTTACCATTACTCTCAGATTTAATCTGATTACCAAAACCATAGCCAGTGTAAGATGGTACTATACTAGAGGCGCTTGGAAGCCCAGTATACTGTGTATTTAGGAATGGATTATTTTTTGGATCATCATTTGATACCTGTCTATAGCCTGTCCCCTGTGAATTAATAAATGTACCTGTTTTAGTGTGTTGTGCTGGAATTCTTTGACTTCCTGTGTTACCAAAAGTATCAACACCAGTACCTTGAGCAATTAGATTGTTTAATTCACTGTATTGATTTGAAATTTCTTGATTACCTGTCTTGATTTGTTGTAATGGTTGTTGTTGTTGTTGTTGTTGTTGTTGTTGTTGTTGTTGTTGTTGTGGTAGTTGTGTTGTCACAGGTTGAGGATGGGGTTGGGATTGAATAGTTTGTTTAATTGGAGATTGATATGTTGTTTGTGATGGTAATTGTTGGGTTTGTTGGATTGGTATTTGTGGTGGTAATTGTTGTGTTTGTTGGATTGGTATTTGTGGTGGAATTTGTGGTATATGTTGGGCTTGTTGTGCCGTAAGGGTTGGCTGGGAGTTATTCAAAGCAAAAGGATTATTTGAACCGGTGACCAAAGGTTGCTGTTGTAGTTGTGATTCTGTTGGCGGTAGAACCTGTTGTTGTAAATTAATTTGCTGCTGTTGTTCCCATAGTTGTTGTTGTTGCAAATTAGCTTGTTGTTGTTGTTCCCATAGTTGTTGTTCAGTAAATAAACGTTCTTGTTCCTTTTGAATGGTAAGTTGTTGCTCTTGTTGTTGCTGAATCTGTTGTTGTTGTAAATATTGTTCTTGAGCCAATCTTTGTCGTTGTTGTAACTGTTCCCAAAGTTGTTGTTGTTGTTGGTATTCCTGATATTCATTCTGTGATATTTGATTCCCAAATATATCATAATATCCAGTTTGTTGTGGTTGTTGGAATCCAGTTTGTTGTAGTTGAAGTTGTTGTTGTTGTAATCTCTGTAATTCTTGTAATTCTTTCAATTCCTGTTCTTCTTTACTTAATTGCAAAGCAGCCAAATATTCAGGATCTTCGTCATCATATTTGGCCAACTCTTGTCTCCTTTTCTCATCCTCTTCTGCAGTTTTTTTACTTTCTTCAATAGCACGCTGTAAGTCAGCATCTGTATTTCTTCTAGACGGAGTCCTTGAATAACGATAATTATCCCTTGTATCATTATCAGCATAATTAGTATTAGTATTGTCATTGAAATCATCACCGGATATGACAGAACCATATTGTTCATATGGGCCATTATCATTACGATAACGATTATTTCTAGGATATCTATTACTATTAGCTCTTTGACGACGTTGATTGAATCTTCTCTCATGTTGTAATTGTTGATCATCATTAATCAAATTGACCAAATCAATTGATTTGACTCTAATAATTTGACCTTGATCAAACCCAGATTCGTCAAAATATCTAAAATTTTTTAAAGATTTTAAAGTCAATAAATGATCTTTACACCAATAGATACAGTTTTCACTACCGAACCTAACCAAATAATCAAGTAAACTTAAAGATTTTTCAATATGCTTCCAATATTTTGGTTTATCGTTTAATCTTTTATCTATAATGTCCATAATTTCATAGAAATCCACACTATTATAGGAAAGTCGAGCAATGTCCTCTAGAAGGGACACATGTGGCACTCTATCATCATTTGAGGTTGCATCTCTCACTAAAACTTGTGTCGAAGAGTAACCCTTAACGACATTTTTGGCAGAACGTATAAATTGTTTCGACATTTTAAATCTAATGGATCGTCTAAATAAAAGACACTTCGTGTATATCTAAAAAAATATCTTGTATAATTCTCCTCTTTTATACAATTGGTTGTTTAATTATATATATATGGTTTCTTTTGTTTGTTTGTTTGTTTGTTTTTTATTGTTTAATATTTGTTGTCAAAATATATCTGGAAAGTTAGGGATCATTACCTCTTTAATAATTTATTACAATTAAAAGATGTTGTTTCAAAGAAATCAAGATAACTTTGAAGTGGTTGAATAAAATGGTCAAATCTTTGAGATAAACATTTGACTAGCTTTCTCTAATTCTTTGCCTATCCCAAAAATCAGAAGATTGATTTGTCCCTCTTTCAAATGTTGAAGGAGGATAAAACAAGGAAAGAAAAAAGCCTTCCCCGTCAGAGAAAAAGGAAATCGGAATGACAAACATTTTTCGTATCCAGTGATATTCTTCTGAAACAAAAAAACAAAAAAAAACAAAAAAAAAAACAAAAGAGTAAAATACATAAAGAAAAATTAAAAGGCAATTTTGTGTGCAAAACGTTGGTATAAAGGTTATTTCAACTTTTAAACTAATAAACTTGTAAAAAGATTAAAAGTTAGAAAAGAGGTGATCATATGGTATCATTTATTATTGGTGTTTCCATTATCAAATTATATAAATTAATAAATTTTTGGGGTAACAGATCGTTTTTTACTTTAATTACTAACACGTTGAAATTGTTGTGAATTTATTGGTTTCTTCATAAATGCTAGTTTATACTTTTTTTTTTAATTCTTTTAGCATTAAAATATATATTTTACTACGCTTGAAATTTAAATTAGTTTTAATAAAGAAGTAAGTATTTTTAAAAAGGGTGGTATACTTTATTTAAAATATTAATCTGTTTATTTAATATTACATAAGTAGTAAGATTTAAAAGGTTTTTAAGAATTCTTCTCTTATTCTTTTTTTTTTTTTTGCGAGACAATAATAATAAGTAGTGTAAAATATAATTTTCTAGTAATTAAACAAATTGTCCAGCTATTTAGAGTTGTAGAATAGTACTGAATTATGGGAAAGTATCTTTTGATTTGATTTGATTTGATTTGTTCTGTTTTTTTATATATTTAATGGCAAGGAAAGGGAAATAATTCAATTTCACATCTTTTTTGTTAAATTAATGATAAAAGATTAGTTAAATTTAAAAATTTTTTTCCTTTTCCTTCGAACAATTTTTGATTGAAAGAGACTAAGTGTGTGATTAAGGTGAATTATACATGTTCGAAAGAGTTTATTTGTTCGTTTCTAAAGGCAAAAAAATTATATATGCTTTTTATGATTCTATAACAAACTTTTTTTCTATATTCTTGGTTTATATGAACCGCAGTTTAGATATTTTTATTTTCTTTTTTTTTGTCAAAAGTTTAAAGAAAGTTTGAGAAGGAACCCTGAGTTAGTTATAAGAAAGATCATTGAAAAAAAAAAAACAAAAGCTACTTGTATATCCACAATAATAAAACTTTGTTGAAATCTACAGGAACGTTATTCATAGTTTTTTATTTAGACCTCTATCTTTAGTTAATAAAGTTTCGAACTTTACTAAAAAAAATCAGAAGTTAGAGAGAAATGTTTTTGTAATTTGTTTATTTTATCTACGTCTCTTTTCTTACTTGGAAAATATATATTTTGTAAAAATTTTTAAAAATTCTGAAAAATCAATTTTTTTTCTCTTTTAACAGAAACCTTTTATAAAATTTTAAATAAAAATAATAAAAAATACATAATGTTTTTTCCCTTCTGTCTCAATAGTTTTCTTTAAGATTTTAAGACCTTATAATTTCTTTAATTATTTATATACAAACTGTTTAAAGCTAAGTAACGATTAATGTATATTCTTTAACACCGAAATTCAAATACTATCTTATAAAATATGACATCCAAGAACATGAAAAACAAAATGGTTTGTAAAAAAAGAAAATCTTGTTTAAAAATTGATACAATTAGTAACGACTTCCTCCACCTTATATTTGTCTAAATTCAATGAACTATGAATCAAAACACGATTTTTTTTTAAAAAAATAACATGCTAATAAAAGAAAAAAAGTAAACACGAAACAGATATTTTTCAACTCCACATGCTTGAAATATTTGAATAAGTCTTTCAAAGTATTTATTAAGAATTAACATCTACTTATTTATTTGCTAAGTACATTCTTAACTTATTATATGTTTTAGTGTTTTTATATATGTATTTAATTTCGAAGATGTTCTTCTATGGTTGTTATTCGGTTATCTAGAAGTTACATCAAAGTAATAATGTAAAGTGATAAAAAATGCATTAGGTGAAAAAACGTAATAAAGAAAATAACTTGAATTATTGAGGTTTCATGTTCCTTATATATGTTTGGAAATGAGCTTCGATTACCATCCTTAATTAAAATTTGCTACTATATTCATCTCAGGGGTAAAAGAGAGTTTATTCTGTTAACATATTAGAAATCTTGAATATCCTATTTAAGTGTCAGGAGAAAAAATATCCTACTAATTTTAAATTTTGTATTGAGATATTTTTGTTGTAAGATTTCTTATTTTAAGAATATATATTATTATTGCTGGAATGATCTTATTTCTATATACAAAATATATCATTCTTCTAGCAAAACGAAATGTGTGTAACGCACAATCCATACTGGTGAAATTTTTTCAAATACTTCCACAATTCCCAAAGATGAAACAAAGTATATTATGAAAATATTTTTCCAGAACTAAAACTATATAAATGGGTAACTTTGCTCATTTAATTTCCAATCGGGGTGAAGAATATATATAGACATTATTTCTATACATTATTTATAATTATATAATTGTTTATTCCCTGGTAAGAGATCAAAGGAAAATTACTCTACATATTAACATAATAATAACACATAATAATAACCTAAAATATGATTACCGACGCTAATAACATGTATAATAATATTCTTCATCCAAAGGAATAAAAATCTTGTTCTACTTATAATTTCTTTATGTAATTTATATATATTTTATATAGAAGTATATCAAAACAAGAGAGCCCAGTATATAGTTATATATTCTTAGAAGAGGTAATGTCTATCTTATAACCTTTTCTCATATTTTATATTTTATCTAACCTACTATCTCAGCCAGATATTCTACGAGACTGTTGTAGGTGTTTCCTAATCGGGAAATTTTATTGTTTCTTTTTTTCGTTCCCAAAAATATCTCCAAGGTTATTATTATAGGACACGAGGTGACGGCGTCACCTCACCAGTAGTATTTTTTTATTGGTTGTTTAATGGTTTTTTATGTATTGTCGAATCCAAGTGTTAGTTATTTCTAGCTGAACTTGTGGTCAAATATTTTATATAAAAGGAGAACATTTTATATTTCAAGTTCTCCAAGTGTGTCTGTATTTCGATTTTATATTTTATTGTGTATTTTATATATTTATATATAAAAAGAACCAGAACACTTAGGTATAGCAGGTCGCTAATACATATTAATATCTAGTTCTAATAAAGTTTTATTAAATATTGTAATTAGTTCTCTGATTACAACAGAAACTGAAAATTTAAGGGCGTGTGGTCTAGTGGTATGATTCTCGCTTTGGGTTTATATATAAACATAAATATGCGAGAGGCCCTGGGTTCAATTCCCAGCTCGCCCCTTCTTTTTACATCATTCTGAAATGGTATATCCCTTGATACGAAATAACGAGCATAATGCATTTTTATCTGATAGCATGTCTTAATGATAGCTAGTGCTCTACTTCGAGAGTTAACTCTTTTTCTACTCTGTAAAGAGCAGAAGGAACTTATTAACCTGCTTCTATATTGGGTCTATAATATGCACTCTGTTAAAAAAATAAAAGTATCTAGATAATTTATAGGCAAAAAAGAAAGGGATTTTGACGACTAGAGAGTATGCATGATTCTCCAAGTCGGTGTTGAGAAAATACTCCTCACGGCCGTCTATCCAACAGTACAAATAATAGTTATATCTTGTCATTAAATTATATATAAAATTTTAAAGAAGTTTACTGGATTCTATAATTGCCAAAATATTATTTTTGAAAATAAGTACTAAGAGGAGATCTAGCAATGAACGAAACACGAAAAAAACATTTCCATGTCATCACAGTATATGTATCTCACTTATTTATTATTTTCTAGTATTTCATTTTGAAAATAATGGTGACTAATAATAACGATGAAGAGAACCGCTTATGAATCCTCAAAACAACCGAAAAAGTAAAGGAGCACTCCAATAACTGTCATGCCGTGAAAATTATTCATTGAAAATTAATATTATCTTCTATAGTATCCTTGGGTTGCAGATGTATTCTCAAAAGTAAAACCCATAATATAAATTATATAACGTCCAATATAGTTGTGGAATAATTCTACTTTTATAGGTAGAAAATGTATTAACAATTTCGTAAAATCACAAATAAAATAAGATTTCGGCAACTCTTCCCCAAAAAGTCCTAAGTTTTCATAAAAGTACTTCTTTTGTTTGATAGAAACAAAATGTTTGCCCAAAAGTTGCGAGTTTCACTATTTTATAGTATCAATCTTATTAAGACTAAAATTATACTATTTTAAAAATAATTCAAAAAAGATACTTTATTTTCCAACTTTTTCATAAAAGAAAATATTTCCTTTTAATAAACAAGTTTTTTTTTTCAAAATATATGGTATATTGACCTCTGTTATTTTTTAATATTAGTGTCCCATGTTTGATAATAGTAGCAAAGGAGTATATATAACTATATTAAGTTAAGTAAAACAATCCAAATAAACCTGTACAAACAAAATTTCAACTTTCTCTAGTAATTATGATAGAAATAGTTGGATTAACTAAGGAAACATTAATTGAAAATTTTTGCATTAAGTAGGTTTTCTATAACTCTTAATTACATATTATAATTATATATTGGAGAGGTTTGTCCAATATTTGTTCTTCGGTGATCTAGAAATTATATAAAAGATAATATAAAGTAAAATAAAATATATGATGTATAAGAAATAGTGAGGAAAATAATTTGAATTATCGACAACTTCATGTTCCTTATATATGTTTGGAAATGAGTGTCGAATCCTATAGATGATAATAATTTGCCACCGTATTCATTTCAGGGGGTAAATGATAGTTTACCACATTAACTCAATAGAAAATTAATAATATCCTAATTGGGTAACAAGGGGTAAAATATCTTACTAATCATAATTTTACTATGAGATACTTTTGCTGGAAGATCTATCATCAAGGGGTAATCTATTGTTAAAATCTTATTGATTTATTCTATATTATTCTAGAATCTTTTATTCCAGCATACCACCCATGAATCAATAAATTTTAATATATCCAGCTTTGAGTCAGGTTAGTAAATATTTTGACTGATAATGGTTTTGTAAGAATATCGGCAGTGTTATTTTGTGTATTAATATATTTTACAGATACACTATGATTTTCAATTTCCTCAGCAACACGTAAAACTTTTGTACCATAAAATTTGTTTTTTATCTTGGAAATATCTTTTGCTTTAATTTGGTATAAACTAGTTTGGCTATCAGTAAGAATTGTGCAGGTTATGTTTTTGTCTGAAATGGCCTTAATCAGGACAGTCAAATTTTTTAATCTTGGAATAGCTTCACATATGGAATAGATTTCACTCTCTGTGGAAGATGTACACGTTATCGTTGATTTAGAAGATCTTGCACCGATTATATTACCATTTAAATAATAAATATTACCGAATTGTGATTTCATATCATACTGATTTGCAAAGGCTGCATCTGTTATAGCAACAAGGTTGTTTGTTGTGTTATTAGATGTTTTTTTCCATACAAGCTGTTTGTATCTTGTAGTCCATAAGAATTGTATCAATTGTTTGGTAAGACTTATCACTTGTTTCGATGGGTATAAAGTATGTCTTGCCAATGTGTTAACATAATATAAAATATCATACCTATATTTGTATGCAACATATGATGCTAATCCAATAACTCTTTGTAACCATTTGACCTTGTTTTTATATTCTATTTCTGTAGAAACCAGCTCTCTATCTTTGACAAATTCGTTTGGAGTACCAGGAACTTTTCTTGCCACATTAAGGTCTATATTAAGATTGGGTAACTTTTCTTCTAATGCTTTTGACATATTCATTTTCATTGTAGAACCCTTGGCATATTCAATTTGTAGTCCTAATATGTCATATGTGTTTACATCTTCTTTGCCTTCGTTAACTATCTTCGTCTCAAACTGGAATTGAAGTTTGTCAATAATGTCATTTGCCATCTGTCTATTATTTGTCATTATTACCATGTCATCAACAAATAAACATAATATTAGCACCGAATCATTTATTTTCTTGACAAATACACATGACCAGCCTGGTACATAGTTTAAATAACAAGCATTCACGAGGTAGTTTGTAATTTCCTTGTACCAGTTTGCACCAGATTGTTTTAAACCATAAAGGGACTTGTTTAATCTGTGTACCATATTTTTTAGACCTAAATGAGGAGGAGATCTTATGTATAGTTCTTCTTGTAATGGAGCATATAAATAGGCTGACGATATATCCAATTGGATAATATCATAATTTTCTTGAAGTGCAAGTGAAAGACAGGACATTAATGCGTAGTGATGAACTGTATTTGATACTAAGTCTTGTTGATAGGTAGAGGGTTTTTGTTGATCGCCTCTAGCTACTAATCTGCACTTGTGTCGACCATCACGTTTTACTGTGAAAATAAACATTGAGTTAATTATCTTGGCCTTATCTACCTTATTGGCATCTATAGCTTTGGTCGACCATGTATTCATTTTTAATAGTTGACTTATTTCCTTATCATATGCTTCTTGAAATTTCTTCCTTTCGATATCATCTTTATTATATGTAATGGCTTGTGAGTAATTTAAGGATCCGTGATGATTGGTATCGACGTTAATCTGGTTTACAGTATGATGTGTAGCGGCAACATAATTAACTGTATACACCTGAGTAGTTTTTCTTCGCTTACCAATACGTGCCTTACTTCTTTCTTCTCTTTCACGCTTTTGGCGTTCTTTTCTGGATTCATTAGATAATTGTCTACCACCCAAGGTACTATTGTTAGCGTAAAACTGTTGAGCATTAAGTGGTTTTAATTTAGAAGAAGAATCTGTTGTAGATAAGGTAGATGATGATGTTGCTGTGGACGAAGGAGGTTCGGAAGAATCAGAAATAGGTGAATTGGAGGTTGATATTATTTTATTAGGTGTGGTTGTAGAATCATCAACAGGTATTAGCGGTAATTGAGAGGAGTCATTAATATCAATAGGAGTCACTGGTTCATCTTTGTCAAGTGAAGTGGTATCCGCTGGTGTTTGTTCAGTAGGGTTTTCAGTTGCATGAAGTGGTGGTTGAATATTTAAGTCTGCCTCCGCATCGTTTTGGATAAGAAGATTGTCAGTAAGTTCAGAGTCTTTTTCGACGGTTGTAGAAGGGGATGTGTTGTCTTGGTTTTCTGTTAATGAAGAACGGTTAGTTTCTTTTTCAAATGGTTCACGGGCGGAATTTAAAGTTTCATGATCGGAAATAAATGAATTGATCAAGTTATCAAAAATAGAATCGTCGTACTCTTCATCATTGTTTATCTCAGTGTCTTGTCTGATAGCAACATAATTGGATGAAGATACCACCCTACGTTTACTTGGGATATAAATTAAGTATCCATAGGATTCACTATCAGGTACAAGAGCAAAGCCTTTATCGCCTCTAATATGCAATTTCGATAAAGGTTTATTGAGATTAACTATAACCGGTTGTCCGAATGGGAGGATGGACTTAGCGTCAAGACCTAATAAACCAACCGTGGATCTAGGTGAGGCTTTTAAGGAATTACTATAAATAGAATTACGGATGATAGTGGCATATTGGACGGCATAATACCATAAGTGATGAGGTAATTTAGCACTAGTCATTAGTGTACGACAATCATTTAATAATGTTAAATTGAGTCGTTCAGCTACACCATGTGCCTGGGAGTCTCCTGCATCAGTGTACACAATCTGGATGCCGTTTTCAGAAAGAAAAGTTTTTACGGCATGGTTAGTGTATTCAGTGCCCCTATCGAATTGAAATTTGAGAATTTTAGTATTGAATTGTCTTTCGATAGTAGCAATGAATGATTTAAGAATGTGTACAATTGTGGCATCATCCTTTTTCTTGAGAAGATATGTCCACTTAAATTTGGAGGCTTCATCTGTAAATGATATAAACCATTCCGGTTTTGTAGCTACTGTGACTGGGCCGAATAAGTCTGAATGCATGTACTGAAATGGTTGAAAGACTTCCTGATATTGAAGACGAGAGCCAACAATGTGAGGACGCTTATGACTTTTGCCTTTCATGCAGTCTTCACATTGAAAGTGGGAGAGATTAGACCAGTCAACATCATCAAGAGAAATATTTTCAAATGTTTTATTTTTAATTGATTTATATATAGACTGGACATTGACGTGGCCTAAAATACGATGGATAAAATCTAGCGGAAATTTAGCTTTCAAAGCGTTAACCGCTTGATGATTGGCAGTCGTTGGAAAAACAATATGACGATTGGATAGCCAGTGTAAACCGTCGTAAGAAATAATATTGGCGGCTACAGATCCATCAAAGTCTTCAATAGTATTCGTTCTCTCGTTCAGAAATAAGCGGTGAGAACGTAAATCATGAGTAGAAAGAATGGAATGATCAATAGAAGGTGTATAGAAAGCATGGATAGATATATGCTTTCCATTTAGAGTAGTTAGGATTAATTCACCTTCTTGATCATATGGAATTGGTGTGTTGGAACAGGAAGTGATGTGAATTGAGTTTGTATTGGAGGGACGAAGATTATGTAACATGGTTGGATGGTTAACAAGTGTAACCGTAGCACCAGTATCTAGTAGCATATAATGGTTAGTGTTTAATGAAGTTGGAACAGGCCTCAGCATTGTAGGGTCAATAGATGTGGACTGAGTAGTAGGTGATGTAGTATGGTGAGTCTTGACTTGACTAACCTTTTTTGATTTAGTCCTTGTGGTTTTTGTTCTTGATTTGTTTGAATCTGATGTAAGGGAGGATTTATTAGTAGAAACAATAGGTTTTTTGTTGTCTATTGTTTTGTTGGATTTTTTGAAAGTAAAATTTTTGCCCGCAGAAGTTTTATATAAAGGAGACGGATTTGAAATAGGTGGATAGACTAATGTCGAGTCGTCATGATAATATTTGTATTCCTTTTGAATAGCAGTAAATATATCGGAAATAGTGTAGGGAGAATCTGATAGCAGATATTTTTTGGCAATAGATTCATAAGAGCCATGTAGTGTTTTTAAAATATGCTTTTTAAGCTGAGTGTCATGAGTAGAAAGATCTCTAGGATCGAGGTTAGCGAGCATTTCATGAATACGACTAGTGTATTGATAGGCGGGATAACTACCATTATAGCTCAAGGTTCGTAACGAATCAATAACATTATCAACATTGCTTCGTTTAACATCATGGGTCATGGCCTCACAGATCACATCATAGGGTTGCATTTGTTTTTTAAAACATGCTGTGATCCAGTCCGGATAGCTTTGTGGAGGCACATAAGCAAAGAAAAGATTAACTAAACCTCGAGATTCTTCTGGTGTTGGTGGCCTGATAGTACTACCATATTCATCAGGTACCAAATCTTGTAGACCAGAGGCAGTTAAGTGTTGGACCAATGTATGTATCCAACTATTGAATAAACCAACACTGGAGCAGTAGAATAAATCAGAAGGTATAAATGGGTTTAATCCAGTGGGTATATTACGGTTATTATACATGAAAGAAGGTTGAGGAGAACCTTGGTAAGGGAAAGGGCCAACATTCATTGAAGGATAATAGTTTGGCATAGGATAAAAATATGGATATGGCATGTAAGGATAACCGTTAGGCATTTGTTGGGGATAAGGATGAGAATGCATACCAGCATCAGGAGAGGTGTCTTGACCCGCCTGGGTGTTAGTATTTGGCGTGGAAGAACTGTCTGGAGCTGATGTCTGGTCTGAGGTATATTGATTGGCAAATGCCTTTGGTGATGGATCAACATCCGTGGTGGAATTAATATGAGATTCCGTATTATCTGGGATGTCATTGGCAGTGGAAGCAGCAGGACTGGTATGAAGCGTAAAAGTATTTATACCAGCGTCCGAGGATGGATTTACAGCACTAGTTGGACTAGTGTGTCCAGAAAGACAGCTACCAAGATAAGAATGAGCGCCGTTACTAATATTATTATTAGTTATCATTCTCAATCTTATAATGTATTTTGTATATGTATTAGGATTCTATATTTGTTATATATATTGGAGAGGTTTGTCCAATATTTGTTCTTCGGTGATCTAGAAATTATATAAAAGATAATATAAAGTAAAATAAAATATATGATGTATAAGAAATAGTGAGGAAAATAATTTGAATTATCGACAACTTCATGTTCCTTATATATGTTTGGAAATGAGTGTCGAATCCTATAGATAATAATAATTTGCCACCGTATTCATTTCAGGGGGTAAATGATAGTTTACCACATTAACTCAATAGAAAATTAATAATATCCTAATTGGGTAACAAGGGGTAAAATATCTTACTAATCATAATTTTACTATGAGATACTTTTGCTGGAAGATCTATCATCAAGGGGTAATCTATTGTTAAAATCTTATTGATTTATTCTATATTATTCTAGAATCTTTTATTCCAGCAATAATGAACTATTATATACATTTAATCGTTTTTTACATTAAACAACCTGTGCCAATAAAAAAAGAATAAATTGAATGAGAAAAGAATAACCTTAACATAACACACAGTGAAATATTTCCAAAATTTTCAAACTCGCACCCTTTTTTAACTTACGATGTAAGGCATTCATTTATATTTCTTTAGAATCACAAAAAAATGGAAAACTTTTATAAATAATTTTGTTAATTGTAAAAATTAAAGTAAGATATCGAAACTGTTGCTCAACTGTATTTCCGAATTTCATGATATGCAAAAACTATATCATATAACCTCCTCATCATCGAATCATTAACGATTAGTTTCCCTCTTCCTTTAAAAAAAAAAAAAGAAGAAACAAACCAAACATAGAGAGTCTTACCATTTTTACCAAACCTTGTAACCTATTTCCAATAATTGGAAAAATTTACACCTGAAAATAACTATTTTTACATTTCAAAACAGTGTGTTTTTAAACTAATGTATCAATGATTAATTACACCCAATTTGACATATAATGTATCCTTCTTTTTAGCTGGTAACTTATTTTCAATTCATAACCATGTGGCTGGCTTTTTCTCTAACTTTGATTTTTTTAAAAACAAAGCAAGTGCAACTTTCCGCTAAGTCCGGAATTATAGATGATACCCATATATACATGAAAATATTAATCCATCGCTAACAAACACTGTAAGAACGTGGATTTTATCGTTTGATCTAATTCTTCAATAAAAAGAACTATGTTATCAAGGAAAAAAAAACCCTACAGATGAAAAGAAAGAAAGAAAAATGGTAACCTCACCAACTGAGACTGAAACTTTGGCTTATAGAATCAATTTACATAGAAGGGATGATCGTAATAAAGTAGATACCAAATTATCTATCAAAAAAGCTTTTGTTATGAGACACAATTTTATTTTTATTGAAATCTTGAAAAACTTTTACTTAATATTTACCACTATCGAACAAAATATCAAGCATATTCTCATTAATGAATCCGAGGACGATCAAATTTTAAAACAATTTTATTTGGATGAATTTAGAAGATCCGAAAAGATTCCAAAAGACTTAGTCTTTTTAAAGTAGATACTAACCAATTGTTACAAGAGAAATTTATGGAAACATTACCACGTAAATTAAGTGGATTTAACAAATATATCAAATATAATGTAAAAAAAGGATCCATTAGTCATATTGGCGTATTGCCATACTTTATATTTGGTACTTTTTGCGGGCGGGAGAATCTTTAGGTCTGACTTATCTCAGCGTGAATTAATTATGAGAGCAACCAATTTTTTCTAAATTGATGAATCTGCCAACAAGAGACAAAGTTGAAATTAAAATATAAAGAAAATTTTGAATTATCAATGAGAGACACATTAATAGAAACAAAAAAAGCTAATAATTATTAATATGTCAAGACATATATTCAAATATATGTGCAATATTTTCGAAGAAACTAGTCAACTTAGTCATGGAAGGCTATTATCCTTCAAAGATTTCAAGATTATAAGCTTCCTTTTGGATGAAGGGAGATATGATGATGATAATAATCTTAAGTTAAAGTAACTTGAAATACTCTTTTTGAGAATCAAATAGGCAATGATGATACTATCTATATTCCTCTTACGGAAATTTACTAGCTTGGCGCAATCTTCCTTCAAATAATTTAATACAAAACCAAAACGGAAAAACAAGACTGTATTAATTTTATTTAGTATTTAACTTAAATAAACTTTTGAAATATTCTTTTGCTCAACATTTTTTTTGTTTCTATAACTTTTATCTTCTCAATCGCTTTATTAATTATCACATCAATATATATATATATATACAAGGTACTGTTATATATATTAATATGTATTAATATCAGTAACTAGAGTAGAATAATCTAAACTAATATTCTCTATCTTCTAATATACATAGTCTTTATTTCATTATTTTTAATTTTTTCATATACAGGTATGAATATGATTATTATTATAGTACTTTACAGGTAAGATTATTTCTTTTGGCCTTGGGATATCTTTCTCTTTAATGCCTTTTCTCTCTTTCTTCTTTTTCTCAATTTATGTTTCTTCATTTTCTTTCTTTTCTTTCTTAAAACTAATTCTAATTGTATAGTTTCACAGAATTGTGTGGAATGATTGCAGACATGATTCTGATTAATAACATCAATATGTAAGAAGCCCTAATTGGAAAATCCTGAAATACGTAGTCCGCGGGTAACGCTTAATGTCGAGGCGAAGGACTTGGAACAGCCGAAACTCTGGGCCCAGGCTGTGAGTGTATTCGAACGAACGATCGTCGGATTGACCTTGGTGGCAAATTACAGAGAAACTTATTTAAGAGACCTCTGATTATTGAGAGAGTGTGCCAGCGGTAATTATCAGCATTCATATTCTTATTAGATCTATTAGGTTCTACCTAAGAGAAAGAATAAGCATAATAAGACTAACAATAAGATTAACAAGAGAATATCCCACACCTATAATAAGGATTATATAATTGGTTTACTAGTTAGAATCAACAACTATATAATTTGTAAGTGTTTATATATAATTAATATCCATATTTTAGTATATTACTTGAGATAACCCCTTACACAATATTTGTAATAATCTTAGTAAATTTATAATTACTTATTTTATTGCTACTACTGATAGTATTTATATTGTTTTCCACTAATTGTAAATACATAAAGGGCCCTTGAGGAACGAAAATTTCCTTTGAACCAGCTTTATAAAAATTCGTCATCATGAATGACATAATAACAATTTTATGAACAACATTGTGATTAATTCCAGTATATAAATTTTTAATCCCATTGATCCCATTCAATATAGTTCCTACGCTACAAAATCTTTAGATTCTTATCAATACATTTCTCATTTTGTATACATCGACATAATAATAATGACAAAACAAAAAAAATACCCTAATTAGGTCTAAGTGACAAAAAAAATAAATAAAAAAAAAAGATCAATTAACTTTATTTAAATGTATAACAAATCCGTGACGATATACATGTGCCTGTGTATTTGTATCGAAATGAATATTATCATAAAGCTACTCTAATATTTTAACAAATATATTTAACGGAGTGGGTAAACTAAATTGTATAACAAAGCTTGCTCCAATAATTAATTTCTTCATTTCCCCTTAGTTGTGTAAATTTTTTTTTTTTTTTTTTTTTTTTTTTTTTTTCATTTTTCAGATCGCTCGAGACTTTTCGAGATTTTTCATGATTAAGAAGCTTGGGAGGGAAAGACGTCAAAAAAGCAGAAAACTGCGGAAATTAAGATTATGTAAGGTCTAAGAAGGGAAATTAAATATTCTATTGGATAAATAACTTGGATAGATTCATGTATTCTTTTTATTTAAAAAGAAAAAAGATGGAAAACTGAAGTTTGTACAAATCTCAACTATATGTTTTTTTTTATACTAAGCAAATGATTCGATCTTTACATCAAATTAGAGTTGTATAATTTTTTTACTTTACTTCTTCGTTTTACATCTCCCCTTTTTTAGGTTAAAATTTACTATATATGTCTGCATATATATGAGGATGTTTTCTACTAGAAGTATATACGTAAGAAAACAACCATCGATACTAATCTTGATATCATCATCTTCTTTTTCAAGAATAATAAATCATGATTCAAGACGTTATTTGATGGGATTTGTTAGAAATGCTTTAGGTTTGGAGCCCCCACGTTCTCCTACTGATCCGACACCAGAGAATAGGTTTCATCCATGGGATCAATCTCCATATAAAACCTTAAGAGAAAGGGCAGCAAGAATAAAGTCATTAGCACATTGTCCAGTTACTGGGAAGAATATTCAATATACATGTCCTTTATCAGGTATTCCGACTCACCATTCAAAAGAGGCCTGGTTGAACGATAAATATTATCATGAAAATAAAATATATGAATTATTGAAAAAAGTTAATATATATGAACATGATTTAAGAAGCGGTAGACCATTCCCAGAATTTGAATTCCCACAAGAACAAAGTTTTGATGGAATGGTCAATATGACTAATTGGGACTTATTTTTTTATACAAGAGGGTTTTATTCTATGGATACTGAATTTCAATTAGCTGCTGTCACTAAAATGTTAAGTTATCCAATCACCATAGCATCACTTTTATCTCAATTCTCTCCATATTCGTTAAATCCGAAGGGTCCAATAACATTAGAAGGTCTTAAATCTTTAGCTGCCTTAAGATACACATTACATTCCCACAAAGGAAATTATAAATACCATAATGATAGTACTCGTAGTTGGGATGCTAGTTCTATTCTAGGAAAATTCAACTCAGATAACAACAATTCCTTATTAAAAAATAGAGCAATGAGATTATTTATTCTCGGTGCAAGAGCTGAATCTCAATTGCCTGGTCATGTTTGGAAGCAATTACAGTATTTATTCCCAAATCAAAAATTTGACATCATATTTATTGGTCCAGAAAGTTATTTTGATAGAAAAAAGCAAGAATACATAAAATCGCCAATAGATGCTCCACCAATTATAAGTAAAATCGATGAAACCTTAAGGTTAACATATTATACAAACTATTTTCATAAATTCCATGAATCTCAAGATTTCTTCCCATATGATCCATACTTCGATTGTTTCTTTACTTTTCATCCTGGGTTTTCATCTCCAGAGAATATTGATTATTGGGTTAACGAAACGATTCCAGCGTTATTAGACACAAAATGTGCGATTTTCACCACTGGGTTTGATAAGAATGATTTACTGAATGATATAAATCTATTAAAAAACAAGTTCGGCTCAGAAATGGATATTTTAATGGATCCTGTTAAAAACATATTTGGTAGTACTAAATGGGAATTAAATGATTTAAATCCCCATGAAGTTTATCGTTTTAATATGTACATAGCTGGATTTAGAGGCAAAAGATACCATACTATCGAAACATAATTATGAATAAATTATAAGCATTATTATTAATTTCCACACTTTATTGTATTCTTATAAATAAGTCTGAAAATGAGTATGTATATTGAATACTTTGTAATTAAACTATATTCCCTGTATAACTTTGCAACTATAAATACAACTGCGTCATATTTATATACATATAAATTCCTTGTTAATTAACTAATAAAAATTTGTTTTTTACATAATGAAGGCAAAATAGCATGGCATTATTGTAATACACATCCATTATTTTTAACAAAATCTCACCACATACATTCTAATGAAACACATTTAAATTTGGTAATTGTAACAAAATGAACGGATATAATACGAGCCTCACAATAACCTTTTTTTTTCTTTTTCCATTGCATTTACTAACTAATGTCTCTTTAGCTTTTTCTTAAAAGATCCTCTAGATAAATTTAAAGATAAAAGACATAAAAGGCAAAAAAAACAATATGCAATAAATAAGTTTTTTTAAAAGGGGGAAAACCAAAAAGAATCTTTAAAGTTACATAGACAGTAATTCTACTCCATAACAAACATCTTGTTACATTAAAGGCTTAAATACGACTTTGATTAGTTTATAAAAGAGACCAAAAATAGGAGAAGAAAATGAGTGTTATTAAACCTTTAATTCTTCGTACAAGTAACTTTATTCAATTCCAAAAATCGCTATCAAAACTGAGCTTGATTAGATCTTACCATCCATTATCATCCGAATATGAACAACAAGATACTTTATTAGAACCATTAACTTACAAAATGGACTCTATTCAATCAAAAGTTTTATCGTATTGTCTAAATGAAAAGGTTCCAAAATATGGGTTTACTGAAAGAGCATTAGTTTCTTCAATAAATGATTTGGGTTATGATTCCACTGTGTTAAGTATAATTGGTAGTTCCAATTCTCCATCAATCTTTCATTCTTCTCCAGCTATTATGGAATTATTGAAATACAATTTAGTGACAAAGAGATATAATACTGTTGATCAAAATTTACGACAAGGGTTAATTAATAAGAAAGATATACCAAGTTTAGAGACCCTTTTGTTAAGAAGATTAGAGATGGATAAAACATTGGGATCTAAAGCATTAACTGAACTTATGGCACAACTCACTATACCAAGTCAACTGTTGATGGAAGTAGCGTTACCAGAATTATTTAGATTAGCAGATGACATGATATATTTTTCGAGTGAAAGAGATCACACAGATATTGCTTGGTATACAAAGAGACTAGGAGTCGGTGTAACATACATTACAAGTAAATTGTTTATGATTCAAGATAAATCAAACAATTATGAAGATACAATGGATTTCTCTAAATGGAAATTAAACAAAGTTATGACATTAGGTGATTATTATAATAACGTCGAAGAATATGCTTGGTATACTGTTATGACATCATATAATTTAGTTAAATCCCAATTTTCGAAATACTAATCACCCTAATGTTATTAATAAAACTATAGATATATGATATAATATGATATTTTTTTATTAATTACCATTCTATTTATTTGAATTTTTTAACTGTAAATATTATTAATATTACTTTCTACATTTTGTATTGTTGTTATATTTTTACACACCAGTAAATATATATCTTTAAAGTTGTCGATATATATATATATCTATGATTGACGAGATTGAACTAATTGCGATCTAACTCTCTCCAATTCTTCTTGTTTTGTTTTAATGTTATTCTCACATCGTTCGATCTCTTGATTGATAAATTCCAATCTCTTTTGTACATTCATATTAGCTTCGCTTATCTCTACTGGCAACAATACGTTACCAGTCAACTTATATATCTTTGAATCATCCTTTAATGAATTAAACTCCTCTTGAACAATCTTATTTTCCTGTAATTGCGTCTCTAACTTCTGTCTCGCAAGAATAAAATCCTCCAATTCACTTTGAGTCTTTTGATATTTAGTAGTAATATCAGCCATTTTCTCTTATTTATATTTGTTTATGTTGGTTGCGGTGTATTTCTATCTCTAATAAGTTAAACAGATAATATTGAACGATTATTGTATATCCCTTTGCTCTATCCTATCTGATGATAAAAATAGCTTTGTCCTTTAATTTAACTAACTACACTCCAATGGAAAGATTTTTTTTTAAGAGATAATGCTTTTCTTCTATATTCGTTTTTTTTCTTTCAAAAAAAAAAAATAAATACAAAAATAGGGTGAATAAAGATCACACACTTGTATACACTTGGAATGAATAATAAATACTCTATATTAGGATCACTCTAACTTCTATTTTTTAAATAAAGCAGTCTGTATCAACTTTTTATCTGAATACCCTGTTTCAAACTTCAAACTTCTCAAAAAAATAACTTTTACTACAGATTTTACATATCAATAAATATGCTAGTATGTACATTCCTTTTCCTCCCTTTAACTTTAATTATTTGAACAATTCAAACATTATTTAAGAAAATATAGAGTTTATATTTGTTGTTACAATCTATTATAATACTAACAATTATATATTTATGCCATTCTGTGTATATAAGTGTATGTTTGTTTTACTATTAGTTCAAACAATGGAGTGACTTCGTCCAACCAAGACATGAACTGGATTATCCAATAATAACATCAAACGATGAATCTTTACAAAAATTACCATTACCTGATATTATAATACCAGACGATCTTAATTTTAATAAATATAAAAAAATAATTCTAACTACAAAAATCATGAACCCCTTATTCCATTCAATACATTCGATTGAAAGTAAAAATATAGGTTATATCGAAACGTCTCTAACTATTCCTAAGGAATTATTATCAAAACCAAAGGATTCAGCATTTTTAAGCGAAGATTCAAGCCAAAATACTGGTATATCATCACATTCATGGAATTATAATGAAAATTTCCCAAACCAATTTGATCCAGATTTAGATGATTCAAATAAAACTACAAACAATACTGATAAAATTGTACAATTTAAATTTCCAATTATTGAATTATTCAGTCCCGACTCTAACGACGATCATGATACAATCTTATTAATTCCTATAGAAGAAAATTTTCTCAAAATCTCTCCTATTTTTGCTAATATGATTGCTGAAAGGTTGACAAAAAGATTATTGAATTATCCTAATGAAATTACTATCCTTGGAACATCAGATCGAATATATAAATACAAAGAGATATCTTTAAATTCTTGTACTTTACAACCACCTGAGTTTCTTACTGGTATATGTGCAAGTCTAATTCATAATTTGATAAATCTTAATATGAAAAATTTCAAAGGCCATTTTGTGCCTAGTGAAGGTCCTACAGGGTTTGAGAAATTGTCAATTACATCAATGGATACTTTAATTGATATTTCAATAAATGAATGGATTCCTGTTATAGGAACGGAATTAGATATCAAAAACTATAGAGATGAATGTCATCGTAATTGGAAACTTGATGGTGCTGCAATGAGTACCCAATCTGGATTATATATATAAAATATTTTTGTTATGAATATGTATAGATATATATACATGTATGGTATAAATTGTTTCAATCAATACAAATTATTCTTTAATACTATTGTAAATATCATATGAATATCTTGATCAACGAAGACTTAAAACGATTTCTTCACTTAAAGTAGTAAAAAAAACTCAGGAATGTCATGAATCAATATAAGAAAAAGGCGATGGAATAAAATTTGAAAAAGGCTCATTTCTAGCTAATCTATATCTCACTTGTGTTTATGAATACACTTGTATTTATTTAAATTGTATTTTTCCTATATTTTAAAAATAAGTTATTTAATAAAAAAAAAAAAACAAATACTTGTATAATGAAATATTTTATTCAACTATTTCTAAAAAGGTTAACAAAAATATCAACCTATTTTTCTTCTTATTCTTTTAACATTTACCTTTCAAAGATTGTATTGTAAAATTGGATCTTTACCTATGTTTGTTAATTGCATTTGAATAATTGCGAAGAATATTTAAAACCAAATTTCTGGTATTTAAATCCCAAATTACTATATTTTTTAGTGCCCGCTTGAAATAAAAGAAGGTTTCTTTTTATTCTTTGCAAAACCCTTTTCACCTGGAACTATTAGTTTCTTCTCAATTCTATGTTTTATATAAAATAAGATTAAAAGCATGTTAAGATCCCCCAAATTTCGGTCAAATATTTCTATGCTAACTTTTTAAGTCACTTTTCCCCCTGCTTAATCAGTATTTTTCCATTTTTACCTAACTTTCGGTTGGTCTTTATTGAGAAGGAGCACCTTTACTAATATTATAATTAATTATCAAGCTCAATCTTAAAATACATCTTGTATATATAATAAGCTTTTATATGTATTATTTATTTAAAGATTTTCTTCACTAATTGTTCTTCGGTTATCTTGAAGTTATATGAAAAGATAACATGAAGTAAAATAAAATATATAATGTACAAAAAGAATGTGGAAATATTTTAAATTATCGACAACTTCATGTTCCTTATATATGTTTGGAAATGGGCTTCGAATCTTATAGCTAATTATAATTTGCCACCGTAATCATTTCCGGAGTAAATGATAGTTTATCATATTAACCCAATAGGAAACTAATAATATCTTATTTGGATATTCGGGGGTAAAATATCATACTACTAATAAAATTATTATGGAGACCTTTTTGCTTTATGATATATCGTTGAAATCATATTGGTTTATCATTTTTTATTCTAGAACTTTCAATTCCAAGATAATCCAATAATAATCTAAATATCACTGTTAAGAAATGGTCGTCGACTCTAAAAAATATACAAAAATATTCTTCATCCAGAAGAATCAGAACCAATTACAATTATTGATAAAACTGAAATATAGTTTTAAAGAACCCTAATACTTTAACGATCTTCTAGTTTTTTTGTTATAAAACTGTATAAAATAAATTTGTAAAATAGAAATAAAAATTACCAACAAATTTGGAGCACTTTGAATCAAAAATGTTCTCCATTTATATAAAGTATTTAACCACAATTTTTTATAGAAAATAACAAAATATGGATCCAACCCTAATAAAAACAATTAAGGGCAAAAGAAGTATTAATAAAAATAACCTAAATAACAAAAACAGTAAAAACAGTAAAAATAGTAAAAATAGCAAATAATGAAATGGTAACAATTTATTAACAATAGGAACCTCAATTGTCTTAACGCTGAAACGAAAACACGTTTCAAGTTTAATGCATAATCAGAGGGTAACGAGACGCTATCACCTGGTATCCTTTAATCAAATATGTTGAGGTATTTTGTGAACCAACATTAAGCACATAAAAGTTGATTATTTTTTGAAGCCAACCAATATTTGAGAAAAAAGAAATAAATATCAAACAAAAAAAAAATTTGAAGTTCCTGATTAGAACATACCTACAGTACAAAATTGCTAGAATTTTTCCTTTTTAGGAGAACACTGTGCTAATTGTTTATTTATTATGCTAGAACTGTTCCCTATATTGGAAATATATTTTTCTTTTGGACAAAATTTTATTTTCCTGAATATTATTTTATAGATAAAGAAGGAATAGATAGATTTGACCATATATATGTTTATATAATGTATAGTTAACATACATAGAATAAACCGAAGAAGTCTTCACTAAAAAGATCACCATATAATTATCAATGATTACAACATATTTACTTACCATCATGTCTAATATCACTAAAATTGTGGAAAATCTATCCCTTTCTTCTCAATAACCTTCTATATTCTTCTTGACTTGTTGTTCTTATTATATATATAATTATATATAGGAGAGTAACCTGAACAGGGGGATTGAATGCTGAAATAGGTCTCATTTATATATGGTTGAGTTTGGGGATAGTTGAGATAACCAAGCAGTAGTAGAACAATATGTACACTATGTTAGGTTTTATAATAACTAAGAAAATTCAAGTTAACACATTATATAAGTTGTCGTTTCAACACTACTCTGTGTAAGTATGAATTGTTTTTTCAACAATATTTGAAGTAAGTTTGAGTTATCCTTTTCAACAGTAGTCTGTATTAATATGCATTGTCCTTTTCAGCAATTTAGCATGTTTTGCAGGACAATTATACAACACAAAAAGTAACCTATGTAGCACAATTTAACGAATAACAGTTGAATGTACAGGTGTAAGACTAGAGTCGAGATTCGATTTTCGAAAAAAGCATAATCATGTCGATGGAAAAAGAAAATAGTTTCAAGAAAGATTTGAGGAAAAGACATTTAGAAAAAAGAACCTAAAGAAAAAAATAATATCTACAAGTCCCAGAAGAGTCATATAGTCACACACATACAATAAGAAACGTTACAGAAGAAGAAAGGAACAATAAGAAGTAGAATCAACCATAAGGTGGAAAAGTAAATATAAAAGAAAGAGGTTTTGAGATAAAAATAAAGAGAAAAGAAACTACTTGGAATGTTGTTTTGTTCTGACCACATGTAACAGAAGATACGGAGAACTAAATAAGTTAGAAACCAGTGAAACAATAATTGTCTCTTATTTTGTGTTATCGTAACTGCACGAACGTATTCCCACGTTAGTAAGACTCATGGGCAATATTCTATTGTATCGAAGGATGCCTTATTGTTATACAATAATTTAAGAGAAGTTTCATTAGACAAATCCTAATTCACATGTGGACATATATAAGTAGGCAGGATATCGAGTAAATTCACGAATTTGTGAATTTAAAAGAATCTTGTTTTACTTATAATTCCTTTATGTAATTTATATATATTTTATATAGAAGTAGATCAAGAGAAGAGGGAAATAAGCCCAGTATATAGTTATATAGTCTTAGAAGAGGAAAAGTTTGTCTTAACCATTTCTATTTTACTATTATATTTTATCTAACCCTCTATTCCAACCAGATATTTTCCAAAAAATGTTGTAATCAGAACCAATTACAATATTTAGTAAAACTTTAACAGAACTATTGAGATGTATTAGCGAACCTGTAATACCTATGTGTTCTGGTTCTTTTTCTATATAAATATATAAAATACATAACAAAAATATAAACTAGAAATTCAGACGAACTTGGAGAACTTGGAATATAAAAATGTTCTCCTTTTATATAAAATATTTGACCACAAGTTCAACTAGAGAACCGACTAGCAACTTGGATTCAACAGTAGATAAAAAACCATAAAACAGCTAATCAAATAAAAACAATAAAGAACGAAGAAGTAATGACCAAAATACAAAAATGAGTCAACAACAAAATGATAACCATTTTTTTTAAAACAATAAGAAAGTTAAGCCACGTTACACTGAAACGACAGCGTATTACGTTTGATACAAAACTACTGGAGAGATGACGTTATCAATACGTCATCGCCTAGTGTGCTAATAATAAACTGTTGAGATATTTTTAGAAACAACATTAAGACCAAAATGTTGATATGTTTTTAACTCGTCCGATAAATGGAGAAACCAATGAAAAAATGGAACGAAAATAAAATAAAATAAAACAATAAAATTTCCAGATTGGGAAACACCTACAACAAAAAAGTGAAGTTTGTGGTTTCTTGGCCCAGTTGGTTAAGGCACGGTGCTAATAACGCCGGGATCAGCGGTTCGATCCCGCTAGGAACCAAATTTTTACACAATATATATTAACCCTAATAATACTCTTTAGGTATGGTCTAGAAAAATGAGGATTAGCTTTACTTTTCTAAACTCTCCTTGGACAACAACACTTTGCAAAAAATATAACAAATGTTTTGGATAAGCACATTAGACCCTTGCTTCCTACCATGGAATAGTACAGTAACAGTCTTTGAAAGAAAGTGAGCCTTATATGTTATGTCTTTGCAACGGGTTGTTGCTAGAGGTGGACTATTTTTTTTTTGGTGTATGAGCATGCGAGGTATTACAATATTCTAAATAATACTATTTTAGGAGGGCCTATACAATGAATGAGATGGGAATACAAGAAATTACACTTTCATGCTTTCGGAATTTTCCACCTCAAATTAGAGTCTTCGAATATATTAAATCTAGGGATATTTTTTTTAATGATATCATATGTCTGGATATTTTTTAGACCTCCAATTATTTGTTTAGATAAAAGTAACAAACCCTCTTTTCCCTAAATTCTTTTGCAGAAAATTTTAAACGTATAGCTTGTTACAAGAAAGAAAGCTGCTATTTAGATAAAGTATAACCATACGGGACAAGAAGCAATTAAGCAAAAACAATCAAGAAGATGAAACACTTGGTATATAGTACTTAATTAGGTTATTTAAAATAGTCTGCTAGTTAGTTTCGATATTTAATATAGAAGAATAGAGTAAGTCCGTTTCCTATATCTTTCCAACTTATTTATTAGTAAGATTTCTTTTTGATTGGTTGTCATCCTATTATAACCTTTATAGTTTTCGTAGAATGGGGAAGGTAAGACATGCCTTACAGAAACATCCATATGAATGTGGAATAGAACAAACTTTACTAGCCATATATATTCTTAATATATTTCAATATTCAATGTCCATTCTGGTTATGTTGTTAAATTAAGTTACTCGTTAGGGAATAACCAGGCCAATTCTTAGAATATACTATACTATATATTTTGATCACATCTTCTGTCTTTTCTTAAATTTATGTATTCTTTTGAAATTTTTGCTCTTTTTTTATCTGATTATAGCGACCACTTGTATAAAACCATGAGAATTTCCGCCTAAAGAATTCAACTAATAATTTTGTAAGAACATAGGTTATTATATCATCGAAGGTAGCATTTATTGTCTTAAAGCTTATAATAAAAGAAAATTGACGCATGTTAATACATTTCCTATAGCACGTAGATATTTTGATAAATTGTTAAATAAACATTTGTGTAGAACATGTTTTGGCATGTCCCGTTATATTGGGCACTCTTATAATAAAGATACTCGAGCGGCAGTCAACTAGAGAGAAACCTTAGTAATTAAAAAACTTAGATAGATCTACACCATTTTTCTAAAAAAAACAAAGCATCATTTATTTTCTATTAAAATACCCGTGATATTTTACTTGCCCTTTAAAATTCTTATTCATATAAAAATATAACACGACACGTGCATCCATTTTCTCAAATAAAGTAATAAAAATGTAGATCTATTTTCAGCATAAAGATACAATCAACACTACATTCAATCATAATAGAGACAAAGTTTATATTTGTGTAAATTATTCTGGTTACTCTTTTATGAAAAGGAAATATCTACTTAATCCTTCCTGTAGTTGCATATGGTGGTGGATAAAAAGGGAAAATTTTTAACTTTCTATGGGGTATATTATTATTTTTAACAGATCCAGCATCTTCCCTCTGCTTCTGAATTATATTATAATACATATCAGATAATGGCCTTTCGAGGTTTTGTCCAGAAAATGCACTTCCTTCTGTAGTCAGATGTTTTGATTCCATATACATGTCACAATCATCTCCGTAATGACCCTTTGCACCACATCTATAACAGTATATGGTATGTATTCGGAGTACCATCTTATTTGTGATCGTCTTTTTCTCTTTCAAAACATATCTTCTCCAAATTTTTGGACATTTCAAAGATGTATGAAGACTATTATTACACTCCGAACAGGATGTAGGATTAAGACTTGGACTTTGCTTTTGATTTCCATTTTTCAAACTTTTTAATTTCTTTTTAGAATATTTACCAGATTTCTTCTTTGATTTGGATACTTTAAGATGCAATTTTTTCTTTTTTATTTGTTTGTTACCTCCCATCTTTTTTTGTACTTAGAAATTGTCGATTCTATTAGTTATTTCAGTATATGAATCATAAACGTTTACTTAATAACTATTAATTCTATATGTTCAATCTATTCATTTATTTATCCATTCAACTAGTTTTAATTAAGTAACAACGCTCTGTGATACAAATATTCTAAGCAAGTAGTTTTCTATCGCCTTTATGTATGTAAATATGTTTCATTAAAGCTTAACACCTTATTAACCATGAAAATATGTGTGTAGCGAAATGACTACCTTGAAAAGAAAAGTGAAAACAAGAAGAAAATAGTGAAAAAAACAAAACAAAACTAAAAAAAATATTTATTATTTACAAAAGAGAAAGAAGAACCTTACAAGGGAAGAAGCATTATTATCATTAATCCATCCAAAATATATTGTTCCAACAAGTGACTCTATACAAGAATAAACATATCGTACAACAGTTGAGAAAAAATTGAATTACCGAATTAAAATGGGTGATCTTAGTGAAGCTGAAAAACGTAGAATCTTAAGAGAAAGAAGACAAAAGAAATTTAGCAATGGTGGAGGTTCTTCTAGATTGAACAAAATTATAGGTCAAGTTGATAGTAAATTAAGTACAGAATCTCCATTAGATTCTCGTCCTGCTAATCTAAAAAAATCTGAAAAGAAAGAATCCTCTATAAACATCCCTGATCCTGCTATTCCAGTTATAAACAACAACGCTGCAAAGCACAATAATACAAACAAAGTAGACAATGTCGAAATAAATTTATTTAAACAACTTGCTGATATACAAAATAATGGTTCTACTCCAGATTTGTTTTCGTTCTTAAAATCAATGAATAATGAAACTGGTGATAATTCTCTATTTGAAAATGTCCCAGATACATCAGAAACTGATAAAAACACAGCACCTGTGGATATTGAACTATTAAAATATCACAACTATTTAGTAAACACATTAAAGGCCAAAACTATTTTGATTAAATGGCTCTTTTTCATTTTGCCATACCTATATTTAGTTACAAAAAATGGTAGATCACCATTTTTGCCTCTCCCAAAGATATTTGACATTTTTTTAGATCCTTCTTACTTTTTTATGATTTTTACAACTTTTGAATTGATTGCAACATCTATTTATTATCAAAAGTTACAGTCTATTGAAAGAGCTCACAAGATCAATACTTTAGACAATTCAAGTAAGATTGTTAAGTTAGTGTCAATGATACCAGACGGTATAATTCCTATTCCAAATTTAAAAGGGAAAACTATCTTACTTCTTCAATATTTAGATGTTCTGTCTTTGTTTTTAACCGATGTCTGTTTTATATTAATAATGATGGGTATTGTTGCCTACTTTTAAGACATTTTTCTCCTTTATTTCCCTTTCAATTTGGTAATTTACGTATCCCGTACTTCACTTAAATTGGTTGAACTAAACCAATGAATATCCTATTAGTTTTTCTGATTGTATAATTCTATAATTAATTATAACTTTCACTTACATATCCCATTATAACTCTTTGAAGATATATGTATTTATATAAATTCTTCTAAAACCACAATACAAAATTTCTCTTACTGAGAAAAAAAAAATGAAAAATGATGAAAAGGACAGTAAAGAACTGATGAAAATTTTTCAAATAATTAAATAAAAATATTTTGGTCATCGCTAATAATGTATTTGTAATGAGGAGGTTAAACACAGAAACTTAGTTCACTCTCTCAGCCATATATCTCCGTTGTCAAAGGTCCATCTATTATCCCTATAAAAACATATCTAAACCAACATAGATTTACAAATGGCAATAAAAAAGTCAGGGAAAGAGAAAACCGCTAAGCCTGTAGCCAGTGCTAAAAAACAACGTCAAAAAGAACGTCAAGAACCATTTGTAAGACCTGTAACATCCCATAAAAGGGGTAGTCATAAGACTAAAGATAAGAAATTAAAGGCTGCATTAAAGAAACTAGATAATAAATACAGAGATGCTATTGCTTCAGCTGCTGCCACAGAATATTTATTACCTGAGACAAGTGGTTACATGGAACCTGAAACCGAGATGGAAAAAACCTTTCGTGTTAAACAAGGGGAAATAAAATCTAGTGTTGATGTAACTACAGCTAATAAAGCTTTGGATTTGTCTTTAAAAGAATTTAGTCCTTACTATATAAATTATTCAAGAAATGGTACTCATTTGTTGATCAGTGGGAGGAAGGGACATGTTGCATCTATGGATTGGAGAAAGGGTGAGTTACGAGCAGAATTACATTTGAATGAATCATGTTATGCAGCTACCTATTTACAAAATGAACAATATTTTGCAGTGGCCCAAAAGAAGTACACATTTATTTATGATCATGAAGGTGTAGAATTACATAGAATGAAACAACATATTGAAGCTCGACATCTTGAATTTTTACCATACCATTATTTATTGGCTACTGCTGGTGAGGCTGGATGGCTTAAATACCATGATGTATCTACTGGTGTATTGGTATCAGAATTAAGAACCAAATTGGGTCCCACTATATCAATGACTCAAAACCCTTGGAATGCAGTCATGCATTTAGGTCATAGTAATGGTACAGTGACACTGTGGTCGCCTTCTATGCCTCAACCTTTAGTTAAATTATTATCAGGTCGTGGTCCAATTAATGATTTAGCTGTTGATAGAAGTGGTAGATATATGGTTACAGTGGATGCAGGGAAGACAATGAAAATATGGGATATTAGAAACTTCAAAGAGTTACATATAGTAGAGAATTTACCTACACCAGGGATGAATGTAACAATATCTGATACAGGTGTAATAGCCATGGGAAGGGGACCTCAATTGACATTATGGAAAGATGCATTAAGAACAAATAGAGAAGCAAAACCATGTTTTGGTTCTATGGGAGGACAAAAGGATAGAAACACGCCATACATGACTCATTTATTTGGAGGAAATAGAATAAATAATATGAAATTTGTTCCATTTGAAGATATTCTTGGCGTTGGTCATGAAACAGGGATCACTCATTTGATTATACCTGGTGCTGGTGAAGCTAATTATGATGCGATGGAAATTAATCCATACGAGACTGCTAAGCAAAGACAAGAACAAGAAGTGAGAACATTGTTAAACAAATTACCAGCTGATTCCATCACTCTAGATCCAAACTCTCTTGGTACAGTGAGCCAACAAGCTTCATCAATTAGACTAAATGCTAAACAGTTACATCAAGTTACATTAGAGAAGGAGGAAGCCATAAAGAGAAATGCAGATATTCCAAGTGTTAAGCCCAGTGTTAAAGGTAAAAACTCAGGTTTACGTGCTTATTTACGTAAAAGAACACAAAATGTCATTGATGAAAGAAAACTAAGAGTACAAAAACAATTAGCTAAGGAAAAAGAACAACGTAAAAAAAATAATATGATCAAATCAGGAGAAATTAGTGCTGATCATAAAGATCTTGTAGATGAAGCATTAAGTAGATTTTCTTAGAAAATATCTTTGCATCAGTTATGTATTATAATAATTAATATATATTGACATTTTTAGTAGAATTCAAAAAAAAAAAAAAAAAAAAAAAAAAAAAATCAAAGTAAACCTTATACCTTATATAGTTTCTAGTAAGGTGCTTGAATGACCCAATGTAAGAAAAAAGTACTTTCTTTTTACCCAAAAGGGGATTAATAACGCTCGTATCATCCACACATATATCTATTCAACCATTAGTTTGTATATTCATTCTAGTATTAAAATTATTAAAACAAAGGAACAATTTTATTTTTAATTAAACCATTATTCTTTATGTAAAAAACAATAGCGTGTAGAACTAGCTAATTGTTTAACAAGATATTTAACCGAAAAAGGACAAATTAGTTGTTTCAACACTATTATTATCGGAAAATCTAATTCTTCCTTGTCTAATATATTGACAAATAAAACAAGACATTTCCTCTTTGGTAACTATTCTCGGAGAAAAAAGACAATATCTGCAAATAAGTCAGGTGTTTTTTTTATAAATTTCTTGAAGGAATTGAAAGATAAATAAACAGGAGAAGAACCTATTTTTTTGCAATAAAAGTCCTTTCGTCTTAATGAAAGGGACTTAAAAAAAAACTGTTTACCTATATAATATAACCTCAAAAAAAGGGGACTAGGTATCTCGGATTTTATTACTATAGAGGCAAGTCGAGAGATTTCCAACCTTCAGTCTTCAAAGATTCTTCGCAATCAGAAGAAAAGTGTGTATAATCTATAAGTGTCTATGCCTATTTATTTTCTAGTTCAATTAACCAGTAAATAAAATTATATGTTTAATTAATAAGCCTCAGTAAACTATACAGAAAACTCACATATTTTTATTTTATTTTACTTCGAAATAAATTCAATTATACTCTTTGTTATTTGTCATTTTAATACTAAGTCCGCCTCCATCATAAAATAAAACTGAATAAGAGAAACGAACAAATAATAATGTTTGTTTCACTTCCTCCGGCTAGTTTGACACCCCAAGCACTATTACAAAGAAGTAAAGCTAGAAATTACCGGAACCATAGCCACAATAATCAATCTAAATATTATGATGAAAATATTAACTTAAAAAATACAGCATCCTCTATAAATGAAGTTAAATCAAATAAATGTGATACTACTCAAACTTCTCAAACTAGTAATCATACTAATAATGGTCGAGAATCAAGAAAAGATACCAATTTTATCAATGCACCACCTGAATATTCTAATAGAGCCAGAAATGAAATTAGAAAAAGACTTTTAACCACCACCACCATAAATTCTAATAATATTCATACCCAATCTTCTTTACTGCCCCTCCAAGTAAATAAAGTGTCTACAGAGTCAATACAAAATAATTTATCTAGGATTCCTACTACAAGAACTAGTTTAGATGATTCGAGTCTCATATCGGATAAGGCGTCTAGTATTTTCTCTAACTCTTATACAATAAATACCAACTCAACTGCATTAACAGATAATAGTTCGGTTTCTGCCAACAATTTTGATAAAAAATTACCTATGCCACGTTATGTCACCCAAATATACCTAGAAGATGCCTTACCAAAGACTTTCTATGATATGTACACTCCGGATGTGTTATTAGCCGACGCATCTAACATGTTATCAAATGGAAGACCAAGTTTCACAAAAAGAGAATTGTTAGATTGGAATTTAAACGATATTCGTTCTTTATTGATAATAGAAAAATTGAAACCTGAGTGGGGCAATAAATTACCAGAAATTGTAAGTCCAGGTGCCAATTTACCTCAGTTTAAATTCCAATTATTACCATTAAACTCATCGGATAATTTTATTATATCTACTTTAGTTGAATCGGACCTCTATATGGAGGCTAATTTAGACTTTGAATTTAAATTAACAAGCGCTCAATATACGGTAGCTGCTGCAAGACTAAGACATGAACAAATGATTGGCCGTCATGAAGTTGTTATGAATTTATCTAAGCCAGAATGGAGAAATATCATTGAAAACTATTTATTAAATATAGCCGTGGAAGCACAGTGCAGATTTGATTTTAAACAACGTTGCTCCGAATACAAAAGATGGAAACAAGAGCAGTTGCAGATCCAACTACAAAAGGAACAAGAGAATGTAAAGAAACATATTCTTGCAAAACAACGTATACCTCCCCAAAAAAGTGTACCCAAAAAGAATCCTAGTTTACTTAAAATGACTTTAACGAAAAATTTTAACAAAAGTAATAAAATAAATAATCCAACAATATATTGTGCAAATACACATCCATTCTTATCTACTTCAGGTAATAATCAAACGATGAAGATTTCTCTATCATCGGATGAAAAAGCTAATATTTGGTCTCAATGTCAGGCACATGTGTATCAAAGATTAGGATTGGATTGGAAACCTGATGGAGTCAGGTAATTGCCTTTCCATTTTACCAGTTTTTCATGATTGTTTTCAGGTATTACAAATAAATAGCATACTAGCACTTTATCATCATTTATCCGGCAATATTCAGGAGGAAATAAGTTTAAGAAATTACATTTCTCTTCCCTTTCTGCATTATCTTTTTATAGACTATTCTTTAATAATTAATATTTCAATATTAGCATACTTTAGTTTCTTATTGCTTCTCTTGTTTTGGTTTTTAACCGCAATTTACATATATGTTTGAAATTCATTTCTTTTAAAGTTTCATTGTAGAACTTACTAATAGTGCGAATATTGCTATATCTCAACTTCTTGCAGGTAAAATTAAATATGTTACCCTCATGGTGGAGGAAATGATCTTTTTTGTTTTAGAAAAATATAGAAAGAAAAAAAAAAAAAAAAAAGAAAATATAGATCTTTCTAGAAAAATAAAAAAAGACTGTGAAGAATAAGTTATTTAAACATTTGAAACATTAGATATCGAAACAGAAAGCTTCAATTATACATTTACATATACATACATATATTGCCATCAAGAATTCATATTTTAATTTGAATAAAATCTATAAATATCATAAGTGAATTAATAAGAAATGGCAGAACCAGACAAAAAGGATGCCGCTGATTTATTGGCCAAGTTAAAAATTGATGACAACCCAGGAAAGAAACCAAATCCTTTACAAGAGAAACTTGATGCAGCTAAGAAAGCATTAGAAGAAAGCAAGAAAGTATCCACTACAACCGAATCTAGTACTACTAGTTTCGAAAAGAAAGATGATTCAGGAAAAGTCAACAAACCAAATGAAGATACTAATTTAATTAATTCCGAATATGAAGTGAAAGTTAAACTAGCTGATTTACAAGCCGATCCAAATTCTCCACTATATAGTATTAAATCGTTCGATGAATTAGGCTTATCGCCAGAATTATTAAAGGGTGTGTATGCTATGAAGTTTCAAAAACCTTCTAAGATTCAAGAAAAAGCTTTACCATTATTATTAGCTGATCCACCCAAGAATATGATTGCACAATCTCAGTCTGGTACAGGTAAGACTGCTGCATTTTCTTTAACTATGCTTTCTCGTGTTGACACATCTTTAGGTAATTGTTGCCAAGCTATTTGTTTAGCACCATCCAGAGAATTAGCTAGACAAACAGTGGAAGTGATCCAAGAAATGGGTAAATTTACAGATATTAAGACTCAATTAATTGTTCCAGATTCATTCGAAAAGAACCAAAATATTAGTGCACATATCGTAGTTGGTACACCTGGGACTGTTACTGATTTGATTAGAAGAAAATTATTGAAAATGGATAGAATTAAAATATTTGTTCTTGATGAAGCTGATAATATGTTAGATAAACAAGGGTTAGGTGACCAATGTATCCGTGTCAAGAGATTCTTACCAAAGAATACACAGTTAGTACTTTTTAGTGCTACTTTTGCCGATAAAGTACGCGAATATGCTAAAAAGGTTGTTCCAAATGCTAACATATTAGAGTTACAAAGAAATGAAGTTAATGTTAAAGCTATTAAACAATTATATATGGATTGTAACAATGAAGAACACAAGTATGAAGTTCTATGCCAATTATATGGATTATTAACAATTGGTTCTTCGATTATCTTTGTTCAGACTAAAAATACAGCTAATAAATTATATGGTAGATTAAAGGAGGAAGGTCATCAAGTGTCTATACTACATGGTGATTTACAAAGCTCTGATAGAGATAAATTAATCGATGACTTTAGAGAAGGTAGATCCAAAGTTCTTATTACCACAAATGTGTTAGCTCGTGGTATTGATATCCCAACTGTTTCCATGGTAGTTAATTATGATTTACCTGTCACTGCTAACGGTCAAGCAGATCCAGCTACATATGTTCATAGAATTGGTAGAACTGGTAGATTTGGAAGAAAAGGTGTTGCTATTTCATTCATTTCAGATAAAAAATCTTTCAATATTTTATCGAGTATTCAAAGGTATTTTGGAGATCTCGAAATGACTCGTGTCCCAACAGACGATTGGGATGAAGTGGAGGAAATTGTTAAGAAAGTATTAAAGGATTAAGACGAATATATAATAATATATACATTAAGTAAATTCTATGCATATGTAAATTTCAAAAACTTATTACTTGCAATAATTATTTGAAATAAAATTTAAATTTATGAGAGACTTCTTACTCTGTACTTATTATTATAGCGTCTATACAAGATATCCCATTTTTGATATTTATATTTTTTTTTAACCCCCTCTTTTTTAATCCCTTTTTCGTGATCTTTTAATTTTTAGTTACTTATTTTATTCCCCTCTCCCCGCCCTCCCAAGAGTCACTCGGACGTTCTATTTATTTTTTTTTTTTTGGTCAAATTAAATACCTTGCATAATTCACACACACACACAAAAAAAAAAAATGACTCCGCCGAAAATAAACCCAAATTCTTCTGAATGTCCCTTTTTCCTTTTTATCCTCTTTCCCCCCTTTTTCTTGACTAGGGATCTTTCACATTGACATTTATAAACAAGTATTAGACCTCCAGAGATATTCATAAACCTCTTTTCAAATGAGTTTCCTTATATAACACAAATACTAACGATTACCAAAGAAAAAACTTATATTTAATTACTTTCTGTAGCTTCAAAAAAGAAAAAGAAAAAAAAGGAACAACAGATATAAACATAATATCTTAAAATCTTCACATAACAAAAATGGATTCTAGTAAAATTGTCAACATTATACTAGGTATGTTTTTCTTTCTCCTTTCTATCCAAAAGACAGATGAACAATCCAGTCACAGAATTTTTTTTTTTTAAATTCAGTTATTTCTTTCTTTGGATATTAGTTTATGCAGTTTACTAACAATAATGTTTCGTCAACAAACTGAAATAAAGTTGAAATTAATATCGATATTTTAAACTAGCTTTATTTTTACCACCTGTCGCAGTTTTCGCTTCTCGTGGTTGGGGCACCGAATGTATAGTGGATATTGTTTTGACCATCTGTATTTGGTTCCCAGGTATGTTATATGCTTTATATATCGTTTTCCAAGACTAAACTAAGTGAAAAAATAAAAATTGATAATATTGAAAACATCACAATTTCTATAACATCTTTATTTTTATTTTAATTATCCAATTTTAATTCAATTTTGCTTATCTTTGTTATTTTTCTTTTTTTTTATATTCCTTTCATATTTATTTACATATATGTACCCATTTTAAAATAATAATACAATAAATGCGAATAGTAGGAAATGCTCCAAGTAATGATATATATATCTATTACATTTTTATACGTATATTGGGTCTTGACATGACATTTACAAAGGATATATGAATGTCACTCTATATAAAAGTATCGAAGACTTTATATAGTAAAAACAAAAACAAAAAAAAAAAAAGGAACACACACCTTTCACAATAAAGACTATATATATAATATATTTTTCATATGCAATGTTATGTACGAGAGGAATAAAATATTGAGAAACATTGTCAGTTAACAGGGCACAGCAGAAAGAAGAAAATTTCTTACAATTACGGAGCTAACATTTTCATTAAGGGAGATTGGACGAACGCCACACCAGCAATAAATAAACCACCGTTAACTAAAACTGTATAAGCTGGAGATTCTTTAAATAATTGGAACTTTGACTTTAGTTTATTAGTAGCTAGAGAGGTATCTTCTAGACCCATACCCTTCATACCAAACATTGCAGATGACATTATCGATTATTTTATTATATTTATGTTTATTTACTTTTATATTTAAAACTTTCTTTTTGTTTAACTTGTTGTATTTCTATCCTCCTGGTCTGTCTCCTACATTTTATAAAATAACAGTTATATGATCCATTTCCTTTCTTTGCATATTTTGTTCCATTCTATATTTTTACCTTCTCACAGAAATAATGTCGTTTTCACGAAAAAAAAATAAAAAAATCAAATGTTACGATTTAAGATATGTGGAGTAATAACCTATAAGTTATAATGGAACATTATAAACCGTATATTTTATAAATAGTTGCTCAAGTGTATTGAATAATACAAACATTATGTACTAAACTATGTAAAGAGTATATAAAGTATGAGTTAGGGTAATATCTCAACATAAAACGTTAAAAACGGGTAAAATCATGGTTATTTCAATTGAATAATTATATATTTGCATAAGAACTATAATAGATTTGTTTATATAATACTTATAAAAAAAAAAGAAAAAAACAGCAAAGATCTGTAGTTAAAAAAATTCTTTAAAATTTGAATAAAGAAAAAGAAACATTGGGTAATTGTATAACTAGTAAACCAAAAGTATTGGTGATTTTTAATTATCTTCATTTATTCTTTTTTTTTTTTTTATTTCATATTTCTTAATAGTCTGAAGCACAAAAGAGAATCATATTAATGTATAAAAATATTACAAGAGAGTTAATGAATAATTTATCGGTTAGCTAGCTAGTCAACCTTCACTTAATTCCATTTAGAAAAAAAAGATTTTTTGTTTTTTCTAATGATTAAAGAATTTAGTATAATATTTTTTTAATCTATACCTAAGTAACTTTAAATTTGGATTCATATTATCATTTTGATCCACACCCATAACGTTTGTAGCAATATCCATATTTTTTTTAAAAAGTGCTTGACTTTGATCATTTTTATTTTGTACATAATACTGATGCTTGTGTCTTGTCGTTGTTCCAGTTCTCTGATTATTTATACACATTGAAGTTTTATTTCTTTCAGAATAGTAATATAATAAATATTCATAATAATATCGGCCTAATCTAAATATATATAATATTAAATCCATAATATAAAACATCGCGAGCAGTGATCCCAGTATTATAAACCCATATAAACTAGTTAATCTAACTATCCTACTTGATAAATATATCATATTCCAGAGTATTGAAGTTATTGCCATGTTGATTTTAGTTTATGTGTACTTTTTTCTGCGTTGTCTGCCTTTTCTTTTATTTTTTACCTGTTGTTGATCTTCCTTTCAGTAAGTGTGATTATTTGATAATTGTTCAAATGTAGATGTATTAATAAATGGAAAGTGTATATGCAATGTAAAGTAATACTGCTAGTATATACATTTATTTAGCAACTTACTTATAGAAAAATGAATGCAGGACACTAAAAGAACTAAAATAAAAAAAAAACTATATATGATGTAATAAAACCTGTTGCAAATTTACTATTTTCCAATCGACGTCTGTCCAATTATTTTTTCTAAAAAATAAAAATTTGATCAATAAAAGTTGTCTTTTTGCCTTTTTCTTCTCTTTCTTCCCATAAATTTTACCAAGAGAGAAAAAAAAACAAGGAAATCAAAAAAACAAAAAATCAAAAAATCAAAAAAAAATAAAATTGGATGACTTAGTCATATTTTTCTATTCGGATTTAACCATTTTCTTTCCGAACGGCAACTATACAGAAAAGAACAAAGACAAAAAAAAAAAACTGAACATTTCACAATCTATAAATGTTAACTATTGAAAGAAAGAAAGAAGGAATATATATATCAGAGTACACAGTATTCCTAATTATTTGATTTCATGGATACATATATAGAATCCATGCATCTATTAAAACTGTCCAAGATGGCAAAGTTTAGTGTATACACTTTGCATCTGGTTGATATATATAGATATAAACCAATAATATACTACTGTACTTCTTCATTCGATATTATGCCAAAAGTTTTAATGCTTTGTTCCCTTTATTTCCTCTTTCTTTATAATAATATCATTATCATTATTCACTGTACTCCGATTATACTCAATTCTAGTGTCCAAACCCTACGTATATGCAATCTTACAGGTACCTTAATTTTATTCAATTCATCTTCTAAATTAACGCTTGTAGGGAGTTTCAAACTTATTACTTTACCTTTCTTTGGATCTGTAACCCAATGTCCATATATTTCTACCTCCAGTTCGATTTCTTCATCGCCCCACCAACATTTTCTTGCTGGCTTTCTCCAAAATAATAACAATTTGGCATTGATATCCGGTTTAGCCACTAAATCGTACACTTGTGGTAACGGACCCAAAGACTTCGATATTGAATCATCATCATTCCCAATTCTTGAACCTAATGAAACTGCTGAACCTGTTAACATAGACAATCTCGAAGATTTACGTTTTTCCTTCTTATTGTTACTATGCTTTTCATTTGAAGTTCTCCTATTCGGAGTATTTGTGATCTCTGTAGTGGTTATTGAAGTTTTTAGATTATTATGACTATCTGAGATTGACCTCATATTCATTAACGATCCTGTGCGTGCCAATATTGTATCAGAATCCTTATAAGTTCGGTTCTTGTCTTTCAATTTAACTTTTTGTTGATTTTCCCATTTTAGTATAGCATCATTTAATTTACTTCTAAACCCTTCTGTTGTTTCATTTTCTAGTCTACATAATGACAATGAACTTATTACAGTCTTCCCAGGTTCTTGTGTTCTATTACCCCATTGTGATTCTTTAGTGAACCCAGAAGAACAAAGCATATCCATTAGATGTTGTTCTGCAGGTCCTAGTTTTGGTTCACTGTTACCACTACCACTACCACTAATATCGTTACTTGACGATCTTTTATTTTTATTATTGTTTTGATATTTTAATCTGTTTGAAGAGAATAAACCTTGAAATATCGAATTCTCACCACTTAAATAACTGCCAGCAGCTATTTTAATCTGTGCCATAAAATGTTGTAAAAGATCATCATTATTATCATCTTGCTGTGCTTTAGTTAAATTTAAGTCAGGTATTTGTTCAAAAACACATTCTACCAAGGGAACACAATAATAATCCAAATCTTCTCTTAACACAATAATAACTGGTTTTTGATGCAATAGCTCTTGTGCACCAGAACCCGTATTATTCTGTGAAGTCATGTTATCACCATTAGTTGGATTTGAAGTCAACTTTGGACTATTGCTGTTATTATTACCGAATCCAAAGAACCCCTTTGCGGAGTCAACAAGACTGTTCTTAGTAGGTCTTTCAAACAATTTTTCCACTGGATAATTGATCAAATCTTCATGAGCTTTAGTGAAAACGTCCATAAGATATTCAAAACATTTAGGATCGAAATTAATTATGTAAACTTCGTCATCAGGGGTTAAATTAGTTATAACTTGACCGTCTCTATCCAGGAAGACACCAGATGGGAACAAACATAGAAGCAAAGATTCTGGTAAAGACATCAGCTGGTCTCTAGTTATATAGTAATGATGTTCTTGGATGTTTAAATGTATCAAAGAATTGCCATATATTTCATCCGGAAAATTGTCATCATTAGTGTAATAATCTTGGTTATAATTTTGTTGTTGTTGTTGTAATAATGGGTTATAAAGTGGTTCATTATTTTGTGATACTTGCGTTATTATGTTCTGCATTTTTTCTTTCTTTCTTTCTTTCTTTTTTTTTTTGTTAAAGAAACAATGAATAGGAAACTCTAGGCCAATTTTATATTATAGATACAAATGAAAAAAAAAAAAATATTTCTTTCTTCCTCTTCTATTTCTCAGGATGTGTATTAAATGTGAGGTATTAATAAATACTTGAAGGGGTAATATAATGTTACAATAATGAGTTAGACCAAACAAAAATATTCGATAAAGTTTATATTTTAAGGAAGACTGTGTATTGTTTATAAATAGATAATCTTATATTCCAACTTTTTCCTCCTTTGTTTTCTTTCTTTCTCTTACTTTTCTTATAGTGACCAAAAAATAATGAGAACTTAAAATTTATAAATGTATTGATTGGTATAAGTAATTCCTTAAAATTAACCTATTTTGTATTGATAATATAATATCCAAATCTCTAAGTATGGATCTAATCACTATGCGTTATGCCTTACAGACTTTATCAATTATAATTCTTTCAATTAAGCAAAAACAACAAGAAATAATAATAAAAAAAAAAAAAATAAAAGAAGAAATATGAAAAGAAAGAAAGATATATATACATATATGTAACATGTCACAAGCAGAATAGTTTATAAGAAATGTTAAAATAAGTTGTTTCTTCAAACGAAAACATAACTTTTAAGTCTATTCTAAATCTCATATTTAATTTATCTATTTTTTTTTTATTTTCCATTTTCACTTCACTTTGATAAACAAACCAACAAACAAACAAGAAAAAACTAAAAAACTAAACAAAAAAAAACATATAAGATTAAAAGAAAACGAAGACAAATAAAAAGAGCAAGAAATATTTATTTTTTTTTTTTTTTTTTTTTTTTGGGTAACAAAAAGTTTCGCAGAAAAGATGAACGCAGTGATTTTTAAGGAAATTCCCACAAAAGGAGAAAACCACAATAAAACAAAAACAAAAACAAACAACAAAAAAAAACCCGATGGAGATGTGAAATATCATCCATCATTTGTTTCCATAAAAGTAAAGACATACAGTTTGTATCCTTTTCTTTTCTTTTCCTAAACAAATAAATAATACTGTAACTCCTCCCCATGGTTTAGTCATCTAGCCCAATATTAATTAATTCAAGATATAATTTACTTATAAAACTTAGTTTATCTAAATTTCAATATAATCATTATCACCATTATCCGAGGAAATTTAATAGTACAAAACTATTCTTCTTCTTCAAAGAAAAAAGATGTATATACTTTCTTTGAATGTGTGTTAGAAGGATAAAAAAAAAGTTGTGTTTTCTATTTTGTTTTTAATGAAAATGCTTATTAATATATAAACATAGTACACTTTGACATTATTTTTATATGTTTTTCATAATGTACTTCAATATTTTCTGCCTACTTCTTGAAATATCGTATTAATACGTTCGTTGAAAATATCATATCGTATATCCATTGTATCTCTCTTTTGACCAACTAAATATTCATACAAGTACATTGTCTTTGGTTCCTATTTCTACCTTTATGATAGAAATGTGTTTTCAAGAACAATTCTTTATATTCCTAACAAATTATTTAAAAAGAAAAAAAAGAATGAGTGTACAGTTATATATTTATTTATTGTTTTTTTTTTTGGTTTTAACTAAAATTAGTATTAACTTATTGTTGGTAACAACAGAAGAAAAAAAAAACACAGAATATTTTATTCCTCCCAGTTTACGAGTGAGTGGCTATTAATAAACAAAGGGGATTAAATTTACTGGAAACCTGCCCCATCTTATGTTTTATTTCGAATATATAAAATGAAGAGAATAGTTAACGGTGAAATCAATTTTCTTACAGCTAAGTTTCCTTTATTTTTTTTTTTATCAAAATGCACATATATTTATATATTAACAATAGTATTAAGTCTTTTTTGACTATTATTTTTTCATTCCTTTAGGAAATATATTAGAATTTTGAACAGAATAAAACTCTTCTGTATCTACTAAGCTCTACAAAAGAAAAAAATAAGAAAGAAATTGCAGTAAGAAATTAACATTTATTATGGAATTTCTCCTTACAAAATAATTTAAATTGATAATAACGCTTATAGTAAATCATCAATACAATATTATGTAAAATATTTGAGTGAATGTATCCAATGCTCCTCAGTCCCTCTATAAGAGCTAAAAGTTTAATAATAATTTACATGTGCATCTCTCTACAAATTATATACATATCCTACTTCTGTCTGATTTATTAACCGTCTTCTTATAATGTACTTATTTTCATACTCTTTCTTATATTTCCCCATTTTATTCTTGCTTCTTATCTTAAAATTATTTCCTCTGACAAAAACCCTAATATAAATTATTTTAATTTTTTTTTTTTTTTTTTCTTCCTTTCTTTTCTTTTCTTTTTTTTTTTTTTAATTTGGTGAATTAATATAAAAACGTAACATCTTATTTTCTTTCTTAACTACACATATCTCGTCGATGCCCCATAGTAAGAACAACCAAAACAAAAAACGCAATTATAATTTGTATAATCAAACGTTATTTCCTCAAATATTGATATTGGATGATGATTTGCTTCAAAAAAAAAACTTTTACTTATCTACATTATCTGCATATAAAATGTATAGATTGAGCTTGTGATAAGATAACTAACAATAGCTATTTTATTTGAGATTCAGTTTATCATTTTCTGAAGATACAATGAAAAACATTCTGAATATATATGTATATGCTAATATGCGTATATATATATATGTACCAATATCATATTTTTTGAATTTTGTTTTTTCCTTTCTGATTTTATATTAGGGAAAAAAAAAATAACGTTATTTGATTATATTTCTTCATCGTCTGTATTAATTATAATATCTTCGTTTAATTCAATATTTTTATTTCCTTTTGTTGGTGTGTAATTCAAATCATTATTGTTCTGAGTATTTGTAGTTGCTACTTCTTTTGGTGTGTCAATATATGTAGTTTGTGGAATCACTTTATTTTCATTTGTAACAATCGACAAATTTGCCTCTTCATTATACAAATCGTCATCTTCGGCATCAGTCTTCTTATTAGCATTGGTTAAACCTTGTTTTCTTTCTCTCTTAGGTAATTGAGGAGGAACATCTTCATTATCAGAAAATTCACCATTCTTCAACACAATACCGTGAGTCTGTAAAACATCTTCTTCATAAACACCTTCTCCAAATGAATTAAATCTATTTCTTCCTGGTAAGCTAGGTAAACTCTTTTGTTGTTGTCGTTGTCGCAATTCCTGCTTTCTCTTTTGCCTTTCATAAAATCTAAGAGCCTCCTCCTGCTGTCTAATTTGTTCTTGATCATAGTCATACCCATTGTTTCTATTTGGACCATGAGTTTGTTGAGATTCATATTGTTCCTGTTGTGGATTGATCAAACTATTCTTGACACCATTAAACCAATTACTTACTTTAGATGCAGTCTCCTGAAACGTGGTACTTACCGCATTAGCCACTTCAGGAATATCCTTTTCTACAAAATGGGACCAAGTGTCTTCATCATCATCTTCTTCCCCATAGATCTCTCTTCTCTCTTCAGATGTTATTGGATGACGACGTCTTCTCCTATAGTCTAGGTCTCTTGTTTCATCTAGTCTAGTATCTTCTTCTGAATTCATGTCAAAAGCATTATTACTACTACTCATCCCGTTTCTTGGAATGTGTCTGTCAGATTTATGTTGACGACGAGCATTATATTGTTGATCCAATTGACGAGCCAACAATTCATCTTGTTTTAATTGAGATGTATCCATTAATCTAGTATTCAAATTATTAACTCTTGGTAATTCAATATCTTTATTTGAATCCGGATCAGATAAATATAATAGAGCCTGGAATGCAGGCTCCATCATACCTTGAGAAGCAATAATTACAGCTATGATATATTTTTCTTCTATATTCGGAAACGCTTCCTTTAATTGAATCAATATCGGATTATCATTATAATTATCATTACTATTATTGTTCGTAGTAATTGTAGCATTTGCTTCTTTCTTTAAAGAGCCTGTAGTTGAAGTTCTCTTAGGTAATGGAGGCCATCCCTCATTCAAGATAGTTTTTTTACCCTTATTATTATTATTATTATTATTCTCCTCAATTTCGTCATCATCATTAATTTCAATTGGTTTCATTTGCATGTCTTCTACAGTGACTGGTGCTGGTTCAGGCTCAATCATTTGAATAGTTTCCTTTGCAGACTCCTTATTAATGTTGATACTACCAGAAACCTCCTTTGAATCAGGATCGCTGCTATTATTCTTACTAACTGTATTAGAAATGATTGATGATAATTCTTCCTGCTTTTCAAGCTCACTCATAATATCTATATAGGGATTTTTCTGAGCCTTTTTTCTTTTTCTTTCTTTTTTTCTTGGTAACAAATATGTATATATATATATTTTTTTTATACTTATGTATAACGTAAGAGACCAATTAAAGACACAACATTATAACACTGTTTCCAAATTATACACTTTAACTATTTTATATGTTAATAATCATCCTACTTGACTCCCCTCCTCCCCTCACCTCTTAATTTATATTTTTTTTTTCCCTCAGTTGATTCTTATTTTTCTAAAAATATACATACAGTGGGGTGTATGGGTTCTATTCTCTACACTTACTAGAAAACAAGGAAATATAACATAAGAAGAACATATAGAACCCAATGCAAGAATAAAAGAGTACATATACTAATCTTGTGTGGTTACTTTAGAGTTGTTTACTATATATATATATTATGATATATGTTTGGTTAAATAGAGAACCCATTTAACAACCACTGTGACTGATTAAATATTCGAAGTATGTTTTGTGTAAAGTAGTGGTTATCACTATATTATTATTACAAGAACAAAACCTAAACAATTTGTCTTTCTTTTAGTTCTTGTATTTTATTTCTGTCACTAAAGAAAGGACAATTTCATTTTTTTTTTCCCACCCGCCAAATTTTATATATATAAAAGGATTGAGAACGTTGGAAAGTCTAAAACTTACATTGAATGTTCCTTCTTGTAATAATTACAGACAATTCACAGATACTTTTTACGTATATTTTCTTTCCATTTCTTTTTTACCCGTTTCATTTAAGAACTTCGGAACCTTATTTATTACACTCTGCCTTTATTTAGAGCTTCGTATGTGTCTATAGAGCATTTGGAGTATGGACAGCAGAGTAAGAGTAAAATTCATTTTATTATGGTTGTTGCCTTAGATTATGGAATTCTTCTATAGTCTCAATGAGACGAAGAGATATATTGATTCATTGAAATATATCTTTTTTCTTTTTTTTTTTTCATTTACATAATCTATTCGAACGGTTCTTTTCTTTTTCGTTCTTTCCTTTTGAATCCAATTGTAATGTACTCATTCATTTCTTGTTCCTAAGTATTGATGACTATACATTATATATATTTATATACGGTATGGTCATTTAAAAAAAAGTATCTCTTAACCTCTATTCTTCATCTGTCTAAGGATAGACATCACTTCAGCATGACTTTTAACTTCATCTGAGTCATTGACAGCTTTTCTAACGATTGGATCATCTAATCTCATAAATGGATTAAATCTGGTTTCATCAAATAAAGTAAAATGTCCCGTAGTGACTTCATTTTGCTCGCAGAATTTCTCTAATTCATCCAAATCTTTATTTTCCCCAATCTTCGTATAAATATATTTACGAACAAATTTCACATTATCTTTCGTGTATTCATGACCTGGATAAACTTTTACTTTATCCCAATTCTTTTCACCTCCTGTATTATCCAACAACGTATGATTCAAAGCAATATCCATTTCATTTCCGTCACCTTCAAAGAATCTACCACATCCAGCAGTAAATAATGTGTCACCTGTGAAAATTGCTTGATCACCATTTTGTCTATCTTTAACATAGTAACATACAGAATCTTGAGTGTGGCATGGTGTTCTAATACAAAGAATTTCAATGTCTGAACCTAATTGAATCTTCTCTAAGTGAGTTGGAATAACTGTAGCTCCAGGACTAACAGTTGAACCAGCAACTACATCAACTTTTTTCCCTGAATTCAAAGAAGAAGGTAATGATGATAACAATTTGACCATATCCAAATTTCCATCAGAATGATCATAATGGTGGTGGGTATTAGCTACAATTTCCACAGTATTTAGTTCTTCTGAAGTTAATGCATCTTGTACTTCGTCACTCTCTGCAGGATCAATCAACCATGATTTGGTCTTCTCTTGATTACTCAATAGGTACGCATAATTGACCCCACCTGAGGCCCATCTCATTTTAATTGGTTTCACATGCATTTTTCTTATTGTCTCTTTGATATAGAGTAAGGATGACTTATATGTTTGAGACAAAAACATAAATAATCATTTATACATACTCTAATATCTTCTTCTTTTTTGATTCCAAATTAAATTATTTTATGTATTTATTATTTAGGTAAGTTTATATATATATATATTTCTCCCTTATATGCAGAAATTTTCTAGGCTTTATTTTTCCACCTCCCATCATTTTCCTTCTCCTTCTCCGTGCTTATTTTTTTTTTTTTACTAAATTTACTCACACATTTACTATCTACATATGAGCTTATTATTATATACATACACATTCATATATATATATATATACATATGCTTATTACTCTCTATACCCACCTTGTTTAGTTACATCAACATTTAATTCTTTTAGTCTTTTCTCTAATTTTAATCTTTGTAATTCTTGCCAACGTGCTAACTGCGCTTGTTTATGTAATTCAAACCCAAAGATTTTAGGTACATATCTTTTAGTTGGATGTCTTGGAACCACTTCTGGGAACGTTTGTAAAAACATACCGGGAAAACTTGTACCAAAATATGCACCATCAATGGCACTATGTCTTGCAGATTTTGGAATATAAAGATCTTCACACGATGGACAATACAATTTAACACAATCAACACCAGGAACATCATGTAATCCAACAGGTAATAAAGGTTGGAAATTACAATACACTCTTGGACATCTGCCAAAATCTGCATCCTTATATTTAGCCAACATCTTCTGTAAACCTTTAACAGTAATGATATAACGTGCATGAACCAACCCATAAACCTTTGCTGCATCTGCTTCCAATTGTTTGATACGACTTGGCGACATATTCGCCAAAGTTTGATCATCTATATTGTCTACAATGTATTGTATTACTTGTGTGAACTTCGATACTGTCTTCTGTAAATTAATTAAATTAAATCTGTCTGTAATATACTCTGGATCAATCTCACAAAAATATTCATTACCTTTCTTGCCTAAGAATACATCAACCCAAAGATCAACATATTCAGAAGAATCTGTTTCATCCATTTCCACATCATCCGCATTCATTTCGTGGAGTTGAGATTGAGATTGACTAGCAACAATACCATCGGAATTTCTATCCATTTTCTCTTAATATAACTTTCCCCTTTTTATACTTATTGTTACTGTTGGCTTATATTCCTCACAAATAAATATTATATTATATATTTTGCTTCACAAAAAGAAAGACAACAAAAAAGTAAAAAAAAAAAAAAGAAAAATCCTAGTTTATAATACTATTACTATCACTTTATGTAGCTACTCACCCATCTATTACTGCCCGCTCAAAGGACTATAAGTAACTACGTTAACTTCAATAGAGGCACTCACACAATTATTCAACCTTCAATTGATTTTATTTTTTTTTCCTTTCTTCGGTTTGATAAAATTTCAGAGTTCTATTTTTTTTTTTCCTCTTTACACTTTCATAAATGTTGGAAAAAATGCCAATGTATGTGATGTGTGGGTTGCACAGTACCCTCCATGACATCCTCTCGAAGAAAAACTAAAGCGAGAAAGTTGAGCAAGTAAATAAAGAAATTATATTATGGATATTAAATGGAGACTGGTAGTGATGATAGTATGGATCTACATCAAGAAAAGATGATATTAAAGATTTAAAGTACCTACAATATTGATTGATATTAAAGGTCGTAAATAGAAGAAATAAACAAGTGAGTAATATCAAGACTTGCTTTATAAGTTTTTTTTTTATTTGGTTGGATGTTTAAATATAACATTGTTTCCTCGATATATTTTAGATTCTTTTGAAGCCCGTACTACATATCAATCTATCCATATATATTACATTATGAGATTATTAAAGTATCCAATAGAATTGTACGAGGGAGAATGTCTGACTTCTATGACCTCTATTAAAGGTAAATTAATAATTTTGACTAATCTAGGAAACATAATTGTATGGTTACAACAACATTTAGTAAATGCTACATTCGATAAAATGCCAATTAAAGAACTACAAATAAATACAAGATTCCAGTTAAATCCAAACATTGATTCAAATGATGAAACCTGTTTTATTATGTGTCAACATGATAAACTTTTCATTGGTTCTGAACAAAAATTGATAGAAATATCTGATTGGGAACAAAAAGATTTGAGAAAACAAAAAACAATATATTCTTGTAACCGACCTTCTCTAATTACCGATATTAAATTGGATCCTCATAAATCCATAATATTTGTTTTATGTAGTAATCCTAATAGAATATTATTATTTGATACTCGTACCTCCAAAATAATTTCAATGATTCAATTAGACGATAGTGCTAAACCGATTACATGCATTATAGATCCTTCTAGCCAGATCGTGACAATTTTTTCCTATAATAGAAGTATTATAATATATCAATATAATGAACAGGGGGACTATAAATTACTAAATGAATTAAAACAAGCTGTTCAAATGAAACCTTTACATTACAAAATTTCAATGCCACCACAAGCTGATCTAATCCCCGTTATAAATTCTGTGAAAAATATATCTGCTGCAGGTACCACTACAACGGTTCTATTAAATAGAAACGATAATTATAAGATAGCTGCCACTATTGTTTCTCCAGCGTCAAATTCATCTAAAGTTTTACAATATTCTCCAGTTTTATATGAAAAGACTAATGTTAAAAAGGGAACAAAAATTAAGTATAATCTATTGGCTACTTCAGGTTCGGCTGCAGGTTCGATCCTTGTATGGAATAGTAAACGTATGAAACCATTATTTAACGCTATTCAAGTATCAGAATCCCCAATCAATGATATGTTGTGGTCTGAGAATGGATTGACTCTTTTTGCCATTTCTGATGACAATATTCTATTCACATTTGCATTTCTTCCAACTGATCTAGGCCAAGTTTTATCGATGAATGAAATTATTGAATTACAAAAATTGAATAAACCATTACCACCTTTACCCATTAAAAAACCACCTACTATAATAGAACAAAAAACTAATCTTGGAATAACATCTGATAAAATTAAGGTTGAAAGGCAATTATTGTCAGAGAGTACTGTACCTGTTAAATTAGACAAAGAAGAGAACCTGACTCCCTTTGACGATACATCTGTTAGGAGTATATCATTACCAGCATCAGCCAAACATTTACAAAGCACTTCAATGGAATTTAATCCGCCATCATATGGAGTACCTAAGGATTTAAAACGGAAACCTAAACCCCAAATCACCGCAAGTTTAGAACAGCAAACTGTACCAACTAAGAAACAAAAAAAGAAAGAATTGGAACCAATAGATTTCCTAGACACTGGTTTATTATTACCTAATGTATCCTTCTCAAGGATAAGATTAGCTACACCTAAAATACGACTTTCTTTTAAATATTCGCCTCCAAAAAATAATAGCCTTGAATTATACGTTAAGAATGGTAGTGGTAATGAACAAGTACCGACAAAAATCATATTAAGGTCTAGATTATCAGATGATAATAATGAATTGTTTCAAGATTTGATTCCAAATTTTGTTACTATGTGTACAGCAGGCTCATTCTTTTGGGCGTGCTGTACGGAGAATGGTATGATTTTTGTATACAACGATTCAGGGAAAAGATTATTACCACCTTTAATCCTTGGTGTATCAATAAGTTTTTTGGAAGCAGCAAATGATTATTTGTCATGTGTGACAAGTTTAGGTGAAATGTATTGTTGGAATATTAGAGAGGAGAAATTGAGTTTCCCTACTAATTCTGTGTTCCCAATCTTAAATCCATCATTAAGATATTCTGATGATATCTTAACAAGAGCGGAAAATATCACCATGTTTGCATTGACAAACAATGGAATTCCTTTAGTTACATTAAGTAATGGAGATGGTTTCATGTTTGATAAAAATATGGAAACATGGCTATTGATTAGCGATAGTTGGTGGGCATATGGTTCACAATATTGGGATCTGAATAATACATCAAGATTGAATGGAAAAATCAAAACATCTGATGCTGGAAATCAATCAAGGGATCAATATTGGAATTTGGATAATATTCAAGAATTAGTGGAAAATGTAAGAGATGATACATCTAATATAATAAATTATATTGAACGTAAAACAAATGATGAATTGAATAGAAAGAATCGCATAAAGAGTTTACAACAGTTTGCCAGGGCTCTATTGATGAAAGAAGGTTTTGAAAATATGGAAGAAATTGTAACCTTAGCTCATCTAGAAAATAGATTATTAGTCTCCTTTAGATTACAAGAAGTTAAGGAGTATGCTGATCTAATGATTGTTTACTGTGTTCGACTTTCAGAGATGGGTTATGCTGATAGATTAAATGATGTATTGCAATGGCTATATAATGATGGAGATCTAGAAATGCCATTGTTGAGTACACTTTCTAGAAAGACGGTGTTAAAGGATATTTTAATGGCATGTGCAAATATTAGACAAGTTCAAAGAGTAACAACAAGCTATGCAAATATGTTAGGGTTAATAAAAGATGTACTTTGAAAAGAAATAATTGAATCAAAGAGTAAGATTAGATTGTTTAAATTAAGATGTCAAATTTATATAGATAGATATATTTATACAAGTATTAATGTTGTTTTTGCTATTTGCAATGTAAGAATAATTAATTCTACTACGTTATTATAGTTTGAAAACATTATCATTTGACCATCCTTTTTGAGCTAATAGTCCTTCTATGGGTCCTTGAGAAAAAAAATCAATTTTTTTACCAGCAATTGTTTCAATATAACTTTCTGGACCACACACTAAGGAAAGTTCATTATTATCTGATATTTTAGATATTGATGGTATAAGTTTCATAAAATTTTTCAAATTTTTATCTTCAGATATATTTTGCTCTTTAGAATCTTCAAACGTCCATAATCTAACGTATCCTTGATCTTCAATCTTTGTATCATTGCAAGTATTAAATAAAACATTTTTCAAAGGACCCAATTCATTTTGTAAATCTTTAGAAGAATAAAATATATTTAAATTTGGTCTTTGAATACCATTTGTATATGGATTCAATAAAAGTTGTAATGGACTAACGATTCCTGTGCCTGCAACGAAAAAATTGATATGATCAATTTGATTTCGAATCGTGTATTCAATAAAAGGTCCTCTAATTTCAATAGTATGATTTAAGGGTAAATTTGCCAACCATTTAGAGACTTCACCATTATCATAATTTTTAATAAATAAGATCAACTTCCCATCATATTTGTCGTTAACTTCATTGTTTGAAGAAATTACAGTCAAATCATTAGTTTCATTATTGACAAACTTCAAAGGTAATGGAGTATAATTTCTAGCTATCATAATTTCTGGCTGTTTAACCTCAATAGACCAAAGAGACCTAGTAGTCAATCGAGACCATATATTAACCTTTTGTGGTGTCTTTGGAGTCAATTCTAAGATGAAATGTTTTGAATCATTTATAATTTTCCTTGAAATTCGATATGGAATGAAATATTCCCTTTGCAATTCGTTTGGTTTTCTATCTTTGTTACCTGAATTGATTAAATATGAAATACTTAATATTGTGGATGTTGTAGTAGCAACTATAAATAACAATGAAGGTTTTAATCGTGCATTTCGTTGAACTTTAGGCGGTGTAGAAAATGTACGAATATTTAACGATTGAAATCTTGATATCAACATGATAATCAATTAGCATTTTTTTTTAATATTAAAATAGTAGAGTGTCAAAAGTATTATCACTCGAGGTATATTTAGGAAACGAATAATATTAGTTAGCTTGTTAACATTATTTTTATTTTTATTTTTATTTTTTTTGGCTAATCTTTCTGTCTTTCCCACTAAATATCTCTTTTTTACTGTCTTGTATAATTTTAATTTTCTTCCTTCCTGTTAAGTATAAAAACAGTTTTTTATCCAGAATCTTTACGTATAAATTATGTAAATAATGTATATGTCTTTATAGCATAACAAGAATTGTTACCATTTATAAAAGTGATCTATTAATGTAACGAGGAATAAGCAAAGTCATACAAAATATAAAGAGTTTAGGAAAGAGGACAATATTTTTCTTTTTCTTTTTTTTTGTTTCAATTTGTTTCGTTTGAATATATATTTCTTTATGAAAGAACAACCAAAATCATAAAGAATAGAAATATCGAAAGAAAAATTAAGAGATATATGCAAAGTTTACTTTGTCTCTTTTGCGATAACATAGCTTTGTGTAATTCTTTAGAGCCTTTTTGAGTATTATCCACAGCGGAATATATATTTGCTTCAATATTATCTACTAATACACCTTGCTGTTGAATTACCGTACTTAAATCTCTAAAAATTCCATGTAGTTCATTGATACCTTGTTCAATGTTTTGAATTTCTGCATCTCTTTCACGTATTAAATTTTGTTGATACAAAAATTCTTCATTGTTTATTGGATCCATTTCAACAATCATCTGATTATTCCTTGTTCTATTAATATTAGTATTGTTATTAATAGTATCTGTATCTGGTCGTTGTTCCTCTTCTTCCTGTCCTAAAGCAGCAGCATTCTGATTTAATTGTTCCTGTGCCTTAATATTAATCAATTTCATTATTTTAGTATAATCAATTTGAATATTTTGAAATTCTTGAATTGATAATTTAATATCTTTATTCAATTTTTCTCTTGATATCAATCTATTTTTATTTAATTCATTTTCATTGATATTATTCATTTCAGTGATAGATTGGTTCATTTTATTTAACAAATCCCTTATTTTATGTATCATATTAATAGTTTTTTTATCTATCCTTTCCACATATTCTGTATTAACATTATTTTGATTATTAAATTTCTTTAAAGATGTAATAAATTGCTTTACTGTACCTATTTGTCCATTAATTTGAAATAATTGTTCTGCTATAGTGTCTTTTAAAGCATCGTAACGTGGTGAATCAGAAAAATGATTAATTTTGTTGTTATTATTATTACTAACAGATTCGTGTTCTTGATCAGAGTCTGAATAAGGATTCATTTTGCCATCAATTTTTTTAATATGTATATAGTTTTCTTTGATTTATTATTATTCTGCGTTTTATTAGTGGTGAGTTAACTATTTTCAACTTTACAACTACTGTCAATATTATTCTTCTTACCACCACCATTATTTTTATATCAAATTTGATAAATTTTTTACAACTTTAAAAAAATTCTTTATTAAATAAATGTAAAATGCATTGTTTTTGTTTTTAACCCATATTTTTTGCCTAACTAGGGTTTAAAAAATATATATATATTTGTATCAAAATGTGGAAAACTCCAAACTCCGATTTCAAGAACTAAAATAAAAAAAAAAAAAAATGTTTTCTTATTTTTAATTAAACCTTAATACAATCCTAACCTTTTTATTCTGGAAAATTATATCCTCTTATTTGTTATATATATATATATATATGTAGCGTGTTGAAACTGTATTTTATATAGAAAAATACCCAAAATTTAATCGGCATCATTATTATATATAAGCTTTGTCAAACTTTGAACAGCAACCCATATATATCTAATTTAATCTGAGTGCATCTACAGACTATTTAAGCGACTATACCTTTAAAAGATATTATCAATACTTAATTTTTACAGATGATATTTATTCATATATTTGTGAATATCTATCGGTAAATTCATTGTTAAGTAAGAAGTAATCCAACAAACCCTATACTAAGCACTTATTATTTTTTTTTTCATAGAAAGTAACATATTTCTTCAAAGATTCAAATATTCTCTTTTTCGTACAACAACATACTATATGAAATGATACTTTTAAAAAAATTTCCTATCTTCAAACATATCCAGAGGGAAGAATCATAGGAATATGTATTTGTGCAATTGCATTCTCTTTGTAAATGGTGGTTCCAATTCTCTGTCTTTCTCTCTTTCTTTTGTCGAACCTCTTTTTTTTTGGGGGGGGTTTTGGTTATATTTTGACATCTGAAAACTTAGGGTTCTTTGGCAAAGAAAAAATATAACGTTTTTCCAGAATTTTGACCCTTTTTTTAGTTTTTTTTTTCCTCCGCCAAAGACTTTTAATATTTTTACGGGATTTAAAACCCTTCTAGAACCGCATTGAAAACCGCATTTCATTCTCCCCCCCCCCCCATTTTGTATCTCCATCAGTTATTAATCAAATGAATCAATTGATAAAAAAAAAAAAAACCAAAACGCTCATTGAATAAAATCATTGTCTCTATTATTAACCTGTTTCTTATCTAGAGCATAACTTTCCCTTACCTTTTTCCTTTTACTTAGTGGTTAGACAAATCAACAACAACAAAGATAACAAACACAAATGGCTGAAGAAACTGGAGTAAACAAAAAACCACAAAATTCTAAAAGAAGAAACTTTCGTAGAACTCAAGGTCCACAAAATAATCATATAAAGATCACTAAAAGTGTAAGTAAGGGAAAGAAACTCAGTACTAAAACTCAAAATCATAACAATATCGAGGACGAGGATGATGAAGATGAAGTTTGTGTGATTTGTACTGAAAAATTACTTTATGTTGCATTGACACCATGCAATCATAAGACTTGCCACAGATGTTCCTTTAGACAGCTAGCTCTTTTCAATAAAAATACATGTTTGATTTGTAGAACTGAGACTGATAAAATGATATTTTCTGAAGATATTCATTCTAAATTTAATGAAATTTCTAATGATTCCAGTATCAACTTTATTGAAAATAAGCAATATGGGATTGACTTCACTTCAGAAGCTGTCGCTGAAGCAACTCTATCACTATTAAAATATACGTGTCGGTTATGTGATGAAGATAGCGATAAAGAAATTGATTATAAGTCATATAATAAATATAGAGACCATTTAAAATCTGTTCACAATAAAACAATATGTATGATTTGTGCAACACATAATTATCAGTTCCCAAACGAATTAAAGATTTTCACACCAAATCAATTGAAAATTCATCAATCGAGAGGGGATCCAAGTGGTGGGTTTAAGGGACATCCAATGTGTGCATTTTGTTCAGGTCAAAGATTCTATTCTGATGATGAATTATATTTACATATGAGAGAAAAACATGAAAAATGTCATATCTGTGATAGACTGGATCCTAAATCTCCACAATATTTTAAGGACTACAATCAGTTGTTTAGCCATTTCCAAACATCCCATTATATTTGTACTGTACCATCATGTTTAGATGCGAAATTCGTTGTCTTTGGTGATGACTTGGAATTGCAGGCCCATATCTTAAAAGAACATGGTGATATCATTAGAGGGAAACCTAAATTCTTTCAATCTGAACTATCTACATTTATGTCCGGTCCCTCAAGAGTCATTAGGGAGAATAATATTGACAGCAATTTTAGAGCCGATTCTTTGTTATCGAATAATGAGACTCCAGAGATGAAAAAAATTAGATTGGAGGAAAGAGCTAAACATTATTTGAATCAATCAGTGGATCAATTCTCCACATTTCAATCATTTAATCAAGACTACGATAAAGGTAGGATTAGTGCTACAGATTTGTTAAATGCTTACAAGGCTATCTTTACATCTCCTGAAGCAGACATATATTTATTGATTCATAATCTTTCAGAGATTTATCCAAGGGACTCTAAAAAATTTAAGGAATTGGATACCATATACACCAATCACGAACAAATGGAACAAAGAAACCAAGAGTTACCATCTTTAACTAGTGACCCATTCATTACTACAGTAAGAGGTTCATGGGGTAATGTTAATAACAATTCACGTTCTTCCAGTTCAAGTAGAACTGCTAGTAAAACAGATTTAAAGAATTTACCATCTTTACAGGCCCCATCTCCAAATTATGATCCATTCAGATCTCCATACCAGACAAAAACTTTGAAAATGTCAAATAGACCTATTGTTAAAACCTTGTCAGGAACGTCAATTCGGCATCCAAACATGATTCCATCTAGTAGAAATTTAGGTTCAAGGACTGCGGCCAATAATAAAGTTATGTTTTCAACAGCATATTTGCAATCTAAAAAATCTGATTCTCCAACTTCATTGATGCAAAAGACAACAAAGACTATTAATACTAATAGTAACTCTAAAGACAAATTGGCGGATTTAGATTTGCCATCATTACCAACCCCTAAAAGGAAAACTTATCCCCTTGTCAATAAAGTAATATTACCAGACCCCAAAAAATGGGGTAAAGAAAATGAAACTACAAATGAGGATCCATTAGCAAACGAGCTTTCTTCATTAACTCTTCAGAGTAATGTGAAAGGAAAGAAAGGGAAAGGTAAACAAAAACAATTACTATTCCATATCGGTATTTAATAAGAGTTAACGAAGAAAGGGGGAAAAGAAGAAGAAGAAGAAAAATGGAAACACATATTACCGTTAGATGATGTGAAATCTATCTAGGATACTTCAGAGATTTTAATTCCAATATGAGGAAGCACACAAATTTGATAATTATTTATTTTGTTTGACATCTTTTCCTATGAAAAAATTATATTCATAGTACAAACTGAATAAAGGTCTATGACTGTGGATAAAGTATATGCATATAATTTTCACCTCAATCGACTTCTTATATATATATAACACTTATAGACTCCGTTTAACTACTTAAGTCACCATTTCCTTCATTTCATGTAGAAATTATCAAAGTTTTATATATGTATCTACATGTTTTATTTTTTTTTTATTGCAACATTGCTTGAAAGAGGGGGATCCTTTTTTTTTAAAGAAAAAAAATAGAAATGAAATAACAGAAAAAAAATGAATCCGGGAGTACAAAGAAGGGAGAACCTGTTTTAAAGACAAAGTTTAACTAAAACTAAACTACCAAACCAAAAAAACAAAGTATAACTAAAGTAAAGTGAGTTTTAACGTTATATTTAATTAATTATTTGACATTTAATTTGGTTAATTGTTTCCTTTCCAATTTTTGTTTTTTTTTGTTCTTTAATATGTCAGTATCAGAGCTTTGTGACCAATTCAATAAAACTTTAAGAGTACCTATAGAACCAGAAAAATATAATGAGGCATTAGATGAGATCTTTAATGAGAAAGAGGAAAGTCTTTCAAAGGAGACTTCAGAGAGGGAAGAAACTGTAGTTACAAGAGCATATAATGATCACCAAACTTCAAAAAAACATTTAGCAGAATTGATTAAAAATAATATTTCCTTCTCACTTTCTCTGTTTAACAAATTTAGTACTAGTTCCATTCAAGTTTTAATAGGTGTATTAAATGATAGAAATGGCACAATTCCACTTTTAAAAGAAATAGATTATCGAATTCAAAATGGTGATGACGGAGATTATCATTTTTTATTAAGTTGTGTTTTACAGTTATTAAATTCGGTTGAGTATAAATTCACAGATCTGAAATGGCTTATCAAAACTCTTTGTTTAAGGTTCAATAACAATGAAATCAAATCAATGGCATTAATTATATTTAGTCAACTGGATGCAAAGTTCCATGATGAATTTGAAGATACACTTCTATCATTTATCGATGGTTTAATAATAGAAGCAGATGCCGAACTTGGAGATGATCCACTTATGTTGATTATTAATATTCTCACTGAGTTATATCCTGCATTTACAACGTTATGTTCCAGTGTGATTTTAGGTAATGATTTAGATAAAATGTTGCAACAAAGGGCAATAAATAGGGGGAAAGACACACTGTTTTTGAAAGGATTATTCAAGTTGTTGATTGTTTCATGTATTGATGAAACTGTAAGAAACAATGTTGCAACTAATTATTTAAACATTATTGAAAACGCAATGCAGAATCCTTCATTTGAAATTTATTGTGCTTTGATATTAATTAAGACGTGGTCATTTTCAAAATTGAAAAATGTCACTATCCATGATTTGACTACTGTTCTGGTGGATAATTTTATAAATAATAGTGACAAACTCGAATCTGATGAATTATCATTTGCCATTGAAGGTTTAGCATATTTAAGTCTGAAGACTTCTGTAAAATTAATCTTAAGGCATCATAATTTATTCATTCCAAAAATAATTGAATTGGTAAAGAAAAATAAGTTTAAAGATCAAAATTTGTATGGGGTTTTGATTATTTTGGCTAATTTAGGGACGCCTCCTAATAATCCGAACCAGTCAGGTAAAGATTCTTTAAAAGCTTTGGAGTCATACGCCAATTTACAAAACCCAAATTTAATGAATGATGAAGATATTAAAGATGATTTACCTTCAATTAAAAAATTTAATAGATTATATATTCTAGAACCTGAATTGATATCAAACCTAAAAAATAAGATATCAGATCTGAGTCAAGGTTCACAAGAACAAATTATTCGCATTATTTATAATATTACTAGAGATGTTGAAAATATTCCTCAATGTGTTCAACAAGGTTATGCCATATTAATATTAGAATTTTTAATCAGCACTAGTAAAATCAAGAAAGTAGCGAATATGATGATAAGGGTCCTTGCATTAAGATGTTTAACTAAGATATTAATCCATACGGATCCTCAATTGATATTCAATAAATTTTCTTCCTTGAATACCTTGCCATATTTATTTGAGATGTTACCTTCTTCAGATTTATCTATTCAAAATGAAACTCATTTGTTAAATGAGGATTATTTAACTACAACAGATCAATATGAGGCACTTTTAGCATTAACAAATTTGGCATCTTCACCTTATAGCGACGGTGAAGATATGTGTAAAGTTATAGGAGGGAATGATAAGTACTGGGGTATATTAGAAAATATGATGTTAGATGAAAATCCAGTTCTACAAAGAGCAGATTTGGAATTGATTTCGAATCTTATGACTCATCCTTTATCTATAGCAGTTAAGTTTTTCAATTTTGAAAATAAGCAAAGTAAACGAAATTTTGATATTTTAGTAAAATTATTACTATTGGATGATATTAAATCACAAAGGGCAGTAGCTGCTACTTTTGCTACTATTGCTAATATGATTCCATTTGTTACTCAAGAATTATTGAAACAAGAACCATTAATAAAAAATGCAATAATTGCAATGAATGAACGATCTGGTGATATAGAATTGGTTAGAAGATTGATAATGTTCTTTTATGCCCTATTTGAATTAGCTCCAGAACAAAATTCACAGTCTTTTAATGATTTTAAAAAGATAGTTAAACTACCTGAGATTGATCAGTTAAGGCAAGACTTAAATTTATTATTAAAACAGTATCAAGAACATATCAAAAACAATAATGGTGTGAAGTCGATTGATGAGAGAGATACATCTAATCCTACTACAGAGGATATTGAAATCATTGAGACTATACTGCAAAAAATCGGTAAGTAATTAAGTTAATTGACCATGAATTATTTAAACAATTTTTTTTTTTTACCCTTGGATGTTGTTTGTCTGAAATGTCATTATTAGGTATTGAAGGAAGGGGGACAGATTCAGCTAAACAAAAGTATAGAGAGAATAAAGCTCTTTTGTTTTAATAATTAAATAAATGACTAAATAAAAAGAAAAGAAAAAGTAGTATAGCAAAGGGTGCGAGATTAAAATATATCTGTTTTCCTTGACCATATCAGTCTAATTGCTACTAAAGCCGAATGCTTGTTACCCCAATTTGGTGTGTAAATTGTTTGATATTCTAATTTTATATGCATATCGTTTCTTTTTTAAATAATCCTCTAGATTTTACCTAAAAGGGCATAATGTAAACAATTTCTTCTCTCATAAAAATTATAACATTTGTGCACTTCAATTTTCGCGTTATTTTTTCTTTTTTTATTTTTTGTACCTTTATAACGCGTAAAAAAAAATAGATGTCTCAACTTTTATTTTTAACACTATTTACCCTTAGATATTAATTGCATAACTCTGAAGAACGTACAAAAGACAAAAAACCATTAGTAACTCCACCGACTAAAGACTATTAAATATAACTATATTAGCACAATCATTGAGAGTGGTTTCGTTACAGAAAGTTGAGATACCTTTTTTTTTTAAAAAAAAAACAGAGACAATTGTGGTAAGAGCTTTTACTAATCCATTTCCTAGGTATTGCTTTAACAATCATCAAGGAAATAGTAACATTAGTAGTACTGTCACACAAAGTAGTTTGGTGTTTATTAGGATTGTTACCGTTGCTATCTTAGTTTTTAACAGTATTTGAAAATATTTATGCAATTAGGTAATAGACTAATATTTTTTTTTTTATTTTTATATATTTAAATTATGGGTATTCCAGGTCTTCTTCCACAACTAAAACCTATTCAAAATCCGGTAAGTTTAAGAAGGTATGAAGGTCAGATATTGGGGATTGATGGATATGCTTGGTTGCATAGAGCAGCTTATCCATGTGCTTATGAATTAGCATTGGGTAAACCCACTGAAAAATATTTGCAATTCTTTATTAAAAAAATTAGTATGCTTCGAAGTTTCAAGATTGAACCTTATATAGTGTTTGATGGTGGTTCTATTGGAGTCAAAAGAGACACAGAATTGAAACGAAGACAAAAGAGAGAAGAAAATAGAAACATTGCTGAAAGACTCTGGAAATCTGGCGATAAAGCCCGCGCTATGGAATATTTTCAAAAATGTGTCGATATTACGCCGGAGATGGCGAAATGTATTATCGATTACTGTAAGACCAATCAGATTAAATATGTAGTGGCACCCTTTGAAGCTGATTCTCAACTTGTTTATTTGGAGAAAAATGGGTTTATTGATGGTATATTGTCTGAAGATTCCGATTTACTGGTCTTTGGATGTAGAAGGTTGATTACAAAATTGAATGATTATGGAGAATGTATTGAGATTTGTTCTGATGATTTTCAACAATTGAGAGATAAATTTCCAATTGGTCAACTCTCATTTGATGGGATTAGAACGATGGTAGCACTTTCAGGGTGTGATTATACTGAGGGTATACCGAAAATTGGTTTATTAAGAGCAATTAAGCTGGTTCAACGATTTAATAAGATGGAAAAAATAATAAATCATATTAAATTGGAAGGCAAATTAACTGTTCCTTCTAATTTCTATGAAGAATATGAGAAGGCTAATTATTCATTTCAATATCAAAGGGTTTTTTGTCCTCAAAGAAGGAAAATTGTCACTTTAAATGATATACCTGAAAAACTTTTGAGTATTCCAAGTGTCGCAGTAAAGATAGCAGAATCAATCGGTAAGCCTATTCATTGTATTACAAGAGAAAGGTTTTATGGTTTAAATTCCGATGAAATTGATCATGAATTGCATGCGAAGATAGCTTTCGGTGATCTTAATCCATACGATTTCAATAAGCCATTGGTTAACAGAGAACTTAAGTTACAATTAACTACTAGATCAGAAATTATAGATGATTATAAACCATATTTGCAAACAAGAACAAAGACTATTGAAAGTTATTTTGATATAGGTTGTTCACAGGATCAACTTATACCTGTTAGGTCGAACACTACAATTGGTACTATGCCACAAACATTATTACATGGGATGACCCAATCTTATTCTCGGAAATATATGAATCATGAAAGTAGACTATATTCAACCAAATCTTCTATTTCGGAAAATATCCAATCGTCAAGACAAAGAAAAGAACAAAAGGCTGACAGAATAATAAATAATAGATTGCTTGTAACACGTGTAAAACGGTCTTTTGAATGTAGTCAGGAGTCTGATGAAAATAGAAACGTAATATATAAAAATTCAGTTTCTTCTATGAAAGATGATATAACATCAAACTCTAAAAATGTGATAAGTAAATTTTTCAATAAATCACAAAAGAGTAATAATAAATCTTCTACAGTGGTAGAAAGAACACCGCAGCGTTTTCGATGTCCCTCAGCTAATAGGGAAAGTGAGGTGGAGACAGAGGTTCCCGAATCATTATTATCTACGCTGGTGTCGACAAGATCATCTTCTATTATATCAACGGACGAGGATAAACTTCCATCAGATATCTCAGAATATTCAGAAAATGAATATATCTCAAACAATGATTCCATCGATGCGAAGAATCAAGAGGATCCAATGGATAATGTGGTAGATGACGAACCCAAAAGAAGGAAACTTCTTGGCTCTAAGAATCTATTAGAAACTTTTAGATATGAAAGTAATGATGTATCGGAACAAATTAAAGACACAAAAATATTAAGAGTCCCATTTACAAATGTTAATCCAAATAAAAAGGATTTTGCTACTGTAAATGATGTCAATACTAAAAATAGAGTTTTCAAAACTGCTTCTAAAGTATATGTCACAAAACAGAAGAAAAACATTAATTCTTTGGTCTGTACAGTTAAAAGAAGTTCAAGTAATTGTAATAATAGTAACAATAAGGGAGATAATTGTGATCAATTCAAGATTCAGAGTAAAGTCAGCAATGCCAGATTTTCGCGTGGAATTAAATTGAATATATCACGGTCGAGTTCTCAACTTTCTCTAAAAAATGATCATGATGACATTGCAGACTGTAAGACGATAGAAAACATCGAGAAAACTTCTACAGAAAAATTGCTTGGTAAAGAAACTACTATTAAACCGAATAAAAGAGCCATAACTTCACTTTCATGTTTTTCTTATAGAGGATCATAGAATTATTGATGCAAGTAATATATTGAAGATCAGTAAATATTTACTATTTAAAGATTATAGCATTATTTTTTACCACGTATAAAAGGATATAATATATATATGTATGTATGTATGTATGTATGTATATCAACTATTAAACTTCAAACCCTCATTTTCAAGTATAATAGAATTTTAAATTGAAACACGTCTTTTTTCTTTTTTTCCAGAAATAGTATTAGTTAAAAGATTTGAGCAAACTTTATAACTAGTTTTTTGCTAATTATCAAGTTGTTATATAGAATTTCTCCTGTTTTTACAATATATACTTTTAAAGCGTTATCACTTTTCTGAAAGGTGAAGTGTATAGATATATATATATATATATATGAAAATAAACAAAACGAGAAATTTACCATTTTGTCCCGCGTTATTGCTGTTCTTGTATTGTTTGAAGTATAGACATTTTTTATTGATCTCTATTTTTTTTTTTTATTTTTCTGGTGTTCCGTTTTGCTCCGAAGAAAACAATAACATATTGTTCTTAAATTTAACTTGTCTCCAAAGCGGGGTAAAATTCGTTTGGCATATGTCTTGAATCCCTTTTACCTAAAATAGAAAACCTTCAAACGAAAAGACGCGAAAAAGGGAAGGGCACAAAAACCAGTATTTTTTTTTCTATTGTTTAGCTAAACTCTTTTCCAACAAAATTGTTTAGCCCCCTTTTAAAGATCTAAAAACTATTGTATATACTTTAGGAATTTCCAAAGGAAACTTCGAAGAGTTCCAATAACAAAACATATATATATTTTTTGTAAAGGTTGACCAAAGAGTATGAATGATTGTTATTTCCGCATTAAACAATGGGAACATTTATTTTTCTATACTTTTTCACTCGGTAGGAGAATTTGAACTCAATTTATCTCGTTTACCTGTTTTGTTAATATTCTTGTGTTTTGATAATAGAGAGAAAAGAAAAAATTTTTAACGTGGGGTAAAGGGAAACTTTATTATCAAGTGGCTATTCCTTCATCCTTTCTTTTCTCTTCCTTTTGTCTAACTAAATACAAAAGACAAGTACACATCGAAAGAGATGTCTTAAAAGAATAATAATAGAAGTAAAATATCACTTTCGAAATCGACGATCAAAGGGCAACAAAGGAAAATGTTCAAAAAATAAACACACAAGAAAAAATATGACAACAACTTGAATTTATTTACAAATTTAAAGTTAGAATTTCGAGTTAGTTTCTTTTTTTTTTTTGTCTCTTTTCTTTTCTTTTTTTTTCTTGTGTTTTTTTATTTTTTCTATTATTTATTTTTTTGGCCGTTTCCTTTCAAGACATTCTCATTTGAATCTACAAAGTTTATGAAAGAATAAATATATAATTGGACTGTCTTTTTTTATTTATTTATTTATTTATTGCGTAAAATCTCTTTTCGATTTATTGTCGTCTTTAGTATAATACTTTTACTCGTCAAGGCTTCTCACTTTCCTATTAAATCTTTTTATAAGATCCTGAAAATATATTGCGTTCAAACGGACTTTACCGAGACATTCCAATTATTGGAAAGTTTTTAGGACATATATATCCATATCCATATCCATATATATATATATATATATTCTGCTATTTATTTTCTCCAGAAGAGGAAAGTTCATCTATTTTCTATACTTGTATATTTCTATTTTTTTTTTGTCCTTTTTTTTCTTTTCTTCTTTTTGTTTTTTGGCTGTTTGGTCAGTTATTGGTTCAAGTATTTGGGACTAGCATAGAAAAGGAAAAAGAAGATTATTTGCCGTGATATTATTCCAATTATAAATATGACAAATATTAAACAAGAGACTGAATCGAATGAAATTTTACCATCCGTTGATGCGGACTTATCCATCTTCCCAAATAATTCAGAGTACTTCAACGCTAAACATCCCATACCACAATTTAATAATAATTCAAAGGTAAATACTTCCAATGAACAACAAATAAATGCAGATAACTGGTTTATCCCTTTCGATTCAAACTTGAAAAGAGAATGTTCACAAACTTTTCTTCCTAGAACAAGAAGTTTTTCATTCGATCTATCAAACTTGTATTCTTTAAATAACGGAGATAACACCAATAATGTGTCTCAGACACCGTTTTTTAATACAACTTTCACACATAATGATCTTAACTTCACTGAAGCATTATATTCTAATAAACGTTCTAACAACGGTAATGTTGATGAGTCTCAATTAGCAAATGTCATGTCAGGTGAAACTTCCACCTCTGTAGGTGACGAAGACAGTAGTAATTCAGATAGTATTATTTTCAGTCCTAGAACGTTTTTATCCAGACCTTCTTCGATAAGTCCAGATAGTTTAAATGAAATTGCAGATTCGGTAATCAAATCAAAGAAGGTGGGCAAAGAAAGAAAACTTCATGTGAGGAAAGTGAAGGCTTCACATAATGATATTGAAAGGAAATACAGATTAGGTATTAATGATAAGATTGTCCAATTAAGAAATTTGGTTCCTACTATACGGTATGGTTTTAAAGAGATTTCAAATATCCCGTTGGAGCAAAGCGATATTGATGCTTTGGATGGCTTGGAACCCACAAAGAAGTTAAACAAGGGCACCATTTTAAATAAAACAATCGAATATATTAAACATCTCGAAGCTAAATGTGAGCAGTATAAAAATTTAAATTCAGAATTGACCAATAGATTGGCAAGTAATCAATTTGTTGTTGTACCGCCCTCGTCTATAGCTTCTTCTAAATCTTCCAAAAGTGTATCATCCACTGTGGTAACCCCCTCAATTAAAAATAAAAGCCAAACTCAAAATGCAACAATGCAACAAGATTTTAATACAAATGTCGAAGATGATCGATTAGTGGGGAATAAGCAATATGAATCAATTTCACCTTTGACTAAAGTATTCATTGAAAATGATTCTGGTAACGATGGGAACAATTTATTTGAATTCGGAAATTTCTCATAGTTGGGATATCTGTATACACTTTGGGGGGGGAGGTAAGAAATACTTGATGAAAAGTGGGGATGATAAGATAGTATTTATGTAATATAGGTTTAGATGAATTTATTTAGACTGTTCTTTGTAATGATGACTATATTAATGTGTAATAAATTAATACTTATTCGGTAATGGCTACCTGTATCTCTCTCTATATATATATACAAATATTCATGCAACCTCTGGAAGTTTCGTTGTATAACTGGGATATATGATAGAGGATTGAACTGTTTTTTTTTTTAGTAATCAATACTTGGTACATGTAACTTAAGGTTCGTGATTTTTAAAAGTCATTTTTTATTACAGTACAACAATTACTATAATGATTTCCTTTCATAAAAAAGAGACTTTCTACTTAAAATTTACATAATTAGAACATCGCCATCCAATGCTTTGCTTACTCTTCTTTTTTTGTTTATTTATTTGTTTTTTTCTTTTTTATTATATAGAATATTTGATTATAAACAGAATATCATTTCGTTCCTACATTGCATTTATATATATATTTTTTGAATTAACACTAATATTACTACTACTATCCTGGAGTTCAGTGTTATTAATACTATTTTGTGTAATTTTAGTGCACAGAAAATTATTGCTTGTATTCCTCTTTACAACATGACTAGAAGAATCATTGTTCATAATAGTATCACTACTGTTCATATAATCATACTCATTTTTTCCTATAGTTTTCCAGTATAAATTGAATTCTTCTTTCTTTTATTCTATTAAATTTTGGTTTTAATGACTTTATTGGTTTGAAGATGGTATATTTATATGCGATCTTATGCATATTTTTATTTTTCTCTTTGCTTTTATCGTCAATATATTGTTGAATACTGTTATTTCCAAATTTATTTTTAGAACTATTACTGGAACTAATAGTCATAATGTTGGTGCTTGTAGAATCATGGTTATTCTCACAACAATTAAAATTGTAGTCTGATTGTTCTGAGGGACTATTTGAATAAATAGAAGAGCATGGGTCAACAAAAAAATTGTCTTGATTATTAATTCTTCTACCAAGTATTGTTTTTTTCCTTAGATATGTTTCTCTTTTGTTAAGTACATCGATGAACCCCCAAAAGTTCACAGTAATAAGTAATTTAGTGAAATATACTAAATTATACTTCCATTCATATTTGTAAGCAGTGATTGGAGTGAAATAAATAACCATCAAATAGGAAAGAATGAAAATAATAATATTATAAATTAATAAGGGGACAATGTTAAAATAATTTTTCCATGTATTAGAAGCCCATCTTTTAAAATGTTTTAACCTATCCTCCAAATTGTCCAGTTGTATTTGATTCTTTAAGAATGCCCTATTATTTTTACTACAAGTGGTGGTAATGGAATCTTCATCGAAATTTAATGAATCTACAGTCCTTGTAGATGTAATGGTCATACCAAAATTTCTTAAAATAAATAAACTAATACGCCATATAAATAACGTATAGATTAATATTTCTGAAGTCTTATAGATCATCCTAAAATCATTTCTTGTTTTGTTCCATAATACAATGGCGAAAAATGTATTGTTAATAGAAGACAAAACTATGCAGGCAATAATAACGTATAATATTTTTTTATTCTTTGGATGATAGGTCCATTCTTTAAAATTATCAAAGATAATGTTTTTAATCTCTGGTACAATTTCGGAGTATCTTTTCTCTAATAATGAACTCGAAGCAACTGAAGATGTTGATGTGGAGCTGCTTCTACCCATCACATTTTCCAAAGTATCCACACTATACATGAATATGACAATATAAGCCCAATTAACATTGCTCAGTATATTTAAAATCAATGCGCATACTTTAAACCCATTCGAACCAAGTATATACTGTCCATACTTGGATGAATCCTGGATACAATGTTCATATTCCCATTTAAGGATACCATTATAAGCCTTTGCCAAAAATACAGAACGTGTTATCGCATAAAATAAAACATAAATATGAACAAAATAGTCTCTGTTATTATTATAGTTACACATGGGCAATAATAGAAGAATTAAATAGATCATCCATGCAGAGATGCATAACACAGTTTGACAGAAGAAGATTATCAGTACAGAATTGTTGAAATTATCTTTATAAACCATTGAACTAGAATTATCTATTACATATTCATTGGTATAATTGTGTGCGATTTCAATTAGAAATTTTGTAAAATTATTATTGATAGCATGGTATGGTCTTTCACTATTTGTATCATTTGAGCATTGAATTAATAGAGATGGTGAGGTTAGCATAATTTTTCTTTGAGGAGGTAAAAGTTGATAATTTTTAGGATCTTCGAATAAAGCAGTAAGATTAGTATAATTATTAGATAGAGACATGAAACCGCTAGTTAATATTGTAGCATTACATAAATGTCCGTATCGTTCCAAAATATTCTGTAATAATAAATCTGACAAAAAGGGTTTAAACCCAGGTGTGTGCTTACCACAACCTGAATAATGATGGTTGTTACCATTACCATTAAAGTTATGATCATATTCCTTATCTTCAAGTTTATATTTAGGTTCCCCTCTTGTTGATTTACCTTTAGTGAGTTTACAATATCTATTATGAGGTGGAGGACCAGATGGATGCTTACGATTGAATGAATTTGATAATTTTGCTTTTTTTGCTGGTGGTTTAGATGGAAGGTATGTTGGTAATGATAATAAAATATTAAATGGGTTGTAAGAAGGGAAAGAAATACCAAAAACGGATGTGTCTGTTGTATATTTGTCATTGTTGTCACCTGGAGCAGTTAGATGTTTTGTTAAAAAATTCTTTATATTACTGGGAATATCGTAATGTCGGAGTTCATTACCAACAATATTAGAATGAATATTATTATTGTTGTTGTTGTTGTGGCAGCGATCACAAATAGCTGATGCGGATGCTATGGAGGGAAATATGAATATTATTAAATATAATAGAAAATGCTTAAGGGTATTATTATTAACAATCCATTTCAGCATAAAGAATATGTAGATATGGAGAAAGAGATATTACGTTTTTAATAAAAAGATAATTTTTTATTTATTGTGTTTTGTTTTCCCTGTTTGATGTTTGAAATCTGTTATGAATGTTGATAAATTATTCTATTGTGGTTATATTTAATGATGTTTATAGGAGTTATATTCCTGTTAGCTTAATAAGAAATAATAAAATTAAGGATCAATTGAGGGATAAAGAAATTTCAGAGTGATTGATTTTTGCTCAATAGTGTTTTACGAGTGTATTTTAAATTATATATATAATTGATATTACATATTTTTACTACTACTATACATTCCTTATTTTCTTACATTTTTTTCGAGAATATTTCTAAACAAAAAAGAAGTATCTTTTTTTTTATCGATTTAAACGAAAAATAATAATATTTTTTTTTTCTTGGCTTTTTCAAATCTCTTTTCTTTTCTTTTCTTTTTTTTTTTTGTTATATTTGCAGTTTTGAAACTACTGGGTAATAGAAAAGCATATTAACCATCTGACGAAAGTTATTATTGATTGTATTCGTGATGTTTTTTTTTTATAAATGGATTGCCGTTATTGGAGCTTCTTTAGAAAAAGCATTTAGATCCTTTCTGGCAAAGAAGAGTTTCTTCAAAACCACTTTTATTTGAATATAAGCAACCATGAATTAAGTATTTTTTTTTTTTACTTGTTACTAGATAAATACTAAATGACATTAAGAATTGAAATGCCAACACTATTTACTTGTTAATTATATTTCTTTTTCTACATAGTGTTTCTTGACTTTTCGTCTCTTCGATAAATTTTTGAGGATAAGGTGCCGGCTACATCATTTTTTTTAAGGAGATGCAGTCGGTGAAACTTAAGTTAACAAAGTGTTTAATTTCAATTAAACTTTTTTCTTATAGACTTGCTAAAATGCTGATTTACCTTTGGTTGGGGTTCACTAAAAATAAAAAATAATAAAAATAATAAGAAGAATAATTAGAAGATAATTCCGAACTATATACAACGGATTTTCTCTGTTGTTTACCAATGGGGGGGTCCTAATTTTGTGGGGTAAAATCTCTCATTATTTTCTCTCTTTTACACGATCATTTTCTATAAGGAAAAAAAAATGACTAGAGAGAGATTAAAATGATAAAAAAATGCATAGTTCTTGGTATTTTAAAAATAATATAAATATTATTGATCTGTGTGTAATATTCTGACAAGGAAATATGAGTATTGCATTTTGTTGGTATTAGGAATGAAAATATATTATAATTTTTTTTTTCAGGGTTACTCGTTGTGTCAGATTTAAGGAACTCTCTATAAACGTGTGTATAAGTAATTACAAAATAAGATGCCCCATCCCATTTTATTTTACGCCCTGTTCTAATGAAGAAATGGACAAGGGAGGTTCTAATTAGAGTTTTATGGTCCTATATATTAATAATATACGGATATTCACTTGATTGTATTTCTTTTTTTTTTTTTTGTAATAATTTACATCAATTCTTGTCCTGATAATATTAATAACGATTTGTAAATTTTATGTATTTGGAAGTTTGATGTAAACACTAACTCTTCTATTAAAATAGGTAATGGCCAATATTTAAAATATTTATAGTAATTGTTAATAACATTAAGAGAATAACTTAGAATTAAAGAACCGTAGTAAAAGCTTATATACATTTTTGTTATAAATAAATCTATAAATAACATTAAAGTTTTTCCAGTTAGAATATAATTTTATATTGTTCGATTCTTTTGTAGGGCCAAATTATTGAAGCCTTTTTCTTACTTACAAGAAATAGCCTACATAAAAGCATACATAACATCTATATTTTTACTAATAAAAAAAAACTACAGCGCGGAGCTCTTTGAATAGAGTATATACACATGCATATTTAAATACACTAGTAGTGGTGGTGGTAGTAGTAGTAAAAAACTTGGAAGACTAATAAATAGAACCATTACCCAGGCTCAATGGTTTATGGCATCCTTGCACTTCAAGCGAAAAAAAAAAACTGTCTTTTTCTTCCTCACAATAGTTTAACAGATACGTACATTATGTGATTCTGATTATATACTATGAAATTAAATGCTCTGAATAGAAAAATAAAATTATTTATAGCCGGTCTTAATAATACCGGCGGCAATAAGTGTTTGAATCTTTTTGAAGATCTCTGGGTTCTTCATGTGTTCCTGTAAAGCAGCTGGATTACTTTGAGCTTGTTGTAAAATACTTTGTAAAACAGGATCAGCCAAAATCTTGGCAACTTCCGGATCCTTCATAGCTCTTTCATATGTTTGTTCAGGTGTTTCGTTTTCACTAGCAGGTTGGAATCTTAGATTAGTTGCTTTCATATATAGTTGGTTGATTTCTCTACTGTTTGCGCCATTGGTTACTTCAGCATCTTTGCTTCTTGCAAGATCCAAAGTTTCTAAAGCATAGGCATATTCTTTAACTGCAATTTGAGCAGTAGCCTTTCTGATATAAGCTCTAATGAAATTTGGATCCTTTTCGATAGCTTTGTCACAATCAGCTATGGCGTCTGGGAAGGACATTAACTTAGTCAAGGCGGCAGCTCTGTTAGAGTAACCTCTAGCATCATCTGGTGCTCTAGCAATCATTTCAGTGTAAGCTTTAACAGCATTTGGCCAGTCTCCCTTTGTGAAATATTCCTTACCTTGCAAACGAGCTTCTTCGGCTTTTTCTGGATCAATATATTCAAGAGCCTCCTTCTTTTTCAATTCCTTCTCAGTGTTTCTTAACTTGGTTAAAATATCAGCAGTTCTATGTTCAGTTAAGGATTTTTGATAGTAAGTTATAGCGCTTTTTAAATCACCTAATTTAACATAAGAGTTACCAATACGAGCAAACGATTTAGCAATGACTTTATAATCAGCTCTCATTTCTCTACCTTTTTCAATTGCATCTTCTAATGTCTTAATAGCTGTTTCATAATCACCCTTTTCATATTCCGCAGCAGAACGATTATTTAAATAAGTAATATCCTTATGAAGATTCCATGCCTTGTTATATAACTCAATGGCTTCATCAAATTTGTGTGCTTTGTAAGCTTTGTTACCTTCTAATTTAGCTTCATCTGCAGCAGCTTTCTCGCTTTCTTCTTCATCAACCTCCATTGGTTCTGGCTCTGGTTCTTCAGCTGTTTTAGATTCTTCCTCCTTCTTCTTCTCGGATTCTTCAGTGGAAGGAGTTGCAGTAGTAGCGTTTTTTTGATCATTTTTGGTTTCATTTGTATCTTGTTTTGGCATTGAATTAGATTGAGATAAATCTGGCATATTTAAGTCAATACCCATCAAAGTAGCCATGATGGTCATAAGTCTTGGATCCTTCATTAAATCAGCAGCTAGAGCTTGTGGATTGCTCTTAAACTGAATCAATTTAGCGACCAAAGCAGGATCTTTCATCATTTCAGAGGTTTTTGGATTTTGTTTTAACTTTTCAATCATATTTGGATCATTGAATATTTGAGTCAACCCCATATCAGGTTGTTGTCTTCTTGCCTCTTGAACACGTTTCACTTGGTCTAAACCCTCTTTAGCGATCCTGTTAGAAGGATCTAATTCTAAAGCTTTTTTGTAATTACTTTCGGCTTCATCGAGGTCGCCTAAACCTAAATGAGCAGCACCCATTCTAGTGTAACCCTTTGGCCAAGATGGCTTGATCTTGACACATTCAGTAGCATCATTTAATGCCTCTTTATATTTCTTCAAAGATGCATAACAGGCAGATCTATTCGAATAAAAAACATGATTTGGAGTTTCGGAAACTTCAATTGCCTTTGTAAATAATTCAATGGCTTCTTCATATTTTTTGGCAGCAAAGGCCGCGTTACCTTGTTGTTTGTACTCTTCAGCACTTAAAGACATTCTTTGTTTTTATTTTGATGGGTTTAATTTTATATACGCTTGGTTCAATGTATGTGACAAGAAAAAAAAAAAATAAGGAAATAGATAAATAGACAGTGCAATATAAGAAAGATTAAAAACTGTATTTTTTTGTAAATTGAAATAAATTTGTAATATATTTGCTTCCTTCAGAATTAATTGGAACTCACTTTATTCAAACACAAATCAGTAATTTCTTATATAGTTTATGTAAAATATTTGAAATTTCCCTCTCTACTTCTTTGTCCCTAGATTATTATAATGAAGGAATAAATATTTGTTATTCTAGAAAATTCTATTCTGGTCAAACAAACGAAAAAGAAAGGAAAAAAAAACACGGAAAAAAGAAATGCCGAAGAAAATTTGGTGAAAAAACAGACAGAAATTTTCTCTAAAAAAATGTTAAGGCGGAATAGTATTTTCCGTATATTCCGTCAATTTGAGATCATTCCATTATAAAGCAACGTGATAAAATGCGGTTGATACATGATGTTTTAAATCTATGTATTATTTATTGATTTAACACATATAAGTTTTAACATATGTTCCAATTGAATCACATCAGACAAAGTTGCAAACTACCACTTGTCGATTTTACTATACTGTTTTTTTATAACTTTAATATATTGCTTTATTTTCCTTCTATCCCCTACTGACCAACAAAAAATACACAACTATATGCTCCGCCAGTAATTAAACTTTCTGTATCTGATTTAACTAATGTCACACTGATAGAAATTGTAAATTGTGTATCACTCGTTTTTATTTTATGACAAGGCGGGGATAAATTGGTTGGCCGGGTTATCAAAATATTCTAATACAACACGACCATCAACTGATTTAATAATATAATCCAATTTATCAGGTATCAATTTTGTGTCCCTTATTTGATGTTTAACTACAGCATTTATTAATATTCCCTTATCAAATGATTTTAAAAATAGTTTTAAAAAAAAATTTTATTACCTGTTAAAAGTGTCACTAAATTGTCATTTGAACATTCCATTAACATTATTTTACCGTTCTCAATTGTTTTAAACATTTTGATATCCGGTGACAGATGTTCAATAAAATAAAATTATTTATTTCAGGATTTTTCTATATAATATTCATTGTATGGAATGAATATAATTATATCTGATTTTTCTCTATTATTTATTTAATAATGGAAAGATTATATGTTTGCTAATTAAATATATATATATATATAATCATCCATTTATCCATACGATATTTATAATATTAAAGAATCAGAAGATGTGAATATATCAAATATTATTTCGAACGTTTTATCAAAAAAATATATGTTGAAATAAAAGTGCGGTATTAAAAATAAAAGTAGATTCCATGGAAAAGGTGTAGATAAAATAACATATAAAATATTATTGAGTTCATTAATAATAATTTTTTGGTATTTTAATTAATTGTTTTTATTTTTCCTGTAGAAAGATAGAACATAGTGTCTACCGGTTTTCTTCTTTATAAACATCATATATATGTGGATTTTGCACAAAATATAATATTTTCAACGTTGACTTTTATATGAAATCTTCAAAACTAAATTTTTTTTGATTTCTAACCAAATGAGTATAATAAACTTTTATCACACAACAAAAATATTTTTTTAAAGAGAAGATATACCATCCCTGGAACTTACTATAACTGTATACTTTTCAGGAATATATTTTCTCTAACTAAGAAAGTATTTTATGATATTAGGAAACTTTATAACTGGGTTTCTATACTCGGAAACATCATAAACTTGATTCAGAATTATTTAAACTCTTTTTTTTGGTCAGAAATATGATTTAATTTAAATCTATATGCATGAGTGTTGTAGTACTAGCTTTATACATATCGATTTTGACACGACCTCTGCCTATTTACATCAATAATAATAAAGAATTCTAATTACCGAAAATCTTATTTTTTTAAAAAAGGTTGTAATTTTCAACGTCTTTTATCAATAACACAAAATTACTTGAAGGAATTTGTTATAAGACTTTAAATCTATATGAAGTAGGTAGATACAATTAAATATGTTAATATATTATAATTGAATTAATATTGAACTTATTCTTAAAGGGACATTCTGAAATCTGATCTAAGTACTTCGTATCATATATAATCTATTTTTAACCCATTTAGATTTAAGCATGTGTCAATAAACTTTTTTAATCGGAAGAGTAATAATTAACATTGTGTAATATTTTCATTTCAAATTTTTTTTTTATGTACTATGGAAAATATCTGTTCTGTTTTGGACTAGTCCAAACCAAAAGGGAGTGAAGAATTATTTATTCTTCCTAGAAACATAAGAGTAACGTAGAATGGTGGGTTGTTGCTAAAATATGAAACAACTGTTTCCTAAATGATAGAATTTTAAGAAAAATAATAAAAAAAATAATTATAATAAAAGACAAAGAATGGAAATGACAAAAAATATAAAATCTTTATACTTACAGTCAATCATAATATACATTGATTCATCTAAATTATTTAAATAATAATGTTAATGCCATATGAAGGGTTTTTTACTTACCAGAGAGACTCATCTTAGAATATTGTCGATATGATTGATGTAGCCTCTTTACATTGATTTTTTTTTTTTTACAATATTTAATACAAAATTAGTGGCACTATTTGATGTGTACATCCGGATTATTAATGAGTATATGCTAATATAATGAATTTATCCTTACCTTATTCTTCTAGGTATGCACACATGTGATTTGAGTCAATGTGCAATCAATTGAAGTTGAATTAAATAAAGAAAAATGAAAAAAGTAATATTCATACCCTTATCTTTTTTTTAAATGAATTAGCTTCATCATCATCAATTGTGTCATCTGTTGTTATTAATTGTCTCTTTGCAACTTTTAAATTTGAAATTTCATTCTCACTCTTATCTGTCTCTTTAGACCCCTCAACAATAGCTCTTACTGGAGTTGTTGGTGGAGTATTCATTGTCTTGGCCTCCTTCTCTTTTTTCAATGCATCTACTTTCCTCTTTCTTAATTCACTGGCTTCTCTTCTAAGAGCTTTTTCTCTATCCACTTGTTTTTGGCTCTTGAAAAAATCAGGAATCTCTCCTTCTAAATATTCAACCCAATTGTCACAATCTTCTTGTATTTGATAATCAATAATACCATGCCAGCTGGAATCACCAATTGTGGTTTTATTAATTAATAAAACCAGCCCCCCTCTTTCGTGAACATTATTACTGATTTGTTTAACCAGTCTTCTTACACCATCTACTTTTAAACTTGTACCCATGATAATAAATAGATCTGGTTTCCCCCTAGACATATCGAAATTCACACCTCTACTGATCAATTCTCCAGAAGGGTGGTTTTCTCCATATAAAACGATATTAGGTCTCAAAATACCAGTGTTCTCAATTAATCTTTTCCCTTGTTGTATTCTCTTTAATTTGACCGCTTCACATCTAGGACAACCAGGTAACTCCCCTCTTTTAAAAGTTCTTACACATGCTCTACTCCATTCAAAAACGTGAAAACATTTCGTGCAGGATAATGAATTTAAATCGCCGTGTAATTGTACCACATCATACGACTTCCATTTAGCATTAAATGAATTGCCAGAGGATGCATTTATTGAACTGCTACCATTATTATTATGATTAATCTGAGAAAGTTTCAAAACTTTGTCCAAATCCAAATGCAAATGTTCTTGTTTACTGGAGGTCTCTAAACCTAAAGATTCTTCTAATCCATCAATATTTTGTGTATAACAACGTAACAGTTTACTCCTATCTTTCAAATGAGCTATAAATCTATGTGTTGTTGTTGGTTTAGCTGACTGTATACTGCTATAAAGTTTTTCCATAAATGTAGCCCATACAGAAATTTTCAATTCGTCTCTAAATAATGAAATATCAAACATTTCCTTTCCTGAAGTAATATTAAGATCTGGATATTCCTCTCTCACTAAATTATATAACCCGTTAGCAGATCTAAAATCAGGGATCCCAGCATTACACGAGATACCTGCACCGGTTAAGACAATTATTCTCTTAGATTTCATAATAATTTTGTTTATATCATCTAGATATTGATTATCATTTCCTAATTCCGTAATATGAACCAATTTTTCAGTGCGAAGGTTTAACTTCTTCCTTGATTTAGATATAGCATTGAGGGATCGTGATCTAGTTGCCTTTTCACTTACTATTTTCAACTTACGTTTTTTGTTGATTGTTAATTCTGTCTCATCAAAGGATATTGATCTCTGTTCAGTATTCAACAATAATTTAGATACAGGACCTTTCAATTCAATATTTTTTGACATTGTGTCTTTTATTACTATATTTTGTAGTATAGGTATATTTGAGGGTACTTAGAAAAACTTGAAACAACCTTTTTTATCAAGAACAATGATTTTATGTGTTTTTAAATTTAGAACATTCACCAGTATTGATCCTTCTTAAAAGAAAATTTAAATAATTTGTTATTTGATTTTTTTTTTATTGTTATCCTGATATATAATGAAAATAAATTACAATTTATTATGCAAATTGATATATCCGAATCTTATCTTATTCTAAACTTGTAGAATTTATTTATAAACGTCTTCTACTTTTATGAAACTCCATTTTAAGTCAATATGATATCTATATATTAATCTTCGGTTTTTTTTTATTCCTCATCAAGTTGTAACTTTGCTTACAATTACTTGTTTTGTCCTTATTTAGAAAAAAAATAATAATAAAGTTATGGTTTTACTTAAAAGGGTAATGAAGATAATTATCATCAATAAACATTAAATGTACAGATTTATCTGTATTGGAACATATAATTGAGAGAGGGGAGGGGCCTAGAAACGAAATATTGAAGTCAAAGAAAGAAATTTGGGGTAAAGTCGTTAAAGAGATAAAACAATGTATTTTTGACGGTAAAATACAAATTTTGATAGATATTTAGACATTAGTATATATGTAATCTTAGACAGAACGGATAGAATGTATTATTTTTTTTTTCCTTTTTGGTTCATTCAATATGTAAATTAACTATTATTAATTCATCATTTATTACAGAAGTTATGGAGTAATGATAAAAAATAAGTTGAGAAAAGATATAAAAAATAAAATAAGATAAACATTAAGACTGGAAAAAAAAAAGTTCATATAATCAAGCACCTTGACTGTTAACAGCCAATTCCATAATTAATCTTGTGGTCAGATGTAAGAATGGGTATGCTGAGAATGTGCTCATTTCATCTTCGGTGATTGAAGAGTTTCTTGTTACATCACCATAACTACTTTCCCAACCGTCAAATTTAAAGTCAACCAAATAATTATTAGTTTCGATTTGAAACAATTGAATCACCATCTTCATTAAATCTGGAATCTTTTCATTATTTGTCCTATTTTCAGCTACATCATACTTCCACCTGACTCTAATAGTCCAAAGATCTTCTTCGGATGGCTTAGCCCATTCAGCACCTAGATTCTTTAAAGCAATGTAAATTTCGCCCATTACATCCAAGGGGTATGAGTGGGACCGTATACCAAAATGCCATCTTGTCTTTGATTTCTTGTTAACTAATGGGGAGATCTTAGATGCGGCAGGGAATCCCTGTGCCAGCATATTAGCTCTATGGATCTGTGGTAACGATGTTGGTAGGATAGAGATTGTTGAATTTTCTTCTTTAGATTGATCCATGAACGGTATTTGATGATAAGTTCTATGTTTAGTAGTTGAGCTTGCGAATCTTTTTCTTGAGTTAGAAAATTTATCAATATTATTTTGATCTTGAGATACAATGTTATTTGAATTGTCATGTTTCTTTTGATATGATGGAGGTGTCTGTGCTAATAATGTATCCAATGGGTCCACACTACTATTAGTGTTGTTGTTATTGTTGTTGTTTTTAGTGTTTAAATTTTGTAATAATGATTTATTTTCCTTCATTAACATATAAGCATCTCTAATTTCATTTAAATTAGAGTTATCTTCATTAGATTCCAAAGATTCATAGATTTCTTCTATATCATAACCCATAGTTTTAGCTAGAGCATTAACTAAATCATCATCTATGACTTCTGCGGACTGATCACCATCATTAGTTGAGTTATTGTTACAGTTATCATTGGAATCAGAGTTTTTATTATTTTTCAAATTATCTGGTATTAAGCTCTCTGGTAAATCTACTCTAAACCATTCATCTTGAAAGATTTCATTAATACTAATTCTATTTAGTGGATTTACAATTAGCATTCTTTTAATTAAATTTGCAGCACCAGGAGACAAAAATTTTGGCAAAATATAGACACCATTGCTAATATTTTTGAATAAGACGGGGATACTTTCATCATCGAATGGTAATCTACGACACAGCATGACATAAAGAATGACACCACAGGACCAAACGTCGACTTCTGGACCAGCATAAAGTTTCCCACTAATAACTTCAGGGGCAGCATAATTTGGAGAACCACACGAAGTCTTTAGAAAATTACCATCTGTCATAATATTAGATAAACCAAAATCTGCAATCTTAACATTCAATTCTTCATCTAATAACAAATTTTCTGGTTTCAAATCACGATGAACAATTTTATGTCTGTGACAATATTCAACGGCACTGATGATCTGTTGAAAGAATCTACGTGCTTCTTGTTCGGACATTTTGTCTCTTTGAATAATGTAGTCGAATAATTCATTTTGGGCGAATTCGAAGACAATAATGATCTCATCTTTAGATTTAATAACATCATACAATTTGATAATATGAGGATGTCTCAATAATCTTAAATAAGAAATTTCTCTTTCAATTCTTCCTTGCATATCACTTTTAGCAAGAACTTTTTTATTAATTATTTTTAAAGCAACTTTCTGACCAGTAGTGATATGATAAGCTAATTTAACTTTACCAAAAGAACCTTCACCCAATGTTTTTACAATTTGATAATTTCCAATTCTAGATCCATCAGATAATCTTGGACGTAGAACATCGTTATTATTATTATTAATCATATTTGTATCTTTACCGTCAGAATAATCTTGTTCATTATCATGGTGGCTATGATGATGGTGGTGATGGTGGTGATGGTGACGCTGTTGTTGTTGTTGATCTGTACTCATTTATATATATATATGTATATTTATTTATTTATTTTGTTTTCTGGGTATCCTTGAAATAAATAGTAAAATGTTTTTTTTTATGTATAATATAAAAGTAATTAAAGATGTAATTAATAAATTAGATAGTAGATTGGTTTCTTATTGAAAATGTAGAATAATATTTGTTATAATGTCAATAACTATCATAAATAAGAGTACAAACTACGAAAGGAAGAAAAATGAAATGTTTTCTTGTCTTTTAACGAAAAACTTTTCACTTCTCTATTTTCATTTTTACTCTATTTTAATTTCGTTTGTACTTTAATTCTTGTAAACACTTCGAGATTTCCTTTCTTTTCCTTCTTGTTTGTCTTCCTCTCCTGAATTCGGATAATTCAAAAGGCCATGAAACACAGAAAAGCACGTGTATAACGACGAGGAACAAAAACTAATAATTATTCGTAGGAAAGGATAAATGCGGATGTCGTGGTTACAGTTCTTTTTTTTTTTTTTGTTTCCTGGTTTTTGTTGCTAAGAAAAAAATATATGGCGATTGGATATCGTTTTATTTATTCTATTACAATAATTATTTCAATGTTGAATGTGCGACGAAAAAGGTTAAAGTAGACTATTACTATTAATTTTATAGCTTACTTGCTATCATATAACTTCCTAACTTGTCCAAGCCAGATTAGTAATTGAATAGTGTACTTTAACCAGCTTTGAGATGAGCAAAAAAAAAAGTATAGACAAAAAAAAATACTTTACATATATATATATATATCAACAATATTTGAGGTAGTTTGGTTCTTCTCTTGTTTTTCCCATTGGGTATCTTCTTGTTAGGCAGAACGATTCAACCCTACAAAATGATGCGATACTATTGTATTGGAAAGGTAGCTTGTTCACGCGTCTATTAATAGTATGGGGTGGCAAAGATACCTATAATAATTTTAAGCAATAGTTCCCAAATGTCAAGCAAAAATGTTTTGGTTATTCTCAACTAACTTATATCTAAAAGGTAGAATAATCTAGTTGAAATATTTTATTTAATTTCAGATAAGAAATTGTTTAGAAGGGAATTTCTAAATTGTTCAATCCTTGTAAGTGGTACAATGTTATTTGAACTGACTGGATTCTTGGAAGTCATATAAAATGGATATTTGAAGATAGACTGTATCATTCAAACTTGGCAATCTTTAAATATCTAGATATTGTCACACCCAATTGCATTCCAAATCCGTATCGCTTGGGGGGAAAAAAATATAGTATTAGGTTCTAATATTTCCTTTCATAAATTCATCAAGAATTATTATTTATTGTTTAAATAAAAAATAAATAAACATACTTGAATTGCCCTTTTGAAATTGTTAATTTTTTTTTTTTTTTGAACTAATATTTCGGGAATGTTACATAAATTTGTTCTATTTGTTAAAACAAAATTATTGGCAATAATAATTATGCGGCAATGTTTTGAAATGAATCATTATTTTACTAAAAAAATCAGTATTCTTTACATTTGTTTCAGTAGAGCAACATATTTTTATTTCCTATCAGCCAATCTTATATCTGTTGTAATTGTAAAAAATTACCATCTGTATGGTTATAGGCAGGACTAAGAAAATTCTTATTGGTTTGTTTAAATCTTTATACTTCCAGATGTCATATTTGTGCCAATTAATAATACATGTAAAAATATCATTTCAAAAAAAGCTAAATTTACAGCAAATATTGGAATCGCAAATAATCAATTTCAAACCATTTTTTGATGGACCTGTAAAAAAAATGCTGCTTGTCAGATCTTTCCTTCCACAGCCTTTAGGTACTACTATTGATAAAGGTTTTAATTCTTTTGGAAAATTGTCATGGTGAAAATTATTAAAAAAAAAAAATCAAGAAATAATGACTTTTCTTCTTGTTTCTATAAAGTTAGATGTAATAATTTGGATAATGTATTAAAAAAATAACTCTTAATGAATTTTCTAGTACTACTTAAAACATCATGACTCTATTTAGTAACTACAAAAAAGAGGAAAATTTTTCAGTTGGAAACCAATAAAAAGGAGTTGACTCACTCTGAATATCCTATTCAATGATTGGAAAATGTACTGAATTATTCACTAAGGTAGCATCCTTGATGATTAATAACCTTTGGAACTATGGTAAATATTAGGTTGCGTTGATTTGAAAGGTTTTGTAAGAGTTATAATTCGAGAGGAGCCGGTTTCTTATCTGTCAGCAACACCAAAGAGAGATGTATCGATGTGTAAATTGAATAATAAAAAGGGAAAAGTGGCGAAAAAAGGTACAAAAGTGAAAATGAAGGGGTCTTTGCAAAATATATATTTGCGTCTTATCTCGAAATTCAAGAGGGCAAAAAAAGCATTAGGATATTTGAAGAGAAATAGATCCTTCTCCAATAGTGGTAAACAGTTAATAGTTACAACTTTAAAGGAGGATCGTTCTATTAACTAAAATAATAGTGTAAATAAACAATCTTGTAAAAATAATTCAAGTAAAAGTCAAAGATCTATTTAAATCAGATAATCTTGTACATCCAAAGGAAACTGCTATTGTCAATTCAAAGAAAACAAAAAATAAAAGTACATGCATTATCTTATGAGAAAAAACAGTGATTCAAATGGGGAAAGAATGTTAATAGCTAAACTATTTAAGATTAGACAAAAGTATCTAGGATACATGATTGCTTGTTTGCTTTTGTATTTTGTTTTTGTTGATCACTTCTACGAAACTATTTATTATGCGGTGTATACGTACTTCATTATGAATATATTTACACTATCTTAGAAATTTGTTTATTTTATTTTCATAAATCTTTAATGTGCCATTTGTATCCAATATAGGAAGAGTAAAAGACCGATGATGTGTCTAACCATATTTTATTATAATTTTGACATGTCCTTGGTTCATTTTTATTGAAAAAAAAAAATATCTTTTGTAAGGAAATATACTTTCCATCATATCTAAACAAAAGAAGCACTTAGATAAATGGTTTTTAACGTTGTTTTTACTGAAGAAAATTCATATCTTATTATTCATTTATTATCGTCATGGTCCGATTTAATTATTGTACCATCTCCATTTTGAGCCTGATAGGTTCACTCTCTATTTATGGAAATTTTAAAGTTACCTAATCAAATTCTATACAAGTAAATAAAATTTTTTGATTAATTGAACTTAGATTTGGATGAATATGGATCTTTATTTTGTAAACAACAGAGTTAAAGTTATGATATATGTTTTACAAATTTCCACATTTTATTTGGTTAATATTGGCATTAGAGGAGTGTTTAGAGCCAAAGGGATGGATCTTTCTTTACTTGGATTAGTTTTAATAAAGAAACAGGAAGTCATAAATAGAAAAAATTTTTGTTAACAAAATCTCAATGATCTTTCTTCGAATACTTTAATATATCAAATAAAATTATACTTCAGAACAGAATGACCAATTAGATGTACGTCACCAGGGAAACATCTGTGGTTTACGATCTATTTTATCAAAATTAACACAAAGTACTTTGTCCTCAGGAATTTTCACAATTTGGTTGGATTCTTAATAGGAGCATTTGTTACATCATCTCAAATAATAGATAATGATCTTACCCCAGTTACTTGAAAATTGTTGATAACATATTTGAAAGATACAGGTAATACTGTCGCATACTCCTGAATAAGTAGCATGAATAATTTCAATGTTCACGCATACTTAAAGGAGAGTTTAAAATAATGAAGAAGTACAAGGACAAGTCTCAGTAATAAATACTAAGGGTTTTTGTATTTGATTTGATTAAGTGCTTTCTAAGAGACTTTAAATTTGTAAAATATTTTCTTTTACACTAGAAATCATGTAGAAACAATTTAACAATAAAAAAGCATATAAAATATTTGAAAAGTAGCTAAAAGAAAGATAAATTAAAATTATTGTAATATAAAAATAGCAAAAAAATTACAGGGGTTTAAGAACCATACCAATCCTAGAGAGAAAGATACAAAATCGGGATATGTGCTATAGATTTACTAATTTTTAATAAGAAACTGTCAGTGTCGTACAATTATTTCCAGTTAATTGCGTATTTATCCTATTGTAAAATCCAATATCACTTATATTAGCTATCCTTTCATTCTAGTTACAAATTGCTATAATCAAGAAAGATAATATAAAATCTAGGTTTCAATCTATTGTTTAGAAGGATATGAATAGTCGACATGAATGTTAATATTATCTTCAAAAACAATTTTTTTTACCTAATAAGGAGGGTGTGCAGGAATGAATTTAACGAGTGTCCATAGACTTTTTTTCCAATGATGATTTTCTTTATTTTCAACTTACTGCATTAAATCCTATTCTTTTTCAAAAACTAGTTTTAATTGGAAAAATAGATCGAAAAAGAAAATTATTTTGTTGCTCGTGGTGATATTCACAATTATTACCTTCAGTAAATAGCGCGTACCCTGCCTAAAACCTTTTGAATAGTGATATTAACTGAAAACAAGTGTATTAAAAGAGGTTCGTTTAATAAAAGAAATTATTTTATTTAAAAATTGCCTGTAATTTGAACGAAGTTACAAAAAGGGATTTTTTATCTTTTTTTTTCCCTTTTTCATTTTCTTTTGTTCCTATTTAGGTCAAATTTCTCCCTAGTGGGTTAGAACAGATTTGTTTTTGTTTTCAGAGGGAAATACTCGAACAGGAGAACAATATAACTAAATATGTCCATTGTATTAGTGTACTGCTATTAAAGATTTATTTTAGTATCGTTCAATTGTACTTTCGCCTTTGTTTTTTTTTTCTTGAAAGAACATAAGAGATATGTTCAAGTTTTGACGTAAATTGAAATATACAATATTGATCACCTCAAAGACTATTGTAAGATACGCACATTAGAAGATCAGTTTTATACGATTTACAATGAACAATTAGTAACAGGGAAATGTCTGCTTTTTTTTTTTTTTTTCAATAAATCAGATGTGCTTCTAAAGTATTTTATATAAAAGAGCTAGGGAAGATGGACTTTAAACTTGAATAAGTGCAGTAATGTGCAACACTCTCTTGTTTAAAGTTTTTAATTAAGCTGCTTCATTTTTTTCGGCTCTTCCTTCGACAGAGGACGACTGAAAATTATCAATTAACCATACGAATAGAAATGCAAACTAAAACTGCTGTCTTTCTAGCTGCAATTGTCGCATCAGCTAACGCCTATACAATTTCTGCTGCACAAAAGAAGCAGTTGAATATTATTTTCAAAGATGTTGTGGACCATTTAAGTAGTTATATCGGTTTAGTGTCTGACCCAAGTTCTGGTATAACATTAAGTAACTTGCCGGCTGGTTTGTTAAATATCGGTGCCAGTTTAGCTGCTAATCCAGATTACGTGCCAAATTATTCTGAAGTCGATATTAATGCCGTCTCTACATTTATTACTAAACTTCCTTGGTTTTATAATAGACTTGAACCGGAATTATCAGCTGCTGGTGTTCCAATGGTTCCTGTCACCTCTTCTTCTTCTACTACATCCACTTCTAGTACTACTTCTTCTTCTTCTTCTTCATCCGCCTCTTCCTCTTCTTCTACTACATCCACTTCTAGTACTACTTCTTCTTCTTCTTCATCCGCCTCTTCCTCTTCTTCTTCATCCACTTCTTCCACTTCTACTACCTCTTTAGCTTCCTCAGCTTCCTCCTCTTCTTCTTCCACTTCTACCACCTCTCCATCATCCTCCGCATCTTCCACTTCCTCTCCTTCTTCTTCATCTACTTCTACTACCTCTTCATTCTCCTTCACTTCTTCTCAAAGCACCACCTCGAGCTCCGCTCAAAGCTCTACCCAAAGTTCTATTTTTTCATCCAGTACACTAGCTTCTGTTTCAAGTACTTCTTCTTCAATTCAAAGTTCATTTGTTGCTAGCCCTTCTTCCTTAGTTAAGTCATCATCAATTTCTTCTTCTTCTGCCAATGTCACTGACACTTCCTCTTCTACAACTTCTCCTTCTGTTGTATCGACCTCTGTTAAGGCAACTTCTGCCACAATTGATTCAATTTTCAGCAATACTAATTCCTCTAGTTTAGCTATGTCTTCTACAATATCCACCCATAACTTCCCATCTAACTCCAGTGTCGTATACCCAATTACTAGTTCTTTTAATGCCTCTGTAGAAACTACATATGTCACTTCAACTAGTGTTTACTCTAACACTACCACCATTACTAGTTGTCCACTTGAAGGTTCTTCTACTGCGGAAGTCACAACCGAAGAAACCTCTACTGTTACCTCTACTGTTTGTGATGAAGCTTGTCAATCTAGAAAGGCTGCTGCCGCTTTGTCCACTGCTGAAGTCACAACCGAAGAAACCTCTACTGTTACCTCTACTGTTTGTGATGAAGCTTGTCAATCTAGAAAGGCTGCTGCCGCTTTGTCCACTGCTGAAGTCACCACTGAAGAAACCTCCACTGTTACCTCCACTGTTTGTGATGAAGCTTGCCAATCTAGAAAGGCTGCCGCCACTTTGTCCACTGCTGAAGTCACCACTGAAGAAACCTCTACTGTTACCTCTACTGTTTGTGATGAAGCTTGCCAATCTAGAAAGGCTGCTGCCGCTTTGTCCACTGCTGAAGTCACCACTGAAGAAATCTCTACTGTTACCTCTACTGTTTGTGATGAAGCTTGTCAATCTAGAAAGGCTGCTGCTACTTTATCTAACGCATCTACTAAGGTAAACAGCGGTTTCACTTCTAAAGCTACTTCCAACCAAAACAATGCACACTCTACTGTTGTTGAAGTTGTTAGCAGTAAACCAGCTTCCACTACCTCTAAGCCATCTATTCAACAACAATCTGAAAACGGTGCAGCCACTAACTTCGTGAAGTTTGGTGCTGGTGTCTTAGCTGCTGCCGCTTTATTGATCTAAGAAATATGCATCTATGTATACATGTTTCTTTATATGTATTTTTACTTTTATAAACGAATAAATAATGTATATTTTGTAATGTCAATCTGTACTTTGTTTGTTATTTGCTGTTTATTTATTTTTGTTTGTTTTAGTGGTACGTTTTGTTGCAATGGTATGTCTTACACAGGGATAATATCTTGTTTTTAACAAAAATAGTGGATACCGTCTTTTAAAAAGGAGTAAATATTTTGGTAATTTGGTTTAGAGCATATAATGAAAAAAATGGTGTGAATTTTTGGCTTTTATTAACTTATGATAGATGTGGAATAGTTTATAAATAAGTAAATTAAGATATTAATTATATGGAAAATAATATATTATATATAAAAAAGGACATTAATTAGGACGCTATTTTAATGAAAATGGTAGACATGATACTCTTAATATGTAATACTCTAAATGTATAAAAGTTTCATTTATTTAAATAGCATAAAATGAATAGTAAAAAAATAGTAATTTACCAAAATATGAGGTTGGTTATAGTTTAGATTAAACTGATTTAAATATAATATACGACCAAGATTATTCAGATTTTGAAGTAAATAAGGTTCCGGTATCATACAAATTATATACTATCTTTTAAAGATACAAAATAAATGCCGAGTTTCTATATCTTAGATACCCGATATTAGCTGTTGCTAAAGTAACTATCCCTAACAATTCCATTGAAAGTAAGTTACTGAATTTAGTCTTATGACTGTCTTCTAGTAAGACATAGTGATGGATTTCGTGCTTTTACAAATTTATTACTTAACTAATATTGGCCTTGAATAAGTGTTACTTTGAAGAGCAATGTTCGTCTTTGCAAAAGTTACCAGAAATATAAGCTTAAGACTGGCCAATAATATAATATTTATCCATCTTTAGCGATTCCTAAGAAACTTTGAAGACATATTAATATTGATTTTATTTCTGGCATAAAACCAGATAAAAGAATTAAATGAGACAGCATCATTGTGGTCACTTGTCAATTGACAAACTTGGCTTACTAAAAGCTCTTTATTCGAATGTCTAGGTTCACTAAGGTAACAAGAAATTCCTACATATTTATAGTTTGAGAATAGGCTAAGCACATTTTGTTGTATTAAAAAAATTTAAAGGAAGTAGTTTAATGTTTTGTTGAAAACATTGCTAACAATGTTTTTTTTATATTGCAAGATCAACAACGACATAAAAAAAGAATAATATCATTTATTCGGTAATACATTTGCGCTAACAAATAAATTACATTCTTTGGCCTTTGCGGCAATAAAAAACTGAGAAGAATGAGCGCCTTCACTAATATTGTTATTACCAAACATTCTTAACTTGAAACGTATCTGTTTTTATATGTCTTAAATTATTAAATGTATTACTTATGTTGAAGATATTCTTCTTTAATCGTTCTTCGGTTATCTAAAAGTTATATAAAAATAATAATGTATAATAACACAAACATGTTAGATTTAAAAAGAATGAGGAAATAATTTTAATTATCGACAACTTCATGTTCCTTATATAGGTTTGGAAATGAGTATTCAAATATTATTGCAAATTTTTATTTGCCACTGTATTTATTTCAGGGGTAATTGTTAATTTACCAGGCTAACGTATTAGGAAACTTGGAATATCCTATTTGGATATCAGGGGGGTAAAATATCTTGTTAATGATAAAATTACTATAGAGATATTTTTGCTGTAAGACATATTTTCATGAGATCATATATCATTAAAATCTTATTGATTCATCACATTTTATTCTAGAACCTTTCATTCCAGCAAAAAACAGTACAACACAACGATTTATAGAAACTTTTACAAAATCCTACTTTGTTGTCCAAAAATGTAGTATTATCAGGAAAACATTTCTTAGGTCATTTACTGTGTAAGCTTATTTTTCTGTTATTAAACAAGATTTAGAGTGTAAGTTAATAAAAAACAAATATCCACATATACACTAGAAATAAAGCTAGTTTTACTTATTGTAATGAATTAACAAATAAGTTTTAAAACTCTTAGTCAAAGTTTATCCAAATCAGAAAAAAAAAAAAAAGACCTGAGAGGCATAGTCCCCAAGTTTAACAAATTTCCAGAAAATTAAGAATGCATATTTACGTTAGAAGAGTTTACGCTAAAACAAGTTGAAAATATTAAATTTTGTAATTTTTATTGTTAATAATATAAATCAAAATATAAAAAATCCTGAATTATAATAACCACTAAAAAGAGATATTTAAAATATTTTTTACTTCGAATCCTAAGTAAATATATCAAACGGTTAGATTAATCTTTGAATAATTCAATATAAAACAAAAAATCCCTTTAAAGTATATGCAATTAAGATACACTAAAATATAACAAAAATTTCACAATTTATAGAACTCACAGTGTTTAATAACTCAAGATTGTTTTTTTTTTTTGCTTTGTACCTATCCATTTTATATAAAAAACTATTTCTACTAAACTTAGTTGAAACTTAATATTAGATATGAATAATTTTAATTACTTAGTCATTATTGTTCCAAGTTGATTCTTTATGCACCGTTTAAAACAATAAAAGTTTGAAATTTCTATAAATATTAAAAAGGTAAACTATTCATAATCATTGAATATATAATTCCATTACACATAATAAACTTATCATATACACAGAATTTCATAACCAGAATATATATATATATATATATATATATATATTAATCGATGTGTATATCTATCCATCTGAGCATCAATAAAGATATACTAGACAGATCAAAAATCATCATCGATAGTAGTACTCTTTAGTTTAGATCGAGCTCGAAGATTATAATGACTTGACCTCCTTTCATATTCTGGTAATTCTGTTAATGCAATCACATCAGGCCGTGGCTTTTTTTCAGCGGGTCTTAATCTTTCCTTCCATGAAATAGCAATGGATTCTTCATTTTCACCTGATGAACCAATACCATTATGTTTTCTTTTTTTTGAATTTCTTCTAGTGGCAATTGCTGCTGTGGAAGAAGGCGTGTTTAATTCTATAGATGAATTATCAACCGACATGTCTTTCATAGATGAGCTACATATACTTGAAAGTGGACTCTCTGAACTTTCATAGTCGGCATCATCAACGTTATCCAATTTCTTACCATCATTTAAAGCATTTATTTTGACATTATCTTCAACGATTTCGTCACTTTCATTGTCTGTTTGGCTTTGTAAAATCACTTCCAGATCTTTTTTACTAGTTTCCACTATTTCAACCAAATTTTTAAGTTCATCTTTATCACAAAATTTTTCTAAGTGATTAATCTTATATTTCTCTTTTTCAAGATTCGATACATCATTTTTGGATTTTGAGTTTAAATATTTATTACCGTCTGAAGATAACTTTGAAACATTTTTGGTCAGATAGGTCAAACTCTTCTGTTTATTATTATTATTATTATTATTACTATTCTTGTTATTCTCCATTGGAAAATAAGTTACATTTGGATCAATATTTAGATCTTTAAATTTCGTTAATACCTCTTTATCTTGTAAATCATCAGGAAGTAACCACTGATTCATTAATACGGCCATTTTTTGATTTGGATAAGTCTTATGATGTTTAGTTCTAAGATGAATAGCAATACCTTGTGGTGCAATAAATCCTTGTTTCCCGCATATAGAACACGAAAGTAAAACTAAGATTCCATCATATCTTTTGAAGACTGTGTGATGATTGTATTCTTTGATATGAGTTTTTTTTATCTGATGATTTGTAGAAGACTCCTTTTGTGTTGAATTAGATGTATCAGAATAACAACTACTATTATGTTTGTTTAGATTCTTTTGTCCACGTCTACTTGATTTTGAAGTTAGAATTGGATTATCAATACAATCTTTCCAAAAGGATTCATCCAATAAATCTCCATGACTTTTACTTCTAGTATAATAGTGATATTTTGGTGTTGATTGGAGTGGTGTATAAGAATGTGAATGAGCACGACTATTTTTTGAATTATCTAAAAATGTAACAGATGATTTCAGTAAATCTTTTCTATTTTTAATCTCAATTTCTTTAAAATTTTCAATTTTATTTAAAAGTTGTTTATCATCATGTAATTTCCTCAACAAAACCATCTGGGAATGTACTCTATCCAACTCCCTTTTCAATTTATTCCTTTTTTTAAAACTTAGAAGAACATGTAAATTCAGTTTGTCTAATAATTCATTCTTGACAGTTTCATATTTGAGTCTTTCAATGTTTTCACTGTCCCTAGAAGATATTATCACAAGTTGATCATTAGTATTATTAGCATCAGGGACATTGGGAAAAGATGGTCCAATGGAAGAAACATTTAATGTATCTTCTATATGCTGGTTTGAAAGAGGTGAAATAGAAACATCCGTAATATTATTATGATTTAAATTGTCAGGTGATTTAGGTGTCACCACCTGGTAATCCTGTGTAATTATTTTCTTATCTTGATTAGAGTGAATATTCTTAGTAGTATTAGTCATACTTGTACTACTAATAACAGTGATAGTATTAACAATGTTAGTAGATGATTTATTCATAATATGCTCTATCACACTATTAAAAGAAAGTATACTTCCAATAATTCAAAATTAAGAGAAACAAAAAAAAAAAAAAAGAAAAAAAACAGACTGTTAACCAAAAATAAAGTCACAATGAGTTACTTATATTTTCTTCATCAACAGGTCTTACCTGCTTATTTCTCTTTTTATTTATTTATTTATTTTTTTGTCTGTCATGGTAAAGATATGTGATGGATTATTATGCTGTTTAATTCTTTTGTTCTATATATAGACAAAAAAAAAAAAAAAACAAAGGAAAAAAATAACAATAATGGTTTAATTTCTTTGAGGCAAAAATTCTCTACTTTTTTTTTCTTTTCTTTTCCATTTTCTTGATTTTCTCCTCTTTTGTTTCCAAATTCAAAATTCAAATTTCAAAACAAAATTTCCTTTTTGTCGTTGTTTTCTTTCGAAGGAAAAGAATAGAAATGAAATTCATTATTTGATCACGCCGCACGGATTATCACTACAAGGACATAGAAGAAGAAATTGCTGGGTACACTATTTTTAAAGGTGTATGAATATTAAAATGTATCTTGATCCATCTTTTATCTTTAGTTTCAAATGTGGTCTCCTGTAATATCGATAAACCAAAACAACCTATTGATTTCTTAATCATACATTGCGGAATCTTTGTGACGTATCTTTCTTTAAAATCTAATGGATTATAATTTGGTTGTAAAATATTTATCCTTCTTTCGTCTTCCATTGAACCGTCTAATAAAGATATAGTGTTCATGAATATATCATCATCATTTTTATTACTTATTAATAACTGTGAAGAAATATCAAAATATTCTTCCATATTAATTTGTCCATCTTATTCAAGATCAATATCTTTATTATTATTACTATCATTACCGCTATACTTATCTTGTAAACCAACAGTTTTAACTTTACTTTTTTTTTTTTTTTTAAAGTTTTATTGCCTTACAATCTGTTTGAATTGATTCTTTATTTGAAAGTGATGCATTAACATTTTTAAATTGCAATGATCTAAATTTGGCTTTAATACCCATTAAGTGTTAAAATTTGCTTGTTTACTGGTAAAATACCTAATTTAAATACTTTACACAAATAAACAACTCTTCTTTTCTATAACATTTTTCCCTCATTATTTCCAATATATTTTTTTTTTCATTGTAACCACTTTTCTAAAATTGTTATATTTAAAACTTAAAATCACAGAACCAAAATTGGCAAATTTAAAATAGAAGAAAAGGTAAGTATATATATGTACAGAGTGAAATATATTATTGTAAAATAAAAAAAAAAGTGTTATTGTTGACATAAAAATATACTTTCGTTCTTTCCAATTATTGGATTATCCCCCCCTCTTTTTTTTTTATGTAACTACAAACATTTATAATAACAAGCTGTGTCCATCAATTTATATAATATTATATAATACTTTCTTGTAATATTGTAAAATATAGGTAGTCGTATAAACAATATAACCAAGCATATTCTATAAAACTTTTTTCTCACGTTATTCAAAAACAAAAAAAAAGAAGTTAAAAAGTTCTCTAAAATTACAAATTACTATATCATAATTTACATGTAAGCACTTAATCCATCTGTTGTTAATAATATTCAATCAATGCAAAGAAACGCCAAAAATGAAGTGAAAAAAGTCTCTAAAGATTATTACTTGAGAAAAACAAAAAAACAAAAAAACAAAAAAACAAAAAAAAAAATCAAAAAAAATTAAAAATTTAAAGTATGGCAAGTTTCGAGATGAAATTACATCAACCTAGAACAATTTACATATACATACACACTATCCTTCTAAAAGTTCTAAATTTTTTTGTTGTTACTTTTATAATTTCAACATACATACAACAACACAGATACAATACAAAAAAATAAATATTTTGCATCAGAAAAAAAAAATTTGCTTTGTGTAAGAAATGCCAGTTAATATAAGAAGAGCTACCATTGATGATATCATCTGTATGCAAAATGCCAATTTACATAATTTACCAGAAAATTATACTATGAAATATTATATGTATCACATTCTATCATGGCCTGAAGTCTCCTTTGTAGCAACAACAACATCCGATGTATTTGATGATACAGATATAGAAGATACTGAAAATGCAAATGAAAGCGATCAATTGATGATAAATGACCCAATAACGGGTAACCAGATCAAATTGGATCCAACATATGTCAAACCGGGTGAAAAATTGGTTGGTTATGTTTTAGCAAAAATGAATGATGACCCAGATCAAAAAAATGAACCTCCAAATGGTCATATTACATCCGTAAGTGTTATGAGAACATATAGAAGGATGGGTCTTGCAGAAAAATTAATGAGACAGGCATTGTTTGCCTTAAGAGAACTCCATGATGCTGAATATGTTTCTTTACATGTTAGACAATCGAACAGAGCTGCATTACATTTATACAGAGACACATTAGAATTCGAAGTATTGAAGATTGAAAAGGGTTATTATCAGGATGGAGAAGATGCATATGCCATGAAGAAAGTGCTAGATTTAAAGGAATTGGCAATTGTAAATTTTAATCATCGTAAAGATAAGAATACTGATCCAAATAATGATCAATTAGAAGATGATTTAACATCCGATTTACTTGAAGATCTTGTTCAACAGAGCATTGATGATGTTGTAGTCTGACTCCTTCTAAGAGCTTTTAATTGTAACTAAATATGAATATTAAATAGAACAAATAATACATAAATAATGTTAAACGAATAAAGCTCTTTAATACATTTGACCGCAAATGTACTGTACTCTGTACTCAAATGTTTTCATAAATGTTTTAACAAATATAATATGCAATAACCTAATACTAAGCAAAGTAAAGAAGTATTCATCAAATATTACAAGATCAACTTATTCTCTTACCACTAAGCAAGCTCACACTTACCATTTAACGGTTTAATTACAGATATTCAACAATACGTCTTAACAATAAACAATGCTATTCCGGAGGAAAATTCATTTCCATCAATAAATAATCAGTTAAAAGAAAAAGAAGGTAGCTTAATTTTTTCCACATCGACATCCAACAAAAAGTTAAGAATGTCTAGAGCCAAATGTACTCATGATCATCATTAACAAAGAAAAAAAACTTCTTGATTTCTGTCTTGCACTTAACAAAAAGGTAGAAAATAATCACCTTTGAAATTAACAAATCTACAGAATAAACTAGAAACCTGTTTTGTTCTGTAACCTTTATATATTTGAATGATATTTCAAAAAGGAGAAGAAAAAAGGAGGAAAAAAATAAAACGAAAAAAAAAAAAACAATATTATCACTATCTAAGCAATTTTTGGGATATATTACGGTTAATAATCATATTAAAATATCGTATCTAACATTCCTATTGACATCAATTGTATTGAGCATCTGTGAATGGACAGATTTATACGTTAATATCCGTATACATATACATATACCTATATATATATATTTAAATAAGTTATCGAATATTGGATACTAATACATCTATTGGTCCCAATTCCTATCAGCTTCTTTATCTTTTTGGAACACTACTTTATCTACTCTGATATCCCTATCGAGATAAAGATAAATATACAATGTACACAAAGAACCCTGTATTTCTAATAGACAAAAACTAAGAATGTTAGAACCCGTTATGACACTATCTGGAAGATCTATATCTTCTTCTTTCATTTTAATTTGATTCCTTACCCCAAAGCAACACATCCACATCTAACTGTCTAGCCAATATCGATAGTGACACTGAATCATTTTTAGGAACCACTGTGTATCCACTACAACAACCAATTTTGAAATTGCCAGCTTTTATTATTGAAGTTAAGGGCAATTCCCTTAGATAATTTACATCCCCTTCATTATTTTTATCATCATTATCATTATCAGTGTTATTTTTTTAAGATTTAGATTTAGGTATCTCTATTCTTGAACTATCAAATTCACCACGTACTATATTTATATCTGGAGAAACCTGAGTTAAAAATTCTAAAAATTCTCTTGAGTTGGTACTGTTACCTAGTAATGCAATATGAAATATCTTATCAGGTGTACTCAATAGATTTTTGAATTTCAATCGTATGTCCTATTTTATTTTGTTAGTAACCTTTTTCTTCTATCATCTTATAAAAAGGATCTCATAAAAATATTTTTAAACAGCAACAACAACATACAACTGCTCTATTTGGAATATGTGCATCGGAAAGAGCTAATAGTAACATATCAATTCTATATTATTCTTTTATCTTGTTCCTTCCCATTTTCAATAACACTACCAAAATATTACCCTTTGGTAAATTAATTTTTCAAAGGGTTACCATTTTTAATCATTGTAAACTTTTATCGAAGATTAAGAATGTTGCTTGTAAACTAAATGGGCAAAGAGACAAAATGGGTTAAACCTTCGCTCGGGAAAAGTTTCCCTTCCTTTGACAAACTTGGTATTGCATGAAAATATTATGCTTGGCGTCTCCACATTCCAAGATATCTATCATATTGTATGTGTATAGTAGTAGAATCGAGAAAAATCTATATAAACATATATATGAAGAAGTGCGAAGTAATATTATTTTCCATAAAGAAAGAATTGGATAGATTCCTCTTATATACATTATTCCCCATTCATCTATGAAATTAATGTTCCGTGAGTGGCATTCATAGTTGCATATTTAAAAATTCCCAACAATGGCTACAATTACTTCCGGAAGTATTAGTTTAGTACCGTTCAAAACATATAGATATTTTAAAGGACCATCATTATTCTTAAACCTAATATATAATACTCTACTTTAGAAATTTTTAAATTTGGAAGTGTTACTCACTTTGCTAAATGAACCTCTACTTGGAATCCATACCTCTATATTAATATATCTTATATGCAGGAATGACAAAATCAGTTTTTTTTTGCATATTTAAAACCTTTCCATAAACACCTAATAATTTGAAAATATCTATTTAGTGCTCATTGAATGATTTTCATAATTCTTACCTCTTGGCTCTTGAAGAACACCAACAAAATCATTTTGTTTTAAAAAATTTATATACTCTATAAAAAACTCCTTATGTATTTAACCCTTTCATCAGCTTATGCTCTATAAGTTCTAATTAAGTCAACATATTTTTTAAATGTCTCCTTGTGAGACTCCATAAACATTTTAATTCTAATTAAGCCAATATTATATCTGCAACTAGAAAACCACATCCACTTCCTTACCCTTAGAAGCTTTATATATCTGTTCTTCACCATTTATGTCTTTGGAACTAAAACCAAATGTCTCAATAATAGCCAATCTAGTTAAAGTTTTAAGTGGCACAAATGTGAACTATTTCCTTTTAATGAAGATCATCTGTATATTTTATCAATAATCTCTTTAATATAACGACATCACCAGTTAAATAGTATGAATATGTATGTTAAGTAATTGCAGCCTTTTATAAATTCAACAATTCCTTTTCTATCAACATCTACACGATTTAACAAATAATTAATAGGAATTGATTTACTAATCAAATACACACCACCATATCTACTTAGTAGTTTTGAGGAATATCGTAAATTTAGTAATGCGATGTAAACGAATTCCAAAAGAGCAAACAATTTTAATCTTTCCCCCCTGTGAATTTTTAAACTTATATCTTAATCGTTGAATTTGTGGTGGTAAAGCATTTAATTCATCATTGTTGAATTTAATTATACTCCCAAAAATTATTCCCTTTCTTTTGAACTTGATTTATATGACAATCTAAATCGATACCTATTACCGTAGTGTCAACTAACTCTTCTTTTTGCAAACTGAGTCTCTACATAAATCATGATTCTTCAATTTATATTTTATATCAGTTGCAGGTTTCCCCAAAAAATTTCCTAGATAATTAGAAGTACTGTTGTATCTTTAAATAATAGGACATTTGAATATCTTTTTATCTTTAATGTCTATTATCTTTTGAAACTATATAATGTCGCATATAGTGTTGATTATTGACCCCTTTCTGTTTACAACTGTATCTTCTAATTTGTATCAAAAAAGCCTTTATACAGTATGCTTGTTAGTTTCTCATTTTACATTTTACATTGAAATGAAGTTATTGAATTTATACGGAGGCAAAAAAAAACCTTCTGGTGGAAATTACAATGAAACTGGATTATGGTCAGTTATTACAAGGGTATATTCCATAACCTTAAAATACAGGAATTTAGTTGAATCAAAATAACGATACTAAAAAGTAATTAATATTAAAATATGTTTAATGTCCAGATGAAATCATGCAAAACTGCATAGTCGATGAAGTATTTTTATGGTCAAGTAACTTACTTTTCGAATGTTTATTTTAGTCAAAAAGAAACAAAAAAAAAAATAAAAAAAAAACACTAACAATTAAGTAAAATGATAATAGTAATAACAATATAGGCTTGGTAAGAATTTGGAAACTAATTAAGATTATAATGCGTGAGAAAAGGTTATAACTAATATATATATAATAACAATTAGGATATATATTCAAATTAGAATCTTAACTTAGAGAAGAACCATTGGTTCTTACCAGCTCTGTGTCTTTCTTCGAAGGCCTTCTTGATAACCTTCTTAGCTTCTTCCCTTTGAGATGGTTGTTCGAAAGTTTCAGTGGAGACAACAGACTTAAAGGATTCAACGTCTAAAGTGTATCTAGTTGGTAATAAGTGGTTGTAGTTGATGACCTTGATGAATGGCTTGATCTTAGTTCTTTTAGCAACCTTCTTAGCACCCAACTTCTTGGTGACCTTTAATGGGTATCTTTCAATACCAGCAACTAAAGCATGACCGAATGGGTGAGCCTTAGAACCTTCATCATGTGGCTTGACGATAACGACCTTCTTACCGGCGTAACGACCTCTGACAACAACAGCTAATCAAAAAAAAAAGTGAGAACATATCAAATATGGAATATACCAGAAATAAAAAAAAACACGGTTTTAAGTTTATTAGATATCCCAGATTCAATTTATATATATATAGATATGTTAGTATTTAGTCTTTCAAAAAATTAATTATAAGTTATTTCGAATTATTTGTGGAATATAATCTATTAAATATAAGTTAATTTTTTTTTGTAAACATTTAATATATATCAGTCAAGCGTCAATAGTAATTTAATTATCGCTGTTTCGAACATTCCACTATACTATCCCACAATGTGCGGATGATAAAAAAAACATTCCATATAAAAGTTTTTAAAATGACATTCAACGCACAATTTTGCTCAGAGACATAGTTTTCTATATAAAACAATCATCAAATCTATTTGTCTAAACCTTTTTGAATATCTAGTTATAACACAAAATTTCCACTGTTCCACATCAATTCTTTACTGTTTTCGCTTTATTTTGGATACATACCAACTTTACCAGCTTTTAAGAACTTAGCCATCTTTAATTCTTCGTGTATCTATTCCTGTTGGTTTGTAGCAAGAATTGTTAATAGATGATCATGCCGAAACATATAATTAAGGAGCACGTTTATAATATAGAACTTCCTACACAAGACTTTTCATCTATTGGATTTACAAGTGTTAACAGATGTAGATTAGACAAAGCGGACGATTTTACAAGGACGTGGAATAGTCTCTTACTGAGAAGACACTGTAATTTTTCCTAGTTTGTCCGAAACTTGCCAAATTGATGGTGTCAGCCAATCTCATTGACAAACCATACACTGTATCCAGAACTGTCTCACCAGCCATAGCACTAAAGCGCTCATGGGAACAAACATGAAGAGTTGTTTCAAACCTTGCAAGCTTCTTAGAGAGGAAAAAGGAAACCGAGGGGGGAAGTCAAGGTAGTTAGATTAAGGTATTCAAGGAGAGCTAACTTTAAAATTGGGTTAGCTTGACCGTATTATTTTGCCATTTATTGAACAAAAAGACAAACGGACCTTTCAAGAAAATAGGCAGGCAACGACAAAAAGGACGACGCACAGTTTTTCTTTGAAAATTTCCGAAAATGTTTTTGTTTGCCCAAAGAAAATTACAAAAAAAAAATGGAAAAAAAGACCAACAAAGGCTATGTGTGGATGTCCCGATGTTAAAAAAAACAGTCTTTCAAAATTTTTCCTTCTTTGTATTCTTTCAAAACACGGACAAATTAAGTGAATATTGATCACAAAAGTGGAAAACATCTATTTTTTTTTCCTTTTTCCTTTTTTGGGTCATATAAAAACAATACAAAGAGCAAATTACTTTGTTTCAAATAAATAGTGGAAAAAACAAAGAGTATTATTTAATTTAATTGGACAAACCTTGTCTTTTTTTGTCTTGTATCTTTTTTTCTACAATCGAGGACAATATAGGCAACCGCATGTATCCAGCAATATCCGGCTATTCAATGTTCGCTTGCTTACATGTTGCAAAAACAAATAAAAGTCAGGAAAAGGGAGTAAGTACAGAGAGTATATTACACAAAATTAAAAGGTGTTCAGATTGCTGACAAATTTTTGCATACGAGAGACTTACAAATCAGAATGTTGTACGAGGCCACTTTTAACAGTCTTATTCACGACCAACCTGTTTATAAGATATACATGTAGCTTCTTGTAATAAATTTTCACTACATTTTTTTTTTTTTTTTTTTTTTTTGAGGAAAATCTTTAAAGGAAGTATACAGCCTCTTTATTAATAAGTTTAAAGAGAAATAAAAATTAATTTAATGTAAATGTTATTTTAGATAAGTAAAATACAAAAAGAAATAAAGAAAAGGTTGAAACTAATACTTTGTTAGGTTTGGTGAAACAATCAATTGAACATTTTATAGAAAACTAAAAATCTTTACATACCTCCATTTTCTTTTTTCTTTTTCCTTTTTTTTTTTGTTTTGACATTTAAATATTAATTAAAATAAAGACAAATCAGTAAACTTACTCACTAAATGAGTGACAAGGAAACAATATATATAATTGGAGGTGGTATTATTGGTTGTACTACAGCTTTCTACTTAACAAAACACCAAAATTTTGATCCAAAGAAACACCAAATTACAATAATTGAAAGTAATGATATTGCATGCGGAGCCTCAGGTAAAGCTGGTGGATTATTAGCATCATGGGCTTTTCCAACACAATTAAGTGAATTAAGTTTTAGATTACACGAAAATTTGGCACAGCTGTATCAAGGTGATATAAATTGGGATTATAGACATTTAAATACCATCAATTTGGACATTAATTTGACTGAAGATGAGAATGAAAACAAAAATACTTCAAAAAATTCAATAGATTTACCCACAGATTTGAACTGGGTTGACTCTAAGTTTGTTACAAACTGGACTCAGCTTAGTGGGAAAGATTGTACTGCACAAATCGATCCCTATAAATTTACCAAGTTTATGTTGAAAAAGGCCATGGAGAGTCATTCTGTTAATGTTCTTTATGGGAAAGTAGAAAAAATTAACATCTCTAATCAAAATAAAGAAATTAAGACGGTACGATCATTAAAGTATATCCCAATAATTAAAAATGAAAATGATAAAGTTCTACTACCGAATAATCAATTACAATTTGAAACAGAGTTAACACAACCATCAACTACAATAGAGAAGACAATAATGTTATCTCTGCAAGACAAAATTATTGTATGTACGGGTCCATGGACATCAACTCTATTGTATCAATGTCCTATATCCGGATTAAGAGCTCACTCAATTACAGTAGATCCATTAGATCATAATTTAGAACCATACGCACTTTTCAATGAAATTAAATTGAACTCTGTAGACGTATTTACACCAGAGATATATACACGTAAACATGACATATATGTTTGTGGCGAAGGAGATAATCAGATAAAATTACCTGATCCAAGGACCGACGCAGTTATAACACAGGCCGAATGCGATAAATTGTATAAATATGCATCAATTTTATCTCCAAACGTTATTGGTAAAGGTCGGATAATGAAAAAACAGGCCTGTTACCTACCAGTTCTAAATGTAGCTACGAGTAGTGGACCTTTAATCGGTGAGACTGATGTTGATAGATTGTACCTTGCTAGCGGTCACTCTTGTTGGGGAATTAATAACAGTTGTGCAACTGGTAAAGTGATGTCTGAAATTATCTTTGACGGTGAAGCTATCAGTTGTAACATAGATAAACTGAATCCTAAATTATATTTTACTGTCGATTAAACACACTGAAGTGGATGGAAACATTAATTATTACTCTAATTATACGTAGGACAAAGTTTATCTTTTCAGATAAGTCATAGTAAATGCTGTTCTTTTATCTACTATGTATTTGTTATGAGACTCTAGATGGATAATTTCCAGCTATCTTATTCATGAGATGAAGGAACAATTACGTGATGATGATAAGAATAATAATAATAATAAATATTTTCTCCTTTCCCTGCATCACGTCTTCCATTGAATTATGCGACAAAGCAAAATACGGAGAGAAACGGAAATTGGTACTAAGCCAATCCGTATTGAGATAATACAAAATCCCAGAAAAGAAGCAAATCAAGGGGATTAAAAAAAAATAAGTAAAGAAATAAAGGAAATAAGGAAGTTAGTATATATTTTAAATATATATATATATATTTTCGTAAATACAAAGAATAAATAATATGAATAGTAAGTGTACAAATATATAATTCTGCTAAGTTTCCTTATTGTCTATTGTCAGTGCTATTGTTCATAATTCTCTTATAATAAATATTCTTCTTAATTTACTTTTTATATAGAATCAACTAGCTAAACAAAAGCTAAGTAACAACAATCAATAACAAAAACCTAATAAAGAGCAAAAAAAACAAAAAAAAAATAACACTAAATAATCCTAAGAGGAAAAGATGATGTTATCTAGGCAATCAACTAATATCTTAAAGAAAACCTGTAACATGCGTGTTCTATCGATGTTTACTAGAAAGAAAGTTTCATTACCGGATTTAGAATGGGATTTTGGTGATTTAGAACCCCATATTAGTGGACAAATCAATGAAATACATTACTTAAAACATCATCAAACGTATGTTAATGGACTTAATGCAAGTTTGGAACAAATGGAGGAATTTCAAGAAGAAATGAGGAAGAACCCATCTCCATCTATTGCACGTGAAATTATTGCATTGCAACAGAATATCAAATTCCATGGTGGTGGCTATACAAATCATTGCTTATTTTGGAAGAATTTGACTCCAGAGAAGGACGGGGGAGGTCAATTACTAGAGAGTAAGTTAAGAGATGCAATTATTAAGCAATATGGTAGTCTAGATTCTTTAATCCAATTAACTAACACTAAATTGGCGGGTGTACAAGGGTCAGGATGGGCCTTTATTGTGAAGAACATAGCTAATGGGGGTAAATTAGATGTTGTGCAAACATATAATCAAGATACAGTTACTGGATCTTTAATTCCACTGGTTGCTATTGATGCTTGGGAACATGCATATTATTTACAATATCAAAATCGTAAAGTCGACTACTTTAAAGCTATATGGAATGTTATCAATTGGAAAGAGGCTGCAAAAAGATTTGACCAGGAAAAAATTAGTGTGTAAATCATATGTTGGTTGCGTATGATTATATATATATACTACAATCCCTAAATATCTAAATGAATTTACTAGTTTATCACAATTCTTATCCTTTTTATTCTCAACCCTTAAACTTATACTCCATTTTTCATTATCCAACTCTTTAATATCTCGGGGTTGGTAATGAGGCGAATATGATTTAATTATGTTGTTTCTTGTTTTACATATATGTTGCTTGACTAAATAGTTTTATTTTAAAAATTATTGAAAAATTGAATGTTTAAGCAATCTTGTTTTATTTACCTAAACATGTGACCACATCATACATAATATGGTTCAAGTACAACCATATCAAAAAAAAAAAAAAAATAATAATAATAATAATAGACCATTAATAGAGCCCAAAGTGGTGTCAAAGAAAAAAAAAAACGTAATGCTTTCTTGGTGAATAAATTATAAGGAAAAACAGAGGAAATTACAATTTCTATTTTAACAACGTGTATTGGCTGGCACAGTGAAAATTATGTTATTAATTCTTTACCTTCGTATGTGATAAAGACTTTTTGATGTTATTATTATTATTATTATTATTATTATTTTGTAATCATGACCGAAATGTCCGCTCATAAATTGGGTAATATTTTTTATAGTCTTTTATATCTTTTCTTTTTTTTCTTAGGAATACAGTGGCAGATTTCTAAATGTCATGAATTTCAATTAAAGATTCCGCTGTAGTAGTAAGACAAGGACCGGTAAAGTAAGTATATCAATTACAATTAAAAGATATTAAAAGAGACTAAAGTTAATATATTATGAATAAAATATTTACTTTGAATACTTTATTTCTTCAACATAAGATTATTTGTCTGCAGTTAGAATTAATGATAAACAACCTGATTCCAAGTATCGGACACTTTCCTAATAATAACAGTAGTAATGATTATGTCAAGATGAAAACCTTAATATTTCCTTGATATTTCCGCAATAAAAGTGCTGACAAATTCAAAAATTATTTATTACAATACTATATGCGACCAAACAATAATAGAAACAGATTCCAAACATCCAACAGTTTGAAAAATTTCCATCACTTTATAAAAAAAAAATGGATAAAAAAAAGAGAAGAATTATTTATTATTATTGAAATTTCCAGAAACCCTAATTTCTATGATAATATAAAATTACCAAATAAAACGAAACCCTTACAAAGGGTTTGTTATATATTGGATTCCAATAATTTATCATCACAACCTGATTATAATAAATATTCGATTGAGATTAGATTTTTGCGTAGTTCTAATCCCTCTACAAAAAGAAAATAAACAACACACCAACTTTTATAGTTATTGCGATTACAATTAGTTGTTTTTTTTTTGTAATGACTTACTACCATACCTGTGAATAAGAATAGTTGAAGTTTCATGAATTAATCAGAAAAGGAAATAAAAAAAAATGCAATATGAAAAAAAAGGAAAACTTTAGTAATGACCTATATTTTCTATTCAAAACAAGTAAAAAAATATAACATTGTAATCGTCAAGCCCCAAAATTTACCACCTACATTCACTCTTTTTTATTTTACGTTTTTTTCCGAATTGTTTGTTGTACACTTTCCACTTCGTTTAAAATCAATTACTTTAAAATTTTCTAATGACAATAGAAATCTTAGTTTCGTTTATATGTCGACAAATAAAAAATAAAAAAAAAACATTCCTTTTCATCTTTTTTTTTTTGGTTCTTATACGAAAGAAATACCCTTTTTTGTGTAATGAGTCTGGAAATATATCGATTATTAAATCTGTAATACGTTATTTGATCATCTGCTATCTGCCACTAGTCATCCCATTCATTAATTCATTTTTTTTTTCTAAAAGTATTTATAGTGCTACATAATGTTGGTCACAGAAGTAACGAACCAATATGTTCTTGTTCTTGGACATAATCCCTGTAACATCTTTTTTTTTTTATTTACAAACAACAAATACCCACGACCATACTAAAACCGTTCAACTGTATCTTTTTGAAATACTCTATTTATAGACTATTTTATAGAATTTCAACCACTTCAATAAACAAACAAACAAATTCATACTTCTTCTCTTCTTTGTTCGAAATAAATAGCTATGAGTGAAGAAAGTGGTTCAATTGTCATTCAACTGGCATCTTATGGTAAGCTAGCCTTAGATTATTTCTTAGCTTTATCCCTATTCCAACAAATCTCCATTATAGTATTTATTCCTTTCATTTATTCCCTATTATGGCAATTTGTTTATTCTATGAGAAAGGACAGACCTCCTTTAGTACACTACTGGATTCCATGGGTTGGTTCTGCTATCCCTTATGGTACTCAACCTTACAAATTCTTTAAGCGTTGTCAAGAAACCTACGGTGATATTTTCTCCTTTGTTTTATTAGGTAAAGTTATGACTGTCTATTTAGGTCCAAATGGTCATGAATTCGTTTTCAATGCAAAATTAGCCGATGTCTCTGCTGAAGCTGCCTATGCTCATTTAACTACTCCTGTCTTCGGTAAAGGTGTCATTTATGACGTTCCAAACTATAGATTAATGGACCAAAAGAAATTCGTTAAAGGTGCTTTGACCAAAGAAGCATTCAGAACCTATGTTTCATTGTTTATTGAAGAAGCTAACAAGTATTTCAAAGAATCTCCAAACTTCAATGGATTAAAGGACAAGTCTGGTACTATCGATGTCATGGTCACTCAACCGGAAATGACCATTTTCACTGCTTCTAGAACTTTATTAGGTAAAGAAATGAGAGACAAATTAAACACTAGTTTCGCTTCTTTATACACTGATTTGGATAGAGGTTTCACTCCAATCAATTTCGTTTTGCCTGGCTTACCTTTACCTGTTAACAAAAGAAGAGACCATGCTCAAAAGACCATTAGTAACACTTACATGTCTTTGATCAGAGAAAGACGTGCTAAGAATGATATCCAAGATAGAGATCTTATCGATTCTTTGATGAAGAACTCTACTTACAAGGATGGTGTCAAGATGACTGATCAAGAAATTGCTAACTTATTAATTGGTGTTTTAATGGGTGGTCAACATACCTCTGCTGCCACTTCTGCTTGGATTTTATTACATTTAGCTGAAAGACCAGACGTTCAAGAAGAATTATACAAGGAGCAAATGACTGTCCTTCAAAACGGTAAAAGAGAATTGACTTACGATATCTTGAATGAAGAAATGCCATTATTAAACCAATGTATCAAAGAAGTCCTAAGATTACACCATCCATTACACTCTCTATTCCGTAAAGTTATGAGAGATTTACCCGTTCCACAAACCCCATACGTCGTTCCAAAGGGTCACTACGTCCTTGTTTCTCCTGGTTACACTCACTTAGATGCAAAGTATTTCCCAAACCCAACTGAATTCAACTTACATCGTTGGGACAACGATTCTCAATCTTCTTACAGTGTTGGTGAAGAAGTTGATTACGGTTTTGGTTCTATCTCAAAGGGTGTCTCTTCTCCATACTTACCATTCGGTGGTGGTAGACACCGTTGTATTGGTGAACACTATGCTTACGCTCAATTGGGTACCATCATGTCTGTCTACATTAGAAAATTCAAGTGGAGATTCCCAGATCCAAAACAAACCGTTCCACTTCCAGATTTCACTTCTATGGTTACTTTACCAACTGGTCCAGCCAAGATTGTTTGGGAAAAGAGAGAACCTGTTCAAGCTTGATTATATCTTTTCCCTTCCTTTTATTTTTTTTTAAAGAAAATTATATATATATATATATTAACTTTTACAACTTTATTTATTCGCCTTTTTTCTTTCTCTATTTTTAATTTATTTATTTATTTGTGGTTTGCAAGTTTTCTCCACTTCCGCTTTTTAACTTTAATTGTTAATCATTTATACATTTTTATATATTAATTACAATAGAAACTATTTGATATATTATTAATATTTTTTTTTTAGGTTTAGATTTCATCAAAATCTTCTTAAATGTCTTTGACACTGTCCATTTCTGTTATACTGAGTATTTCAATAGTGTCTATTTTTTTTTTTAAAGAAAATTTAATGCTTTTTATAATGTCTCACAATGATATTCTATACGCCATATAAAAATACAAAATCAAGATATAAATAAATAAATAAATAGCTAATTAGATATGCGGAACCTATCTCTAATTCATTTAATAATTTTGCTAAATTACAATGACCATCAGAGGTTAGCACCGAAAAGAAAGTTGTAAAAATTTAAATATTGTTTTGTTTCCCTCATTTGTATTTCATTGACTTTATTGCAATACAAGTTATCGTCTGTTGTAGTGACATCATTATTTCTCAGACTATGCATATTCATATTTAATGTATTATTATTATTATTATTATTATTATTATTATTATTATTATTATTATTATTATTATTATTATTATTATTATTATTATTGCTACAGGTGTTTGCAATATTGGGTAAATTAATTTCCTCAAATGGTTCATAGGTGGATTGTTGTTCAATATCTAACGGTTCTAAAAATATGGATGAGGAAGAAGATATGGACGATATTGAAGGTGTAGCCGTAATTGGAGAAAATGTGTTTAATAGTGAATTATTCACTAAAGACCCTGGTTGTTCCACATAGCAACTATCATTTGTATTTATTAAATTGCTATTGTTTCTACTTAGGTCGATAGCATTAGAAACCATTAAATCAGAGGAAGAATTAACGAAAGAATTAACCCCATTGATAACTTGATTCTTATTATCTGAATTCGATACTGGTGTATTGCCAACAGTATCATTAGTTACATTCTTACTAGTATTACTGCTTGTGGTCTGCTTATTCTTTCTTGGTCTATATTTCTTTTTCGGCCTTTTGTGACCTTCAAAATTTTCAGAATTCAATACAAACTGGTTTTCCTCATTTTTGGATAAGACATGATTATTCAATGAATCGCCAGCAACAATAGCAATTGCTTCCAAGGCTTCTTTATTTTGCAAAACTTTTTGTTCGATAACGCTATCTGCACTAGATACATACCTTGAATGACCAGTAGAAGTCTTAATCATTTTCAATTTATGATGAGTTCTACCTTTCACTTTAGATTTCTCCCTCAATTTAATTAAGTACTCCTCAGGTAACTTGACACATTTCCCAGTCTCCAAATGATTATTGATCCAATCATCAGCATTCATAAAGTGCTCACCACAATGCGAACATCGTCCATCAGATTTGTTTCTATCATGTGCTTTAATACCACTAGGGAAAGTGAAATGCCTTGCCTTTAAATGAGTCTTGTAAGTATCACGTCTAGAAAAGCCACCGGAGTTATGACATCTTAGCTCTGGAGGCACGGTTTTATCGTAGAAGGGACAATGATAAGCCTTTTCTATAGCGTGCTTCTTAATGTGTCTAGTTAAGTAGCCTCTGATTCTAAAAGTCGCATCACAGTAATGACAAATGAACAAACCTGGTTCCTCTGCAATCGGGGGCTCGGTAGTTGACTTTTCTGTGGAATTGTTTGTTGCACCAGATGTGATGGTGGTTTGAGTCACTGACTTGTCATCTAAGGTAGATGGAGAATTGTTACTCTGTGGAGATATAGGTAAAGAAAGATTGTTAGTGTTGGTGTTATTATTACTACTCTGAGTGTTATTTAGAACGGTCTGCATTGATTGTTTATTATTATTATTATTATTATTATTATTATTATTATTATTATTATTATTATTATTATTATTATTGGATAAAATAGCAGAGATGGTACCATTGGGTAATGTTTCGAATTTAATTGGATTTTCTATGGAATTAATATCCATTGAGCAAGGAGTCACAGACGCAAAATCCAAATCTTGAAATGTTCCTTTATGAGTGAAAAGGTCACAGATTGGAGGATTATTAGAAGGATGATCTTCTCCGTTATTTAAGGGAGTGTCGGGCGTTGTAGTAGTAGTAGTAGTAGTAAATTTCAAAGAGATAGAATCTGAGTCTGAGTCTGAGTCTGAGTCTGAGTCTGAGTCATAGATTGTTAGATCTTTGGAATTAATAATATGTGGTTTTTTGGATGGAGTCAAAATGTCAGCTAATTGTCTTAGAAGATTAGAAGTTTTTGTCCAGTTAGATAAGTCAGTGTCAGGATAATATTGATTTTTTTTGTTGTTTGATCTTTTAATGTTAGATATTCTTTTATTTTTGACATTTGTTACAGATTGAGTAGAGTGATTAGATAACGTAGTCTTTTCATTATTGAAAAGAAAGGATAGTAGAGGCATAATGAATATATTAAATGAAAGAATTAATGCTATTTTGATATTTGAATAGATATTCTATATCGAATAGAGCCTTGTGAAAGTAGGAAAAATAAAAAGAAAAGGAAAAAACAATTAAATAATAATAATTAAAAAAAAAAAAAAAAAAAAAGAAAATATGGTAATAGTTACTTAAAATTTACAAAAAGTGTTAGGTATAAAATAATTGATGTATGTGATATTTGTTTTTATGATGAATATTGCTGCATCTACGTTATGTAATTAATAAAATATAACCCAAAAATGGATATGACAATCTATGGTACAACAAAATGAAAATAAAGGTAAATTAAAAGAAATACGAAAGTCTAGAAATATATTGAACTGAAGACAGATACTTAACAAAGGAAAATGACTCAAGAAGCATTTAAAGGAAAAACTAAATGTATCTTATTTGCCTGTAAGATGATTAACTCATTGAAAAATTTATATATATATATATATATATATATAATATTGAAACAAAAAATTTTTTTTTCTTTTTCACTTTTCCTTCCTTTGTTTCTTTTCATTTCTGTATTGAGAAGAAAAATGTCAAGCAAAAAAACAAAAAAAAAGAGAGAATTGTTTCTAATGAATATTTTCAAATAATTATTGTTTTTTTATTTATTTATTTATTATTTATTATTTTTCTTCTAGCTGAATCATATGCGCCGTGTAACATGATCTATTTGATATACCGGAATTCAAAACAAAAAAAAAAAAAAAAACAAAAACAAAACAACCATATTATTTTATTTTACAAGTAAACTTCTTTAATGGGCTTCTCTACAGTTTTTTTTTCTACCAGTAAATAAAAATACACTGGTTACTTTATCTGGACGATATTGGAAAATATATAACGTTTATTCTCTTCAATAATATTTTAAAAATGTAAATCCTTTTGTTACAAGAAGTCAACTTATTACCCTCTTTTTCCTATTTTAAGAAAAAATCTATAAGGGAATGAAAATCATGATGATTTTTGTATCTATTAAAATGAAGAGAGAAAAAAAAAAATCATTTCCAGTGCTGTGTTGAGAATAAATATATATGTGTTTAAAAAAAGTAAAGGAGAACCTATATATACCATTCATTACACGTAAAAAAAAAAAGACACCATCGAGAAAATACTGAATAATAACTACATAACCCTAAATATTTAGTCTCAAATCCATCGAAAATTGTTTTAACTTTCTATTTCTAAGAGGATTGATTGATAAATTAAAAAAAAAAAGATCAGATTTTTCCCCTTCTTTTTGTTTAAATCAATATAATATAATATTTATTGGTTTATTGTGTTCTTGTATTGTTTGCCTAATTGCAACAAAGAAAAAAAAATCGGATATTGCAATCATTTCTTACGGAGGTGCAAAAAAGTACTTGTTATGTTTCGATTATTAATGTCCGCTATCTATGTCCAAAGAGAATATAAAAAAGATAAAAATACTATTATTATTATTTTATTATTCTCAAGATCTCAGTATATATTAAATTCAATTTGAACCCATTATGATTAACAGTAACATGGATAGATATCTTCTTCTCACTACCAATTGGGTATATACTCCCCCCCTCTCTCTTCCCAAATTTAAAGGAATAGCTTCTTTCTAGTACAATATTTGTATCTACTGTTAATCTTGTTTGTTTATTTGTTTGTTTTTTCTGTTCTCAGTAGCATGGGATTTTACAAACAATCAATACAACTTTAATTATGTACTGACAATGTAATTGACGTATATTACCAATCAATATTAAACATATTATGAAATGCTCTTTCTTATATGATCCAAAAATCTATTTATATGTTATATCGTATAATAAATAACCCACAAAATGTATAGGTTATCGTGATTATAATAAAGTAGTAGAATATGTTTTCTATATTTATGTATCTAACGATATATAGGCATTTATTTGACCATTTTTCTTTTCTTTTTCTTTTTCTTTTTCTTTTCTTCCTATTTTCCCCTCTAATGTGTCCACATATAGTCTAAGAAAGATGATATAAAACCGGTTGTATATATATATCTATATATATATATTACACTATTTTCTAATAATACCTATTTTATACAATCAAACTTGTGATTTTTTGTGTGGTTGTAAAGGTATAAACGACATCATACTTGGAATGGCAGGTTTAATTATGGATGTTTCGCTGGAGCCCCCAATTGAATTTTCATCTGGTTTGTTGGTTGGTATGGGTATGCCATTGTTATTAGACATTTTTCTTTCTATATCAGACATTTCAAATTCACCAAAATCATCAACATCATCATCATCATCACTATTGCAATCTTGTAATTTTGTATCATTAATGTTGTCATTAGAATTAATAAAAATGCCTGTATCTCTTATATCTGGTTCATCACTTTGCATATTTTCAATTTTATCTGATATTAGATCTATATTATTTATAGTAAAATGATGGGTATCTTTTTTGTTTTGTGTATTAATGGCATTAAAAAAATTGGAATTTGTCTGCTTTGAAGAATTCATACTAGACAATTCATCTGATCCTGCAAAAGAATGATCATCTAAATCAAAATCAACTCCTATCTTTTGAAAGTCATATGACTCTGTCATCTTATCTTGCAAGTTACTTCTCCCGTCTTCAATACTTGGGATTGTGTGATTCATTGTATCACTGGAGTCTTCAGGCTTCCTAATATTTCCTATTATTCCATCATCTTTCACTGACTGGACCCTTTTCTCTTTATCCTTCTTCTTATTTTTCTTTTTATGTCTCTGTTTATCAGAACCACCCCATATCCATCGAAGTGACTTACTTCTAGATTTAGTCGTTTTGGAATCCTTCTCTGGATCTGAGTTCTTTTTCATTCTAGGTAACGTTGTAACAACAAATTTCTCTAATGGATCCACTTTAAAGTCTGATCTCCGTTTCTCATATTTTGGATCAATAATTTTATCCTCATTTAGGGATCCATTATCTAAATCCCGTGAATCTTTCCTTTCTTGCTCTTCAATTCCCTGTAGTATATAACTCCAACTTTTTGTATTTTTAGTAACTTCAACTAAATTATCATTCACTATTTTAAGCAACGTTTCATTTACTGATTTATGGTTTTGACAATTAGACAAGATAGACGGCAGTTGAATACAAGTCTGTACCCCATCCATTGAATTTTTCCTCTGTTGTATTTGCATGGCTTCTTTCACATGATCTTTTCCATTTTTATTACTCCAGGCAAAAGTTATAGGTGATTCTAGTCGTAAAGTCGTATTAGTTGAAGATGCAGAAAATTTATTTCTTTTCTCTTCTTGCTCCATTAGATCAGAAACAGCAAAACATTCTTGTAACAGAGACTTATTAATTCTGTGTTCACTCTTATTCACAGGTTCAATGGTCCTCTTCGAAAGATTAGACTTACGGAATAAAATGTTTAAAGTCTTCCTGCTCTCCGGGACTAGATTCAATATATCATATATTGTTCCTGTGTCTTCTTGTCTAACTTCTGGTTCTCTTATTGACCATTGCAATTCATTTGAGGATATTTCTGCATCTAGGTGAGCATTACCAAATAAGTCGGTTAAAATGGTATCAAGTTGTTTCTCCACCTCATCCATATGTGTATCCATCCTTAGCTATTCATCACATTTAACTATAAAATTAAAGGAGCGCCGACCAATTTATATACATATAAAAGGGCGCAAACACAAAAACTGAAATGTAAAGGGTACAGACTGTAACTATCAATGACTTCAACCTTCCTTTTACAAAGAGTGCTTTATTATTTATTTATTATTACTGTTTAATCTTTTTTAAAGATCAGGTTCAGCTTTAATGAAATTAAAGTTACAGTGAAAACAAAAAAAAAAACTTAAATGATTTCTTTTTAGTTAATGAAAACATTTCGAAGCATTACGACGATTACACAACATCATCGTCCCTCAACTATAAATGGGATGATTGACTACCCTGATATTAGAAAGACATACAGAATCGAAGTAAATATAACTTCAGTCTGATTAAGCCGCATTATTAAAAACGATAAGACAAAGTATTCTTTATTTCAAATAATGCTTGAGACCACCATCCCACAGTTCCAAGATTACATTATAAGGATACATCTTTTCAAAGATGTCAAGAATAGTGAAGATATACGATCCAAAATTGCTGAATATCCTTTTGCATTTATAGATGCTAAGACCATTTGTTCATTGGAACAGATATTGGCAGCCTTGTACAGAGTTTTCATTGAGAAAACCTATAACAGGATTAGAACCAAAAGTTTAACTTCAGAATGTCTGTTATGTCTCTCACCTACTTCAAATATTGGTGAAGCTTTTAGAAAATTTGGTTTGAAAGATGGTACTAGGGAAATCATTTGTGTTGAAATTGTTAACGTGGAAGATAAATCTACAGATAACGTATCTATTAATTCTATTGTAGAAGGGATTGAGATTACAGTAAGTGATGATCATTTAAAACAATTTTGTGATAAGGATTTAATAAGAGAAATTTATAAGTTTGATTCTTCCTTCCAGCCTAATTCTATGGAAGCTATAACAAGAGCAGTGGTTAATAGTATTCAACTAAGAGGCCTGTAATTTTTTTTTTAAAAAAAAAAGTAGTTCTATATATATTAAGAAACAAACATTTATATATGTGTATGTCTCAAATAAAAGCAATAACAAATTACGTATTATACATATAAAAGGATAGAAAAGTATATACATCTATTGTTAACTAATAATAATATTATGGTTGACGTTTGAATTGAGCAAAATGGTGAACCAATTCCAATTCTGTTGATAACGTGTCATATCTATAATTGATTCTAATATCTGGAACATTTGTTTTTACAACATCGTTACCTTCAACACCTTCCTTTTCATAATTCTCACCAATCCAATGTTTCTTAATCTGAGCTTCCCATCCACTCTGTAAAACAGAATTTCTAGCCAATTCGCACATATCAACATTGGACAACTTGTAGATTTGGGCAGCTACGGAATATTCTTCTATTAATGGTTCTCTAGTATAAGAGAATTGTAACGGATCATCAGTGGATAAAGAAACATTTAAACCTCTCTTGAAATATCTTGGGAATGGATTCTTATCATATGTTAAAAATAACGCATTATTCGATAATGGAGACATTGCAATACCGATTTGATCCAAGTAATATAAATATTGTACAAAGGGAACCTTTCTTAACAAAATACCATGAGATATACCTTGAGCCAATAAATATGCAGAAACTAGGTGTTCAGGATCACCAGCTTCACCACAATGTGGTCTCAACACAAAAGTGTTAAATCCTCTTTTAGCTCTCCATTGATTTAAATATGCCATACTTGAATATAGGTAATATATATAGTATGAATATGGTGGGTTTTGTGGAGAATCCCATAGAGAAGGTTTTGGGTATTTCTTATGGAAACGACGATCTACTTTAGATTCATCATCAACAGAATCAAAACCGACTACCCTTTGTAAAAATACATGTAATTTAGGATGTAATTGTGGATTTTTAGTAACTTCAAATAATGGTTGGAAAATATTCTTACAAACATCATTGAAATTTGACACTAGGTTACTTTTCTTGTAAACATCGTATAATCTTGGAATTTGTATTAACCAACGGACATTATGAGAAATAATTTTGTTATCAATGATCCAGGCAGCCAACTTATCCCATTCGTCTATAGATCTACCATAGATAGAAATTCTGTATTCACAATTTTGATATTTAGAATTTTCCAAATCATAGATTACCTGCTTAGTTATATCTGCTAAATATGAACCATTAATATAATTATTTGTTTTCAGGAAAATTTCTCTTAGACGAGATTCACCAATTGGGTTATATTTTAAATTAAACTTATCAAATCTATGGAAAGTATCCTTGTGTGCATGCATGTCTAGTGTATCAATGGATAAGTCATACCCAGTCAAGTTTAAGGAATGGAAAACCTCAGCTAAAGTCAATACCTTCCCGTCTCTAAATATGACTTTTTCATCTTTGTTATGTCTTAATTTATACTTAATAAATCTTAACAAATGTTTTTGATTCATACATGCAGAATGATGAACGTGAGTATCCACTTTTCTCACATTATAAAAATCTCTATGAGGATTTCTCTTTGAAACACTTGTTTCTTGATACTCGTTTAGTAAATAATATAAGTTCCATCTAGCTTCTAGGTACTGTAATCTTCTAAATGCAAAAGATTTTGCAGGACCATCGGATGATATTGAGACTAACTTGTCTAGATCTAAATAGTAATCACGTAATGTTGGGATATGTGCAATAACATCATCCTGTGAACCACTTTTATGAACGATAAAGGTATCATCGTTATTAACAGAGAAATCCCATTCTGTGTCTTCTCCTGGGATTTGGAAATGATTAAAATTGAACACTTCACTGTCTGGATGGTTTACTACAGAGACAACAGTCTTAGTTTCTGCATTATAAGATGGTTTTGGTGGTGGTGGGTATATTTGCCATAATTCTCTGTTTTTAGGGTTTTGACGATTGAATTGACAAGAAAGAAATTGATACTTGTATCTAAGTTGCCTACAATCTTCTACTTTTGAATACAAATCAATTAATTCCGGAGATGGATCTTCTAAAAATTTTTGTTCCCTATCATCAGCCAACATCCCCATCTTGTAACTATATTTTGAGGATGCATTATTTGAAACAGATTCATTAGATGTTGAATCATTACTGTATTTTCTAACCTCTGGAACAGTGTTTTGTGCGCCTGTTGACAATGCTCTTGATTTGGAACTTTTGTCAGGAGAAGTGGTAGAAGCATTAACATAAGGTTGTTTGAAAAGGCCATCATTAATATTTGAGGTATCATTAGCAATTTGTTTAGAATTTTGATCCATTAATTGTTGGTTTTCATAATAGGAAAAATTTGCCTTAGATGAGTCGATTGCTTCAGATGAATTAGAATTTGACTTGGCTAATTCTAATGGGGGACTAATTTTATCATCATCTTTATATGTATGTGTATTATCATTTTCGTTGATTAAAACCATTTTAGCAGAATCTCTATTGTGTTGATAATCATCATGTGATGGAGCAGGTTCCAACGCCAAATCAGATAAGCTTTGATCAATATTATCAATATCCATTATTTTTTTCTTTCTCAATAATATATATATATAGATAGATAGATAAAAATATTTTATTGTGTCCTTAAGTATTTTTTTATTCCTTAAATATTTGTAATAAAATATACACTGAAACAAATAAAATACAATAAAATAAAATATCTTTTTACCTAGAATGACAAAACTTGACAAATAAACACTCTCTCTAAAAATCAACAGTCTTTCTGGCTATCCGTTACGTATATGAATATTATTCCAATTTCTTGAAAGAGAAAACTAAAAGTTCTTGACAAATACACGATACAATTTATTTGATAAGGACACTTGTATCTTTCTTTATCCTTCTCTTTTTTTCTCTTCCTTAACGTTTTAGCTTGAATAGTGTGATAAGAAAAAAAAGAATACGAGAAAACTGCAAAACGTTAGGGTTGTAGAAAGCTCTCCTTTAGGGTTTGCAATTCTAAATTTTGTCTCTCTTTTTTTTGTTTTTGGACGCTTTTTCTTACTTTATTTACACTCCTACCACAATAGGAAATTTTCAATTTTTCTCTTTGTTGAATTAAAAAATCTTGAAATAATAACTTATAAAGGGTTAAGATGACGATGAGAGTAAAGATAGAAACATAGAAACCCACAAAAAACCACGAGGAGTTGATACAACCTAATTTTTATTTATTATAAAGACTTATATTCTGTAACAAGGTTATTCTGTTTCGAAAAGTGCAGTATTGTTGTTCTTGTGAAAATTCGATTTTATTCCTAAATAGTACAAAAGGGAGCCAAAATATTTTTTTTAGGTAAGTGTGCAGATCATATCGCAAAATGTCTGCATATGATTATTTACAAGAAGGCTTTGATCCACATTCATTGAAAATTTCAGAATTGAGAAGAATATTGACAGAAAATACCATTGCTTATCCATCATCGTCCAAGAAGAAAGAGTTAATAAAGTTATATTATGAGTTTGTCGTGCCTATGATACCTGAGTTACGTGAAAAACATGAAATCTCAAAATCCGATAATAATAATAATAATGAAAGCGATATTGAGGTGATTGAATCGAAGACAGATATTGGAAGGAAGAGGAAATTGGAAGATAATTTTCAAAGATCATTTCATTCTAGAAATTCCTCTATATCGTCGGTGTCGTCTATTGAAGAACAAATTATTAAGGAATTAAGAGAACATGCTAATTCATCTAACACACCAAAGAGAAAGAAAACAAAGTATAATGGTGAAGATGATAAAACAACACAGATATTACAAAAAACGGCAACCAGAAATATAGCAGAATCCTTGAATAAGGATATGGTATCAAGTTCAGAGTTTGAAATAACTAATTCATCCATATCAGAAGAAGAAATAAATCAAGAACAAGATATCTCAGAAGAATTGAAAAAAGAAAATGTAGATAAAGAACATTCAATCCAAAAGTTGAAAAAGAAGAAAACAAGCCTTGTTTTTTCATATAAAAAAAAGAATTTATCACAAAATTTGAACAATTTGAAGGTGTCTTCTGGATTCGCTGAACAAATACAAAAGGCTGTTATTGAAAAAGAAAGGGAAAAAACAAAAGTATCTAATGTTACGAAATCAGAATCCCCAGATTATGTGTATCAAAGTGAAGTACCTTCAGAGTTTGACAATAACCAATCCCAAAAATCAATTCTAATTGAAGATATCAATGAAAAGAGACAATTCTTAAATGATTCTATTACTAAAAAAACCAAAGATTATTACCTTACAGAAGAAAGAAATGATGTAGATATAGTTAAGGAAACTATTATTTCAAGAAATGGAACTCCAGTGAGCTCAAATGATTTAATAACAACACCGAATCTTCTAGAATCACCGGATGTTATTGTATCTGAATCTTCAATAGAACAGACTCAAGGAGGGATGAGTGATATGAATAAAGATTTTTCACAACCAGAAGACGTCAGTTGGTTGACAAATCCTACAAAACAGTTTGATACAGCCGATGTTATAGATCTTGAAGAAAGTGAGAAGGAAAATAAAACTGTTGTTATAGATCTTGAAGAGGTTGAAGTTGAAAAAGATAATGATGAGCACGTTGATAATGATTTTAATGAAGATACTGCCAAGCATCGTACGGACTCATTTCTTGACAATTCTAGTATTTTAGCTGGTACGAAGAAATCATCACTTATTAAAAAAGTTTTGAAGTTTATGGTTAAGATTGCTCTATGGACGATATTTGGGGTATTGTTATTATTTATCGTTTGGTTTTATCAAAACGCGATACATACAGGATATTGTGGCCAACAACAGCATTTTCCGACTTTTAAAGAAAGATATCCCGATTTTGAATATTCTGAAAAAATCGATTCAATATTAAGAGACTATAAGTCAAATTGTATACCTTGTCCTGATAGTGGTATTTGCTTCCCATATATGAAATTGAAATGCAAACCTGGATATAGAGTAGAAAGATCTCCTATAGATATATTTGGTTTATTCCCATTCAAAAACAAATGTGTTAAGGATAATAGGAAAAAGGAATTGATTAATCAGGTAGTATCTAAATCACTAGAATTTTTAAGATTGAGAAATGCACAACTGGCCCGTGGCGAATCTAGGGATAATATAGGCGATGGAATAGATGAAGATGATTTATTTAACATTTCACCAGAAGCAAAATCTTCCTCCGTTGATGATGAAGAATTTCAACATATTTGGAGACAAGTGGTTGAATTACTGAAAAACAAACCCGATATTATATACAGGTATGTGAGTATTATTGAATTTTTTGAGGATGATAATAATAATAATAAAAGTACAACACATTTTACTAACAAACTTTTGTAGATATCAACCGATAAGTATAGACCTTTCTCCAACGCCATCGACTAAGTACAATGAAATGATGTTCAAGGGCAAAAGGGATATCTTCCACAAAAGAACTGATCTTCACAGATCAGATATTTTTGCCCAACATCCTAGAAGTTCAAATTTTTGAGATGTCGTTCTGACTTGGAAATTAGTAGAGTATTTAAAAGATTTAAGTATTTTATACGAATTTGTCTACTTTTCATAATGTTGTTGAAAGTTATCCAGAATAAGGTACAAGATTATTATTTGTGGAGATTGAATAATTAAGATTTGACACAGGAAATCATTAATAATATGAAAAAGAACAGAATAGAGGCCTTAGGTTTTCCAAGTTCTTTTCAAATAACAGATGTATTAATAAATAAAGGGACCAGTTTGGGATTTATTATACTCTTTGAACCGAAGTTAAAAAAATATATATAGCAATAATATAATTGTTAAAGCAATCCTGTTAGAAATTCATGGTCATATAATATATTGTTGGGAATAGATTAAACCCTATACACAACTAGAAAAATGAGACAATTTAAAAAGATGCAATAAAATAATTAAACATCTTATATATAAACTACAATTAAAATACATACTTAATTGTTTATATATAAATATTATATAACAAACGGACATTTGATTAATTAAAACGTGTATTTTTATTTTCATTTTTAGTGGAGAAGTAAATGGAGTTTGTTTTTAAAGATATGCTACTCTTTTAAGATTAATACTCATAAAAACACAATGAGTTTATTAAAATATTAGTATGATATCAATTTTGTGGTTCCAATACTAGCAAATTATTACAAGATGCTTTTAGGATATAATATAGCATTATATGAAAATGTTGTTTTTATTAACAAATACTACAATCAACCCTTAGCGAATAGAAAATGAATACCATGAGTTCACGGCTATTTAGAACTCGTTGAAAATAAAAAGAAAAAGCAAAAGGTAAAATTAAAAAATAATATTTGGAATATTCATATAACTTTCTATAACTTAAACTGTCCATTATAATAATTTTTCTCTCACATGACTTTTATAGCAACTCTGTATATACTATGGATTCCTTTGTTTACGCAATTATAGTGGGTTGACTTTAGGTCGGACAACTTCTCTTCGCCCAGTAATTATTTGTTGATTACTCTGAACAGCTACATATGAATTTGGATGAAATACACAGGATGCTAGCACAAATCTCTTATCAGCCGTTTTGTGCTACTTTTTTGAGGTATTTTGTTTATGATCTTTATAAAAATTTGTTATAGTTGGATTATTACTTATATCCTTATCTGTTAGAGAAGTTGATATTTTATAAGTTGATTCCTCTTTATTACGGAGAAATGGATTATCTTCAAGTGGTCCAATATCTTTCCCATTAGGGACATATGACTATATATATTTTTCTTTTTCTTTGGAGGTTGGTTTCTCCTCTAAGATGTTCACAGGAACATGCTTAGATGTGGATTGATCTAAAGTAAATTTAACTGATTGTGTTCGATATTTTGGATCAAAAACTATTGAATTTGATATTTATTTACTTTTAAAGATGTAGTTGCTTTATGTTTCAAAGACGTTATCGGATAATTATTATCTGTAGTTAATTCTTTAGCACTTTCCTTAATATTGTTATTATTAGTGGTAGTAGTAGTAGTATTCAATGTTTGCTCGTCTTGACTAATTACAGTAATAACATCTTAATCTTGAAAGTCATCACTGAACCATTAATAAATTATCTGGAAGAGCTTCTTGTTCTTGTTTACTAACTACATCTTTTGTTTTTGAATTATTTCTATTTTGAAGTATTTCATCAGAAATGTTTAATATTAAATTAGTGGCATCAGATAAGAATTCTGATTTATCTTTTTTAACCAAAGTTGTTGAAGATTGGTTTCCCACTTTTGAAAAGTGTTGATGTTTAACAGGAGTATATTGATTGCTAGGAACAGTATTATTTGTGGTAGTATTTGCATTATCTATATCCACTACAACAGCTCTAGATACTTCACTAATTTCATCAGAAGGTCGAAATAAATTGTTTTCATCAAAAACTGGAGGATCGGATTTAGCTTTATTGATCTTTGTTAAAAAAGTTTTTACCATACAAACAATTCTCTGAAGCATTGCCAAAAAAGAGTGATGATCTTTTCAAAGCGTCAGTTACAGCAGAACTTTTTAGCTCTTTCAAAAGCAGCTCCTTTACAACGTTCATTTTTGATAGCACCATAACCAATATCTTCTCTAAAAATACCATCTGACAAAGTTACCCTAACAGTAGCAGTACAACCGATACAAAATCTCCCTTATCTTTCTTTCATCTAAGAAATCTATAATAATATGTTTAACTTCTATTGACCAACTATTATAGCCAAATATTTGATTAGTTAAAATTAATTACTCTCCAACCTTGAATATAAGCTATTCTATTAGAACTGAACCCAGTTGTTTTAGATATGTATTCAAGACCCATATTTTTATCTAATATTTTCTAAACGTCATTGAACGATGAAGTGATGAAACCATTCTTTTTTAATATTCATTAATAATATAATTTTTGTTGTCGTTAATTTGTTTGATGGAAAAATTTTCACCTAGAAAATAGAATGTTTGGTTATTTACCGAATAGTAGTTTTATTCAATTGATATAAGCTCTTTGTAAGAAAGCAAGTGTATTCAAGTAGATAGGGAATACTGTAGGACAACCATTTCTCAATTGGAAAGGGTATAAACACATTCTTCATCATCCACCACTCCAATTTAGCAGATCAATAATTTTTATCTAAAGAGGAAATATTGAACTTATTGTTTTTCAAGCAAAAGATCTTCATTCCTATTAGGGTTTGTTATTTAAAAAAAAAACACAGAGAACTAAAAAAGGGAAATAACTATATAAGTTAGGGTTTGAAAGGAAATTCTTCATGTTTTTTTTATTGAAGTGTCTTGAAGATCCAGATGCCTGATGTTGTTTTCCTCATCTCTCTTATGATTTTTCTTTGCAACAAAATACAATAAACACTTTGGCAGATCTTCTACAATATAATACAGAGTAAAACTATTTATTTAAATAAAAGTAAAAGGGAGGGTGATAGAATACAGAAGCATGAGATAAACAGAGAAGAGTAAGAAAAGAAAAGAAAAAAATAAAAAAAAAATCGGTACAAGTGACTAAATAAACCTTTTAAGGTATTCTGTTTTATTTTCTTTTAGATCTGCCTAGCTATTACTTCGATTTTGGATATTTTATATTAGACAAATATTGGTTATCTGTTTAAATATAAGGTATTGGATTATATTTACACGCACCTATATTTTTGGTTGTTTTTTTTTTAATCTAATTGTTTAAGATGGGAGTACATAAATTTCGATATAGTTATAATATGATCTTTAGTGATGTCTGTAAAACTAGATTCAATCATTTGGTGACAAGATTATTATTTATTATATCTTTATTTGAAGGTATATTGATATCTATTATATCTAAGAAGAAAAAAAATCAGCCATATGCCTTTTCAATAATTGAAAATATTTTGATTTTTACAGTAAAATCTATTGCATTATATTTTATTTCCATATTTATTGTTATTACTAGAAAGAATTATTTGCATGTTGATTCTTTAGGTTATTCAAGCTTTGGAACACAATTTCTAGGTCAAATATTTAAATTCAAATTCGTTTTATATCAAATTTTATTTACTTTAGGGACATTTATCTTAGCTCTAGTAATGAATGATTTACGTTTTATTGGTTCAAATAATTTTACTAAATTGGAGTTAATTCCTTTTAAACAACTCATTTGGTTGATTATTCCATTAATTTATAATTTACAACATAACATTTTTGATATGGATAAATTAATATTTATATTTGATAGACAATTTCAACTACCACAATTAATCATCTCAAACAATTTATCTTTTATATTCTCAAGGACTTTCGTAATGAGTGTTATTGTTATGTTAATATCTCATTTATTTTCATTTATTACTTTAGGGAATTGGTTAATTGGATTCAAATTGTCTATTAAATTATTTATTTTAACATTTATCATATTATACCATTTTGAATTAGTCAATTTATCATTTAATGCACATATGACAATGGGTTGTTTACATAAAGGTAAACCAATATCTTCCTTATCTTCTACTCCAATGGAAACCTTAATCACTGGGTTACAATCTAAAAAACCATTTACTAAATTAACAGCATTCCAAGAATTGGCATACAGAGCAACCTCAAGTGATATCAATTTAAGACTACCAATATATAATAATATTAATATTAGTAACAATAATCATATTAAAAGTGCTAATCATTACAATAGAGTTGCAACTGGATTAAATGATGGTGCTAAGTGTAATGTTTGGTCAATAATTTTAAATGAATGTTTTAAAGTGATCAATGATTCCAATACAAAAGTTGCCAATTTCTTACTTGCTCTAGAACAAATTAATTCGTATAATAGAAAATCATTGTTGAATCATGGGAATTATAAGTTGTATAAGATTGGAAACAATCGTGGTAATACTGATAAATCTCGTTTAGAACGTATTCAAGAGGATACTGAGATACTATTTGGTAATAATCCAATCAATAAATTCAGTAAAATGAACAATAATGATCAGGACTTTGATATAAATTATAGATATGGAGATCTAGATAGTAAGAGATTTCATTATAAGAACTTCAATTTTTCCGGTTCATATGATAAATATAATGAATCTATATTAACACATGATACAAAATTGACTAGAATGATTAAATTATTTTGGATTAAATTTACCAATTATTTTATCACATTTTTCTTCCCTATAACTAAAAATAATGTTAATGGGAAAAATTCACCTGTATCATTATCATTATTTGAAGTCTGGTATCTATCGAAGGAAAGGCGTGCAGACAAGTTGATACCTATTCCAATATATCATGCTGAAAGTATTATATCTATTATGGGATTTTTAATAAATGGCATTGATGAATCACCAAGGGGTAATGTTGTTGCATCGGTTGGAGAAGTATTAAAGACTTTAGAGAGATCTGTTGGTATCTTAGGTAAATGCACAGATTGGAAACCAGATGGGTTGTCTACCATTACTACTTGCACGAAACAAAAGAATACAGATGATTTCATAGAAGATACAGGTAATACTTTAGATGAACAAAATATCAATGTTATTACTATATTATATGAATTTTCGATCAGTGCATTCTTAGAAATAGTACTGAAATATAATGTATTATTAAATGATGTTGAATTAGATGAAGATGTTGTTAAGTTAAGTAAATGGGTATTGAATATGTATGAAACAAACCCATAGAGCAAAAAAAGAAATTGTGCCAAATTTAATATATAAAAATATATATATATGTAAAAATAAGAAACCAGCTTATAGTAGTAGTATTATTATTATTATATTTTGTATAAAGATACTACTATTTTAATAGATGATAAAATTATTTTGGTTTTGTATATATCAGCCAATTATCAATGACCAATAGTTGATGGCTGCGAAAAAGAAACATTTCCGAAGACGGAAATTCTGCACGTATTTTTAATCATCGCTATCATTAAGAGTTTATTCCATGTTGATTTTTCTCTTAACTCATGTCTTAGCAAGAGAATATGATAAAGGAGAAAGGGGAAAGGAAGAAGAAGGAAGGTTTAACCATCAATGTTTAGTCAACAATATGGGGTGGTTGGAAAGGAGAAGAAAGAAAAAGTCATTGTTTTCTTAAAATAGAATATTAACACTTTTAAAGTATAAACACCAAACCAAAGATCCCAAATAATAAATAAAGATGTCGCAAATTCCATCTAGTTTTGATTTAACTAAAAAAGAATTGGAAGAGAAAACTTTCTGGGAAAGAATTAAATTGCATTGTTCAGAACAACCATTAGTTCCAATCGGTGCTATATTGACAAGTGCTGCGGTTGTCTTAGCTGCTCAAAATATCAGAATAGGGAATCAAAGGAGGGCACAATATTATTTCCGTTGGCGTGTTGGTTTACAAGGTGCTACATTGATTGCGCTTGTTGCTGGGTCTTTTATCTATGGTAGTGCAACAGTTAGTGAAAAGACTAAACAAGAACAATTAAGGGAAAAGGCAAAATTGAGAGAAGAGCTTTGGATTAAAGAATTAGAGAGAAGAGATGAAGCAATTAAAGAAAGAAAGAAAAGAGCTGAAGAATCTAAGAAGAAAGCTTTGGAGAATGAAGAATCGGCAAGATTGTTGGAGAAAGAATTAAAAGACTTACAAAATAAAATTAAAACTAATGATGAATGAACTGAACAGGGAAAGGTAGATAATAAGATAAGAAAATATCTAATATTCTATATTTATTTAAACATGTGAATGCTTCTTTCTTTTTTGCTTTAGTTTTAGCTCTACTTACTTGATTTATATTCATAATTATACTTTTGTCTAGTGATATCTCCAATATGTTTTAACTGTAAATAACTTTTCTAATGTTAATTATTTTATTCTCTGTTATTTTATTTTTTTTCTTTTTGTTTGAATTATAATTAATTTAACTGAATTATTCTTTTCTTTAGTCTTTGCTATTTTGTGTCCTCTCCAAAATTACAAGTGAAGGTAAACTGTAATAAAGACGGAGAACACTGCCGATAACAAAAAATCAAAGTTTACACCTAGACATTGGAAACTGATCACAATATATATATATAAATAGGAACAGAGAGAGAAAAAGTACAAAAAAGGTAGTATAACACTTTCTTTCTGATATATAGTTGTACATCAGTAACATTTACATATGGTATACAAAAATAATCAGTACAAAACTTAATTAGAAAAAGGGTATTTACTTAAAGATGGATTATTCAAGTACAGAGGAGACAGATATTACTTTGATGAAACCTATTTTAAAATGTTTGATAGTCTCAGATAATAAACAACTATTGAATTCAAATATTACATTGAAATTACATCCAGATACAAAATTATTCAGGATATTACAATATATGTTTGAAAAGTACTTATCCCAAAATATTATTTCTTCAAACTTAAATGGTTTGACAATAGATCAGCTGTGTTTTAAAATTTTTCATTCTTCAAATGTTTTACCTTTGGATATATCATTAGATAATATTGTCAATGATTATTATCACACTAATAATCTTAAGAATGGGGAAATTATGTTATGTTTGGAAATAAAAACAGATTTGGATAACTATAATTTTAGTGATAACCCTTCTATGATTGACTTGGACTATAATTTTGCTACTGATTTCAATTATATTGATTTAGATATTCAATTTAATCTATTATCTACAAGCAATGATTATTGTACGGATCCAATTGTAGAATTCAATAAACCTAAAATGCCTTTGGATATAAAGGGTGAAAATTTAAGAAAGATAGTTTTAAATGATTTAATAGAAGTAGAGAATATGAAGAATACATTATGTTCTTTAAATAATAGACACACTTTCAATAATATAAAAAAATTTAAGGTTAAGAATTTGAATTTATCAGCTGTCGATGATAATGAGGTTAACAATGATAAGTTTTTAAATTCCACTTTATTGGAAATTTTAGGTATTGATTTCATACCAGATAAAACCTCTAAATTCACATTAATGTTTTATATTCAACATAAATATAATGTTTCATCAAAAGAAAAATTAATTAATTTTGTCTCAGGTATTCCATTTCTATGTCATAATAAAATGATAATTAATGATGATACAAGTATTATTGCAATTAAAAGCTATATTATTCAAACATTTTTGTTTCGTTTCAATATTGATATTCCTATTAGTGATATTATATTATATTTCCAAAACAAAAGACTTGTTGACATTGATTTAGATGGTGATGAAGCGACCATTAAACAATACATAGGTACAGTGGGAAATCCGTCTATTCTTATACAGATACCATCTATCGATTCAAAACAACTCTGTGATAAAATTGACTCATTTTGGTATCAAAATCCTGACGATCCATCATCAGATTGTGATTGTGATTCTAAGTCAAATAAAGCAAATGAAAATGGATATAATATAAATAATATTGTTAATGAAGATATTTCATCATCACAATATGAGGGTGGTGAAGTAAATTATGTTTCCCCAGAGTCTAAGTTAATTTCTGACGATGAGGGAGAGGTTGTTGACACCCAAGAATCCTCTAATAATAATTTGAGTATTGAACGTTTACAGTATAAAACTGAGTCAGGTCACGAAATTAAAATATTAAATGGATTATATAGGAAATGTATTATTAATGGTACAGAAGAAGCTTTTATTGAGACAAAGCACTTTGATAAATTTCAAGCAAAATTAATTTTTTCTAGTGACGATAGTGTTAATAAATCTAAAATGGATGAAATTCATTTATCTTCCATGAATCAATATAAATTATATTCTTCGATAAATAGAATTGAATTGGATGATTATATCATAAATGAATTGGAGTCGAAGTTGAACATGTGTATTGTTCCAGAAGAATCAATTAATTTCACCATAAATACTTCAAATAGTATACCATCATTATTATCATCCGATATTTCGAATGAGAATAAAATAATTAGATGGTTGAAAATTGTATTGTTATTTATGGTTTTAATTTGTAAGACATTATACTATGTGATAGTAACAAATCTTATGATATTTATATTATTGTTTGAACTGATATTTTTCATTTCAAGGAAATGGATTATTTCGATTGTTAGCATGATTGTTTTAAAGACTATATTCTTCAACGAAATTGTTAGAGATTCATGGATTGAATATTTCAGGCTTGATAGATACGATGAGAATACTTTAAACAAATTCCGGCAATTTATTGGATCTAATCAATTAAGTGATGAATTTTGTTTGAAATTATTGTCTTATAACCAAAATAATGAAACTAGTAATGATTCAACATCAGTATTCCAAAAATTGGTTGGTTACAAAGAATTTAATTCATTAGTAGATGAAATTTGGACTAAATATAATATTATTAGAACTGGTGAAAATTTCTCATTAGAATTACTCAGAGGTTGCAAAAATAAGGGTAATTTAAGGAATTGTATAAGAGATTTTATTTTATTGTACATTAAAGAATTGATTCAAATTGATAAAGATAACAGTATTGTCAAAAATAAAAGACAATTTATTAAAGATATGAATGAATTGTTATATTTAGTTGAGGAAGAGGTAAATATTAAAGAGGAAGAAAATGAAGATCATATAGGAGGGAGGAGAAGAAGATTGGGAGCATTAATGGATGGTTCAATTCAAAGGTTAAGACATGCTAATTTGGGGAGACAAATTTTAGAGTATATTGTACCAAATCCATTACGAGACAGTGTATTCATGTGTATTTGCAAAAATATTGTCTTATTTGTAATTTTGTTAATACCTCTGGTTAATATTATAGTTGATGACGTTATTAGTGAAAGAAGACGTTTAATGGAAAGAGAGGAAGAACAGAGGAGATTAAGACAAGAACAAGAACATGTTGAACAGGAGAACGAGGATAATGCTATATCTACTGGGATGGAGATTCATCATATTGAAGAAGATTAGATATTAAATTAAATATTTCAACCATATTATTATTGTACACTATGATTTATTATAATATATATACTTTGTAGATATTTTTATTTAATATGAGCTAGCTATATTGATTTTCTCATATGATTGTGCCGTAACGTTTGTATGTTGTTATTTGAAGTTAATTGTGTTAAGAAGTTCCATTTATTTTGTGTGTGCTTTTTTGTGGGATGGGATTGTTAACGTCAAAAATATCCAAGAAAACCCGTCTTTCTTCTTTTTTCTTTCCGTTTCCCTTTTTTTTCATTTTTTTTTATTAATTTACTTTAAAAAATGACATTCCCCCTTTTAGAGGATTATCGATGTCTCGGTTTTTGTTCAGTTTTGCTTGGCTAAGTTTCATATATGATTTAAAGATATATATCTTTATATATATTGGAATCCCCCAAATTGTTTAGAATATTTGAATATAGAGGTAATGTCTATTTATTTTGTTTATATACTAAAAGGCCATAATGTATGGGGACAGTGAGAAAAACTTATTAGATATTTCGATAAGTAACTATTTAAAGAAACTTCATTAAATATTTTTCTTTATTAATAAAAATATTAAAGTATATGTATTATTTAAATTATTGGATATAGATATAAGTATTAGATCTATTTAGACGCTGTTATTTAATTAATTGGTATTAATTGATTTTTGAAGATGGTTGAACATGTTAGAGCTAAAGCTCTAGATTTTAGAAAGATTGCTGTTGTTGATGGTATGTACTGGAAGAAATTACATTATCACAATTTTTAGGTCAGTATGTTGTACTCGTATTTGTACTTTTTCTTTCTCGAATATGTTTGTCCAACAGAGATTATTACGTATTCTGAATCAATAAACCTATTTAGAGAATTGAGTTGTCAAGTTTTTTGAATGTACCGATTCACATTCTTGTTTATATACATGGACTGAATTACCTAGAGAAGGAGGATGGTTAGGAAATATTAATGTTCCATTGATTTCAGATAGTAATCAATAGAATATTACTTACATGTGGTGTATTATATAAAGAGGAAAGTACTGCACTACATACACTGATTATTAAGGAACCAAAGGGAATTATTAAACATATTACAATAAACGATACCCCTGAAGGGAGAAATGTAGAAGAAACATTGCGTATTATTCAAGCATTTCCAATAAAATTAAATAGATGGTATATTATTACATTGTAACTGGTATTCTGTTGATGAGTATACCATACTTTATTCCGATCAATTCAAGAAATCAGTTGAATCGTTGAAACTTGAAGTTGAAAAAAAGAAACACGAATGGACGTGGAATTAGGATATAAAGATGATAGCAAACCATAAAATCCATGCAAACGATTTATTTTGGATTTTTATTAAATGATGTAAACACTGGTTTATTCTATATTGAAATATATATATATGATGACTAATGATAGTAATCTTATTGTTTCTGTTTTTTTCTTAGACTAATACTTTCTCAATAAAAGGAAATTAAATATATCGTTATTTGTTTAACAGAATGAATTTTGCTATAAACACAAAGTCTCGTTAGCAAAAATATTTATTCTCTTTTATTATATATATGTATATATTCCTATCGGTTTTCTGTTTTTGTCACTTATTTTAAACTGTTTATATATTTTAAAAAATTTTCTACGAGAAACAAAAAACTCCTTTTAATGATAACTTATGTTTTCTCCTAAATTATTATTGACACAGACAAAAAGCATAAATACTTAGGAACTTGGATCCTTTTAATTGAATTAAGTTCAATGTTTTTAACATTATTTATTCGTTTAGAGGAAAAATTAAGACAAGTTAAAAAGCTTCTACGGAATCAGTGATAGATGGAAGATATATATTTATTTTGATAGTTATATAAATAAATAGAATAGTAATGGGTTCCAATATAAGAGCCAGATAGAAAATTTGAATTTATTATAAGAATATGATAATCTTGAAGCTCAAATTTTGACGATGTTAATCACAACATGTGTAGAAATTACAAAATGTTAATATTACAAGGTTTCTTGTATGAACAACATCATATATTACAATTCTTAATTTACTAAAAAGGAAAACGTTCATTTCTCTAAATATTTTGTGGAGATTAAACTGGCGTCACGTTTAAAAGCTATTCTTACAATTGGCATTCTACATATCTTCCGTAAAACAACTTATTATGCCGCCATTGAGAATAAATACTGAAGTACAAGAAACCTGGTTCTTGTTTTATTTTTAATGTCTAACAAGGATTGTCAAGAAATTTTCACCTGCATCCGATGATTTGGTTTTATGGTTTTGTCTAAAAAATAAAAGGTCTTAAAGTTGAAACTCCTCTTTTGAAAATCAGAAATTGGAAAAAAAGAAAAAAAAAAAAAAAAAAAAAAAAAAATAACGATTTCCCCTTATCCACAACGTTGAAACTATTCATATGTTAAATCTTTTGCGAGTGAGAGAATATTCATACATGTGTCTATGATCTTATATGTTAGATTATAGACTAACATGTTCTAACATTACTAGTTACTCGTTTTGTCTTCTATTTAAAAAAAAAAAATTATTGATAATAAGAACAATAATATGTCTACGATTAAACTATCTTCGTCCATTAAAGTAACTGGAAATGATAATGAATCTTCGAATATATTTGCTGTAGATATTACATTGGACTCCAATGCCTCAACGTCAAGCGTACTGATAGAGAAAGAGACTTCGTCTGAATGTATGTCCGTTATTGAAAGGTCGAATAGACCGTCCCCTGCGAATTTAACAAATGAAAATGTACCTAAAATGGCTTCAACACCTCCCATTGACTCATCTGCTAGAAGAAAAAGCACCAACGCTTCTATTATTTCAAGTAAAAGAAATGAAATGCATTTTTTTGATATGAATTTCTATAAGGAGTTATATGTGAAAAATGGGGTTTCCATCTTTGAGATATTTCCATCAACAAAAAACTATAAACCTAACAGTTATTTAAATGCATTTGCTTGTCTACCAAATAATCAATCATATTATTATTGTCAAATTGTAGAGGATGGAGGAAGATGTTGTGCTTATAAATATAAAAGCACTGAATTTAAAAGACCTTTTAGAAAGAGGAACGATGCACTTAATAAACATTTTGCAAGGCATCACTTAAAAGACGCGAAGGATAAGACTTTATATACTAATTTAAATGAATATCAGGCCTCGAAGTTATTAGAAAAGAGTAAGATATTGCAGAGTTTCCTACTGTCAAAAGAAAATCTAAGGAATAATAAATAAATTACAAATATAGCAAAAAAATTGCAAAAAAAAAAAAAAGGAAAAAAGAAAAATAGTACTAAATGAATAAATGAACAAAAAAGAAAAATGGGATTAACCTCTATTTCTTTCTTTGTCATTTATTGAAGTGTATAATGGAATGATTTGGGATGATGTAAAATTTTCTTCACCTCTTTACATTTTATGGAAAAAAAAATGCATACGTGTTAGGTACCTATTTTATTTCAGGACATGCATAAAGATAGATCTATTGCCATGGTTATCAGGTTATATTATTAGAGCTATTGAAATAGTTTCTTAAGTATACGTGTATCTTGTGTGTATTTTCCAGAACTGCCACTTCTTCGACTGGGGAGAGTCTTTATATAATTCTAGCTAACGTTTTTTTTTAGAGAAAAGCAACTCCTGAATTAAGGAATTATACAAGGAGTAATAGATAAAGAGTTATCTTTTTTTAAGTATTTGATGTGGTAGTAGAATTGGTGATTCCAATTAATATTATTTTTTTTGTTAAACTTTGGTAAAAACAACAACGTAAAATTAAGAGAAAGGATTACGTCATGCAGGATTGTAATTTAATAATTTTATCGATTTTCGATTTTATTAGTATTGGATTGTTGAGATTTTTTTTTCCCACCCCCTATCTTTGCTTTGTTATGTATTTTTTTGTTTGCGGATCTAGGCTTGAGCCCTTTGGAAACAAGGGCTGACTAAGAATTAACAATTACGTGATCAAAATATGTTCAAATCTGGCCAACCTCAAGCAAAATTATTCTTCGATATTTTTCTAAAAACCGGTGTCCAGAAATTTGGAAAAAAAAAAAATATTACTGTTATTTTTTAAGAATTTCTGTTCAAGTTTTAAACATCTAACTATTTTAAATAGGGTTAGTGAATATTGAAGCTCAATTTTTCCATCCAACCCTAGATTTTATTTATTATCAGTTGGGTAAATGGTGTGCAGTCTAGGCACCACGGTCCGTTAAGAAGGTTCATCTATTTCTTTTTGAATATAGATAAAATTTTGCAAGACCTGTGTGTCGAAAATAAAACACAAATAACCCAGAGACCATACAAAGATAATAACAAATGAATCATAATTTATTTTTTTTTCTGTTTTGTTTTTTTGTTACCTCCATATAATAAAATACTAAAATAAGAGAAATAAATGAACAGATAGATAAATAAATAAATAAACCCTATTCTCTCACTTTTGATGAGATGTTCACAATTTTTCCAAAATTCTATTTCTCCTAAAATAGGAAAATATTCCTCGCTCCCTTTTTTTTTTTGTTCTTTATTTTTGGTAATAGGGAAAAAAAATATCCCAAAACCGACAAAAATCTTTTCGAATAGTTTCTATAGCGACAAATTAAGGGGGGGGGGCAGATTATTCTCGTAATTTTTTTTTGTTTGTTTTATTTTCATTTCTTCTTTAAGATATCGGGTTTAACTTAAGGGTGAAATTACCATTAACTCTGTGGATCTCCCTGTCCCGTTCCAATTTCCATCCAATTCTGTTTGAAGAAATATTTAATATAAAAAGGAAGGAAGTAATCTTTTGAAGATTTCCTTTGAATTATACAGATGTGGATTGATCTATCTCGTTTCTTTGCATAAGTTGTTTGTTTTATATTTTCCTTCGTTAAAAAGATAAATACCAACAGTAATATAGTAATCTATATTCCTTCAAGAAATCCAGTAACACTTATTTATATACTTATTTGCATTAAAAAAAAATAAAATAAAGAAATAATGGTCGCTCAAGTTCAAAAACCAGCTCCAACCTTTAAGAAAACTGCTGTCGTTGACGGTGTCTTCGAAGAAGTCTCCTTAGAACAATACAGGGGTAAATATGTCGTTTTAGCTTTCGTTCCAATGGCTTTCACATTCGTTTGCCCAACTGAAATCATTGCATTCTCAAAAGCTGCCAAAAGGTTCAGAGACATCGGTGCAGAAGTCTTATTTGCCTCCACTGATTCTGAATACACTTTATTGGCATGGACTAATCTGGCTCGTTCTGAAGGTGGTTTGGGTGAAGTTAACATTCCATTAATTGCTGATACCAACCATTCCTTATCTAGAGACTACGGTGTTTTAATTGAAGAGCAAGGTGTTGCTTTAAGAGGTCTTTTCGTTATTGACGGTAACGGTATTGTCAGACACATTACTATCAATGATTTGCCAGTCGGTAGAAACGTTGAAGAGGCTCTAAGAATTGTTGAAGGTTTCCAATGGGTCGACAAGAATGGTACTGTTTTACCATGTAACTGGACTCCAGGTTCCGCTACTATCAAGCCAACTGTTGACGAATCTAAGGAATACTTCAGGGAAGCTGCTAAGAAGGAATAGATTAGTTGACTGATGTTGTTTTTTTTTTTTCTCTCCCCTCCTTCCTCGCTCTTTTCTGCTTATTTTTATTTCATGAGCTGTATATGAATGTGATGTAGATAGTTTTTTTTTTATTTTATTTTATTTTACTTTAATAATATTAGTTATGAATACACGTATTAATATATAAATTGCATCTTTATTTGATTATTTTATTTTTATTTATTATTTTTTTTTTTTCTTTTTTGGTCTTCTGAGTTTATTTTCTCCTCCATTTCAGGTAATTCGATCATTTTCTTCGCCAAAGAGTGATTTTAAGAATTGAATTGTTAGAAGAAAAAAACTAATAATAATAATAACCCTGTTGTAGAACCTTGTTTTCTATATTAAGATCCTTCCATGATAAATTCGCTAATATCTGCGAATTTAAAGAGATTCTTGTCTGAATTTGTTGGCATCAATAATATAGCTTTGTAAAACCAATGACGGAATCCAAAATTTAATTTCTTTTCTGTTTTGGGTGTGGGAGGCACGTAATAATTAATAAAAAGACGCAATGGCGGGAAATATATTCTCAATTAGTGATATATTTATCAAAGTTTTCTTTATTTTTTTTTTTTCTTTTTGGTCTTTCAAAGGACACGAAATTCCAAAAATCGGCAAAAAAAAAAAATAACAACGAAAAACGAAACGAAATTAAGAATAAACACATTTGTTTTTTTTTTCGTGTATTTTTTGTTTACATTTGTATTCGTGTCCGAGATTTATGACCTCTACAAACAGAAAATGTAAACATTCCAAATTCAAAAGACCTTGATTTCGTGTCATTTGAATATCTTTTCCTAATTAGGAAATGCAACATCTTAAAATATCAATTAATTTAAAGTGGTTTTTTTGAGGATTAATTATTGATTTGTTATTTTTGTTTTTGTTTTTTTTTTAAAACCTTAATGTTTCTCGAGGTTCAATACATTTTTTAATTATTTCTCGAAACGGGTATGTAATTGGCGTTTTTCATATTGCAGGCACTGTGATTTTATGGTAAATAAACAATATGAAAGTAAATAAATAATTATGAGGTAAGTATATATATATATATATGCCCATGCAGGCCTTTTTGAATATATGGTATCAAATGGTTTTAATTATTGGACGGTGCTGTCTTCTGTTGTCGTTATTAACAATCTTTTAACCTTTTTGGTCTTTTATTTGATTTCTTTCTCTTGCTATTGCTATGTATAATAAATAATTAATTAATTAATTAATTAAATAAACGGACCACAAAAGAAAAAAAAATTTTTTTTAATCCTTCTGGTATGACTACTGCTAATATTACGCAACCAAAACCTATGCTACCTTCTTTGACTTCTCTATTATATGAAAACGGCTTAAATAAAGTACATTCAATATCATCATCGCCTATCCTTGGATCTATGACAACTGGCTTTTCTAGTGATAGAAATGGGATTATTAGACTCCCTCCTATTTGTCTATCGAGACCTCAATCCTTAGAAAGTGCTTTGAGACACACCGTAAGTTTACCTACTATTTTAGATTCAGAAAATGACACAGCATATACCTCTACAATTAAACAAAATAAACCATTATTGACTCCAATGACTCCATTGAATGAAAATAAATTTAAAAGGTTAGACTTTAAATCTAAAAATAGTAATGACGATAACAGCAGTGAATTACACATCAACAAAAAGTCTCCCTTCAACGCCGTTAAAACGATGTTGACCCCTTCAAGTAGTGAAAAGAAAAAAGCATTCGCATTCATTACGCATTCTCAAGATACTTTTGGTGTCAAGGAGCCAAAGATAGATAATGCACCTTTAGCGCGTCGCAAAAGACGTAGAACCTCGGCGCAGGAATTGCATATCTTACAGGACTCATTTAATAGATGTTCCACACCTTCAAAGGAGGAAAAAATTTTGCTTGCTCAAAAATGTAATATGTCGGAGAAGGCTGTTAGGATTTGGTTTCAGAATAAAAGACAATATTTGAAAAAACAAAAAATGAATCAAAGAGCCTCTACAACTTCGACGGTAGGTTCACCAAATGAGGAAAATAAATCTGTTTTGAAGATTTCTTCACCTAAGGGAATCTCGATCCCACAATTAGAGATTCCAGCTGATGTGAAATTGGATGTTACACCCACCAAAAAATCTCCAAAGAAGTTCTCGATTAAAAAGGAACATTCCCCAACAATTCCAAGTAACAACTCGAAACTTGGGCAAAGTTTGACTTTCCATATTAGAAATGAAATGAAATGTTTGACCCCTGTGAAGAATGTATCTAATAATAAAGTCACTAAATTGATTAATACTTTCAGTAATAATCAGAACAGAAATAACCGCATAGAGACTGGTGAAGCAACAACAATGCCAACTCAACATAGTCCAACTGGTCATCAACAACATCACATATTCAATGTGTCTCCAAAGAAAAAAGCTAAGAAATCACAGTTCAAGCCAGTTGATATGAAACTTCCTTTAAAGGAGCTAAACACAAATGTTTTCAATCCATAGGTCAAATTTTAAATGGTGTGGATTGTTTTTTTTTTATTTATAAAGTATAATGAACTCAAGGTCCTTATTCCTTGTATTTAGACTCTTCTTTTTTTTTTTCAAGTATACTCGCTTTTAATATTCTGATTTATATATTTATATATGTTGATAAAAACTATTTTCGATATTGAACAAAACAATTACAAATATATTGCATATTTTATAATGAAACCCAAATATATATATTGTGAAAGAAGTAAATAATAGATGACAAATCAATCAAAATAGCTTATATATGATATTAAAATGATGTTACAAAATATTATATATAAATATGAAAATTTGGTAAAATAAGTTGGGTTAATTGATTTAACCTCTTCTTCTACCAGTGGTTTTAGTATGTTGGCCTCTAACACGTAAACCCCAGAAATGTCTAATACCACGGTGAGATCTGATCTTCTTTAATCTTTCTAAGTCATCTCTTAATTTAGATTCGACATTGTTGGCCAAAGAGTGATAATCCTTACCATCAGCAATATCCTTTTGACGGTTCAAGAACCAGGCTGGGATCTTGTAGTGAGTTGGATTTTGCATGATTTGAACAATTCTTTCCAATTCTTCTTGAGTTAATTCACCGGCTCTCTTGGATAAATCCACATCGGCCTTCTTACAGACTAAGTTAGAGTAACGACGACCAACACCCTTAATGGTGGTTAAGGCGTAAACGATTTTGATGTTACCATCAACGTTTGTGTTTAATAAACTATTTAAAATAAAACAGGATATAATTTTTTTAAAAAAAAAAATTGGGTAGTTTGTTAGTATTACTGTAGCGATTTTGCTTTAAAAAAAATGATAAAAAATAACCACTAAATTAGGATATGTTTTATTAAGGTCTTCTATTTTTTTTTGATTTAATATATCTATCTGTAGGTGAATTGAAATAATTTAAGTAATTTTTTAACAGATATTTCATGCTTATACTATAGCTAAATCAAAACACTGTATGGTGATTTCTTTCCCAAATGATGTGTCCATTAAAAGCTTGTTTCAGCCCCTTTTCTTCTAAATGTATATGTTAAATATGTCTAGAAGTTCACTAAATTTCTGGGATAATCTACAATTTGTACAATTATTATTATCCCATTATTTTTGTCCAATATTTTATTGTATAATATATATTTATCTTAGAGTTATTTTTAAACTTTATGGATCGGCCTCAACATACCGTAAAATGTGTTGGAAAGAACCTTGTTCTTGGACGACTAAAGACATTATAGATCTCTTATTCTCTTAACGTTTCGACGGCTTCTTTAATGGAATATTATTAATCACAAATTTGCAGTATGGGTCATTTCTATAATAGTATGTTATTTGTCCAAGTTGACCTTTGAGTTTTGCGACCAATTCCGAATAATTGTTTATAATTTGCCATATTTTTAAACAATGGTGCTTGAAATATTGCTAAGAATTCTCCAAATAAGGAAATTATATATCTTTCCCATTTCTTCCAAAAAATTTTATTTGGTGTATGGGTGGTGGTAAAATTTTGGTTTTCTGTGACTGCTTTTTTTTTACAAAGCAATGTTGTTGGAAGTAAATATTTATTTAGTAAGATACTTCAAGTTATATACAAGAATTCTATTTTAAGTAAATAAGAATATTTTGATTTAAATCAATTCATAAATATTTTTTTAAATGTAAATTTTAGGTGTATTCAATAGCTAAAGACTTCACAGTTACTGTTGGTTGATTGTTCGGCAATATAATTATCACTACCTATAACATTTAAATTTCCCTTCCTATATTGATATGATAATGCTATATTTATGGCCAATGAATATATTTTCTTGGGCAATTCAGTTGAATAATCGTTTGGTGCATTTCTAGCTATTGCTCTACCACTTTTATGTTTATTTGGTGAATTTGCGTCTCCAACTCTGACGTGGCCAGTTCCCTTTCGTGGTCTAAGTTTTCTTCTAGAATAACCATTATCACTACGACCTTGTGAGTTGGATGCACCGACACGTTTATTATCATTTTCGTATACAACTGCTCTCTAACGTTTATCACGTCTTAATGGGACGTCTAATATGGAAGTTGATACAGGAATACGTAATATTGGCTCTAGTGAGGGAAACGATCTTAAAGAAACAAGCGTATATCTGGGTGGTTTTTGAACATTTTGTAGTTATGAGATAATGTTATCATGTACCTTTACACACATTCCTCGGAACTGCTTTATGTAAGATCTTGTTTTGAATTGAATGTAGTACTTTACTACGTTGTATCTTTATAAATCTATGGTAATATCTCTAGTGACACTTTGTAAAAGATAATGTATTGCAATTCCAATTCCAAGAGCTAGGAACAGTATGAATAATCTACTGTTATTCTGTCCATCTATTACCACATTTTTTTTTATAAATGTTTTTTATTGAATTATTATTCTCTTTGTCAAAATTGCCCTTTACAAAAAATGGCAATTGTTGAAAACAAAAAATGAAGGACACTATTTTTTTTTTGATTTCATAGGTATGCCTTCAAGGTGAACCAAAATTGTTTTTTTTTTCCTTTGTTGATATGATTCGTAAAAAAAAATATCATAAGAAAAGTTGAGGATAATTCAAATTAAAATAGGAGATATCTTAAAGCCACCCTCAGAACTTTAGAGATTAGTTTCGCAATAAAGGTTTTTTTAAAAAAAATAAAAAAATTTCTATTTGGTTCTTTTTTTAAAAAAACAAAAAAGTAATCCCTATTACGTCTATACCAAAATTAATCATGATATCAACTTAAAGAAAGCTTTACTAGATAGTTTTCACAAACTTTGGGTTGACACCTATAACTGAAAATCAAATTCCATTATCGTAATGATCCTTTTTCATAAAACTTGGCAATCTTAGAAGTATTAAAAATTCTATCCAATTAATTTTTACAATAGCAAAACAAGCTTTATTAGGGAGAATGTCTTATTGTATTTAATAATTCCATAGTGTAGATGAGGTTCATATTAAAGAAATTTTTGATAATTTTAATTGTTTAAGGAAGCAAGGTAATTCACAAATTTTCTGTACTTTAGGTTTATGGATTTTTTATTAAAACGGAAAAACCCCCCTTCGATAATATTTCTCTATTTTTTTCACATATTCTTGAACCGAAGAATAAATATTATACACATTGTTTTATTGGAATTTTCAGGTGTTTGTTATTTTTTCTTTAGTAATTTATTAAATGTGCATGCTCTAGACTTTAAACATATGCTTACTTTTATATTTTGCTCAAAACCAATTTTCCTAAACCAGGTATCACAAAGTAAAATTTTTACAAATTTATTCTCCAAAATTTTTGATATTCCTTTTTGGATATTTAAATTTGCTCTTGTCAGCAAGGGTATTTACTATTTTATCTATAGTATACAGATATATTTTTGAAAAAAGCTTCCCAGTGAACTACTAATGGCTTTATTAGAAGTACTTTTTAAAACTGTGAAGCACGAATTTTTTTTAAAATTTTGGTTTGAACAAGGTGATAACTATTCTTGTGTAAATATGTCCTGGTTCTACATTTAACAAGAGTACTCAGAAACTGCTATAGTTTTTAGTCTACAGAGAAGAGCTGTCCTAGAAACAAATATTATCAGATTTCTCTTCCCAAAGTGGGATTCAGATAGGCAAAACAAAGCTCATTTTCCTTAATTGTTCTTCAAAACTTTAACCATTAACAATATGCTTTAATACTATAATCAAGATAGGGTGAATCGTTTATAATATTGAAAGAGTTTAGACATTAATATATTTACTGGGGTATTCATTTTGGTCTTGTTTTTTTCAAACTTGCTTGGGCATTATACTTGCTTTTAAGAAAGGGTAAGTTTCTGTAAGAAGCCCTAATTGGAAAATCCTGAAATACGTAGTCCGCGGGTAACGCTTAATATCGAGGCGAAGGACTTGGAACAGCCAGAAACTCTGGGCCCAGGCTGTGAGTGTATTCGAACGAATGATCGTCGGATTGACCTTGGTGGCAAATTACAGAGAAATTTATTTAAGAGACCTCTGATTATTGAGAGAGTGTGCCAGAGGTAATTATTAGCATTCACATTCTTATTAGATCTATTAGGTTCTACATAAGAGAAATAAGAAGAATAATAAGAGAATATCCCACATCTATAATAAGGATTATATAATTGGTTTACTAGTTAGAATCAATAACTATATAATTTGTAAGTGTTTATATATAATTAATATCCATATTTTAGTATGTTACTTGAGATAACCCCTTACAGTTTCTTTATGTAGGACGGTTCTCTCCAAAAAGAGTTATAATTATGATTATAAGAAAATTATGATTGCAGCAGATATCCTATAATTTTCATGTTCTTTTACTACATACTCTTTCCTATAAAAATTACCTTTTTGTTAAAATATTTAAAATTTCGAAATAATATAAGACTAGCATATTTTAGGAGAACATGATTTTTCTTTGAAATTCACCAACAAATTTGGTTTGGGAGAATCTATTGACGGTTATTAGAAATTGTGATATCTAATTACTCAGGCACCTGTATTAATAATCTTTAACAGCTTGTTAAGACATTTTACATAGTTACACAATTATGAGAGGTATTTTTTTGATAGTAATTGTCAACAAAATACATTCAAGGAAATCAAAACTATGTTTTGACAAGAAACATTTTTTTTTAATTTTTAATAACCATTTGTCCTAAAATTTCTCTTTTATATATACTTTGTTGTGCTGAACTTTAATTAATATTCCTTTTAAATTGTTAGGTGTTATTTTCAATTTTGAAATCTTAAACTTTACTGAAAATTCCTAACTCTATTGTAATTTTGAAAGCATATCTCAAAACTACAAAGTGGATCGTAATTTCGAACCATAACTATTATTGTTTCAGTAAAAAGGCAAATTTGTTTATATAACATATTTTCAATTCATTCAATATTTTTTGGTGAGTTGAATAGCTTTAACAGTAAGGTTAATATAATAAAGTCGCACATTTCTTTTAAGAATAAGGAAATAAATTAATGTTAACATATTAATAAAGAAAAAAAAACTGACATAGAGAAGAATATTTGCTTAAATAAACATTGTTAGAGTAGTTATTAGAATAAATTGAGTTAAAATGGTATTCCATCAATTGTTATTAGTAAAACATTTAATAGAATATGGATCCCGAAATACTTAAAACAAGTCCATTATTAGGACTTAAAAAAGGTGTAAACAAGGTGTTCTTTTACGCTTAATAAAGAGTTATCTACAATATCTAAGTTCCAACTAGCCGTTACATATTTAATTATCTCAATTGGAGGTTCAATATTAAATTTTATAGATGTATAAAAATGTTTAAAATTAAAGGAATTCTGGAATCTTCAATTTTCTCCTGTTTTTTTTTTTTCAATTTCTTTTAGAAGTAAAAATGTTTTATTTAAATTAATTATAAAAAAACTTGAAGTAATACACTTTTTTTTATAAATATTTTTTTTTATTGTAATATATATTCAAATGAAGAGTTAAGTAGGATTTTTAAATCAAAACAAAAAAAACTTCTAATTCTTCTTGTTGAGTTCTTCTGATCACCGTATTAACTTGAACCTTTTTCAGTTGCGGGTCATTTTCAAATGAGTTTTTTTTTATTAACAGTGGTTTCATTTTAAAATGATTTTTTCTAAAATAACGATATTTATTGAATATCTTGTACTACCAAAAATTAACATAAGTAAATATCCATTTTGAAATTATGCATCTATTATTTCCTTAGCGTTATTTCATTTTATTTATATGGTGTTAATCCTTTTTAATTACGGTTTCTGTCTAAAAATTTCATCTCTTCTTTTTATCCACTCTAAATTTTACTTTTATTTCTAAAATAAAGAAAGTGAGAATTTTTGTAGATACATAAGTACTAACACAATAAAGGCTAATTTTTGACCTATACCAATTTTTTTCTGTGTGTCTTGATAATAGCTTTTGTTTTTGAAAGATTCCTTCATCATTGCCAAATTTAAAAATGACATGAAGAAACTACAGTTATGTTGTCATCTAACTTTACTTCTTCTTAACCAAAGACAAACTATATTGTGAACTAAAAATACTACTAAAAAAAATACTTGTGAAGGGTATTTAGGGTCCAAGGATTCATTATTAGGGCGCTGTGTTTTTTTTTTAAGAAAATGTTCCGGTATGAATTTTGAAAATTAGGGTTTATTAAAATACTACGCTGCAAATTTTAAACGAATAATATATGAAGACGTTTAAGTGCATATTTTTTTTAAAAAAAAAGAAAATTTAGAGCAATTGAAAAATTTATCGAAAATTAAACGAAAATTATTAACTCATAATTTCATATATAAAGGACCCTTTACTTAACATGCAAAATTATATTTATGTTTACCTTATAGTGTTAAGACATTACTATATAAAGCAACGCAAAAAAAAAAAAAAAAAAAAAAAAACGATAAGCAATAGTTGTTTTATTTTCCTATATATAACGTTCTAATATATATTTATTACTGGCCTTCATATCCGTTCGATGGCATACTGGTCCTGATAGTTTTTGCTAGTTCAAACCATAACAGGTTACTAAGCCTGTAGGAGTTGTATGAATGTTAACTTTTTTAAACGTAAATGGTGTTTTCTTGTAAAAAATTTTTTTTGAAGTTTTTTTGATTTTTTTTTGTTTTTTCAAAATTTTTTTCTGAGTTGATAGGAGACTGGGAAGACATAGGAGATAAAAAAATGAGTTTGTATCGGTCTCAGTGGGAGTAAGAACTCGCGTTTGGACACCTATTAGATTGATGACCTGGTCTGCGACACTTAAAACATAATTTATATTCTATGCATAAACGACGGAGGTCATCTTTATCACGTTTATTTGAAGAAGACATGCGTGCACTTGCATTGGTTGGTGAATTATGAAATCTTCCTTTTGTATATGAAGGAACGTGTGAGGAATACGTAGAAATACCTCTACGTGGACGAGTGGAAGCGCGGATAGCCATAATAGTGTCACCATCAGCGTCAATGCGGAATGGAGTAGGCTCAGGTGAGACGTCACCTGCAGGGTTAATGGAGATTGGGTCTAGAAGACAGTGTTCGCATTTACGGGCCAATTCTGTTGCAGCGTACAATGTAGCAGGAGATTGTAAGACAACGGCCTTTCTGGTATCAGGTTTCAACCCTTTAATAAAGTAACTGACTAAAATTTGTTCGCTCATGGAACCTTCTGGTAATAAATTCTTATATTGGTAGAACTCTTTGATGTAACCGTCAATATTGTTCCCTTGAGTTAGGGAACAAATCTTACGACTAATATCGTAAGTATCTAATTGAGCACCAAAGGAGATGGCGAATTCGTTCACTAGAGTAGAATAGGGTGTAGTGTGTAAATCATGATCATGGGAGAAGTTGTAAAACCATTGCAATATTATCGGCGAAGATACAGTTTTTACGGAAATCGTCCGTAATTTGGTACAAGCCAAATTTTAAATCTAAAGAAAGTACGAATTCACGTAAGGTAAATACTGAACGAGTAGAACCTGTGAATGGTTGGGCGACTTTGATAGATGGGACTAAAGTAGTGTTTTGGTTTTCAGACATTTTTGAAGTAGATGGCGACGCTACCAGTTGTTGTAGTTTGGATACGGATTTAATTTTGAACTTGTATATTAAACTATCGAACGGATAGTGGTTGCAGTATTAGTATTATATAAGTACGTTATATATAGGATTTAAGGCGTGTATTGTTTGTTTTATTTAGTTTATATAATAAATATATAAAACTATAAATGGAACATAAATATCATTTCTAATGTTAAGTAAATTGTCTGTTATATATAATATTAGAAGTGAATAATTTTTTTTTTTTTTTTTTTGGATTATCAAAAAAATTTTTAATTGTTCTGATTTTTCTCGAATCTGATATATACTTAAGCAACTTCATAAAATTGTTAAGAAGATTTAAGTAGGAAACAGGAAAAGAAAATAATGAATGGTAGGATAATTATAATTTACAAATAATCAAGAAAAGAAAATGATACTGTACAATAGGATCAGAGTGAAATATCCTTGGTAGTTGTGTAACGTTGTCGTATAAAACGGGATTTCAATTGAGAGAGGAAGTGTTTCTATTATAATGGCTCTTTAAGTTTACCTTAACTCTACACTACGTACTCTTTGTGTCTTATATATAGGGAAAGTAAGCTAATAAGTCTTTAAGATATACAACTCGTCAATACATATTTGAAGTATTTTCTTAAGAGAAATATATCTTATAATAATATTTTCTCAATATGTTCAAGATTAGAATTGTACATGGATTCCATTATTGGTTATTTATTTCAACTTTCTTTAAATTGTACCGTGCTAGGAGTATGTCTGAAGTAAAATGTATTAATAGTATAATTTACTATATAGGTCCAGGTTTTCTCTTGTATGATACAAAAGAAAGATTTATATAATTTAAATAAAATAAAGCACATTAAGATTTTAATAAATCTAATATTTGAACATATTGAGTTTTTATATGTTTTTTTTTTCTCTTTAGAAACCTACAACTTCATATTCTGGAGTACCAATTCTATTTTTGTAAACGCAAAATTTTTTCGTGTCAAATATCGTTGAACATTATGTTTTACGCCATGAAAAATATAATACATTATTATGTTGACATTCTTTATCATATGGTCCTTTCATTTCGGGATCTATAAAACGTGATACATTGTGAAGCCAAATGTGGTATCAAACAATAATCTATACTTATTCTTATCATATCTTGTTAACTCTATTACGTTCAATCGTGAATTTTATCTTATAATTGATATTCCCTAGGAATCTATAACAATATTTACTTAATTCTTACTGTGTAAATTTTTAGAAAACCATAATTTCCAAAATTCACACTGGGAAAATATTCTTACAAAGACCACAAAACTTTAATCAATAATTCTTGAACCCTAGTTGTTATTTCAAAAATTCTTAATAGTATTTTTAGTTTATGATACAACCATCGCTACTAGTAAAACACCAAAGTACATTGTTGCTAATACAGATATACCAGAGGTAACTACCATTACAAATACCGCTACTGATCCATTTGTTGGTACACGTTGTGAACGAATCTGCTATATTAATAACTCCAAAGTTCCTGTACTGTTTGACACAGGAAGTCCCACCTCATTAGTAAGTGAAGATTTAGTAGTCAAAAATGGTTGGAACTCGTATAATGTCTCACCATTTGTTTGGAAAGGTGCTATTGCTGGCCGTATGTCTACTGCCACCAAGGCCCTACACTGTAAGCTTATAGACAACAACGTCAGCTACGAATTTAAAGCTTACATTATTCCTGGACTTCATAATGAGGTAATTGTTGGTAATCCGATTATCGAACATTATCCAAACTTGGTATCCTTTGTCACAACCAATACTCATTCCGGTGCTACTACTAATATTACTATGGGTGTCATAGATCAACTGTTTGATCCACATGTTGAAGAAATTTTTATGATATAACTTTCTAGGAATGAGACACACATGCAATTCAAAGATCATGTATAGCCTTTATGACTTTAACAGAAATTTAGAGATAAGGTTATGGGCACATTACCACCTAAATCAGGTGCTCATACTTACAATCATATAATTGAACTCAAACCTGATAACCATCTTCCAAAGCTGCTACCTTATCATATGCATTACAATTTAAAATATGTGGAGGAATAACCTATAAGTTATAACAGGAACATTATGGACCTTATATTTTATAAGTATTCGCTCACATACATTAAACAATACAATTGTTATATACAAATCTAGAGAGAATGTATATATAAAAAGATAGATAGAAGAAAATATTTCTAATTTTTGTATCCCGACAATTTATGTTTTTCTAAAAAAATAATTTAGTGAAAAAATTTTTCACAAAATTTTCCTTGAGTCAAGGTAACATTCTCAACAGCATGACACCATTAATGGAGAAAAAATGTAAAGGAATCAATCATTCAAGAATAGTTAAGCAAATTGTTCATAGACAAAAATAAAAGTCCAGTCTCATCACTGGTATTACTAATCGAGAAAAAAAAAATGGTTCCTATATATGTAAGATATATTTCTCTTAAGAAAATACTTTAAATATGTATTAACGAGTTATATACCTTAAAAGCTTGTTATTAGCTTCACTTTCTCTATATAAGATACATAAAGAACGTAAAGTGGGTTTATGGTAAACTTAAAGAGTGACTAGAACAGAAATACTTCCTCTTAAATGAGATTCCGCGTTACGACGAGTTCACACAGCCACCAAGGTTATTTCATGTTGATCCTATCGTATCATATTATATTCTTAGTTATGTGTAACTTATCGTTACCCTACCATTTATAATTTCCTTTTTCGGTGTCCAGTATAAATCTTCCTAACAATATATATACACTACAGATTATAATGAATATGTCAGATATAACCTTTGGTTAAGCCTTGAAAACTCTACAAACCTTTTATTAGTATGGTTAACTATTATATAAGATTTATTCGTCATTGTAGTAAACTAATAAAACCTCTTTTAGACTTTCTCTTCGAAAAAAGTGATTGGTCCTAGGCTCAAAAATATAATACTGTTAAACTAAAAGTTTGTCTTATATCTGCTCTTACTTTTATTCCATTTGTTCTTGGTGATAATTATCGATTTACTACAGATACAAGCTATGTTGCTATAGGAGATGTCCAAAAACTTTTAACCTCTAATGGTGAATTATTAGGTGTTATTGGTTATTCCTCCAAAACTATTTGGGATACTAAAAATCATTATGGTATTGATGGCTTAGAATTACTTACTGTTCTTAGAGCATTGAAACATTTCAGATATTATTTACAAGATTATAAATTTTTACACTCTACAGAGCTTTGTTCACTATTTTCTCATCATAGTTAAAAGGAATCTTCCCAACGTTTAACTAGATGGGTGTAATATTTAAAAGAATTTGATTTTGAAATTGAACATATAGAAAGTAAAAATAATGCTCTTGCTGAGGTATTTATTTGTCCTAAAAATGTTTCTGCTATTAATTTTTGTCCTTTAACTACTTTATCTCCTGTTAATATTCAAGATTAATATGAATTGTAAATCATGTTTACTTGGTCTGCTGTTGTTTTTGTTTTAGTAAATGCTGTTGATAAAGTTAATATTTCTGCTACCAACATTTCAATTTACAAAGAATTTGTCAAAAGAAAGATGTTTTCTTAGAAGCCTCAAAAATGTTATCAAATTGGTAATAATAAGTTTTTCTATGATTCTAGAGTCTGTATTTCACCTGGAGAACGTTTTACTTTACTACAACTATATCATGATAACTTCTTGTAAGGTGGTTATTTGGGCGAAACTGCATCAATGAATATGCTTCTACCATACTAGTAATGACCCTCAATATCAAGCGAAAGTAAAGGTTTTGTTCAAGGTGGTTTACAATGTCGGTTAATGAAACGGTAATAATCTAAATCTAATGGTGCTTTACGTCATCTAGATGTTCCTTTTGGTCGCTGGATTGATATTTTAATTGATTTTGTTACAGGTATTCGTATTTCAAGAAAGACAATGATATTATCATGGTCGTTATTGATAAATATCCCAAAAGTATTCATTTTAGTGCTACACAAAAAAGTTATGATTCTGCTGGTATTGTCCCACTTCATCTCGGAATATGTCTTTTGCTATAGTGGTTTTTTTCAAACAAGTTTTTCTGATCGTGATATTCTCTTTGCAAGTGATTACTATAAGAAATGAACTGGACATTTACACGTCAAACTCTTTAAGTCCACTACGAATTATGCCTAACAATTGGTCAAACGGAAAGTAATAATAAAACACTTAACCAACTGTTACGAACTTTTTTTCTTTAACGGGCAAGCTGTTTGGGATCTTTTCTTATCACTTTTAGTTTTTTTCTACAACCCCACTCCTCAGTCTGCTGTTGGTTCTGCTCCTTTCGAAATTGATATTGGTTTTATTACTAATGAACCCCTGATGGATACTGGTAAGAAATCTTCTGTTAGGTATGATACTGCTGTTGAATCAACCAAGAAGCTTGAAGCTATTACACTACGAACTCGTGATTATTTAATAGAACGCCAAGAGGTGATGGAAATCCAAGAGAACCCTCATATATTGTCTGATAATTTTAAAGTCGGTTAATTTGTCTTACTCGATTCTGATGTCTATTCCGGGGGAGGAAGACACTTAAAGATCCAACCAATTTTTCTGAGTCGTTTTCAAATTGTTAAGGATTTAGGTAGTGACAAAGTCGAACTTTATTTACCATGTTTATTTAAAAAAAAATAGAATAGTTAACATTAAACATATTAAGAGATTCATAAACGATGCCAGACGTTATCTTAAAGAGTTACGTGCTACAGCTAAAGAAAGAATATTAAGACTTCCGACAATTATTGATGTTACTGGTTATGATATGGGATCACATATTTAATATTGTAAGATGAGAGAGCTTAATCCAGAACTGCTTTGTGAATACTCCTTAGAAGAATTTAACCAACTTCCTACTGATCGCTGCAATTTACTACTATCAAACTTTAGAAACCCAGCTGAACCTTTGGGAGAAGAAGATGTTGTGAACTGAATTTGAATTAAGGATGAAAAAGAAAACTTAGTTACGGTTTAGAAATATAAATTAGGTTTAATGAGATTTTCCAATAATTAGTTAAAGAAATGTTTTATAGAAGTTAGAGTTTAAAGAAATATTACAAAGTAAGATTCGAAAAAAATTATTCTAAGAAAGTTAAATGAATATTAAATCAGAATGCTAAAACATTACAAAGAAGATAATGAAATTTAAAATAAACGAAATCACATAAGAGTTTATTATAGTTAAGAAATTTATGAAGAAAAATTTCTATTCTCTTAAACGAACAGTTTTGTCCATTAAAAAGAAAATATTTAAAAGTTAGAAAACCATTTAAATTAAATATATAAAAAGTGTAGACTTTCTTTTTATACATAAAGGACCATTTATTTAGCATTAGAAAAGATATTTATGTATAATTTATAGTTTTATATAGTTATTATATGAACCAAATAGAAAAATCAGTATTACGTCAATTGTCAATTTTAGTCATTACAAGTTCTAAGTTACAACAATTTCGTAACATATGCAGCAAAAGTCAAGGAATATTAGTTGGATGTTTGGGTATAAGACAAAAGTTGAGACTCGATTCTCGAGAGAAGCACATTCATGTAGATGGAAAAGAGAAAAGAGTTTCAAGAAAGATTTGAGAAAAAGAGATTTGGAAAAAGGAATTACAAAAAGAAAGGAACTGAAGGAAAAGTAACAAACATGACATCAGAATAAAGAAATACATACATGCCCGTAAGAGTCATAAGGTCACGCACTAGCAAGAAGAACTGTTACAAAAGGTGGAGAAGAATAACAAGAAGTGGAGAAGAAGAATAAGGTAGGAAAGTAAATGTGAGAGGAAGAGGCTTTGAAATAATAATAAGGAAAAGAGTGACTCATTGGATTGATGTTTTGTTATGACCACGTGGATCAGAAGAAGCCGAGAACTAAATGAATTACAAATCAATGAAACAATAATTGTCTATTATTTTATGTTTTCGTAGTTGCAAGAGCCATTAGGCTATTATTTTGTGTTTTCGTAACTGCAAGAACGTGTTTCCACGTTAGTAAGACTCATGAGCAATTTTCTATTGTATCGAGGGACGCCTCGTTGTGATACAATAATTTAAGACAAGTTTCATTAGACAATTTCTGATTCACATGTGGACATATATAAGTAGGCAGGATATCCGAGTAGATTCACGAGTTTGTGAGTTTATAAGAATCTTGTTTTACTTATAATTCCTTTATGTAATTTATATATATTTTATATAGAAGTATATGAAGATAAGACAGGGACATAAGCCCAGTATATAGTTATATAGTCTTAGGAGAGGTAAAGTCTATCTTAACCTTTTCTATTTTAATATTATATTTTATCTAACCCTCTATCCCAACCAGATATTTTACACTTGGTGTTGTAATCAGGAACCAATTACAATATTTAGTAAAAACCTTTATTAGAACTGGATAATAGTATGTATTAGCAGACCGCTATACCTAAGTGTTCTGGTTCTTTTTTTATATATATAAATATATAAAATATATAACAAATTATAAACTAAAATTACAAACGAACTTGGGGAACTTGAAATATAAAATGTTCTCCTTTTATATAAAATATTTGACCACAAGTTCAGCTAGAAATAACTAACACTTGGATTCGACAATACATAAAAAAAACCATTAAACAACCAATAAAAAAATACTACTGGTGAGGTGACGCCGTCACCTCGTGTCCTATAATAATAACCTTAGAGATATTTTTGGGAACGAAAAAAAGAAACAATAAAATTTCCCGATTAGGAAACACCTACAAAAATTGGTATATTAATTAAGCCTTGTTGGCGCAATCGGTAGCGCGTATGACTCTTAATCATAAGGTTAGGGGTTCGAGCCCCCTACAGGGCTTTTTTCAGAAATTAATATCTGATAATACTGCTTAGGATTCGGTTAAAAAATATATGGTTAGTGTCATTTTTCTAAACTTCCCTTTTTGATAAATTTTTGTGATAACCCTTTGGTTATTAGTTTCTGATAACAGTCTAATTGAAATTAATAATAATAACAAACTGAGATAGATATAAGATAGAGACTCGTTCTCTATCTTTAGCCGTAATATTATATAATTAACTAACACTAAATAAAACTCACTTAACTAATATTAACTAAGATATATAAATTATACACTTATCTATCTTCGTTGGTTCTTCTTTTTGTTACTTCTTTTCCTTGGTTGCTCTTCTTCTGTTGGTTACTCCTGCTTGTATGTTTGTATCCTTTCTTTACAGTTTCTTACCTTTTCACTCTCGAGGTTTGTTTGTACAATTTTCCAAAAAGGAGAGTTTAGGAAAATATCGATAACCCCCATTTTCCTAAACCAATAGCCAGAACCCTAAAACATCAATATCTGGGATATTACAATTTTACAAACATATATAAAAGCGAGAGAAACCAATATAAGGAAGATGAAAAACAACAAGAATAGATGGAAAGCATACAAGTACATATATCATTTAGTCCTTGTAGATTAGATATAGAGATAGAGAGATTCATATATACATCTAGAGATAGAGAGTAATTCTACATCTTATATCTATTCGAGTGAGTTTTTTATTGTTTCTATTACAACTAGGTCAGCTGTTATCAGAAGCACAAAACCATAAGGTCATCACATGAGCTATTAGTGTAAAAATAAAAATATTTTATACATATAATATGAAAAGTGATAATTTAATATTCTGTGATACGAAGTGTGGGTCCAATGTATTTTTTCAAATGATTTTGTTATATTTTTTAAAACGTGTTCTTGTCCAAGGAGAAATTATTTGTGGTGTATGAACTTGCGAGATGTAATGGTATTTTGAGATGCTATTGTGAAAAGGACTAATCAATGCATAAATAGATTAGCAGAAGAAATAAATTTTATGCTTTTGTATATTGACTATTTACTCTAGCTATTATTGTCTGTGCATTTTCATTTAAATAACTAGATTTATCAATTTTATTTTAGACTATTAAGATTTACCCTTGTAGTCTAATCAAGGGTTATTACAATTTTTACAATATAACTATGTATGAAATAGGGTAGCTAGTCATCATCGTTTTAGTGTTTTTTTGGTTATTTTCTTTGTAGTAAAGAGTAGTTGAAGAAGAGAGTTTTGGTTGGATCTAATTGTGAAAAAAGAACTTGCCTGGTTCGATAATATTTTCACGAAGTAATAAAAACAAAGGTGAATCAACCTTTTGCAAACATACATGTAAGGGGTATTTTCTGCATATTTTAAATATTACTCTTTTTCGCTAGTTTGTGTTGATTATTTTAATATTGAAGTTAGACTTATTTTTCCTAATATGTTTATTAATACTAGTAATTTAAAAAAACACTTCACTCCAAAAATTAAAAATAATTACACAAATGATGCTTTCCCACTCTGGAGATTCTAAATCTAGAAGTTTTTGGGTAGGAATCATTAGAATTATGGATTACAGTTATCTGTTATAGATGGGGAAAGGTTTATTGTATTATATATATATTGTATCCAGGATTGGAAAATTGGTTGGTAATTCCCAAGGAAAGAATACAGCACGAGTTATTTACAATTTACCATTCTTCTGGTGATGTCGGTTATCCAACGGTTAACCATTCGTATATCAAGATGTCCAACTTTTATTGTTTGAAGAATATGAAGCAGTTGGTTACATGTTTGTAAAAGTCTTTTGAATGTAATAAAAGTTCAAGGGTACACGTGTATAGTTTCTTTTTTGTTTTTTTAAAAATTGGACTTAAGATCACTAGTCGTTTTACCAGAATAATTTTTAACATGTTTTGCAAATCTATGTCTCAACTTTTCAATACTTAACTTATTATCATCAATAGAAATCTTCCTCAAATATATGGAAATTTGATTTTGCCATGAATGTATTTGCATCTTGTAAAACTAGCAATTTTAATAATGACTGCATAAACGCTTTATTATTTTTAGGATCTTTAATACTTGTAACGTTTTTTGAAAGAGGCATGTTTTCATTAAAGACCACATGGTTACCCCATACACCGAGAGCCTTCTTTTCAAAAGTAAATAACCCTAAAATATGTAAATCATTAATAAAGTAATAAACAGACGATAGTACTATCGATAAATATTAATGGTAATCTATCCAACTCTATTGCACAATATACTGTTTTAAAGATCCAAAATTAAAATATGTGGATATTGTTATAGATTTAAAAATGGAGATATATGACAACCACAGTAGATGTATAAAAACAAAGTAAATGAAATGTTTTTCTTGCAAGTTGGTCGATGATATTGCCTATGCTTTCCTTATACAACCTTTTCAAAATATTCTTGTATGTGATAAATTTATATGTCACAAATAAGCTTTCATCAACGGTAAATACACTGTAAAAAGAACTATGAGAATATTTTTAATAAAAGATTTTGACTTTTCAAAGACAAATCTCGTTAAAATCTGTAAAGTTCATTTGTCTTACACATTGTTTCTATCTTTAAATCATATATATTATGGAATAACAAGTTACTATCCAGGTAAAGTGTACATATTATTTTTAGGCTTTACCGTTCAACAATTAATAGTTTCCATTTTTTACTGGGAAATGTATATGTTTGTGTCTATAATTTTGTGTTAAAACATTATTTTATATTTCAACTAAAGACTCTAGGTTCTTTCAAATCATTTTCCACAAGCCTTGGACTGTTATCCAGTTAGGAGATTAATTATCATATTTATTCCACCTGAAGTCCTTATAACACCCAAGTATATTTCTAATTCAAAATATTCGAATGAAGAGTATAGACTGATATCAATTTTCGGTAAACTTATACATAGAGAAATTAGTATTACTAAATCCATAGAAACAATAAGACACGTTTCAACAACATTAAGCTATCTATTAATGAAAGCAATAAAAGATATAATTCTATTCACCCAATCAAGTAACCTCCAAGACAGATCTGCAGTTAATTTGTTAATAATATTTCTAATTAATAAGAACATACAGATTTATTTGGTTAATGTCAAACTGAAATTTTCGACTCTACTGACAATAGGGACTAGTTTAAGACAATAAACTTTCTGTTAATTTTTTAACAACGGGCTGTTCCCTCAACATACCGCTTTTTGTTTAAAAAATGTTTGTGTTAAAGATCGTAAAAATTTAATAGTATTTTCATTAATGGGGTCCATATCTCCTTGTTTTTAGTTTATATGACCATATCGCCACTCAAAAAGGTATTCAAAGAACACAGAAATATTTAGAAGTTTATTATCTTCATGTAAATTCAAATAAATGAGTAGATCATTAAATATTATATCTTTTTCCCTAAAAAAAATTCATATGATTTTTATTGTTTTTTTACAAACCCATTCGTTACGCTTGAACCACCTTATTATTTGATTGGAAAGTAAATTCACCATGATTCAATACTTAGATCTACATGTGAATAAACCCAAAACCATAAAAATTGATAACTTAATAATTCCAAATCATATTGACTAAATAAATCAACATTGAAATCCTTTAAAATATGAATGTACATATTGAATATCCTGATATCTCTTTTATAAAAATCCTTTCTTATTATATTGTAAGGATTATTTTGTCTTGTTTAAACTTCAAAATAATGGAGAGATTATAATAATAATGTGAAAAGAAATATTGCGACATCAAAAGGTGAGAAAGGTAAACTTTGATATTTAGTATTTGCACCTTTTGCAGAATTTATGTTATTTACTAAAAAACTTTCATACAATTGAGATTCCAAAAAAAGATATTATATGAATCTAATAAAAACATACCTTTTTGTACGACGAGATGTGATATATGCCTTATTAGTTAATTTTACAAAATAATGAGGGAAACCATCTGTTTTTTTACTTATGACTTCTTCCCTAAAGTTTTGATATAATACCATATTTTCTTGTCTACTGATACAAAATATGATTGTTGATTCAAACATATCTTGAAATTGAATTTTATTAATTTAATTCATACTCCCTTATAACTCAACATTTTGATTTTGATCTATTTTTTTCAGTTAATATCAAGAAGATACTAAAGAAAAATATGGAGATAAATGAATAAATGAGAACTCATAAAATTAAAATTTTTGGAGACTATACTTATTAAATTATTTTTTGATCATCTCTTCTTCTCCCACCCTGTGGCTTTGTATCAGCTTAATAATCGCCTTACCACACCTTCTGTATTAATGACACATTACTCACATTATCTCTTTTCTTTTTATATATATATATTTTTTTTTTGCGATGAGCTACCTAAAATTCAGAAAAAAAAATTTCACAAATTCTCTACATCGTCGAGAAGAAAGTGAAAGGAAGAAGATAATGTTATGTCTCTCTGTCTATTATACATAACACATCATTCAAGTATTAATTTAAGCTACTTTAACAACGGCACAGCACTAGTAGTGATAATCATAATAAGAAAAAAGTGATCTAAATTTTGAGTGGGCCACGTTGTAAAAAGTATAAATATCTATCACACATATTCTAACTTTACTCTATAATTTTCTTTTCTAAAAATAAAAATGTCTATTGAATCTTATGCTGCTGAGCTAAAAGCTGCTTTAAAGCAATATCCAAACTTCCCATCAGAAGGTATTTTATTTGAAGATTTCTACCTATCTTTACACAACCACAGTTATTCCAAAAGCTTATAGATTCTTTTAAGACCCATTTAGAGACCACCTATGGTGCTGGTAAAATCGACTACATTATTGGGTTAGAATCTAGAGGTTTCCTTTTTGGTCCAACTTTAGCATTAGCTATGAATGTTGGTTTTGTTCCAGTTAGAAAAGTTGGTAAATTACCAGGTGAATGTGTTCAAGCTACTTATGAAAAGGAATATGGTAGTGATATTTTTGAAATGCAAAAGAATTCTATTAAAGAAGGTTCTAATGTTGTTATAGTCGATGATATTATTGCTACTGGTGGTTCTGCTAAAGCAGCTGGTGAATTAGTTGAAAAAGTTGGTGCAAAAGTTTTAGAATACGATTTTGTTATGGAATTAGATTTCTTAAAGGGTAGAGACAAATTATGTGCACCTGTATTCACTTTGTTGAATGGTCAAGAAGAAAAAATGAAGAATTAAAGAATTTGCCACAATCTTTAATTTTTTTTATAGAAATTATATATAATTATTTGTAAATTTTTCCTCCAAGGTCTATTTAAATCATTTTATTTTCTCTTTCTAAGATAGCGTTATCTTTTTTTTTTTTGCTTTTGTAGTAATAGTGTTATATAATATTAATAATAAGTTTATTGTAACAGGAATTGAATATATTTTTTATTCTATAAATAAATATAGATAGATAGATAGATCAGTTTAAATGGTAGAATTATAAATATGTAGTTATAAAAGTTATATTTGATCATTCTTTTCATCAATTTCCTTTATTTTATAACCAGGAACCACACTCCAATCTATCATTTTCTCTCCTTTTTCATTGTATAACCAATCATTAATCTTTTTAAAATGATTATTGCCGAAAAATCCTCTATTTGCACTTAAAGGAGAGGGATGAACAGATTTCAATACCAATAAATTATGGAATGATCTCCAGTCCTTTCTATTTTTTTTACTAACTTTCTTTAACAAATCTTCTACTAAATTTATTGCATTCCTACCCCAAAGTAGGAAAACTAAATTTTTCCCACTATTTTCCCTATCATTAATTAATAATTCAACAACTTTAGATGTGAAAATCTCCCAGCCATGATTCGAATGCGAGTTTGCATTATGTGCTCTTACAGTCAACGAAGTGTTCAATAGCAATACACCTTGAGATGCCCAACATGTTAAATCGCCTCTACTGTTATCAATCTTAAAGTTGGGATAATTATTTTTAAGTTCTTTATAAATATTTTTCAAAGATGGTGGTGCTGGTGTTGGGTCTTTAACACTAAATGCCAACCCATGAGCTTGATTAAAATTATGGTATGGATCTTGTCCAATGATGACCACTTTGACTTTATTGAAGGGAGTCAATCTTGACCATGAATAGATGTCTCTTGGAGGAGGGAAAACTGTATGAGAGGATTGTTCATTTTGTATAAAAGATTTCAATTCTAGGAAATAGGGTTTTGTGAATTCATCTTGAAGTTTTGTAAACCATGAGTCATCCATCGTTAGTAGTTCTAGATTTAATAACGATAATTTCTTTGAATCTAATTTTTGAGAAAATTCCTTCTTCACTTGATTTTTGATCACTTCATTGCCTTGTGTTGGGTGAGCTTTCTTAATCTCAGATGGTGAATTCAATTCGTTTTTGAATTCATTCTTAACTTGAGTGTTAGAAACAGATGTTGAATGAAAAGAATTCACAGTTTGTTTAATATTTTTAATGGTTGTGCTCTTTTTATTATCCTTACCAAAGAAAGCTTCTATAGAGATTTGTCTCTTTTTAACAGGAATATTCTTTGAAATTTTACCAGCAGTCATAACTCCATATGGTTATATCTAGCGTAAATATAATGCGAAACACCATGATATGATAAGGATGACCCCGTACATCAAGTATATATTCAAATAAAATAAACCTAACCCAAATCAAGGACTATTTCTATTTTTAATTCATTGTCACAACACGACAATTTCCTCTCAAGTTACATACTATATAGCACTCGAGGTTAAACTCTGGCTATAAACTTTGTGAAATTTCCTCCTTCCTTCAAGACGCGTAAATGAAACGAGAGAAGGAACAGAGACAAGGGGGAAAAAAATCTTCACATGTCAACCCTAACTAACGTCTCTAGCCCTGACATCTACGGAAGGTTTTCCGTCTGTATTTCCGCGTAATGCGGGATTGCAGGAGGCTTAGAAGTCGGCGGCTGGGCGGAAATAAAACTTCCACTTCACACACCATTTTTTGACACATGCACAATGAAAAATTCAGTACCACTAATACCTAATAATAATAATAATAGCTGTAAGAGCATATGCTAACTTTTGTTGAAAAATAAAGGTTAACTCTCGGATAATGGTAACATTGCAATATAAAAAGTCAAAATATATGGTTTGAATGAAAAGATAGGAGGTAATGTTTATATTGTGTTGAAATCCTCATTTGTTTTACAGATAATAGTAATTATAACTATAGTTGTAGCACCAGTAATAAAGAAACAGCAATTTCCTAAATGTCACAAAATAATGATAGTAATAAAGAATCAAAGTATAAGGGATGGTTTTTCTGGAGTTGGAGGAATGATGATATAACCATTCCAGATACGAATATCAACAATAATACTAATAATGCTGACAACACTATCGATAAAAATAATATAAATGATATACATTTGGATAATAATAGCGGTGATAATGATTCAAACAAAAAACTAAGGGTAACGCAAGATATTAATGTTTCAAGGAATCGGGGATGGTCATTCTGGAATCGAAAACAATGTCGTGATAACGAAGATAATGAAATGGATACAATGTTTATTGGTTCAAATGTTAATATAAGTAAATATAACTCAAATGATACAATTCCCAGTAGTAACAATAATAATATTGGAAACAGTACAAATACTGTAGAGGATCAAAACGATCTTTCAAATAAAAATATTAAAATAGTGCCTAACACTTTTATCCCATATCATTCAGACTTAATTATATCACCCATGAGCAATTCTTCAACAAATATGGAATCAGTTAACATGAATCAACCACCTAATATTGTAGTTCCAGATTTTGAAATTTTACCACCTAAAAATATATGGAATTCAATAAGACAAATGTTTGGTAATAATTCAAGTCCACAAAGACATGTATATAGAACAAACTCCAATGAAACTTTATTGGAATTATCTAATGGACGAACAAAACCAATTAAAGTTTTACTTGTTGGTGTTCATGGGTTTTTCCCCACCAAAATGCTAAGGACTTTTATTGGTGAACCAACAGGTACATCTGACAGATTTATCAAAGAAGCAGAAAAGGTAGTAACTGATTATTTTAATGATAAAAATTTTGACATACAGATAAATAAAATTTCATTAGAAAAAGAAGGTGAAATTTTTGAAAGAGTAAATTTTTTCTTTGACGTTATGAGACGATGGTCAAACCAGATCAATGAATCGGATTTTATATACTTTGTGACTCATTCACAAGGTTGTCCTGTAACAATCATTTTAGTAGCTAAATTGATTGAATCTGGTATTATACGGTTAAATAATAAAAATTTCTTCAATGACGTAGAAGTTGGTTTAAGTATGACACAAAATAAGCAAATTGTGTCTATCTTAGGAATGGCGGGAATAAATAATGGTCCTTTTTATGGTAGAGATCAAACTTTATTAGTTAAAGCATACTCAACAATCGCTAAAGATGCAATGATGGAATTATTTGAATTTCAAAAACCTGATTCTATTCAATCTAAAAAATTGATACAAAGTTTAAAGACATTAGTTACAAATAATATTAAATTGACCTTTATCGCGTCAATAAATGATCAATTAGTACCCCTATATTCCTCATTTTGTCTTTTCTTTAAACATCCAAATATCTTTAGAGCCACTTTTATAGATAAATCTTCCCTTACTCCAAGTTTTATAACGGGGATCGTTAATATAGCTGGAACTTTATTAAATTTAGGTTATGATGACCACAATATTACAAAAGAGATAAGTCCTTCATTGGCGGGCTCTCTGACAGGTGGTGGACATTCAACTATCTATAATGAATATCAAGTATATCTATTGGGATTGAAGTTTGCACTGGAGACAACAGATATTCATGATGATGATATTCACTTTAAATATACACCTTATAAAGCTACTGATTTAAAAGCTAATCCCTATAGACTTCCTTGGGCAATGAGAGGTTTATTACATCAAGCGAGAAAGCGTCTTGGTAATGACAGTGTGCGTGTTCTCTATAAAGAATATCAAGATTGGAGACCACAGACTGCTGTCTTAAAGGATATCAAGTATAGGCTGAATGGACTTAAGTATCAACTATAACATTCTTTTTTGCAACAAACGTAAAGAGCTGACATACATAAATATATACATATATACATATATACTATATATTTTTATAGGTATAAATTGATTGATTTATCTGTTGTGCTGTTTTCGTATTAGGCTTTGATTATTTAAAAATATCAGTCGATCGAAAATAAATATTACTGTTATTATGATTTTGACTATTCTGTTCAAGTATTCAAGTATATTTCTGAATCCTCGAGGTTAATTTTTATTATCTCGTCTTATCCTCCTTTTTTTAATTCCTGTTTTTATTTATATATCTTTAAAACACATAATTTAATATGAATTTATAAAGTTCGAAAATAAAAAGAAAAAAAAATATAAAGGACGAGAAAACAAAGGTAATTATGTTTTACAGGTGTGACGCTATTGAAGATCGAAAGTAAATTGCTAAGGATCATTCCTTGTTGTTCTTTTAATACGGATATCAGTAGGTCGAGATAATTTGAAGATGCTATTTTTAAAATGTTTTGTTTGTCTGAGTTTACTCTTTATGAAAGCAATCAATGCTTTAATTGATTCAAGTCATCCGGCATTAATAAAGGATGCTTATAATATAATTAAAGTAACTGAAGAAAACTACCCTATAGTCAGTCAAGGTGTAGATGGTTACTATAATATTTTGTTTCTTACGATGAGAAGTAAGAGAGATGGAAGGTATGATTGTCAAATATGTATTGATTTTGAACCTGTGTATCGAAAAGTTGCTGCTGCTGTAAGAGACCAAGCGCCTAATTCCAAAGTTTTATTTTATATTGCTGATGTGCATGAAGTGCAAAATTTAGTCAGTGATCTAAAATTGACAAATGTCCCACATGTGGTAACTTATGCACCACCAGATACAAATGGTGATTTCTCATGGTCTAAATCTCCATTTTATCATTATCAATTAAGTAATCAAAGTGTCAAGGATATTTTACATTTTGGTAATTTTGTGGGTAAAACATTACAGATATATATTCAATTGGAAGAAGATTTTAATATACTTGAATTCTTTGGATTTTTCATTTTCTTTGTTAGTATCTTCCTTTTCATTAAAAAAGTAGTTCTTCCGAATATTGAAAACAAATGGAAAGTTGGATTATACCTTTTATCGATTTTCATTATATTGAGTAGTATGTCTGGTTACAAATTTACACAAATAAATAATATTCCTTTGTTAGCAAGAGATAGTGAGGGTAAAATAATGTATTTTAGTGGAGGCGGTTCATGGCAATTTGGAATTGAAATTTTTACTGTTTCTGGTATGTATATTATTATGGGTGTATTCACGCTTTTGTTAATTTGGATGAACAGTTGGTCATTCCTTGATGATAGAAAGAAAACGGTGTTTTCTAGTATTTTTGTATGTTGTGTATTTTACACGTTCTCTTATTACATCAGTTGCTATAAGATTAAGGAACCATACTACCCATTTTAGAAGTGTTGTTCTCTCTTCCTTTTCTTCCTATTTTCATTAGTTAGCAATGTAATGGTTTTGAATAAAGATGCAAATGTATTTGTTATTTTCTTTGAATGAAAGTTACACAGACTATATTTTTTATGCCTATAAGTATATAAGAACAACATGTGTTCATGATTAAATTTGCATGGTACATAAAAATTATAAAGCAAAAAAGATACTAAGTAATCTCCTGTTTTTTGTTTTGACTAGTTTATCTTATATTATTATCCAATTAGAATATATGAAATAAATGCATAAAATGAAAATCCATATAATAAAAGATCAGGATATCTATACATTAGGTATGACAGAGTTATTAGTACTATTAGTACCATCGTTCCTATTTGTAATTATGCTAGAGTTTCTTGATTTGCAATTTCCTGTTCGATGGGTTTATCAAGATGTTCCTCTTCTGAACTTCTACTGATAATGAAAAATGAGTCTACGATTAACGAAGTACCAATCAAATATACCAGTGACATTGTCTTATGTCTAAATATAAAGTCACCTAGCATAGCTACTAGGATTGTGATACTTAATCCTACTGTAACAGTTAGAGGACTTGTTAAAAGCAATGCTTTAGCCCAACAGACATCGCTAATAAAGATAATAAGACAATTCAAAGGAATAATCGAGATTATTTGTGTGTCTTTGGGTATTTCAAATCTTTCCCAAACAAAATAATGCAATAAGAATAATGAGGGCCATAATAATAATAATAATAATAATAATAATAATAATAATAATAATAATAATAATAATAATAATAATAATAATAATAATAATAATAATAATAATAATAATAATAATAATAATAATAATAATAATAATAATAATAATAATAATAATAATAATAATAATAATAATAATAATAATAATAATAATAATAATAATAATAATAATAATAATAATAATAATAATAATAATAATAATAATAATAATAATAATAATAATAATAATAATAATAATAATAATAATAATAATAATAATAATAATAATAATAATAATAATAATAATAATAATAATAATAATAATAATAATAATAATAATAATAATAATAATAATAATAATAATAATAATAATAATAATAATAATAATAATAATAATAATAATAATAATAATAATAATAATAATAATAATAATAATAATAATAATAATAATAATAATAATAATAATAATAATAATAATAACACACATTCCAATAATAGATCTTACGGGGGTGGAATAGGTGGTAGTTTTAGAGGTTGTGGTGGAAATTTTTCAAGAGGATTCAGTAACAGAGGACGTGGATGATACAATCAGCGTTTTAACAATAGTAGGGGTAGTTCGTACTGCAGACAAACGTCTAAAGAAAAAGACATAGAACTGTCATTATTTGCTCCTGAAAGTGGGTTTTTACAAACAACCATTAAAAATGATAGAGATAGATACAAAAATAATAGTTGTGGTCGTAGTGAATATTATCATGGCCATAGTTCCTATCGTGGAATCTATATTTAACAAAAAAAGATTAATTTTGTGTAAAATCAACGCCATGTACACTTTAATCTTTCTAATAAGTAGAGCTTATTCTTTATATACAAAAGTCAGGTTATTTCTGTGAATAGAAAAAAAAATAAAGGATTATATTTTCCACTTTATTATTGTTAATAACACTGCATAGTTCTAATCATCAACAAAATAAAATAAGAAAAATGAATTTTGATACTAGACATTATTTTTGTATCTGTATGATAAGTGGGTTTGATATATTCATTTATAAATCTATATATAGATGTGTATTAAATTTATGTTTTTGATTAAACAAACTTATATGCAAACATTGTTTAAAAACTAAATTTAACAGAGTGTCGTGTTGCCAAATTACCTAATATTTTGTATTTTAACATATTTGAAAAGTTGTTACATGATAATTATAAAAATAAAAATAGGGATCTTTGTTCATTTTTTTAATTCATACATACATACATATATATATATATAATCAAGAGACTTCCATGGAATGTAATTGATTTTGTTGTTCATTGGCTAATTTTCTTTCTTGTCTTCCCTTCTTCATAACTAGTTTCAAAGCAGCTTTATCTAATGGATCTAATAATTCAAATGAACACAACAAACTCTCACTAACAGTCATTACTGCTCCCCAATTGTCAAATTCACCACAATAATTAGGAGCAGAAAACACAGTGACAAGACTTCTATCATTGAAAAATTCATAACCATCCTCAACAACCATGTGTGCTCTACAAATTAAATCAAACCCAAATTTATTTAAAAATTTGTTAATGGCCACTTTATTATAACAATAACTGACACCACGTTCGTTATCTTCCCATTCATTGGGAGAATCAGTTGGATCAGACCATAATAAGTCATTAATTAATCCAAAATCTGGGACATCAGTCGGTCTACTAACATGCCTAATTTCATCCATCGAGTTTAATACTGGTGATAAACCCCCATGAACGCAAAATATTTTACCTGCTACAATGGCTGCTAATGGTAAAGTGTTAAAAGTATCAATGAAAATTTTCCAAATTTTTATACTACAACGACGCTTGCATTCATCATAGAACCCATAGACTCTCGTCACGTTAGCACATTCGTGATTACCCCTTAAAAGAAAGAAATTTTCTGGATATTTGATCTTGTAACATAATAATAATAGAATTGTCTCTAATGATTGTTTTCCACGATCAACATAATCACCAAGAAATAGATAATTTGAAGATGGTGGGAATCCGCATTTTGTAAATAATCTTAATAGATCACGAAATTGGCCATGAACATCGCCGACAATTTTAACTGGTGGTGAAAGTTCCAATAATGATGGTTGAGATAAGAAGATATCTCTAGAAAGGTTACAAATCTGAATAATTTCAGAATTTTTTAAGCAAACATTTTTAGTTCTCTTTGCCGCATAACCAGCATCCAATAATTTTTGAATTGTTGCATCAATATCGATAGGTTTGATTATTTTTTTCTTTTTTATTTTGTTAAGGTTATCATTACCGAAATTTTCTCTAGTATATGTATTAGCAATATCATTTTTCGTATTATGATCATTTAAAATATTATCCTCAATACCGTTATCATTGTTCATATATGGATAAACATCTTTTGGTGTACTTTCGGCATTGCTGTTACAATCATCAGTTTTTAAGTATAGCTGTTTATGCAATGGGGAACAATCATAATTGGTTGGATTTGGAGTTCCCCCAGATGATACATATTCATTTGAATTATTATTACTGTAGCTATCGATATTACCAAAATAATCGCCAGTTTCTAATTCAGTTTTCTTACGATGCTCTAACAATCTTTTTAAACCAGGAGAATTTAATGGAGTACTATAAGCTGTAGTTGTATTAGACCCATATGATGTTATTTTATTTAGATGTGATGAGGTAAATAAGTCTAATTTATTAATATTAAGATGATTTGATATTTCAGTAACATTACTATTATTGTTTGCTTTATGATTAGTGGGACTTGATTTTGATGGTGAAAGAGATTGGGTTTGATTATGTGATAACCCATACTTATTTAGGTTCTTATTTGGACTTTTGAGATTATGGTTATGATGATGAAGGGAAGTATTAGAGGTTATATTATTTGGATCAACTGTTTCATGTATTAAATTTTCAGAGGAATGAAAAGAATAGGAAGACAAGGAATGTTCATTATTTTTCAAAATTGGAGATTTAGGTTCCATTTGAATCATTGATGGTGGTAAATCTATTGTTGTGTTAAAACTTGAACGTCTAATCATGAGTTCACTTCTATTTTTTGATGGTATTTTACTTTTATTGTTATCCATATCATTTTGTGAAGGATTAGATAAATCAGAGACTTTAATATTAGGAATATTGTTAGTGTTATTGCTTATAATATTAGAAATCGCATCGTGTGTTGAATGAGATTTGCGATGTAGTCGATGATTATTATTCTTTGAATTGGAACTAGAAGTAACTTTTTGGGAAGCTTCATTTGAATATTCATTTGAATTAGAATATGATCTATGATGACTTAATTTCGGTGATTTTTCGTTGTTTCCAAAACTTTTATCTTTAAGCTTAAGGTTTTTTTTATTTGGATTTGGGTGTTGGCTGTTTGTTACACTCTTATTAGAATTAGAAATAGTTGAATATCTTTTAGAAGTAGAACTATTCGATATTGGGTTTTGAATATTCACTGAAGAAGAATTGTTGGAATTGACTTTAGATTTATTTTTGGTTGACCTGGTAACATTACCTTGATTGGAAGATGTAGATATAGATTTTGAATTTGAATTACCCATTGGATAGAAAAAAAAAGTGTAAATCAACAAATAAATTAATTATAACAGATATGTTAAAAAGTAGAGTATATTAAAATGAAATGAATATATGCGAAAAGATAATGGACTTTGTATGAGTAATATTATAATATATGTATTACAAAACAAAATAGTAGGAAAATGATTAAATCACCTTAAGCAAATGAATATGTAAATGTTAAAATGGAAATAAAAAAGTAATAAATTGGGGGGGAATAAACAACAACTACTGAAAGAACAAAATACTATTTGTAATTGATTTATATTTTGCTTCCTTGTTACATATATATATAAATATATATATATATATATTATATATGTGTAAGTATATTGTATTGAAACAAGGTTCGATCTAAATGAAAAACAGTTTCTTTTATCCTTTTTCTCCTCGAGGGAAAAAAGTTGATCTCGAAAATAAAAAATTTAGTCAGAAGATTTTTCACAAGAAAGATCAAAAAGTGGAAAGTTTGTAATTATCCTGTTTTGAGCAAAGTGTAAAAATATTTATATATAATATGTGTACATATATATATATATATATGTATGCGTATGTGTGTTATGCGTACTCAAATAACGAGATTTGTTAAGATCAAGGGGAATGGATAAAGAATTTAAATGGAATCAAGACCGATAGGAAGAGAGAATGATGAATAAAGAAAGAAAATATAATCAAAGAGTAGTAAAATTTAATGAGATCCGTAAATATTATTTTATCAATGCGTGTATACATTTTTTATTACCTTTGATATTGTCATTGCCATTAGTATTATGTGATTCTATTTTTAGCAACAAATTTTTATAACACGCTTTTTTTCATTTTTTGATTAGAGTGGCTTTTTCTTTCTTCTACTTTGATCTATTCCACACCTACCATCGTCAAATATGATGGAGACGATACTAGGACATGTTATATTACACATCTGTATGTATATATAAGAAGTAAATAAAACAAGGATATGCATGCATAGCTACTACTGTTGTCGCAGTGAAAAGTTTGTAAAAAGAGGCAATTGAAGGCGAATATGATGATATATATATATCAACAAGCGAGGGAATCTGCGGAAAGGAGATAAATAATATTTGTTTAATATCTATTTTTTAGTAGTTTGTTTTATTTATACCACTATTAGTAGAATTTTCAAATATTTCTTTTCTTTCTTCTAAAATGAGAAGTGTAGTGTCATTAGTATAAGAGGGGAAAGAAACGTATAGTACCAGTTGCTCTTTTGTCTTGCTATTTGGTTCTATCCTTATTTTGTTCTTTTATTTTAGAGTAACATGATCCATCCTGCAAATACAAAGGGAATTTTTTTTTTAGTATTACGAAGTTTTCTTGGAAAAAAAATATTATTGAGGTTTTCATTATTCATATAATACATAATAAATGACAAAGTATTTCTTTACTCACCGTATTGTATATCTAGGGTAGTTTTACAACTATATATAGTTGAAACATCACTATCGATAATTGTTAGTCTTCTGTAATTGATACAACCTAAATTTTGCACAAAAGAAAGAAGAATATAATAACAGGAGTAAGATCCACAATGGCATCTGCAAAAGAAAAAGAATACGTTCATAAAGTATAAAATGAAATTGCTTCGCATTTGTCTCAGACAAGATATAAACCATGGTCTATTGTGTCTAAATTTTTAAATGATCAACCTATTGGTAGTATTGGGATAAATGTAGGTTGTGGAGATGGGAAGTATTTAAATGTTAACCCTAACGTTTTCATAATTGGCTCAGATAGATCAAATGGATTAATTAAATGTGCCCATGAGATTAATAATTAATATAATGTACTTGTAGCAGATGGGGTATGTTTACCTCCTAGAGACAATACATTTTATTTTACAATCTCTATTGCTGTGGTTCATCATTTGTCAACAAGAGAAAGAAGAATACAAGCAATAAATCATATTTTAAATAAAGTTAAAAGTGGTGGTCAGATTTTGATAAATTGTTGGGGCTTAGCACAGGGCACTTCTAGAAGAGGTTATCATGAAGGTATGGAACAAGATATCCTTGTTTCTTGGGTTTTAAAGGAAAAGGGTAATAATAAAAAAGGTGGTAATGACTCAAATAAAAGTAAAGATAAGAAAAATTTTATTAAACTTTATTTATCTGGAATACCTCAAAAGGAAAGAGCATTCTTAATGGCTAAATGGAAAAAAGAACAAGAGCAAAGAAGGAGAAAGTCTCAAAAATTAAAAAGTGAGGGAAAAAATGAGATTACAAAATATATATATTACCATCTATATCGTGAAGGTGAATTAGAAGAGGATTGCATTAGTGCTGGTGCAGAAACTTTAATCACTGGTTATGAAAAGGATAATTGGTATGTTATTGCTAAAAAACCATAAGGGTTATACATAAGAGATTGATTGATGTATAGATATAGTACATATATATGTTTGTTAACATACTATTTGAATATTTCCTCGATTTAATTTTTGTTAAAGATTGTGATGATTATTTCTCTTAGATTTTTAAGGAAAATACTTATTTTTTTGATATTTGTTAATAATTTGTTATTTTTTTTAAAAATAAAGAGACTATAACTTTTTTTATGCATTTTATAAGTATTAGAAATTCTGTCACACATATCTAAACTTGGACGGTCTATAATTTTTAATAAAATAAATCAACAAAATGCTTAAGGTAAGAAAAAGGCAGAGAATTAATACCAACCTTTCAAGGTTGGTTATTGTTGTTTATTGTTTTATTTTTCTTTTATAGTTGTCCAAATATAAAAAAAGCAAAAATTTGTATAATCTTCCTTATAAAAAAAAAATAGTATCTTTAAGAAAGCTGCCTATAATTTTCTCTTTAATGTTTTATAAAAGAGAAGTCGTTGTGTTTTTAATGTTCACTAAAGGATAAACATTCTTTCTGTTATTTTTTAGTAATGCTTTTAGAAATGATTTTTTTAGCTATTTAGTCATTGGGTTGTTAGGTTGAGTCTCTCATTCAACAAATAACCGAATATTTGTTGTTTAATAAAAGTTGTTTGTGAACTTTTCTCATTTTGTTTATTTTAAATGATGTCTTCCGAGCATGCAGTGTCTTTCTCAAAAGCCTTCCCAAAGGAAAAATCATAAATTTCAAAAGGTAAATTTTTTTAAAATTTCCCTCTAGCTAATAAAAAACATACATTATTTTATTAAGAATTTATTTGTAGATAGGAACAAGTAAGTTCCATTACTTTTCTTAAAATAAAATGTTTTATTTCACAGAATAAACTAACGTTCTAACTATTTTTTTAAAAATTTTTGGTGCCCATAAGACCGTCAAAAACCCAAATATAAAAAAAAAGCAAAATAAAACAATATGACAACAAATACATCTTTCAAGAAAAAACTTGTATTTTGTTACCTAGCTTTTGATAAAATTTTATTTTCAAAGAATATCCAACTAACACATGACAAGTGACACATGTGCCTACAAATGATTTTCTAGCAAAAACAACTCGACAATCGTTCCATCTTCTTACGTATTTCACCCTTTCTTTATTAATCTTCTTACACTCATATACATATACAATAAAGTCGCCGTTTATATTTCCCTTCTTAAACTTACTTATTAAAGAAAAAAAAAGAACATGAATATAAAAGGCTAACAGTATGAAAAATGTTCATTTTTTATATCAAAATTAACATAAGTATTTACAAATTTCAACTATTCTAAATCATACTACAACAAAACAAAATGAAAATTAGCAATATTCAAATAAAGCTTTCAAAAACTCCTTCAATGTAGCATATCTGGTCAAATATTTTCGATAACAACATGTCTGGAATTGAATGTTGAATTCATAATGCCCTTAATAAAAGTTACATCTAACTAGTATAAGAAATAAGAGTGAAACCGAAGAAAAAATATTTTGATTCTACAAATAAACGTACAAATCCTTCAATCTTTTTTTATAATACAAAATAAACACTATACAAAATGGATAAAAAATTACAACACGTTTGAACTTAAAAAATTCTAATTCACTAAGGTATCTTTTTTTTTTTTGTTTTATTTTTTCCAAAATGCAAGTATTCATATTTGCTAATTCATATTTTATTTTAATTGACAAGGAAAACAAAAATTTTTGGGTCATGACTTCTTTGAAAAAATGATTCACGATAGGATAGTTCAACGAATTATATAATTGACACTTCCTACCATATGGTCTGCTTGTTTTCGTAAAAAAATATTTGTGATTTACCAAAATCCATGTGTGGTATCAAAACAAACACACACTAATAACCAATAGAACCAATTAACTCTGTTAGATTCTCTCGGCTATTGTATTCCATTTTTGTTACCTCCTAGGATGTTTTAACAAATTTGGAACAAAAAAATTAGACTAAACGAAATAGATGCATTCTCTACTTCTCTAGTTATGTTTTAATACTTCATTAGTCATTATAAAACTATATAAAACTACATAAGTTAAGTAGAAAATGAAATAGCTAAAAGGTTTAAAGGATTCTCAATTTTTACCACTTCTTCACTCACTCTAGTTTATGAAAACTTACCAATTTTTCTAAGCAAAACAAAAAGATTTTCAAAAAATGTTTCAAACGGATAAAACAAAACAAAAGAAAGTAAAAACAAAAAACCAAGACAAAGTCATTCTAATAATAGGGGATTTTTCTTACAAAAACCGTAGAATAAAACACTAAAAAAAGAAATATAGAAAATTCTTTTAATAGGTTCTAGAACTTTTTGACTAAGTAGTTGTCAAGTATCCCCTAACCTCAGTATTATCTAAAACACAAAGAACTTTCTAAAATATTCTATTTGATATATTATATTTTAATGAATACTCCCGTTTATTTTTCTGTGAATTTTGCTTATCAATGAATTATCAACCAATATTCTTAATTTTTCAAACATAAATAAAGGGAACCTTTTTGAATATTAAAAATTTTTCAGTCCAATTTTATATACATATTTTATTTATATGACTTCATATATAAGAAAACAAAAACAACATCACTTAAAAAAAATTCTTTACCTAACTTTAGTATCTGATTTTTTTTAGATACTTTCTATAATATATTCATCACTCCACTTTCAAATTACCTACATATATCTCAGTTCCTTTAATTTTAATCTGTTCAGGTACAAATGTTGTTTCATTCCGTGATTTCAATAGAAAAATGGATACTCTGTATATAAAAACCTATCTTTTTTGGGAAAAATGAAATTTCTGGTTTCGTGGTCTAGTTGGTTATGGCATCTGCTTAACACGCAGAACGTCCCCAGTTCGATCCTGGGCGAAATCAAATTTCTTTTTGTTACCGTAAATTTTTAAAAGTACACGTTGTAATATCCCGTGATACAAAATAAGAGTTTTATATAGCTTTTATAACGTGTTGTTTTCCAAGGAGAGTTCACTTGTGGCGTATGAAGTTGCGAGATATAGTGGAATCTTGAGAGACTACTGTCACCTGGACTAGACAACGTGATAGACAGACCAGCAAGGAGTAGAATTATACACTGTTGTATATTGATTATTTACTCTAGTTATTATTATTTGTGTATTTTTATTTAAATAACTAGATTTATCTTTTTTAGTTTAGAATATTGAGATTTACACCTGCAATTTAATCCAGGGTTATGACATAGGCAGTAAAGTCTTCTCTATGAGGTGATAATAATAGCTAATGTAAATGACTTGGAATAGATAAAAGATAAGGAATTCATAAGTATATTGAAAAAAAGAAGATATACAATGAATTTGTTGTTTCAAATGTTCATATTCCCTTCCGTGTTGCTACCTAAGCGCAATCCCACGGAAAAGCTGAGCATATTTTAACTTGATAAACTTGACAAAATGAGCGTAGGCACGCTTTGTTATCTTATTGTATTATCATTGCCACCACAACTACTAAACCTGTTCGAGGGTTATAAAGAAGAGAATCTTACAATTGGTGACTTAGAGGGATTACAGTGCTTGCATACCTTATCCAGTAACTAAAATAAACAAACGTAGACAAAATGTAGATTAAATAAATAAGGTATATTTAGTTGGTTACTGGGAATATCAGCTCACGATACTTATTTAATAACGTTCAATAGCTCTTCAGCATTACTCCATAATCAGGAGAATTGGATATTTTATAATTAAGTTAAGATAAAAGATTATTATAATTGCTTTTTTCACATCTTTGGGATTCTACTGCTTAGGTAGCATGCCGATAAGGAAGCAAAGTCTTGCCGTTCAAAGGAATTGACACTTGAATTAATAGTAGTTCATGAGTTTTTTTGGTTTCTTGTTTCTTTTACTTCTATTTACTTATGTGTTAGAATATTCCAATTAAAGGACTCGATAAATATAAATATCTCAACAACAAATAGTTTGTCTGACCTATTCTCTTAGTATATTAAATGAGGGCAACGGTCAGATAACAAGGAGACTTCATACTCATCAGATACTGCAACTTAGTGATATTTTAAAGTTTTTCTATGTAAATGGGCAAATTGTATCGACGACTCTTGAATAAAATCTGATATATTTTTGCCTCTCTGAAAATCTATTAATACAATTTACTAGTCGTTGCACCCCAAGCTGTACCAATTTTCCGTCCAAACACTCATGGAATCTCTCCTGAATTGTGTATCTAATAATTTGTAGTTAAGTTACTTACCAAATGGTTTTATTAGATACTAAAATGGAGTATTACAAAGACTATATTGTCAAAAAAGATCAACTTTCGTATATTCAGATAATTATTGGACGAAGTAAAGACTACCTATGTAATTAATATTATCTTCAAACAGTTCTATTAAGACTAAATTATATTCCTTACATGATTTTATTTTATTTCTACCAAAATTTTCACTAATAGTAAAGAGTGAATTCTTTAATATAATTTCTTAACACCTTTCTAGAATAAATGTAGAACAACTCTCAAACACTAATTCCCTAAGGAAGGAATGGTATACTGTGATTACCGCTCTTTTAAATGTCTTTAAATTTGTTTCGAGTAATCACCAGTATTGGAAAAAGTATCCATTTGAAGTTATTACATATTTGCATCATATACTACCGTTATATTTCAAAAACACTTAACGTCATTAGCCAAAACTAATACTTATATTCATATATCTAGTAAATTAACCACCATCAAAACTAACAAATATATGAAACATCATCCTTCAATATCCCTCCTTCTTATCAATTACCCTTAATCAGGTCAAGCCAAACTAAAATAAGCGTACACAAATCTCAAATTCACCTAAAGTCAGCCATAGATCATTTTTCTATATCAATCCTTTTTCCAAATAATTAGCTGGTAAAGTAAAATCAATAAATAATACTCACACTTTTTGTTTTATATTTGTAGGTCTTCCTAAATAATTTTTGCAAATGAAACCTTCAATTTCTAAATATTGTATTTTTCAAAGTTTCTTTGACTTATTTTGATAAACAAAAAAAAAAAAAACAAAAAAATAATAATAGAATACACATATCTTTTAGTGCAAAATCAATTTAACAGTGACACTTGATTTATTACATATATGAATTCAATCTATCCATTGAAGTGAGAGACTACATATCAAAATTTTATTACAACCTAAAGTCATTACTCGATACTAATAGTTTGTCGAGTAAGAATGGATATAATTCAAGGTTTAATACAACCACAGAAACCGCAAACTGTGGATGAAACGATCCCAACCCTTTGTGATAGAGCTGAACATGCTACTTTATTAAATGATAGAAGATCTGCAGTTCTTGGGATCAAAGCTTTTAGTAGACAATATAGAGAAACTGTCATTGCATCTGGGTTAAAACCATTATTGAATACTTTAAAAAAGGATTATGAAGATGAAAGAATGGTAAAAGCAATTTTAGAAACTTTATTAATTTTATTTATTAGGGGTGATGGAAGTGATGACTTAACAAGAAATTGGATTTCTCAACAGTCTAGGTTACAAAATGGGAAATATCCATCTCCTTTAGTGATGAAAACGGAAAAACAATCAGTTGATCAATTCTCGCTTTGGATAACTGATGCATTGATTCAAGATGAATCTCTAGTCCATTTAATTTTACAATTTTTGGAGATAGAAGATTTTCACATTAGACTCTACACTATCCAATTACTGGAGGCTTTACTAGTGACAAGACCAGTGAGAGCAAAAAGCGCCATGGTGACTCTCCCTACTAGTATTTCTACTCTTGTTACTTTACTAGATGATATACATGAACCTGTAAGAGATGAGACAATTTTGCTATTGATGGCCATTGTTAATGATTCACCCCATGTCCAAAAATTGGTTGCATTTGAAAATATATTTGAAAAGCTATTCATCATAATCAAAGAAGAGGGAGGTCTCAGAGGCTCATTAGTTGTTAACGATTGTCTTTCATTAATTAACAATATCTTGAAATATAATACATCCAATCAAGAATTATTCATAGAAAGTGGGAACCTCTCTAAGTTAGGTATAATTCTAAACGAACCACTAATGCCTAATGAAGAATTTTTTTGGAACAATCAAAGAATAATCAATATTAATACAGCATTAAATATTGTGTCGTTACTTGTTGATCCTGATAGTTCTGCGACATGTCAACATCAATTAGCCTTATTAAAAGCTGGTATTTTAGTAACTGTATTACGTTTAGTCTTTTATTACAACACTCCAAGAAAAGTTAGACCTGTAGCACTAGTAACTGCCGCTGATTTAATCAGAAATAATGAAAAAGTTCAAATTGAGTTTGAAAAAATTGATGTTCCATATTTAGATCCAACAATAGCTACACCAGCAGAAAGTGATGATCAACAAATTCTTCCAGTTGTCGATATATTACTGAATTGGATATTTTATGCAAATTCAGTTCATACATTCAATATTCGAATTGCCTCAAATGAATTATTAAAAGCATATCTTAGTGGTAATCATACTATTCAACGTCATTTCCTATTGTCACAAATAGAGATATATAATAAAAACATTTTTTCTCTGGAAACCCATAGTTTATCCAAGGAAAATACAACAGAAGATAATAAAGAAGATGCTTTGTCACAATCCAATTTACCAGAAGTAAAATCTAATATTTTCGAAATATTGTTATTATATGACCCTGATGTGAGTCTAAATCCATACAAAGTTTTTTTTGCAACTGACATATTAATGTTTTTATTTCAACTAGAAAATGATAGTGAGATGGAGTTGAGAACCTTAATCCGTAAAGTAAAAACTGAAAATAATATAGAAAATAATGAGCCTCTCAACGTTATTCAAACGATGGTCGATTTACTACTTACCACCCTTGATTCAACAGATATTCGTACTCCAATATTTTTTATTTCATTTCTAGTCTTCTGGTTATATAGTGATTTGCATGCCGTCAATGATTTCTTATCCAGCAAATCAACTTTAGAATCATTATTAACGTTTTCATATCAAATTCAAGATGAAGATATTACCACAAAATGTTTAATAACAATTCTGCTAGGTGTTGCCTACGAGTTCTCTTCAAAAGATTCTCCTTATCCAAGAAAAGAGTATTTTGAATACATTTCAAAAAGAATCGGCAAAGATAATTACCAATCGAGAGTTAAACAGTTTAAAGAAAAATCATTATTCACTAAGACTGAAAATAATTTCGACATTCTGAACCCACCTCTGGACGATACAGGACTACCACAACTATATTTTAGTCCATATTTTGTGGCTATATTTAATGAAAATTTGTATAGGATAAAGACTTCCTTATCTCGTAGTCCAGATGAAGAACCTGTTGCAAAGTTGTCATTCGAAGTATTTGAAGAGATACAAGAAAAATGTCTTAATTTAAAAAACGAAATCCAACACATTAAATCTGAAAATTCTAAAATAACTTCTAAACTAAAGAAAGAACTCGAAGAACTTTCTAAGGAACACGAAAATGTTGAAAATAAGTTCAAAAAGTTATCTGAAGAGCATAAGACTCTTACCAAGGATTATAATACCATCGAAAATAACCTAAACGAAACTTCCAAAAATTTAAAATCAATAACGGAAAACAAAAACAAATTAGACAAATTGGAGAAAGAGTTGTCGAAGAAATTACAATCAAAAACTCTTGAGTTTCAAGAATTAGAAGAAAAATCAAAATTATTAGCCACTAAATTACAAGATATGACTTCAAAAAAAGAAAAGGCAGAGAATGATATTAACAAAATGAGTCGTGATTTAATAAATCTAAATAAAGAAAAGCTATCACTTGAAGAAAAAGTAAAACAACAAGAGAAAGAAACAACTAAAAGAATAAAAAATTTACAAAGTGAAAATGACAAAATAACGAAAGTCAAAAACAATTTACAAGAAACAATCACAAAACTCAAGACCCAACAAGAAGAAATATCAAAGCAAAAAGATACTCTTGAAAGAACAAGAGATGATGTTGTGCGTGAGCTGAATGAGTGGAAATCAAAGTTTTCTAGCCATGAGAGTTTAGTTGCCAAATTAACAGACAAACTCAAATCATTGGCTACTAGTTATAAAGACCTTCAATCAGAAAATACTAAGTTAGAAGATTCATTAGAACATGCTACTAAAAAGCACAATGAAATGTCTATGACTTTAAAGAATCAGGTTAATAACCTAAATGAAGAAAAAGGGCAGTTATTAAAAGAAAAAGATACGCTCACCACAAGTATTGCTACCCTCAAAGCTAAATTAAAGGATCAACTTGAAGTGCATTCAAAAGAAATAGAATCTCTTACAACCTCAAAACAGGAAATGCAAGATGAAATTGAAGTTTTATTAAAGGATAACAATAGTCTAGAACAAGAGAGGGATAAATGTCAAGAATCTATTCTAGCTCTTAACGAAAAGTTGCAGTGGTTTGAAGATGAACAAAAAAAACGTGAAATCTTTATATCTAATATTGAAAATAAAACCAAAGAAACTTTAGATGATCTTGGAAAACAAGTAGAGCAAGTAAAACAACTGAAGGAAGATAAAGCTTCCATAGAGTCACTTTTGCGAGAAAAAGAAGATCAAATCAAAGAATTAACTGAAAAAGTTGATTCTTGGATGACAAATTTCACATCAATGGAATCGAATGCTAAAGAGTTAGAATCAAACGTAAATAAAATACAGGAACAAAAAACAAAGTTAGAATCTTATATCAGTGATCTTGAAGAGAAAAAGGCAGAACTAGAATCCGAAACTAGTAAATTGGAAAAACAAAAAGCAGAGCTAGAAGAACAGAAGGCTACATTAGAAGCTAAGAGTAGTGAACAAGAAACGAAAATTAATAAATTGCTGAAATTTAAAGAATCTACTGATTCGAAGTTATCTGATTTAAAAAATGTCATTGATGAAGTAGAGAAAGAGAAAACAAGCTTGAACAAAACAATGTTGGAATCAAAAGAAAAATCGTCAAAATTGAAAGAGAAATTAAAATCTTTAGAACAAAATTTTGAAGATGTGAAGAGCCAATTAAATAAGGAAAAAGAGCAAAAACAAGAAATAGAAAAAAATCTCTCAGAAGTTACAAATAGTTTTGAAGAGTTAAAGAAAACAAATTCCAAACTAAACAAAATAACACAAGAGCTGAAAGGAAAAATCAAACAACTTGAAAAGGATAAACGTAGCAATGAAGCTGACATGAGTGCCACCAAAACAGAACTGACAGATACTAAAGCCCAATTAGATGAAACACAAAAAATTTTAAAAAAAACTAATAATAAGATTGCAGAACAAGAAAAACTATATATCCAAGCACAATCAGAGTATGAGCCTGCTGTCAATAATCTGAAAAATAAAGAAACTGAACTTCAAGATTTGCAAAAGGAAATAAGTGAAAAGAGCGACAAACTTGAAAGACTGACAGAACAAAACTCAGAGTTAAGTAGAAAATCACTTGAATCAACAAATGAACTTGAAGAGGTGCAAAAGTCTCTTGATCTATCTGAAAAACAATCCCAAAATTTACAAAATGAGAATCTACGGTTAAAGGATAATATCACAGAATTATACACAAAACAAACAATACTACTCTCCGAAAAAGAGGATTTGGAAAAATCCTTAGTTGAAACCAATGATCGTCTTCAAAACTTGGAAGAAAATATTAAGGTACACGAAAAGGAAAACACAGAGTTGAAAGAAAAAATTAGTGCCCTCAAAAAAGAGATTAAAAATAGTAGTGAGAAGTTAGCCCATTCAAAAGAAAAAATAAATGGCACCAACAAAAAGATAGATATTAAGAATAGTGAGATATCTGAGTTAAATTCTTCTATCAAATCGTTAAAAGATGAGTTGGATAATAAGGTCTCCGAATTAGAAAAACTTAAAGAGGATTCCAATAACTCACTAATGGTAAAGGAAGCAGAATTAAAACAAAAAGGAGATAATATTTTGGAGTTACAAAACTCGTTGGAACATAGCAATGAGGAAGTCAAAAAGATAGAAATGGAATTAAAGACACAAAAAGATGTTTTTGAATCTAAAATTAAAAACCTTGAATCTCAAAGAGATGATGCCTTAATGTCAGTCGAATCGTTAAAGCAGTCATTAGAAGGTAAAACAGGTGCTTTCGAAGAATTAGACAAAAATATTAAAAATAAAGATGCATTAATTACAGAGTATCAAGAAAGATTGGAACAAAAAACACAAATATTTGAGAGCGAATTAGAAAGTTTAAAAACCGAACATGAAACTATTCTCAAAAAACATTTAGCAAAAATAGAGGATTTAGATAAACAATTATCCAGAGAAAAACAAAATGTACTTAACAAGACTAAAGAGTTAGATGATATCGACAAGAGAAATATTGATAAGTTAGACAATCTTAAGAATGAGATAAGAGAAAAGGAGAAGGAAATTAATGAGATAAAAAAAAGTAGAGACTTGATTTCGGCACAACTCAAAGAATCAAAATCCAATACAGAAGAACAAATAAAGAAATCAGAGAAAGTGTGTGAAAAATTGCAGTCACAAATTTCCAATTTAGAGAAAGATGTTAAATCGAAGGATGAAGAATTGGATAAATTAAAAAGAAGTCACATAGCCGAAACTCAAAAGAGTATTGATAAAATCCATGAAATTGAGGAAAAACTACAGAAAGCTAAGAGTGACGAAACTAGACTTTTAGAAGAAAAGGAATCTCTTTTGAGTAAACACCAGAAAGAGATTGGCGAATATGTTAAAAAAATTTCAGAATTGAATGACAGTACAACAATTCTAGAGACAACTACAGGACAGTTAAGGGAAGTTAATGAGGAATTAGCTATAGAGAAGGCAAATAAGTCAAAGTTACAAGAGCAGTATGACAACCTGGAAAAAAAATTTGATATATTAACTTCCAAAAACACTTCAGTTGAACTTAAGTTAAAAGAAATATCTGACAGGCTTGAAAATACAACAAGAGAAAAAGAGGTAATGGAAAGAACACAGAAAGAACTTAACAGTACGGTAGAAAATTACACAGAAGAAATTTCCAAATTGAAAACTGATCTGGAAGAAAAAAATAAGACAATTAAAGAAACTACGTCTACATATGAGTCACTAGAAAAGAAATATGAAGAAAAAGAAAATGAATTATCCGAACAGATTAAAGAATTAAAGATTGAACAAGAAAGGATAAATGAAAGTCACAAGAAAGATCTTGATAATGCCAAAAATGAGTTTAATAAGAAGATTAAAATCTATAAGGATGAAAAAGAAGTTTTAATTAAAGAACACAAGGAATCTGTGGAAAGATCTAAGCTTGAGCACGAAGAAATAATTAAATCTTTGAAAGAAAATGTTAACAAACTACAAGACAGAATAGCTACAATTGAGAATGAAAATTCTTCCGTTATATCAGCCAAAGATGGTGAATTACAAAAAATCAAAACTACTCTTGAAGCCAAAATTACTAAAGGCCAAAAGGAAAGGGATACATTGGAGACACAATTGAAAAGATTATTGGTTATTCAAAAATGTAATTTTAATGATGAGATCCAAAATATGATCAAAGATTTAAACAAACTTCCAAATGAACAAGTTATATCTAAGAAAACCATCGATGATATAATTATGAAAATAAAAGGTGCCCAAGAAAAGAAAGAAGAGCGCCAACCTACTGATGATTTAATACAAATGTTCAATAAAGAAAAGGCCAAACTTCAAAACGAAATTGACGAACTTAGAAAGAAAAATGAAGAATATAAGAAACAGAACGTAGAACATTCTGAAATAGATGAATTAATGTTATTAGTTACAGAACTTGACGAAAAGAATTCTAAATACCGTGAAAAACTGGAAGAATTAGGTGTCGAACTCTCCTCAGAAGAAGAAGATGAAGATGAAACTGACACAGATAGCGATAATAATGCAGACGAAACATGAAGTTGCCAATTTAAAACTTCTATATCACTTAACATACATGTAATTAATTATTTTGTATAGCCATATTTGAGTTACCTGTTTAATATAGATTTTTTTTGTATATAACTAAACAAAAATTTCACATTAAAATCAGTTAGTTAATGGTGGACACAATGTATACCCTTAACCATATCCTTTCCTATTTTTGATATGTTTTCGTGGGGAACCTGTTCTAGTAACTTATAAGGAATATTAGAAATCATTATGTAGTAACCAGAATGAAGTTCTTGTAGGCACACCTCTAGAACGTCGTTTATTAACATCATACATATATGTGAACTTTCTATAACTCCGATATATAAAAAAAAAATAAATAATATTCTGAACCTTTCGAGAAGGCTACTTTCAGATAAGTTGCGTAAAAACAAAAATATTTCTATATCATACAAGATATAAAAAAGTCAATATAATGTTTCTACCATAAATAAAATTTAGATATTAAATAAGAAATTAAAATATGTCGACATGATAATCACTGTAACAATTATAAGGGATACAAAATTGAAACCCTCTTATATCACTTTGAAAGATAGAGAAGTATTTTGTTTTATTAAAAACGAATCGTACCATACCGCTGAAGGATTAGAAGTAATAATTACAAGACCTGAAGTAACTAACACACAAGTTTCTGAGATAGATTCAACCAATATCAATAAGAACAAAGTTATTTTACTAATACATGGACACTTGTCACATAAAAATGTAATATATCAATCCTTATTAGCAACGGTGTTAAGTCTTCTAGGTTACTGGGTTATTAGATTCGATTTTAGAAACCAAGGCGATTCAGAGGCAAATGCTAACAAACAATTAGGAAGGACAATATCTCAAGATATTGAAGATTTAGATACAATAATAAAAAGTTTAGATAGTAACTTTTGTAAAAATCATAACGAAATATTTGGAGAAAATCAAGTGAGCATTGAAATGGTCATGGCCCATTCAAGAGGTGTCTTACCTATGATACAATATTTTGGTTCAATAGACACTTCTCAAAAGGTACCATATCTAGTGAATTGTTGTGGTAGATATTTTTCTGAAGGTTTGTTGAAAAAATATACAAAATTATACCCAAAATGGAGGGAAGAAAAAGGGTTTTGGACGAAAACTTTTTACCATGGTAAATATGTTGATTATTTGGTACCAGAAAGTGAAATATTAAATACTGGTCAATTTCCTATTGATTCTTTTAAGAATATACCAAGTAGTACACAAGTTATAAATATTTATAGAACATTTGACAATATTATCCCAAAAAATGACGCAGAACAATACCATATTACATTTGGAAATAGATCATTCCAATTTTGGATTCCAGGATCGGATCATAATTTATATGGATTGATTAATGATAATAATCACTTTAATTTACCGACAATGAAAGGAAAAGTAAAATTATTATTATTATTATTATCTGGCTGCCTTGATATATCTTGGTATTCAAGCCCATTCGTACCAATATATAGATGGGTCACAGATCAAAAATATACTGACAAAGTTAATAACTGCCCATTTATGACGCTTTTCATATTCTACACAATTATATCCATACCACGTATGCGTAGAATATGATGATATCGCATAGTACAGCAAAATCATTAAAGTGACAAAGCTTTAAGAGTGGTGGAGATGTGTGGATGCATTTTTATGGTCAAATGATCGGCGATGATTTTATCTTTTCATTTTTTCTTCTATTTGAAATATTACAGAAACATGAAATATGGATAATAATAATAACAATGGATAAATATTAATGTTGGAATATTAATACTAAAATATGACATACTGTTTAATTGAAGATTATCTATTGACCTCTATGTTTGAATGTTTTACTTTAAAGAAAGAAAATTAATGTTTAAATAATATAATTATATGAACTATTTTTTGCATCAGAGCTAAGTCGAAGTGAGAGATAAGTTCAAATTATTTGAAATAAATAAACAAGATAGAATAGTTTGATAAACATATAACCAACTATGTCAGATCAGATATACCTTGCCAAATATCCTGGTGTCGATGTGTATGAACTTATTCATCCAACGGGATCTATAATGAAAAGAAAAAAAGATAATTGGGTTAATGCCGCTCATATTTTAAAAGCTGCAAATTTGTCTAAAGTAAGGAGAATAAAAATACTAGAAAGAGAAATTCTAGGGAAAATACATGAAGAAGGTAGAGGTGGGTTTTGGATCTCTCAAGGTACCTAGATTCCATTAGAAATTGCTGCATATTTAGCAGATAAGTACGATGTCTATACAGAATTGAAACCCTATTTGATTTTGTTCAAAAAGATTGAGAATCTGAACCACCAAAGGCACCTAAACACCACCATGCATCTAGATTTGATGATAAAAAGAAGGCCACAAAAAACACTAATATATCAGTACTGAATGACAGAAAGTCTGCTCTTATTATAAGTACTCTGACAATATCGTCCCCACTTTTTGTGATATCCTCATAACCTTTTACTTGAAAAACAAACAGATAAATTCGCAAAGGAACCAGTTGTTCCAAAATCAACTGATCCCAGAGAAAGAGGGAGACCACCTTTAAATTCTAAAGGAAAAATCAAAATGAATCGCGGATTGAATAAATCACAAAGTGATACCGGCTTTACAAGACTTACTATACTGAATTCTTTGATAGATTCTATTCAACTTTTTCAATTAAAATTTTCGAAAGCGCTGGGGCCATTAAAGGGATTACAGAATAATATCGACGATACTTATGTAGACACAAATAAGAATAAGGTTAATAATAATCACCACGTCATATCATTATCATCACAACGATCCCCAGTTGTAACAGGTAATAGGGTTTTACCTCAATATAAAGAACCTGAAATAAACGATGGTTTATCCGTTGCTATTGAATCATCATATATACGTGAAAATGAATTGAATAAAAGAGACTTCTTATTATCACAACAGCAGCAACTTCAACTTGAACATGTTTCAAGTTTTTCGAATCCGTCTTCACCATCATTACCTACATTTCCGGCTCAATTGGGCGACTCTAGTCCATTTAGTGAACACAATTATAAAGTTTTAGAAAACTCACCTATTGTTTCATCTATGCCGAAATACACTACATATACTAGACTACAAACATATGATATAAATGATAATGTCAATATGTATCTCTCCAGATTAGTCGATTATTTTGTATGGAATGAATCAAAGATAAATAAAGAAATACCACTTGAATTGTTATCACCACCTATGAATAGTGCACCATATATCGATATATCTATCGACCCCGAATTACATACTGTTTTCTATTGGGCTTGTTCAATGGGAACATTACCTATCATTGAAGCATTATATAAAGTAGGTAGCAGTCCTCGTGTTGTCAATTCATCAGGACAAACTCCACTAATGGGAAATTCAATGTTTCATAACTCTCACACTAAGAAAAAATTACCTGAAATTCTTGAACTTGTTCGAGACAATGCCTTTGATATCAACTTTGATTTACAGACTGTGATATCATATAGTGAAACGAACATCATAGCCTCCCTCAGCGGTAAATTATTTAGATATTGTATTATCGAAACTGAAAGATTTTGTATCCCAACAAAAAAATACTTGTTATTAAATGCATACGATAGTAATAGAAATACTGCGTTACATATAGCTACAAGGAATGGGGATGAGACACTTTTTAAAACCTTAATAAACAATGGTGCATTAAGCACAATTCCTGATGAAGATGGATTGACACCTGATGAAATCATGAATCAGCATCATAAAGAAACCTTGAGAAGTCGCGCAAATACAGATCATGGCAACAAAAATAAAAAATTCTCTAATGGAAGCTTGATCAGTCAATTGAATGACGACAGTATGCATCATTGTACTGCTGCCGTCAAGGTTTCAAGAGGTATACCCAGTATAGTTAGATCAATTGATGATCTAGCCGAGAGTTATAACCAAGTATTCCAAGAAGGAGAGAATGAATCAAGGTCATTAGAAAAGATATTAACTAGTATAAGAAGTAATACAGTTAGAACCAATACAAAATTACTGGAGTTATTTTTTATAAGAATTATGGGGAGTTGAGTGACTGTAATATTAATAATTATATGAATTCAACCATAAATAAGGGTAATATTGAGAAGTTACTTTTAATACAAAGAGATGTAACAAATTCCACAAGAAAATGATATTTTAATATTACAAAAAAAATACTCACAATCAATTTGAAAAGATACAACCATATAAATTAAAGTGATGCGTTGACAACTATAAAGACGACGGTAAAACCCATACGAAAGAAGATTGGGATGGTGTTAAACAAGAAGAAAACGATACGACCAATAAGTTATACAATATTTTAAAACAAATCTGTTAGATTAGAACGATACCAATACAAAAGAAAACTTGTAGTTAAAAAAATCATAGCTCCGATTAAGAGCAATAGCAAAATCCCCAAATATAGAAAAATGATTATCCAAGGTACAGAAATAGCCATCGATCAAATAGATGATATGTTACCTGTAATATTATTAAATTTTGAAAGGTCATAATAACAAACCTTAGTTCGGAATGCTCTTCTTTTTACAACCAAAAGAATAAAATAAACAAAGAAAGAAAGAAAGAAAGAAGCCCTTTGGCATACAACGTAGTTCTCTACGTACATACTTCCCACATGCACATGTGTACTCTATAGAATATACATACCATGTTAATAATTTCTTGGATATAAGGAAAAAAAATACAAAAAAAATAACCCCCCCCCCCCCCATAAAAGAGAACTTTTAAAGTGAAAATAACGACCAATTTACTAGTAGTCAAATAATCTATCCAAGAAATTTCAAATTACAGCTACAATAATAGTTGGTATTATAATATTAAGTATATAATTTGCATATATAGCTTTCTGTCATAAAGTCCAATTAATGTAAAATTTAAAGGTACAAATGATTATTACAAGTAACCAGCAATATGATAATTGTTTACACATGTATTAGTAAGTTATTAGATTCATGGAATTAAAAAAAAAAAAAAACAAACAAAAACAATTCTGCATATTCCTTAAACAAAAAAAGACAAAAGACAATGCTCGTAAAGTATAAAACGAATAGAAAAAAAAGGCGAAGAAGATGAAAAAGAGAAGAATTGATTTCTCTTACATGATAATAGCTTCTTGTGGAACATTTTCAGAGATGCACTTGTTTGGTAAGACTTTACCACCGTTGATGTAGACCTCGTCTTTAACTTCGACATCGTCACCAAGAACAGTGACACCTTCAAGACGACACCATTTACCGACTTTAGAGTTCCAGCCAACAATAGTAGATTTGACTAAAGAATGATCGCTGATGGTAGAATTAGCCAAGACGACAGATCTAGTAATTCTGACACCATCACCAATGGTTACATTTGGACCAATAACGACATCTGGACCGATCTTGGCAGTCTTGGATATTTTGGCAGTTGGGTCAATCATGGCATTACCGACAATGTTGTCACCAGTGACCAATTTGTCAGAATTCTTCTTCTTTAAAGAGTTGAGATAAAGAACAGTACCAGATAAGAAGTCCTTTGGTTGACCCACATCCATCCAGAAGCCTTCTAAATCGAAGGAGTATAGAGATTTTTGTTCTACTAATATTGGGAAAGTTTCCTTTTCAATAGAAGTTGGTTTCATTTCGATTAAATCGATAACTTCTGGGTTTAAGATATATAAACCGGCATTGATTCTGTTGCCGACGAATTCTTTTGGTTTTTCAACGAATCTGTCAATCAAGTTTGGAGTAGCCAAATCATGGACGATAACACCGTACTTAGATGGTTCATCTACTTTAGTGGCGACGATAGTACCTTTACCACCATGAGCAGCATGGAATTCAGCCAATTCCTTGAATGGATATTCGCAGATGACATCAGAGTTTAGGACAAAGAATGGAGAGTCATCCTTCTTTAAGATTTTTTCAGCCAATTTCAATGGACCAGCAGTACCTAATGGTTCAGTTTCGACAGAGAAAGTGATGTTAACACCGTATTCCTTTTCGTATTTCTTCAAAGTTTCGACCATAACTTCAGGCCTGTAGTTGACAGCAAGGACGATATCTGTGACACCAGCAGCAGCCAAAGCTTCAATTTGGTGTAAGATCATAGGTCTGTTACCAAATTCAACTAATGGCTTTGGGACAGTCAAAGTTAATGGTCTTAATCTTGTACCATAACCACCGACTAAAATTAAACCTTTCATTGTTACTGTTTTGTATATATGATATTAATATGGATTAAGTAGGGAAAAAATGACAATAAATAAGATGGTTGGCTACTTGTATTTGCTAAAACCGTAATGCCAATTTTTTATTTTTTTTGTTATCAAAGAACTAGTAGGTATTAACAAAATTTAATGAAGTGAAAAGGTAAATGATTTATTAAAAAAATAAAAAAAAGACAAAGTAAACACTTTTACAATCGAAAGCTAACAGAGTAGGGAAAAAGATGAAAACAAGGAGATCTTTCAAATGTACGTCAACCTACAAATGTAATGTTTATATATTTATATTTCATTTAAAAGTTTCGTTCTAGACACAAAGAAATATTGTCTATGTCGTAACAAAAACAATAATAAAAAAGAAGGACAGGAAACAATGAGCAAACAACCATTATACAAACAGATACGAAATTCATCTGTCATATATGTTGATATTGTCCACTAATTTTCGTGTTTGTTATTAGCCTATTAACTGACCTTTTTAATACAGGAGACAAGAAACCAATAAACAAAGTAAAATAAAAAAAAAAAATTTCATCAATTGTCTTATTTTTCACTTTTTGTTTACGTTTTCTCGAAGAACTTGCAGTTCGTAAGTAACGACAATAAACAAATAAAAAGAAGGACAAAACAATACAATTCCACACTTTTCTTTTTCTTTCTTAAGTTTGGACACGTGTCTCGAGAAAGAACAAAACGTGACTTGAAAAAGAGTGTGTTCTCCGACTCTAGAATATCTTAACTTCCTTGCACAGACACAGCAATAAAAGGTCTCTACCTCACTAAATATATTCTATAAGTTGGATTATTTAACGAAACTACTTTAACTATTATTATTTCTATTATTTTTTTTTTATAAAACAGGAAAGGAAAGAAAAGAATCCTTATTCTATTGTAGAAATAATAATTCCAGCTGCCAAATTGTTTGTTATTCAATATTTGTCAAAAACAAATAAAAAAGCAAGAACACCAAATTTTGGTGTAAAAACCACGTAACACAAAAAATTCCCATACAAATATTTTCCTTTTTTCTTTCTTACTCCGAAGTCGCGTCGTATATTTTTACAAAAAAAAAAAGGAAATTCCAAAGGGGAAAAGACACGAAAAAACAGAAAAGAACTTTTTTTAGTGACCAGCCCTACCTTTTCGTGACCGCTATAAAACCCTCTTTTTCTCTTTCAGAACCCTAAACTAATAATAATAAAAGAAGACTTCAAATTGAAATAAATACATTCATATATTGTTAAAAAAAAATGGATCACTATAGAAAGAAATAATATATTGAAAGAGAATACTTATTCAAAGTTTTTTCTTCATCTGCATGCTAAAATTATTGTGGAAGTAAGAAAGCAAATCATTTATCTTAAAGAAGACTTTCACAGAGAGATGACTTATTGTTTTATTTGAAGTTGCAAAACAATACGAATTATGGAGAAATTTCATTCAATATTAATAGATATATTAATGATTGATATTAAGTCTCTCCCTTTTTTTTTTAACTTTTAAAAACTTTCTAAAAAGAAGTTTTGCATGTATTACCTAATCCTTTTATCACACAATCCAAACTTTTCACAAAAAAAAAAAATTAATATATATTTTTAATAAGTGAGATACATTAAATGTACAATTACGTGATTATTACAAATGATATAACTATTAACAAACGAAATTGTAATCAAATATATGATGTATGACTTGTGATTATGATTTTTTTTTTATTGAAAAGGTTTTCTAATCCGTCTTAAAGTGGAAAGACCTGTATATGTATGATAATATCCCATTAAGAAATGAAATTATGTATCATTTACTGGTTTCGTATATCCCATTAGAAATAAAAACTTCTTCAAGGATCTTTTTTTTTTCCCATACCAGAATACTATATCAACTGGAATCAAAATTTAAGTATTTTCTACATTTTCTTGTCCATGGTTATTCAATGTATTCAAAAATCTTTTCATTGTCATCGATTAAAAAAAAATATGTTTTATACTTAACTCTTGACACTCATGTAACACCCACACACACATATATATATATATTTAGGCATGTTTTTCAATACCATTTTTTCAAAAAAACAAAAAAAAAATTCTTAAAATAAATAAATATATTTTACGAAAATTTTAGTATTGTCTACACTTAAATTTGACATAAATATTTTGGATATTCTTGATTTTTCTCTTTCTTTATTTATCTAAATTCTATAGCAGAATATAAACAAACCAAAAAAAGTAGCTTTATTATTGAATCATCCTATAAACCAAATTATTTTTAACACTATTGAAACATAAAGAAGAAATAGTGTCATGGAGTTCTATTACCTAATACTTACCTAATTTCTAGCTAACACTGCTTATCATTTTTTTTTCTAAGTTTTAGACAGTGGTGTTTATCTAATCAAATTTTATATCTTAGACAATATTTACCAATATAAGTTTTTATTGGTGTGCTGATGTTAACAACCCAAAACATAACAGTTTTCTAACACCTATAAAAAACAATTATCTCACTCCTTGAAACAAACTTTTAACCAAATATCCTTAAATAATATCTGCTTAATGTAAATATAATAAAATCAGAAAAAAAGTAATAACAAAATCTATCTTCTCTTAATTTAAATAAGGCCATAATTCAATTGAATTTCTCTTTCTATCAATTTTTACCTTCAATTTATATAAATAATACATTAGACTAGAATTCCCAGTTTAAATTACATTATTTTAGTTATAACTACTCAAATTTACCACAATATCTAGAGTAAAGTGGTGAGCGGTACTTAAAGTGAGAGGAAAACAGGAAACACACGTGAAATTTTTGTTACTTAGTATTAATCAAAAATAGTAATTTCTACAAACGTTAGGTCAATTATTACACTATCTTTAATATATAAGTGACGTTAAATGATTTTCTTTTACAGAGCTTCTTGATATTAATTATCCTATACTATTTTGGTTAATATATATTAAAGTATTATACAGGGGTTAGTAACTTGGGCATGAGATTTGAAATTTGAAGTAGTTTTTCTTTATATGTGTTTGGATATACAATGTTTAAAAGAATAAAACAGCAGTAGTAAAAACCATTTTGGGTTAATGTTAGCTAGATATATCAGTCTAAACCAATTTTTGAGTTGTATTAGTCAAAGTCTTATTGAACTTACTAAAAATTGCTTTTGTTAACAACATTTTCAATTTTTATGGGATATTAGCTAAATACAAAGCTGTTGTGAACTGAAAAAGATTTAAGGTTGAAAGAGAAAACTTATTTATGGTTTAGAAAAAAAAATAGATTTAATAATATCTTCCAGTAATTTGTTTAAGATTGGATTCCCTAAAAGCTGGAATTTAATGAAAATTACGAAGTAAGATCCGAGTAAATAATATTGTTACAAAATTAAATGAACATTAAACGATAACACCAAATACATTACAAACAAGACAATAGATTGTAAAATAAACGAAATTGAATAAGAATTTACTATGGTTAAGAAATTTATGAAGATAAATTTCTATTGTTTTTAAACGAACAGTTTTGTCCATTGAAAAGAAATTATTGAACGTTAGTAAACATTAAGTTAGACAGTTAAAAAATTATGGTTTTCCTTTTATATATAAAGAACCAATTATTCAACATTGGTAAAGACATTTATGTCTAATTTATAGTTTTATATATTTATTATATAAACTAAAGAGAATAAGCGATATAGGTTCTGAAACATACATATATAACGTATTTATATATTATTATTATATTGCCCTCACTATCCGTCCGATAGTTAATCATACAAATGGTAAAAATAAGTCCTCATTCATATCATAACATGTTGTACAGTGAATTTGAATTAAAGATAAAAAAGAAAAACTAGTTAGGGTTTAGAAAAATAAAATAGGTTTAATGAGATTTTCCAATAAATATTTCAAGAAATGTTTTATAAAAAGTCAGGGTTTAACAGAAATAACTAAATGAATTTTAGAAGAATAATTTTGTAAGAAGATTAAATACATATTAAATGAGAAAATAAAAATATTACAAGGAAAACAATAGAATGTAAAATAAACGAAATTGGAATAAGAATTTACTATGGTTAAGAAATTTATGAAGATAAACTTCTATTGTTTTTAAACGAACAGTTTTCGTCCATTGAAAAGAAATTATTGAACGTTAGTAAACATTAAGTTAGACAGTTAAAAATTTATAGTTTTCCTTTTATATATAAAGACCCAATTGTTCAAACTTGAAAAGACATTCATGTCTGATTTATAGTTTTATATATTTATTATATAAACTAAATAGAACAAGAAAAATTATATAACGTCCTTATATAATAACAATATTACAATTACTATCCGTTCGATAGTCTGTCATACAAGTTTCAAATTAAATCAGTATCCAACCTACAACATAATGTAAAATATCTGGTTGGGATAGAGGGTTAGATAAAATATAATATTAAAATAGAAAAGGTTAAGATAGACTTTACCTCTCCTAAGACTATATAACTATATACTGGGCTTATGTCCCTATCTTGTCTTGATATACTTCTATATAAAATATATATAAATTACATAAAGGAATTATAAGTAAAACAAGATTCTTATAAACTCACAAATTCGTGAATCTACTCAGATATCCTGCCTACTTATATATGTCCACATGTGAATCAGAAATTGTCTAATGAAACTTGTCTTAAATTATTGTATCACAATGAGGCGTCCCTCGATACAATAGAAAATTGCTCATGAGTCTTACTAACGTGGAAACACGTTCTTGCAGTTACGAAAACACAAAATAATAGCCTAATGGCTCTTGCAACTACGAAAACACAAAATAATAGCCCAATGGCTCTTGCAGTCACGAAAATACAAAATAATAGCCTAATGGCTCTTGCAACTACGAAAACACAAAATAATAGCCTAATGGCTCTTGCAGTCACGAAAACACAAAATAATAGCCTAGTGGCTCTTGCAACTACGAAAACACAAAATGATAGACAATTATTGTTTCATTGATTTGTAATTCATTTAGTTCTCGACTTCTTCTGATCCACGTGGTCATAACAAAACATCAATCCAATGAGTCACTCTTTTCCTTATTATTATTTCAAAGCCTCTTCCTCTCACATTTACTTTCCTACCTTATTGTTCTTCTCCACTTCTTGTTCCTCTTCTCCACTTCTTGTTCTTCTTCTCCACTTTTGTAATTCCTTTTTCCAAATCTCTTTTTCTCAAATCTTTCTTGAAACTCTTTTCTTTTTCAACGACACGAATGTGCTTCTCTCGAGAATCGAACCGAGACTGTTGTCTTACATCCGTACATCTAACTAATATTCTTTGACTTTCACTACATATGTTACACATAACAACAGGGAACTCGTCCTTGTTAGCTCAGTTGGTAGAGCGTTCGGCTTTTAAACATTAGTTTAAACAAGGTTAACCGAAATGTCAGGGGCTCGAGCCCCCTATGAGGAGTTCCTTTTTTGCTGTGCTTTTATTTGTAATATCCCATGACACGAAGTCTGAGTCTATTTTATTTTTCCAAAACACTTTTGTTAACTTTTGTGTGACATGTTACCGTTCAAAGAGAGCTTATTTGTGGCGTATGAACTTACAAGATATAATGGTGTTTTTAGATGCTACTGTGACGAAGACTACACAACGTGATAGATAGAGCAGCAAGAAGTAGAATTATACACTGTTGTATATTATCTGTTTACTCTAATTATTATTATCTATGTATTTTTATCTAAATAACTAGATTTGTTTGTTTTAATTTAGAATATTAAGATTTACACCTGCAATCTAATCCAAGGTTATTACAGAACTCCTCGGCTAGGGAAATTCTACTCTTGGAATAAATTCCGTATAATGGCAAATGGAATTTCCGTCAGTACCTTCTTGGTAATTTGTATGAAACAATGTACAGAAATTTACGTCATTTGATGTAATTTATAATAGTTGAAAAATATAATAGCATCATCGAGAAAATCACAACATAAAAGAAGATGATATAAAAAAATTCAAAAAGATATGTTAAGGTGAAGAGCAATATTATACATTTATTTAATGTGTTCGGTTTACAATAATATTTCTAGAAGTTACTGAAAACTGGCTATCTATATTTATCATTGTTCGGTGCGTATGTATTAATTACAATAAACTTGAATGTATTAAGTGAACCAGTGAGAATTATTACTTTCTGAAACCTATTCATCATCCAGAACAAACAATATCAGCGAACGTTTGTTTATTACTTTAAACAAAACGTGCTACTGCAATGATTAAATTTTAGTTAATTTTTTTTTCTCGAAAAGATTATTAAAATATGCTATCTTGTACTTAAAATATTAACCAAAAATATATATTTAGTATAAAGGCTGTAAAAAAAAAAATAATGCTAAATTAGATCATTCTGTTGAACATAAATAAAAAGAATATGCAAGCTATTATATATTACCAATTTAAAATGCATAAAAAAACTCCTTAAAAAGAAAGGAAAAAAAAAAACAAAAAACAAACAAACCTAAGATTAGAGGAACCACGGTTAAACTTGAATTCCTCTTCTATACCAGGAATTCAAAATTAAAGTAGTTAATGCCAATGAAACAATTAATTGAAATGTACCAAAATAATATACTTGTGCAATACACGAATTTATTACATTGTTAACACAACGAGTGTCATAAACGTTCGCATATTGTAAACATGAAATTGTAGCACCTAATGCAGGAGCAACCATCAATGAACCATATGCACTACCAAATGAAGCTTGTCCCCACACCATCAATACTATTGTTGGATAAATAGTGAAAAGTCCCCCATAGGCACATCCAAATATTAAACCCATGATTAAAATATTTGATTCATTTAAATCATTACCGAATAGCCAACCTGTGGAGTACGAAACAATTAATAATTGAGAGAATAATGTTAAACTTAATAACGGTAATAGAATTAATTTCAGTGATTTTCTATTGAATATCAAATGGTCAGTTATCAATCCAATAATAATTCTTGTAAAAGTAGAGGATATAGCAAATGTAGATATTAATGAACTTGACAAATTTTCATATGAATGTGCCCTTTCATTCAACAAAACGTTTGATAGTGATTCCATATCTGTAATAAACATTTCTAATGGGCCTAAGGATAAGAACATTGTAATTGCAAATAAATATAATGTTGGATCATGAAAGACGGATTTATGAATTATTCTTATAAAATCCGATTCCTTCTGACTCTCTTGAGCAGACAACATTGCCGAACTAATGGAAAGAGATGATTTAGAAGGCATTAACAAAGCAGTAGTCTCATTTTGTGAAATATCTTCAAAACTATTATGAATTGAGCTATTTGCCACTTCTTCCTCCGAATTTTGCGGTTCTAGACTTTCATTAAACTGCATTATAGAAACGGTTCCAGTAGCAATCCATGCAGAGATACCAATAACAACATAAGTCCATGATAGACCCTTGAACACCTTATAGAGATTCAAATATTTTAAGTCATTTCTTGGATCATAAACCCAAAATGTTTCCCATTTCAATATCTGAGATCCAATTAAACTTGATATACCAATACATGTAGTAGGCAAACTGATAGACAACAGTTTTCTTTGTGGATACAATTTTGTACAAGTTAATAATGCACTGAAGTATAAAGCACTTGTGGAGATTCCAATAACAAAGAAACAGAAAGCTGAGCCAATAAAGGAAGATTTTAGCATAGCGAGCTCTGGATTATTAAATAGATGTGCTAAATAGGAGTAACTTGGAATAAACCCAAGAACAGCTAAACAGCTCAAAGTGATAGGACCATGAAGATCAGCAATAATACCTAAGATAGGTGGTGTCAAATATGCACCCAAATTAGCTATACTTGAAATAATGTTGATTTGTGTGGAAGTATAATGTAATTTGATTTGCCATGGGAATGAATACAATGAAATTAAAGCAATAAAACCCGACGTAACAGCAGAGAATAAAGAAAAAATGTACGCCAATTTACGAGATGACTTTGGTGATAAAAAATGAGGTAGTAATAATCTTAGGCAATAGGATAAATAGTGTTCTACCGTAGATAAAGCCATATTAAACTTGTAAATATGAGAAATATGTTTATTTATTTATTTACTCCACTTGTTTAGTAGTGTATAAGTGTAGTGAATTATAAAAAATAAAAAAAAAAAAATAGGATACTAACGTATAAAAAGAAAAAATAGATCAGATAATGAATGTTATTATTTAGTATTCTGAGAGTATAAACTGTAAATTACTTGGAATGTTTCATAACCGAGAAGATCACAAAGGCTCTAATAGATAATATAAACAAAAAAAAATATTTTAATAATGATTATTCAAAAGTGATGTATTTTATTATAATCCGAGTCTTTAATAATTTTTTTTCTCTTCTTCGTCCGCTTCATTTTTTTTCAGCAAGACACACTCTCTACACTACAATAGATATAAAGAAACATATAAAGTAAAGAAAAGAACAAACATTGAAACCTTCTATTCATTAACTTAAAGCCCTTCTACTTCATTCTATTTTTCATTTTACTTTTAACTATTTTCTTCTTCTTCTTCTTCTTCTCCTTTTTCTTTCCTTCAAGTATACTATTAATAATAAATTTTTAATATTATATATGTACGTATACATATATACGAGTATAGAATGCAATTAATTGTATCATTAATTATTTCAATAACTTAGCTACATCAGTCAACAACCCATATTTCTTATTCTTATTTCTGTTACTTTTAGATTGAACAGTACCCCAAATTTCGTTAGGTGAATTTTTATTATTCTTCACTACATTCTGATATGATAATGTTTTAGGACTTTTCTCATATTTTAAAAATAAATCATTCATATAGGATCTGACCTCGTTCCTATTGAACGATTGTTTATTAAAATGTTTTTTGTTACTTACAGTACCACTACCACTACTTTTACTGTTGTTGTTGTTGATACTATGATTGGCATTGCTATTAGGTGTAGATGTTTTTTTCTTTGAACTAGAAGCTGAATCATTTGAACCCGCTAGTTTAGTAACTTTTAATTCCACTTGTTTTTCAGACTTTTTTATATTTGATGGAGCAGACCTGGCAGCTGCTTGGGCCCAACCTGTCAATCTTTTTGTTGTTTGGGCACTAGATGTAGTGGTATTTGATGTTGATAATGTTGTAGAAGCCATTATATGTATATGTTTTTTTTTTTCTATGATAAAGGAACTTGATATGATATTAAATAAATAAACCAATTAAAATTATCTTAAAAAGAAATATGGATAGGACTCGGAAATATAATGCAATTATTTACACTCTCTGGACAATTATTTATAATAATTTTGATTATCAATTATGTCACTAGAACAAAACCGCAAACAAAAAAAAAAAAAAAAAGAGAGAGAGAGAGAGAAACAAAATGAAATGAAATTGTAATTATTTAATATAGATTCAAAGAGTCTACGAGTCCTGAAATTTGATTCACAAAACAAAAGAAGAAAGAAAAGACGTTGTGATATAAAAAAATAGTGACATTCGAATAACTTGTTCTATAAAGAAGGTCAAAAAAAAATAAATCCAAGAAACAAAGATTCAATTGAAAATAAGATCAGGAAAGAAATGTTTCCAACTACAAAACAAAAAAAAAATACTAAAGGAACAGGAAAAAAAAAATAAAATCGGTTTTCCCGAGATTCCGTCAAATTCCGCATAATAAAATAAAAAAAAAACACTGCAATTGATATTTTACCCGTATTCGATAAAAGGATGTTGGTTTACATCAGAATCAATTAGTTCAATAATCTCACATCTCTGGACACTCTCCCCCACTCAAGGGCTCCTATATATACCTATATATATAATTCGTAAAAAGTAAATGGTAAATATCATAATTCAAATTGACAAATGGGTAATCATCATATAAATCTATACAAATAGAATGCGATTGTTTTTTTTTTTGTTAATCAACGTACCAAGATTATATATAAAAAAAAGGAGTATATATACGTGCATTATAATAAACATGGATTGTAAATATACATTTTGGAAAAAAAAGATCTTCTTAGGATAGTGCATTAGTAGAAACCCCAGTAGAGACACCAACTGTATCCTCATCATTAGTCTCTTTACTATGTCCCCTTTTGTTCATGTATTCAACGTATTCTTGTGGAACATTAGTATCATTGATTGGTTTAGAATAACCGATTTTTTTCAACTCCTTCAACATAGACTCTCTAATGGTTTCACTAAATTTACCCACATCTTCTTTAGCCAATCCTTCAGCGGAAACTGGATCTAGCACCTTAATAGTGATAACACCTCTATTGAACACTTTATTTTTTGGATTCATGATTGTGCTTGTATTAGAGACAACAATAGGTATGATTGGGATATTACCCTGTTGAGCCATATGGAATGCGCCTTTCTTAAAGGGCAAAATGTTCAAATCGGTTGCATAGGATCTAGTACCTTCAGGGAAAATCCACAACGCCCTTTTCTTCTCCTTAATTTGTTGTAACCCTTTATTCAAAGTCTTAACGCTCTTCTCCCTATTACTTCTATCTAAGAAGAATGTCCCACTTAGAGCCATAAACCAACCTAAAAGTGGGATATATTTTAAAGATTTCTTTGCTGTTACGGTACATCCCTTGGGGAACATTCTGCCTAGCACAACAATATCCAATGTCGACTGGTGGTTCGAGATTATGATGAATGGTTTGTTTTTTAATTTTTCTTCACCAATAACTTTGACGTCGATCCCCATACAGTATTTCATAACATAGTAGTAACAACGTGCTGTACTCCATTGGGATAAATACTGTTTACCGATCAATTTAAAGACTATCGATGAGATTGTACCGTATAAGGCACATACCATTAATAATACTGTTGCTAGAACAGTTTTTGAGTAGTAAAGAACTAAATTACCCATATCTTTTCCAGCACCCTTGTTTTTTTTTTTTTTGTTCTTTTGCTGTTGTGTTGATTTTAGTAGTTTACTTTATTTAGAATTCTTTTGAAATAAACATAGAAAAAGGTTGTTGAGGAAAGAATAGAGTAAAAGAAAGATCTTCTTCTTTTATTTTGTTTTTTTTTTTTAATCGATATATATATATATTTTTTTTTTGTTTGTTCTTTTTTTCTAGTCTTTTTTCTCAACATATATATATATCTGAGTCGAGAAAAACAAACCAACAAATAGAAGAAGTGGAAAAAATAGAAAAAAAAAAAACTCGTAAAGGAGCAGCAATCCTTGAAACAATCCTTTATGTACCGTTTATACCAACCAATTAAGCCTAAAAATCGTTGACAATCCTTATAGTCCTTGGATTTAGTCCAATTCTGAATGTATTTTACCTTCTTTGAATCGGATGATATACCATGTACGTTAATAGTATGACCAACAAATGAAATCTCTGTTAAGAAAAATTCACATTTGGCCTTCTTTGCGAACAAGTGGTGTTGTTTTAATGTCTTTAAGACTTTCTGCAAATGTTCTGTATATTCTTCTTTACTGTTCGAATAAATTAATATATCATCCAAATATTCTAAACAAAATATACCCAAATAGGCCATAAGAATATGATTGATGAATCTTTGGAATATAGCTGATGCATTAGTTAAACTAAAAGACATTCCGTTCCATTGTTACTGTTCAGAATGCATTACAAAAACTGTTTTTGATTTATTATTACATTAGATTAGTACTCGATTATAATCATAAATCAAATCAAGTTTGCTAAATATTGTAGCACCTCTTAGTTGTAATATTCAGTAATTGGATTAGGATGTTTAGTTTTAATCGTAATAGCGTTCAATTGTTTTAGAGCCAAAACATAACTTTTCAGTACCATCCCTTTTCTCTTAACAAATACGACCTGCGCAGCAAATTGGGAATCACTGAGATCAATTCTATTGTTCTGAAGAAGTTCTTTGAGTTAGGCGTTCAGTTACACTTTCTCGGATTCTGATATACGATAAACTCTCTTTTTTTAAATACATGTCCTAGGAACTAGGAAACAATTTTATTTCGTGGGAAATATATATATATATATATATATTTGTTGCATATGTCATAAGTAGGCAATTTGTCTATGACTACACCTTATGGGAAATTCTTCTTTAAGTAAGAGAATAGTCGTTTGTTCTGCGTTGAGGAATGTTGCTTGATGTCGTATGTTACGAAGGTTAAAATATAACTTACAACAATGTGTGATGATGGTTGATTCTGGGCAAGCACTTTTGAACTTCGATGGATGGGGGGTGGGGACGTCATCTTGGAAAAAAAAAATAAGTTTCGAACTATATCACTGTATTAATCACAATCCTATCCTACTTACCTTCTATTGAAGTGTTTGTCTTTAAAATTAATATATTTGAAAGGAATCAATATATATAATAATAGTAATAACAATAATGTAATAGGCATATATATATGCTGTACCACATTCTACATATATATATATATATTATGAAAGAAACATTTTATTCTTTATTGAAGAAAAGATATAAAAAAATGGGTTTGTCAGTTTTTAGTGTATGTGTGAGAGTCAGAGAGCTAAAAGCAAGAGAGGAGAAATTTGCCAGTGATGGGCTCTTCAAACATAAAAGAACAAAATTATTTAAGCCATATGCACTATAAAAGATGATAATTCTGGACCACTGTCAAGAACAAAACAAAGCAAAGCAAAACAAACCAAATCAAATTAAAAGAAGGTTAGTGCCATATAAGCAGTTATAACTATCGACAAAAAAAAATTTATCATGATAGATTTAGCTTATAACTATACCATTCATAATGTATGAGGGGAAATCTATCCAATTAAAAAGAAGAAATTCTTTCTCTCCTATTGGATTTACGAAAGAAATCTCTATGTTTAAAACAAGTAGAGTTTTATTTCTCTGAATTCAATTTCCATTAAGATAGATTTCTTAGAACCACAGCAGAAAAGAACGATGGTTGGGTGCCAATTAACACTATAGCTACATTTAATGGTGTGAAAAAATTCAGACCGATTAAAAATGTTGTTGAAATTTTACGTCAATCAAAAGTTCTTCAAGTCTCTGAGGATGGTGAAAATGTCAAAAGAATTGTTCCATTGTATTTATCAAGGGATAAAGAAGCAAGAATCGAAAGGGAGAAAAAAAAAAGCTTTGGTTGTCATGGAAGTTCCATTTGATTCAGAAAGATTGATAACCTCACAATTACAAGAAAATATAGAGAATTTCTTCCATAAATTAAATGATAATATCGTTCAAATTCTTTTGAAAAGAGACACTAAGAAAAGATTCCATGGTAAAGTTTTTCATTGAATTTAAGACTAATGAAAATGCGAATGATTTCTTATACAATTATTCTTGCACTAATGATGATGATGATGAACCAAAGGAGATTCTTTTTTATGAAGGTAAAAGATTAAATGTTTTATCAAAAGAAACAATATGTCTTACAGAGAAAAGATGCAAGATCTAGAAGTTTTAGTGGTTCTAGATTAAAGATAAAGAGCTTTTACTGGTCGCAGAAAAAATATGCCTAAATTGACACCACCAACTAATGCTGATCAAGAATCCGCTATCATTGATGAAGAAGAATCAGAAAAAAATCGAATCCGAACTAAAGAAGCAAAATGAGTAAAATTAAAGTTAATCAAAACAAGGATGAAACAGTAATAGTTACCATTTAGTAAAGAGAGAGAGAGAGAGAGAAGAAAATAAGAAGTTTTTTTATTTTTAATTTTTTTTTTGTACGTTAGAATATCATTAAATAATTGTGTATAATAACATAACATATATATATATATATATGAGAAATCATGCAAACATTATTCCAGTGTATGAAGAAGGGAAAAAAAAAACAAGATTGTAACAATATAAAAATGGATTAAATACAATAATTAATGCAAAAGCCAGTATCGTCTATCATCACTAACAAACAAGTGAACTAATAGAACAAGTGCTGGTTAATCATCCAATAAGATGAAATAAAAGCTTCCTAATAGTTGGTTATTCATATACAAATATTAATTTTCTGTATGATTGTTGGTTGAGTTATTTTCGTTGTCTTGGAAGGTAACACCGTCTTGTTCTCCTTCCCTTCCTCCTTTCGAGACTCGTTATTTTCAAGTTTTGGGTTCTCTCTCTCTCTCTTTTTTTTTTTTTTTTTTTTTTTTTTTTTGCCTTTATTTTAATTTTCTACTAGGAAGAAATGCAATCAACAAACGGAATAAAGTAAACAAGTTAACCCTTGAAGAAGACTTTAGTGAAACGAATGTGCTAATTTACTATCTATATCTTTGAATAAGTATCAAATATTATATTATTTAAAGTGATTGGACTATTTTCGAGGAAGAAAAGCAAAACATATTAAAAAAAAATTAATAATAATACTAATAATAAACAAAATAATTCTTTAGTGACATGTCTGCTCATTTAACCAATCAAAATATTAACACACCCTTGCCACATTTCGATACTCAACAGCTGAATGGCGATATCGAACACTCCATTTTCGGTAATGCTACTTCTTTAAAAACAAACAATACCGGAAAAGTCACTATTCTAGATTTGCCAACTTTGTATTATATACCGAAAAACTGGATATATGGGAACTCGAATATAAATAGAGTCTATAAAGACCTAGATCAAGAGTCAATGATTAAAACCACTAAGACTGACAGGGTAGTAAAGAAACGTAAAATATTGAAGCTTGAAAATAAGGCAATGGATAATAATTTATTTTTCCAACATCCAACTACTAAAGAGATTGATATTAGAAATGAAACCATCTATGATGAAACACATAAATGGGTTCCAATTCATGCAATTACCAACTATAACGGATTATGGTGGAGTCATTTCTTAGTTGCTATGGATAATTTATCATTATTAAGATGTAAACATTGTGGTACTATTCTTACTATTACAGATAAAGATTCAATTGATGTTAATTTAATTTCTCATTTAAGAACATGTCATTCCATTGATTCTAGTGTGGATTTCTACAATAAAACATTACATTTGAAGTTATATCAAAATAGCAATTCAATTTCTGAGGTAACTGATCAACCTATTGGAATTTACATAACTCCTTGTCCTAGTGTATACTCAAAAAGGAATCTAAAAACTGATCTTTTCGATGATCAAGAAAATGAACAACAACAAGAAGAAAGGAAAGAAATCGAAGAAGCAATTCTATGTGGCAGTTCCATGGCCAGTTCTTTATCAAGTGATATATTACTTACTATCATGATGATATCTCAGAACATTCCTTTATCATTTACCCAAAATCCTTTATTTTCTTCACTAATAGAATGCGTTCCTCAAAAGGTTTCTATTAAAAATGTTGACATTGAGGATAATATTGTTAATATTTCAGAAGAAATAGAAAATTTGTTAAGAAACACCATTTCCCATAATTTCCCAATCCATTTTAATAAAGATGATATTAGCAATAACCAAATAAATGGTTTTCAACAACTTAAAGATGCCCTTGCAAAAGATCTTGTATGCATAAAAAATACTGCAATCTTTTCATTAAGTTATCATGTATGGTCTAATAAGTATTTTGTCATTACTGCGACATATTTTGATAAAGTGAGCCAAAATCAAAAAACGATACCTTTATCGGTCACTCAAATTGATATTACTAAAGAAAAAATTGATGGATTCTTCATATCTCAAAAATTTCAAGAAATTTATAACAGATACCCAAAATTATCTTCATCTACATTAACCATTACTCTACCTAATGGATATATGATTAAACGTGTTAAACAAGAAGGTATCGACTTCTTTCATTCCTCTGTCACCAACGTATCCTACCACCAATTGAGGATCTGTGTATTAACAAATCTATGTTCAGCAATAGAAAATTTGTTTGGCCCTTATTTAAGTGTTGAAGAAAATTCTGATTCCGTTATAGGCTCTGATCCGATAGATATTTTGATTAATTTGGAAAACATTGATATCAGTGCATCTATTTTTGGTAAAATAAATTCATTTTACAGTGAAATTCTTAATGATCCAGTCCAAGCATATCGTTTTGTTGATATTTGTTATGAATTGGAGATGAGAGTCCCAAGTATTAAGTTATTCGATCCAAAGAAACCAAGTACAGCCATAGAATTTTTAACACAATTTGAAAAAATCATTGATGTAGTCCTTGAAATGGAACCATTTTTAAAAAATGAAAAATTTACAGATAGCGATTTTAAAGTAATCAAACTTTTAATCAATTTCCTTGAGTCTGCATATTCAATTATTAATCATTTACTTGGGGACTCTATGTATTTGCCAATATTTTCCCTCATTTTGTTGCATCAATTTGAAAAACAACTTAAGAATATAATAGATGAAGTCCGTTATTCAAGATTCATGCATGGGTTTAATAGATGTCTCAACCGTATATTCGAAACTAGAAAATTTTTAGAAGAAGCAGAATCAACTAAATTGGCCTCATTTTTCATTCCATATATTTTGATGAACAATAAAATGCAAAAACGGATATTTCATACAAGTGAAACTTCAGAGATTGTATCAATTTGTTCATCTATCGGTTTATCCTTATTAAATAAGTTTATTAACATAAATCAACCAGAAGAAGAACCTGCTAAGAAGTCGACCACTTATAAGGAATCTGGTGGGCTATTATTCGAAGGACTACCATTCACATTTGTGGAATTGAATGATGAATCAAATAAAGTGAGTACTATGATTGATGAAGTTACTCCAATTATAAGTTCAGTTAAAGATTTGTTGTCACATGAAATTGAGTCTGACCTAAATCACTATTTAATGTCTGTCTCTTCTGAATACCAAGAGTTACATGACAGATATATTGCTGTAAGAAAATATGAATTTACTGGTAACTCTTATAAGAACAAAGATACAAACGATATTTTAACCGCACTACAGGAATTAGAATTTATCCATCTTCCGATTTGTCGTGAATTCTTAAGCAAATATCTTTCATGCGACATTGGGTTATTGTTTATGATTCTTCTTAAATTTGTTTGTACAGAGAATGTATCTTCTATAAGGAATGAGTATCTTTACCTGTCAAATTATATTCCTAATGTTGAAGATGACTTCATCGAGTCTTGTTTAAAAATTAAAATACTTAACGAACAATTTAACATGAATAGAGACGATTTAGGTAATATCACTTTAGGTCAACTTTGTAAATATAATCATTGAAATAGTAATTTGTAATTTTACATAGAATATACATATTATACTTCTGTTTAGAAGATTATTTTTTTTTTTATTTTATTTTATTTTTTTTTTTTTTTTTACCTACTATAGATGAAGTTAAACATACACCATTATGGTAAATACTTCTCCAAATATTTTTTATGTATTGAAAGATGAAGACAGACACTCTACAAAATACGTCAATTATCAAAGATTAAATTAAAAAAAAGGATTAAAAGAAAATAATCTTTATAGAAGAGATATATACAATGAAATATATAAACGTGTAAAAAAAAACAAACAAAATATCATTTCCCACAGTCCATTATAAAAATGTTCATCATTCATATAACAATAGAGGATTGCATATACTAAAACGTATTCAAGTTTAGTTCGCCTCTTTCTTTGTCTTCTCTGTATATATATTTTCATCCAAAAATCAAAACGAATCGCTATAGTTTATGCACAAACTTCAATACGACTGAGCAAAATAATCGAGATAAAAGGACATACACAAACAAACAAACAATAAATGATATTCTTTACTATCTAAACATTCAATGGTTCTTAGAAGCTCTTTTATGCTTCAACTTATGTCTCAACTTTCTCTCAGATTTTCTCCCAGTGAAGAACCCCATATATAAAGCTACAAATAGTACCAAATATGAAGTCAGAATGAAATATCCATACGCTGCTGCATCTTGCGTTAAATAACAAGTCCCCATATTTGGAAGAATTCCATCGAAGTATTTATTTGCATAAAAAGTATAAGTCACGAAATAAACAAATATCACATCAATAAAGAATTGAATAATCTGGATTTTAGTGACCCAAAGTTTCCAACTGACTCTAATACCACATGCAGTTAAAAAGTAATAATAGTACATTACTACATGAACTGCTAAGTTTAAGCCGATTGGAACCCATTCTACAGATGTATGTCCCATCAATTGGGTATAACATAATAGGACGGTGGCACCATGATGATATGTATGAACAAATATAAGCCTTTTTTTCTTTAAAATTAGGAATACTGTATCCAATAATTCCACATATTTAATAAGATAATTTAGATAATATATTGTTATCAATTTAGGAGAAAATGCTTCCACTGAACAAATAGACCAGAATAAACCATTATGGTACACCATTGGAATTATTTGTTCTAGTAATAATAGTAGTAGTATGAGAGACACTATACTTAAAAATAAATTATGTATTTTGAATAGCGTTGTAAATCGTATACTAGGAGCATGCAATTTTTTTAAAATATACTTCCCACAAAATACAAGTATGTAATATAATAGTATCAAGCCTACTGCATGATAACCATTAGCTAACCGTGTTTTATCGTAAATGAAAATAAAATCATTTGCAGAATAACCAATAATCTTTTCAAAACAATTTGAAAAGATCGACCAAAGGTTTATACCGAAAGGATGATCCATAGAAAACCCATGATATTCTACTGAAAGTGTAGACAAAAAAGGAATTGCTTTGTTTAAGTTCAGATCCAACATTCCTTTTTTCTATTAGTATCTATTAGCAAATATTTTAATTAAAAAGGACACTATATGAGTTTCTCCAGCTCAGTTAACAAAAAATAAAAAAAAAAAATAAAAAATAGAAATACTTAGAAAGGTAGTTGGTGAAGCAGCTAATTAATGAGTTATAAAAAAAGTTGTCAAATGAAGTGATTTAAACTAATTTGCCTTTCCCCTTTATCAAGTATTAACAAGTCTCCACAAAAGATAAAAACATATAGGAGGAATGTCACCATCACTTCTATTTTTTTCTGTCCTTTCTTTCTTTCTTTCATATTTTGTTTTTCCGGATTGTTCAACTTGTAGAGATCCAACTAATCTCACATTCGAAGATTAACATATCAAGAGAATTTAGGGTTGTAAAATATGTCTTATGCAGGAAAAAACACAGATAATTTTTTACAGAAAGCAAAATAGCCTTATAAAATCCTGTTTCGCTTACAAGAATTCTTGAAAAAAAATAAATGACCTAAATAACTTTCATCACTGCTAAAAGTGTAGTGCCGTTGAAAATATTAGACCTTCTAACGCAAACCCAAATACACATACACTCTTTTTTGAGGTACATTAAATATAACATATCCTCGACCTATTACTTATTCACCTACTAAATTATCCTCTAACAAGAGAAATAACCATATAATTACTGATAAAATGAGTCCCAGTAATCAAAAAAAAAAAATAATGTTGTACAATAAATCTTGTTTATAAGAACACGTTTTTCCTAACTTGTCGATATTTTCTTGACTATAAATAAACTGTTTGGTAGCTACTAAAATTCTGGTATAAAATATAATTCACCCTGTATTATTTATGTTCGAATTACACACAAACCATTTCGAATAAAATATTGATGTATAATGCTTAATATTGCTAATTTTTGCATAATATATACAAATAAATATATACATTCCATGTGATATTTTTGTCATATTCATTAAATTTTTTTTTAAAAAATTTCAAATATATATATTAATAATTAAAATCATAAAAAAATAAAAACTCTTTATAACGATAAGGAAAAAAAAAAAAAGAATATTTATAATATTAATTTTGTAAAACAGATTTCTTCTTCTAATTCATTTAACATCAATGGTCATCCCCAGAAATCTAACGAGGCAACAGTGTCGTACCCACGAGCATCTTCATATGCATATAAAATTTCTTGAGTATTAGTTTGTAATAACCTAATTTTATCACCAAGGATACAACGAACCAATTCACCTGTCTCAATTTTTCTAATTTCAATGAAATTAGTATTAAATGCCAAAATATATGGATACCAGATAGCAAATTTTTGTGGTTCACCTTCCCAATGGATAATATGAGACTCCTTCTTTCTCCATCCTTGGTTATTAACAAAAAAGGCAAACTCAGTATAACATAATAAAAACATGTTTCCAACTCTATAAATTGCCATAGGTTTCAACGTGTCTCTAAGTGCAAATTCCAATGATGTATCTGCGGGATCTAATAATGATTCATGTGCATTCTGAGATATACTAACAATTTGAAACCCTTTCTTACAACCGATACATAAATTGGCCTTAAGGAACGAAATTGATACAGGTTCTGAGTCAAATATCACCTCAGTTATCTTTTTCTTTAAACTCTTCTTTGTATTACTGTTACTACTAGTCCCTGAGAAAGATGGTGGTTCTAATTCGAAAAATTTAATGGAATGCGAAGAACAATGCGCAGTCACAATTAATCTTTTACCATTACAATCACCTTCAGAAAAGAAGTTTACATGATTTATCAACTCTTTGGCATGTTTTTTGAAATATGATGTACCGTTGCCTCCAGCATTTAAAAGTGTCAATGGACAGGAATAAAGTTTCTTATCAATCAATAACAGAATACATTGAAATTGATCCAAGACTGCCACTTGTAAAACGTTACTTCTATTGACCAATTGTACTGGAGATGAAAAAATAATATATGTTTTTTTGGTCTCCTTATTTTCTTGTCTTTTAATATCACTAATATATAGACCCAAATTAGTAGCAATTAATAGTTTTCTACCACCATCACAAGCGCTAACACTATTAATTTTATTGGCATAATCGAAAAACTTATCGGTAACTTTTGTAACGTTAATCATACTTGTTGAATCAATGATCCTTTGCTGTTCTTGTTTAATCTTTTCTAATAGAGTTTGTAACGCAGCTAATTGTGCAGCATATAAAGTAACCTGATATCTTTGTTTAGCACCATAATACAAAAACGTGATTGCATTCTTCGGATTAGCGACATTATAATCTGGTTTAACAACTGTTCCTGATGTATCAGGAGCTGACCCAATATATTTTCTTAAAGAGGGCATATCTTCAGACGGACATGCGAACAATAATGGTAATGGAATTGGTCTTTGGAAAACTTTATGCTGATGCCATTTATTAACAGATTTAGCCTTTAGGAATAATAACATATTATCCAACAGGTAGAATTGGATATCACCAACTACACTGTTATCTGATTTAGGAAATTCTTTTCTTGATAGGATACCTTCATGTTTAATTTTCCGTTTCTCGTCGTTTAACCCCATATTCACATATTCATTTTTGAAAAGAATCTTTTGTTTCAACAACTTCACATCATGTCTATCCTGTGCAGTACCACTAGCTTTATCAATCCTTTTCATAAATTCACGCAATGCATCCATAGCCCTATTCAAATTTTCTAAATCTTTCTTATCTTTAACCTCATCTGATGATTTCATAATCTCTCTAACAAGCAACATATATCTACCGGGTCTAGAGACCCCCTGAGATAAATACGAATCAATCCCGTGTCTCAATGAGGAATTCATCATATCATCATCAAATCTTGCAAAATGTGGATTAACTGATCTCTGAGTCTCAATCAAATATTTTGCATATGGTCTGGACGCAACATACGAGACAAATGGTTCAAAGAATGGAATGAACCGAAGAAAGATATCACCTATCCCTTTTACTACTGGACTAGCTTTCTGTCTTTCTGTCAATGCTTCCAGGAACCGTCTATTAACCGAATAAATATCATTAATATGTGCAAAGACATGTTTAATAAAATTTTTACGTATATCTGCCGGTATAATGTTTGTTTCAGCTAAAGTCTTCAAAAATACGTCTCTAGTAACCTCTAAAGATTTAATGAAATTCTTGTCAGTGATAAATACTTCATAGATTGCTTCCTGTCTTTTAATTTCCTTTTTAGGTAAATCTTTCCAAACTTCTTCAGATACAGAACTTGTCCATGACGGTTTTTCTTCCTCTTCTTCATCCAATGCCACGGAAATATTTCTTTTCAAACCACCATTAGGTTTCAAATTTAGTCTTGCTTGTTGTTCCAATCTTCTTGGACATGAAATAGAGTAGCATAATTTGTCTCTAGAACAGGTTGGTGAATAACAATCTGCTAGTAATGTAAAGACACCATTAACATTATGTAAAGTGGATGGATCTACATGTTGATTCTTCCAAGCAGACTGATTCATGATTTGGTTACTATTACTATTATTATTGTTGTTGTTCATCAAGGAAATATTCATTGATGAGGAGCTCGTCATAGAAGATAATCTAGTACCGGAACTGTCCATGAAATTAGTCATATTTGTATCAGAAGAACTAGTAGTCTGTTGACTCAACAAAGAGGACCTTGAATTAGTGACGGATGCATTTGAATGGTTGTTTGGAGTACCAGTTGACTGTGATTGTGATAACAACATCAAGGGATCATGTGAGTTGATTGAAACGATTCCATTATTCCCTGGTCCAATAAACCTTGAATTATCAGTAAATTCATAGACTTCAAAGGGAGAATCTCTTAACCTATGTTCATAAACGACATCATGAAACAATTTCTGGGCATCCAGGGACCTACCCAGTAACAATGCCACATTTCTATCATTTGATCTCAATATAGAACAAAGGATGTCGACAGCTTGTTGTCCTGTGAATGCATCTCTATATATTAAACCGTCCTTTTTGTATTCTCCTAAGGGCATAATTTTTTTGAACCTTGTTGCTACTTTTGATAATAGTGCTGGATACACTTGTGGTTTCCTATACGTATTATTGTTGCCATTGTGACTGTGACTATGATGAGTATGATTATGCAAGTTTGAAGAAAGAGTAGCATTAGAAGGAGATTTAGTCATTGACATACTTGAAGACACAGGTGTGAAACTACTGCGTCTACGATGGTGTTTAATACTATTATTGTTACTATTGTTTAAATTATTAGTTGAATGATGATGTATCGATATACCTGATGCAGAGGCATACCGTTTTGAAGTTAGTGACGCAGATGAACTTCTTGTCTTCAGACCTAACCCCATAATTTTGGAATGTGTATTATTATTATTACTATTAGTAGCAGCAGCAGTAGCAGGGCTATTTGTTGTTATATTGTGGTTTAAGGAGAAGGAATTTAATGTTTGTGAACTAGTTGTAGAGTTTAAATTTTTATAAAAGGAATGATTACCATTATTATGAATATTTGTATTATTAGCGTTAAGACTGTTACTATCTATTTGAATATCATTCGAATGGGATCTTCCAAATAGACCAAACCCTTGCAAAGGAGATTTTCTTGATGAAGATAAAATAGGTGTATTATTTGGTGAATTTGTGAAACTTGTCTGTCTTTTCAATCCGGCGATGGATAGTTGTGGTAATGAAGGTTTCTTCTTTGGTAGAATGCCATTCTTTAATTTCACAGAAGAACTCAATAAGGGAGAAGTCTTGCTAGTTTTACTATTATTATTATTAGTAGTAGTATTACTATTTAAATTTGAACTTGATCTATTCTTTTTGATGATAAGTGGAGGAGTTTTCATTTTAATGTTGTTTTGTAAATGAGCTTGTTGATATATATTTGAGCCCGTATTATCATCACGAGAATTAGTGTATATTTTTTTAGGACTTGATATCGGAGTATTATCAGCACTTGATAAACTCTGAGTATCAGGAACATTCTTAATCGTAGTCTTTTTATTCAATATAAAATTACCTTGATCAGAATTCTTCTCTAAAGTATTGTGATTGCTATTACCATCCTGATTGCCATTTTCAACCTCAATATAATCATTTAAGACATCTTCATTTAAGATATCATTTAAATTAGGTATATCTTCAATTCTATCCACCATTGAATGATGATTATTTAAATGGTCATCTGGAAAATATGGTTTGGTATCGGGTAATCTCTCAATACCAAAAATATCTTGATAAAGTTTTAATCCATTCATAACTTAAACAAGCAAATATGCATATATATATATATGTGTGTGCGTGTGTGGATGTGTAGATGTAAAAATGATAAATATACTTATTTATTAGACTTTGTAATATTCTGACGACACTTTCACACACTCTTACAGTATCAGTCTACGTTTCAGTCTTTCTTTCTTCCTCTCTCTCTCTCTCTCTCTATATATATATATATATATATACGAATGAATTATACCAGTAGACCAGGAATGTGTGTATATATGTATATCAAATACTTTACAGACTTCTGTAGTTAGGATGCAAAAGAATGTGTAGCACAACAACTCTGTTTCAAGTAAACCAGTGAACATTCACTTTCTCTCCCTGTCACTGTTTTCTACAATTTCTCGAAGAAAAGCAAAGAAAAAGGAAAAAAAAAACAAAAAACAAAAAAAAAGCGTTGCTATTTTTAAATAAAAAATATTTACAGGAAAAAAAAAAAAAAAACACAGGGGAAGAAGAGGAAATGTCTGGGTGTTCTGTTTTCACTCTCTTTATCTTTTCGTTCTCTCTGAAGAAAATAAGATTTATATATATATATTTATATATATATACTTATATATATACCATACTTTTATACTACAATTAAAGAGTATATATACGTTTAAATAAGCAAGACACTAAACGATCAACTCTATTTAATCTAATATCTAATGCCAGTATGTATTAAACTTTGATTGTTTCGCTGCTTATATTTCATTTCGATACTAACAATACCATATATACATATACATATACATATATATATGTATGATTATCCCTTTTAATGATCACAGGCCTACCATTCAACATACCCATATGATCCAAACACAGACCGTTTAATCGGTAATTTTGTTATAATGCCAATCAGAACCAAGTTCCGTGGTCCATCATATCCAAATAACTCAGACTACGACATAATCGACGAATGCCTCGATCTCTTCCGTCCAAATTCATTCTTCAAAAATTTTGAAATTAAGACACCAAGCGATAGGTTACTCATCTATGGAATCCTATTCATAAATCAATGTCTCTCCAACATTCAACCAAGTATGTCCTATAACGATTCCGTTAAAGCGTTGATCAATCTCTCGTTAGATCAGTTTGTGTTGCCTGGTACTCCTGGTTTCCCACTGAATTCAATCTATCAGGTCCCCGTCGAAGATAATCAACAGATGGACCTTTTGAAATCTTATTTATCTCAGTTCCGTCAAGAACTAGCAATGAGACTGATCGATCGTGTTTACACTGATCCTAAATTAGGTGTTGAAGTGGAACAAGATAAGACAAGGAATTTACCAAGTAAGTATTGGTTGTCTTTTACAAAGAGAAAATTTATGAATAAATCTTTGTGAAGAGTTAGAGAGAGATATAGTCGTTATTTTCTTACTCTCGCCTTTAATATACATATATAGATAATACTTGTATGTCTAATAGTTATATATCATATCTCTCAAACGTCGTATATAATAAATATCTGTTTTCTTAGTTTATTATCTCTACCACCCGTACATAATATATCTTTCCTAACATCCCACTCCTTCGAGGAACAGCGGGGAGGGGGAGGAAGAAAAGAAAAACAAAAAAGAGGAAAATATTTTGTTAAAATGTTTTCTTCGAGTTCGAGTGCATTCATTCCCCGAATATCCCGATTGAATAAAACTATAACAAGATGTGACACCATGTTTGCAATACACACATATCTATTTATATTACTTGAATATATATATATATACGATATTCAACTATTGTTACTCTTCAAGGAATACTTATATATATATATATATATATATATATAACAGTCTTGCAAATAAATGTTTTAAAAATATTCTTCACTTATCCTGCTCGTGAGGGAGATAGATACAACGATGTTTTCAATATCATCTTCAAATAAACAGGTTCTACGCATCAAAGACCATGATATTTCAATCAATTCGCCATTCAAAGATATGCTATTAATCTACGGCAATCCATTAGAAAATGATCAGATCCCATTGAATGGTGCAGTAAATTTTAGGATCGATGTTGATTATTTAGTTATCAAAAAAATTTCTTTAAGGTTAATTGGGCAATATAAATTAGAATTTATCCAGATTGGTACTAAGAGCAGCCATAACCACTCTATGAACAGTTTATCTAATATATCTTCTTCTGTATCTAATTCAAACACTTCTGAAAATACCGCAAGTAGTAGTACTATTGAGACTGGTGACATTGGAATGAACACAACTAATGGTGTTGCTGTAGTGAAGGAAAATTCAATCATATTTGAATGCCTTTGGAATAATTTACTGATAAATGAAAACGGTGAAATTATCACTAATGTAACTGATGACCCTACTAATACAAGTAACAATAACAATATGAAATTGCCATACAATAGGTTCAAATTAAAGAGAAATAATAGTAGTCAAAGTAATACTAGTAATACTAATACTACTGCTACTACTACAGGTAGTAGTAGTAACGGTTCATCATCTATTGTTATAGATATTAAGCCAGATACAATAAATACTTTAAATATCCCAAAACTTGTTAAATCCAAGACCAAAATACGATACAAATTCCATAGAGGTGAATACTCAATACCATTTAAAATCATGTTACCCAATAATGTACCTGAGACTATTGAAGGTTTACAAAGTGGTTCAATCTTATATACACTGGAATCCAATATCGATTGTAAGTATAATAACGATTTTGATAACAAATCTAATAGTTTAATCAATCTGAATCTTAATCTTAATCTTAACAGTTACGGCTATAATAACAATAATAATAATAATAATAAAGAAACTGATAATCTGAATAAAGTGTATAACCCTGTATTGTCACAGTACCATAGATACAAATATTTACGAATCTTACGTACATTGTCAACAAACAATTTGAGTATCGATGAAGAAGTATCTGTTCAAAACAGTTTACCGAATAAATTGCAATACGAGATAAAGATCCCGAGCCGTGCAATACCGATAGGTGATTCAATACCTATCCAAATCAAAATCTTCCCATTTTCAAAACAAATTAAATTGAATAAAATCAGTGTTCATCTATTACAAAAGTATTATATAAAGGATTTGAAGGGAACGATATACGATAATGAAACAATAATATTTAAAAAATCAATGAAAAAATTCGGTACTTTATTATTAGAGGATAATAGATTGTTTAAAGAGATAGATTTAATGTCACGAATTGAATTACCAAAGGATTTGAAATCGTTAACACAAAGTTGTTCAATAAGAGATGAAAAATATATTCAAGTTTTACACAAATTGAAATTTCAATTAAAATTTAAAAGGTTCGATACATATTCAAAACAGTGGAAGAATCTACAAATCAATGCTACTATACCATTGATTCTATATGTGTCTCCGTATGTGAATATAAAAGGAAGATTAGTATACTATGATCAATCAAATGGCAAGATCCATTTTCGTCCAGGGGAATTAATAGATCTATTTAGTAACGATAGTAACCAAGTTAGAGTACCTAACTTAAATGACGTAGCATCACAATATTATTTCCCCCAATATGAAAATATTTGTAGTCAACAACATTTATTAAACAATGTGTCTCAACCACCACCGCCAACTTACGAAGAGTACAATAGAGATCAATTAATTATACCTGATCATCATGTACAATTACATTTACAACCCTCTACTAACGAATTAAGTAGAATGCTTATTATTGATAATATTCCAAGTTATGAACAGGCTACATCATCCAACCACACGCCAAATACATAGATCGTCAGTAAAAAGAAGGAGAAGCCAAAATATATATATATATAAAACTACAGTGACATATCTCGATATTTAAACGTTGATATTGTCAATAGTGTTTATTATAAATACATAGAAATATATGTTTTACTTCATTTACCTCTTTCTTCCACTTTTAATGACCCATTTTGTTTGATTGGTTTTTAATTTTAATCAATTTTTTTTCTTTTTTGTATATGATTACACATTTCTTGCCTATTTTAAAACACTTATTCTATCATTTATGCAAATGGTTTTTTTTTCTAAGACCTTTTCCAACTGTTTTTAAAAGTGTCTCCTCCCCCCACAAAAAAATAAAATGATAACTTTAGAAAAGTTCCTGATCTCCTGATTTTTTATTTCAAAGGCAAAGAAATGTTTTATTAAAAAAAAAAAGCAAAAACAAAGTTTCGTATTTAATGATCCAAGATCTGAAAATAAACTTGGGAAAAACAATAGATCATATTGTTTTCTGCATCTATGAGGGAGGGACAAATAAATTAATGATGGGGTGATGATTTGGACACAAAAACCTGGTTAGTTTCAATTGTATTGTTGAATATAAAGAACTAGCATTTCTTTCTATCATTACTCGTATCATTTTTACTGTTAACTTCTTTGCTTTGTTTTCAGTGTAAGAAATTTCTAAGTTAAAAAGTGGAAGACATCGCATCATTTCGAGGATTGCTATTGTTTATGGATTCTTCCATGTAAATAGGCTCGAAATTAATTTATTAAAAGTACATGATAAAACATTTCCAACACCACAGTGAGAAAATAAGTATGCTACAATAAATACGTATTTTTTCTCTTTTGTCCTTCTTAATTGTTAGTGTGAGTGGGTGATGTCCATTTCCTTCTATATGTTGATCGTTTCATTCAGCACAATAACGCTATTTTCTTATATGCCTTTATTTTTTTGATTTATGTCAAGGAGTTGCTAATCAATTATCAAACGAATATTTTATATGATTTCTTGAACATTTTTTTTTGTTTCGGAGTTGTTAACTGTATTGATCCTTGACCTAATTTAAATATATTCTATTTCAAATGATCTTCTGTGTTTTACTTAGTTTAATAACAATGAAAGTAACTTCCCTTTTATTGTTCTCTTTTAATTTTTCGACAACGTAAAGTTCCTGCGATATCATCTATTTTATAGTTTCTTTTAAATTATATTCAAGATAACATTAGATAAACTTAAAAGGAAATAATTAACTATAACAAATTGATACTCAAAAAGTATAAAGTCAGTGACAGAATTCAAAAAAAGAAAAAAGAAAATATAAAAGTAAAACCATTTGTCATTTTAGGTCAATTAGATATAAATGAACATCTTTATTACTACCTACTTAATTGATTAAAAATAGATATTTTTGGCAACTTCAAATAAAACTTAATAATATAAAATAAAACTTACATTATTTCTCCTTTAACTTTCAATGGTTGTGACACAAAAAAAATATATTTGTTCGTTTTGCGCTAGAGCATTCTCAAGATCTGAACATAGAGTAAGACATGAGAGATCACATACAGGTTATAAACCTTTTCAGTGTATGTTATGTCAACACTTTTTTGTTCGTAGAGACCTCGTTCAAAGACACATCAAGACCGTACATAAATATGTCTTGTTAAATAACAAGACTGTTATTTTAAATATTATAGATTCCTTAAATAATACAACAGATCATATTAATAAAAATAGTAAGGTTAAGAATAATACTTTCCGTTCCTTCTGACTTTAACATCATGGAAATATTGAAAAGTTTAAATATCAGTCTGGAAAGAGATTCAAACAACAATTATAAAGATATTACTATTAATAGTGACACAAATACCGATAGCAATTTCTGTGCAACGGCTGTCACAGAGAATGAGCTTTTGATTCTGGATAAAATAGTTAAATTTTTTGTCAATTATAAGAGTTCAATAAATGGTCCAAAATCAAATATGAAAAAAAAAGGAAATAAATTAAATAATAAAGATAGAAAATTATCGGTGGTTAGTAATGAGAGTGCCAATAACTTGAAACCTATTGAAAACTACAATGAAAGATTATTTAATTCTATACCAAATAGGACGATGATTCCCCAAAGTATTTTAGATAACATTAATGTAACCAATATTAATAATATTACAAAGGAGAATGAAAATGACCTTGATAAAGTTTTGTTTATGACACATATTGATCCCAATGATATTAGTTGGATTAACTATATTAATAATACAATATTTGTTAATTTAAGAAATGAATTACCTGATATTGCAATTTTTAATGTCTCTGATTTTATAATGTATTTTAACCATGGTTATAAGTTCATTTTGGGTCAGAAAGAGTCTAATGGTAATGAAACAACAAATACACACCTTCCTCCCTCACTTACCCCCGATACAAACAATCTCCTTTTTATCCATTATTTGACTCACTCTTATAAAAATTTGGAATCTTTATGGGGGTTGAATACTTTAAGTGGCGTTACTAATAATAATAATAATAATATTCTTACTGGTTCTTATAATAATTCAAATATGACTCTTCCTATACTTCCTTTAACAATAGTCTATTTAGGTTGTCTATTAAATAAAACAATTGACCATCAATTATGGAATGATATATGGTCATTATCTTTAAAAAAATGCTTTTATAATAAGCAAATTGAACAGGTGATAACTGTGTCTTTACTTATCTTTGAATTTACCCAACAATACACTTTGCTGAATGAAAGAACTGGGGAAGATGGAGAATTATATTCTGTTGGTTCCCCGGTATTGACACAAATATTCAATAATTATCAAATTTTATTATTCAATTTTGTTCAAGCAAATGTTGATTATAATTTAATGAATTTTAATGAATGGGATTTTGCTTCATTAATTTTGATATGGTCCTCATTTTTACAATTATTTGATGGAAATCTTTTCGATGATTTATCTTCGAAGATATATTTTGAGATTATGAATAAAAATTATGTTTGGAATCACTTCAGCTTTACTACTCTTAAAGATTTGATCCGGAGTGGAATCGATCATCTAATAAATGAATATACACCAAATGATTTACTTGTTTGTCTCCCGTCGATATTGTATTTGGAAGCAAATAATAACAGATTATTGAATAGAGATAAAATTCTTACATTAGGCAATTTTAAATCAGTAGAAGATTTACATAACTTAATAATTAAAATTAACCAGAGTTATATTCAAAATAATAGTAACAACAATACTCAATTCAATGATGATTTAACAATTATAAAGGGCTCATATACTTTAATAAACAATATTACACGACGTTCAAATGAAATGATTTCAATATCTAAGGAAAATGTAGTCCCTGATATCGATACATGCACGAAAAATATGATGATATTAGTGGCACCACAAAGGTTTAAACCCATCATTAAAAATTATGCCATTATCCCTACTACTTTGTCACATTGGTTATTGATTGAGTCCACATGGTTCGAATTCACTAGAAACTCATCAAGTGCAAAGTATATTTTTAAGAAATATTGGTTTCTTGAAAACGTATTAAATAAGAATATGTTCTTTGATTCTAAGTCGGTAAACAATAATTTAAGTATATGTTCATTACCTATCATTTTATTGGTGATAAGACCAACTACAAATTATTTGAACATTTTATCATTCAAATTTAAAAGACTCTTACCTTTAATTATTGATGTACTTTTAGTTCAATTGAAGTTATTCTCATCTGGATTGACTGGATTATTTGAGAATGATAAAAATGAGTGTAATAGTCTTTTATTGAATCCTATTATTCAACTATTATTTTATGTTTGGTATTTCGTTATCTATAAAGTGGATGGTGCCATGAAAACAGGGTATTCGCACTTGGAGGTAGATTCAGTGAACATGTTTATGCGTAAATATATTATGAATTTAGAGAAACATATTGATACAGATAAATTACTTGAACGAGATCTGGAGAAAATATTGTTTGATAAAGAAACTATAGAATATATGGGGTTCCACTATTTTTCAAATCGTACCGCATCCTTCATCGAAAAAGAGTTATTGTTAAATAAAGTGCTCTCGTCTCCCTATTTATCCAATAATGTCAAGTCTAACGTACTTGAAGCCATTAAATATTTTAAATCAAATAATAACCATATTGTTACAGATCAATGTAATACAGATAATACTACCAACAAATATGGTACTGATAATATTATTACTAATAATAATAATAATAATAATAATAATAATAATAATAATAATAATAATAATACAATAACAATGTACAACACCAACACTTTTAATTTTGTTTCTGCAAATGAAGATCACAACAATATTGCAAGTTTAAAATTAAATAACTCTATGTTATTAGAGCCTAAGCCAGTAACTACTAATTCTTTATCGATACCCGTACATTCTTTAGAAAACCAACATTTGTTATCTCCTTTCAAGAATAGGAATTCAGTGAGATCAAATAGCAATTCAATATCAAAACCAATTTCAAGTGGGAGATATTCTTTTGCTCTGGGATCGTCACCAGTGTCATTATCGCCATATTTCACAAGAAGAAGATCTTCAGTTATATCAATCACAGATGATGGTAAAAATTATCTATTACCGCCATTGAATTTTGATCCTATTCAAATGGATGTACCAAATCTTTCATTATTTCACAATAGTTCACCCAGTATAACTGTTGCTAATGCATCTACGAATCAAAGTATGAGTTCTAACATTATATTTAATAATAGCACTTTTTATTATAATGAAAGTTTAAATGATACTACTACTGCTAATAATAATAGTAATAATAAAAATTCATTAAACACATTGTAGTTTAAAAGAAATGATTTGGATGCGTCAAGTCAACGAAGGAAAAATCATTTCTACGCCAATTATCCTACTAAAACTTTGCAAGGTTGATAAGTTTAAATAGTAGTCTCAAAATTAATACCAATTTTAATAATTCAAAGTTTTTTTTTTCCTTTTTTCTTTTTTTTTTTTTTAGTTATTGACGATCACCTATTTTTGCATTGTCATACTGTTATTTGATACATCACATAGCTCAACTTTATTTTTTTTTTAAACCTATGTTATTCTCTAATAAATATATATTAGATAGACCTGCGGGAGGATATATTTGTAAAAATATTTACTTATTAAGTCTTATTAATACTTTAGTCGATATATCGAATAATAAGGGTAGTAATGATTCTACCATTGTCCGTAGTCGATTAAAACAGCTTTTTTTCAAAAAAAAAAAAAAAAAAAAAAAAAAAAAAGAACAACCAAAAGAAGGATATCAGAAATATATATATATATATACGTTAATAATACAGCAGTTTATTTAACTTGAGTTCTTTTTTTTAAACTTTACTGTGCAAAAGGTTGTATGAAAAATTAAAATGTGGGAATATATGTATATATATATATATATATAATATTAACTTAGTAAACGAAACCTAAAATCTTACCGGAAACATGTTTTCTTCTAGCTTCTTCATGGTCCATGATACCAGCAGAAGTGGTTAAAATAACGTAACCAAATTGTCTGGCTGGTAGAAGATTATCAGTCCATTTTTCAATGTCACCAAACTTAACATTGAATCTTGGAGAAATAACACCACACTTGTTTAATCTTCCGGTTAATTGAATAACAATCTTACCGGCTCTGTGGTCATCAATGTATTCGAATTCACCAATGTAACCTGTTTATGAAAAAAATAAAAAATAAAAAAAATACTGTTAGTAAACCTAATCTTAACATAAGAAAAAAAAAAACTGGAAGGATTATTGTCCAGTACCTAATATCCTAACCCATTTAGAAATATATCTCATTCAGCACCCTACATCTGAATAAGTAGAAAAAAATTTAAAATAATAGAAAAGAAAGCTTAAAAGAAAAAAGGTATTGCCCAATACACTTTACAACTTTTATTTGTCTCCTTAAACAAACATTTCCCATAAAAATAAAAAAAGGATAAAAAAGAAATAAAGCGATGTAGTGGAAAAGTAAACGGTAGAATTTGTGGATATAATTTCAAAGCAATAAAATTTTATTGAAATTAGGAAAAAAATACCGTGTAAGAAGCATTTCCTCTTATTAATTAATATTCCGGATACTTAAAAGACAGTAAGAGACAGAATTTTATTCTTTATTTTAAAAAAAATAAAATAAAAAAAAAAACAGACAAACCATCCAGTTATCAATCCGGGTTTTGTTTAAGAGTTGGAAATATTTGTCTTTGCGGATACAACAGTAATAGGGAAAAGAAGTAAAGAGATTAGGTCACCATTTTTTTTTCTTTCAGTAACTTCTGTACTGAAGATACTAGAACACCTTGACAAATCATTAAAAAAAAATAGTTTTATTTATTCATACATACCATGTTTTTGCATGACTTGTAAGAACTTAATGATGACTTTAGAAGATGGTCTAATCAAAACCTGACGCTTACCTGCTTTTTCAGCGTTGTTAATGGCATTTAATGCATCAGCTAAAACAGAAGAACGAGTCATTTTCTTTATATCTCTAATAATAAAAGTAAATGAATCTGTACAAAACAAATTCAAAATTATTACCGTTAGTAAAATAAATAATTCTATATTTTTAGAATATAAAAAAATAATATCCCAAATAATATAGGAGTTTATTGGTGATGATAAGTATAGAACAAATAGAAATTGAACTTTTGAAGACCATATCAATGGGCAAAAAATTATCCGACTATAAGTGTCCCATAAATGGAGTTATAATCTATAATTGCATTTAAAAATTGCCATTAAGGTATCAAAGTTTGACATTCCTGTAAGTATATCGCTGTTCGACAGAACAGAAACAATATTTACTTCATTTATCTTTCGAAAAACTTTTAGAACGCAATTAGCTTTGATTCTAATGACAACCGCAGACCATCGATGATCCTAAATGTAACAAATGTACTAGTCTTTCATGACAACATGTTATGTTACTAACCAATCAACAACCCACAATCTTACATACTATTTATCAACTCCGGAGACTTGTTATTAATCTATGGTTCTTTACTTTTGGTTTAACAGAGAAACAAAACCAATTTTAAAAAAACTATTTTGAATAAAGTGTCTCACTGCGAAGGAAAAACCAAGCAGATTGATTTAAACTTTTTCTGATTTCTATTTTTCTTCTCGCTTTTATATCTTTTCCTTTTAATTTTTTGAGATAAATAAAAAAAATTTTTTTTTCTTGTGGAAGAGAAGACAATACAGAAAAAAAAAAAAAGAAATGAAGTGAACCAAATCACATAATACGAAGAGAGTGTGTAACCAAGTTTATTAGGGTTTACTTGATAAAAGAATATTACACAGGTGTATATTTATTTAATAGGTTCATAATGACACTGGAAATAGTGTTTATTGCAGACAAGCAACAAGATAATAATATCTGTTAATTTCAAAACAAAGAGATGTATATATGTATATTAAATAACAACTTTGAATACTTAAAAGGAAATAATAAGTTTATATTGACTCTCCTCTATTACTGTTTTTTTTTTATATATATCCACTAAAAAACTAAAGGAGTAATTTATTTACCTTGTGATATGTTGTAAAAAAGTTATCAAAGACTTTTAACCAACGGTGATAACTTTATTTTATTCACATCATTTGTTGATCGTCTTTAAAATTGCGAGATTCTACGAGATACAATATATGACAGGTTTCATGTCATGTTCTTTGTAAAGAAATAATAACAGAAAAGGTAAAATAAGACAAAAAGAGAAAATTAAACAAGTATCCAATTAAATTTGATATAGATAGTACACTATTCATACTCTCTCTGTAGTCTACAGACTTAAGCGATTAAAAATATTGGAAATGCAAAGAACTGAAATGAACTCTGACTTACAATTTATTCCGTTCTATCCTCTTTATTTTCGAACATACAAAGTGTATAATATATATTTTGTTTTTTTCTTATTTCTGTTTTTGGAAGGGTCATAAAGTTTCTAAGGAAGAGTAGTTTCCTAAACAGGAAGTGAGACCACCAGAGATACCAGTCCCTCTCGATCTTTTTTTTTTTTTCTTTCCTTGCTTTCTCGAGGCATCTTAAAAAATAACTAACCACAACTAGCTTTTAATATATGTATTTTCGTTTAACAATGGCAAGTTTTTGTTGTTAAGGAAGTAATGACAGTAAGATTATTAGTATATGACAATAGGTCCATTAATAATAATGTACAGAAAATTGTACAACCATACCAAAAATTAGGATATTATTTGTATATAAAGAGTTTCAATTTCCCTGTTTTAATATTTATATTCCATAATAGCTTGTTATGTTGTATTTTGCATTACATATGTCTATATATTCCTAAAATAAAAAAATAAAAAAAACAGAACAAATAAGAACATTAAAGTGAAAATAATTGGGACGAATAAGATATATTTATATATATAATATGATCACCGGTTGGAAACGTTTCGTTCCACATTTAAGAATCCTTCCAGAAGATCTTAATTATAATATCAATGTAGAACAAGAGACGAAGGTAAATGATATAGTGGTTACGGTCAAGTATGATAATGTTGAAACTGAAAAATATGAAAATAAAGACCAGGTGTCTTCTAAAAATCTCGATATAGGTGATAAGTCAACTAGTTTGGATTCTGATAGCGATCAGTTACAAGATAATACGAGTAAAAACCAAATTGTGGACTACTATCAACGAGCCACGCAACGTTACAATCAATTAGAAAAAGATGTTCCGTATGAATTAAGAGATGAAGCAAATAGACCCTGGTGGAAGTTTTTCGATGAATTTGAATATCGTGTTAACAAACAATATAGAGAATCTCGTAAATGGTATGAATTCTTATATCCAAGTCACACAACAAAGAACCCTGCAGAACGTAGATTACTTTATAAATTGGATTTGATCATCACATTTTATTTTTTCATGTTATCTTGGTCTAAATCTCTAGATTCAAACAACTTCACAAACGCTTATGTATCTAACATGAAAGAAGATTTAAAGATGAAAGGAAATGATTATATTAACACTTCGACTATTTCTAATGTAGGTGCAATTGTATTTCAATTACCATTTATGTATCTATTACCCAGATTTCCTCCACATATACTACTACCTATAATGGATTTAGGTTGGTCATGGTTCACATTTGCCTGTTATAGAGTTAAGACCCTTGGTGAACTACAAGCATACAGATTTATTTTAAATGCATTTGGCGCTGCTTATTATCCTGTGTCTCAATATATTATGGGATGTTGGTATGCACCTGATGAATTAAGTTCTCGTGTGAGTCTTTTCTTCTGTGGTAATCTTTTAGGTAATATAACTTCTGGTCTTTTACAAGGTAGAATCTTTTCATCTCTGAATGGGAAAAATGGTTTAGCTGGTTGGAGATGGATGTTTTTAATCGATGCAATAGCTATATCATTACCTACTGCGATCATCGGGTTTTTTGTTGTCCCTGGAATCCCATCTAAATGCTATTCCTTATTTTTAACTGATGAAGAGATTAGATTGGCAAGGATTAGAAATAAAAGAAATCAAATTAAAGATGGAACAAATAGCCGCAATTTAAAACCTTTATGGGATATAAGTCTTTGGAAAGCCATTTTTTGTAAACCTATCTTCTGGGTTCTTTGTGTCTTTGACCTTTGTTCATGGAACAACATGACTGCTTTTAGTGGGTCCTATACGTTATGGTTAAAATCAGATACAAACTATTCAATTGTCGAAGTTAACAATTTGAGCGTTTTACCTGCCTGCTTAGGTTTTGCTTACGTGTTTATATGTTCATTTGGTGCGGATCTGTTTCATTCAAAATGGATTTTCATGGTCTTTGCAGCGATCATGAATTCAATATCTTGTGCGATTCTAATCAAATGGGATGTTTCAACGTCTGCTAAATGGTTTGCATTTTTAACTACGTATTTCAGTGTTGCTGCTTCACCATGTCTTTGGTCATTTATAAATGACTTCTTAAGGTTCGACCCTCAGATTAAAGCAGTTACATGGATTGCAATATATTCTTTCTCGCAATCCACCTATGCGTGGATCCCTAAATTGGCATGGCCCACAGTGGAATCACCTAGATTTAAGACCGGATATACTGTATCATTAATATTTGGAGCCATTTATGGGTTATGGACATTCGTAGTATTGTATTTATATAAGAAAAACGAAAGAAAGCATGCATTAGGAAATGGTATTATCTTATATGACAGTAGTAAACCAAACGAAGAAGGTAAAATCCTGTTTTTGTTGAGACTGATTTAGAGCAAAGAGAAGATGGATATTATTACATGAAGGATTAGGAAAAACAAAAGAAGCTTCCTTCACACCATTGGAAAGTTAGTTTTTCTTTTTTTTGTTTCTCTTTATATTGTTGATAGTAGTTCCAACGTTTATAATAACGAAAATGGAGTAAGAGATTTTTTTTTTTTTTATAAATATTCAACTGTCTATCTTTTATATAAAAAACCTATTAGACTGTAAATATCTAGTAATAATTCAAATTAATAACAAAATGTTATAGCTACATAAATCTTCTACTAAAAGCAAGGAATTTACACTCTTTAATAGGTTAAAAATAATATATATTGTATTTTACTACCAAAAATGCTAATATTAGGTATGAATGGACTCTTATTTTCAAGTTTTTAGGTATAAAGTATATCAAATTAGAAAATTTACGGTAATACTAGAAATACATTTTTGTGAACCTTCTTCTTTTATGAAATCGGATTTGTTCTCGAGAAAATCCAAAAAACTCAAAAAATGAAAAAGAAAACAAAAGCATGAATAATTTATTGGAAAGATTCAAAGTGGAGACCACAAAAGGAGGATTGTCTAGTTAATTTTATGGGAATATGTTTCATTACCAGGTATATTGAAAAAATAGATACTAACTTACAAGGTTTACATTTTGTGTCTTAGATCTCTGACTACAAACGTCATAAACAAATATACATATAAAGATATAAAATGTCAAGTGAAAGAGCGTGTATGCTGTGTGGGATCGTACAGACCACCAATGAGTTTAATAGGAACGGATGTCCAAACTGCCAAGGTATATTCGAAGAAGCTGGTGTTTCAGCTATGGAATGTACCTCACCCTCATTTGAAGGGCTTGTTGGTATGTGCAAACCTACTAAGTCATGGGTAGCAAAATGGTTAAGTGTAGATATGAATATACCAGGGATGTATGCAATTAAAGTGGACGGTAGATTGCCTTCAGAAGTTGTTGAGTTGTTACCTCATTATAAGCCAAGAGATGGTAGTCAAGTAGAGTAGAGTAGCACATATCAGAATATGTTACAATTAAAAAAAAAGTGGAAAGAAGAAGGGAAGCATAAAGTGGATATAATATATTAATAGTTTACTTATATATATAAAATAATAGCACCAATATTGTTATGACGGTCTGTACGTTTGTAAGTGTATATATATATATATATATATATATATATATATGCATGTATGTATATATATATATATATGCATGTATGTATATATATGTACATATGCTACTGTAATACCGAAGAATTTCATTGCATATATATATTTTTTCTCTAACAAATTGAGATCAGTAAAAAAACCACAATGAATAAATTAAGAACATACAACTTTAAGGAGGGTGAAATCCAATATAGAAACCAGTATCTGTTGAGTACATATAATTTGTATGATAACTCTATAAATAATAATAAAAATCACAAATGCCTATCGAATAAAAAAGATTGTAAAAAGAAGATATGTTTGTCAGGTCATCAACACTAAAAAACCCTCTTACACTTTCCAACATCCCCTATTCTTCAAGTATTTCAACACGAACAGTATCACCATGGTTATTTCAACAACAGCTTAAACCTCGTAGAAATAGAAAGTATTTTACAGATAGTATTGCTGATTTGTTTACTACTACACATGAAGTGACAGGTATATCGTGGGTAGTCTTAATTCCATTAACTACGTTTACATTAAGAACTATATTTACGTTGCCTCTAAGTATCCTTCAAAGAAAGCGTATAGTGAAACAACAGGAATTAAGAAAGATTTCACAGAGTAGCATACCAATCGTTAAATTAAGGTTAGCTTTATTAGTCAATCAACAAAAAGCGGCTCATCATAATAAGACAACGGTATTAACATCTGACCAGATCCAATTATTGGCATTAAAGGAGGGAAAGAAACGTCAAAAGCAGTTATTTAAATCTTATAATGTCCCATTATGGAAAAATGTGATGTTACCATTGGTTCAAATTCCATTATGGACTACAATGTCGTTAAGTATCAGAAATTTAACTCAACTAAAGATCGAAAGATCTACTAAACAATGGTTTGAATCATTTAGTTGGAACGGGATTGATCTAACTGGGCCTTTAATGTATTATCCTATGCTTATACCTATTACATTAGGTGTATTATCATTAATGAATGTGGAATATAGCGGGGAAATGATTTTTAGAAGAAGTACAAGTAATATTGGAATAGAGGTATACAGAGATGATAAATCCAGAGTTAATCAAGCAGTGACAAGTATTTTAAATATATCTAGACTTGGATGTATCTTTATGATGGGTGTATCATCGCAGAGTGCAGTATTACTATCGTTATATTGGATCTCATCTCAACTATATTCATTGATTCAAAATATTATTTTGGATAGAATGTGGCCATATCAAAGATAGAACATGCATGTAAATAAAAGAAAGAAAAGGAGGAAATTAGATAATAATAACAACGTTGTGACGGTAATATACAAAATGTGATTTATTATCTTATTTAATTATGACTACATATACAGTGGATAGATAGATAGATAGATAGATATGTTAAATAACTTGTTAATAATGGATTTTATTTAAAAAAAAAGAATTATTTTTTCTTATTGCTTTCATTTTTTTTCTTATTTTCTATTTCTTTTCTTGTACCCTTTAGTAATTCTAAATGACCAACTTTGCTTGCAATCAATTTTTCAGTAGATGCAGTTAAAGATACAGTCTTATTTAATTTTTTCAAATAATCCAATTGCTTTTTCTTTGACTTTATTATAAGTGGTGCTGCCTTTCTTGGATTTTTCTGTTTTTTAGTAATACGACGAGGATCCTTTGTTTTAGTTTTAACTTTAAGAGGTTTTTGTACCATTATCAATTTTGAAAATAAAGTATTTGCTGTATTTGTCTGATTCGATATGAAAGAGGAGGAAAGATATATTATAACTCGACCTTAGTTCTTCTTTTTTTCCCCCGATATTATTTTACCATATTTGATTATTTACTATTTTATCTTCTTGTTCCATCTCAACTCATCTCAAATATTATTAATTCTTTAGTAAAATTTTATTTTTTTTTTATTTTTTTCATTTTGGTAGAGTAAAAGAAAATTGTTCAAAGTGTAAATATCCCATTTACAGGCGCTAACATACAGTATGTTTCGTCTACGATGATAACTGTTTTTTTTTGTTCCTTTAATTATTGCAAAAATATACAAAACCGCAGTCAAAATTCCGAGTCACTCTTCGTTTATTTCCTTCTCTTAATATCACATCTGTGAGACTCTGTTCCGACAATTTCTAAGAATATTTAAACAAGGAAGAAAAGAGGAATGGAAAAGGAGTAAAAAACGATTGTTCGAGAAGGAGTTTGAAACGTTGAAGACATGACTCTTTCCTAGAAGATCTTTGAATGAATGTATACCATTCTTGGCATCTACTTAATTCAGTAGTTAATAAATAGGAAAGGGGTCTTTACTGTCTTTGACTTCTTCATGTTTGTATTATATTGTATTGCGTGAATTAATTTGACTCTTCTGATGAGAAAGTAGTCTTTTAATCGTGATAATCTTTATATCTATATTCGTATATATATTATTTACATATTAACAGTAACGAAGACATCATAACTATTCCTCTTCTTCTTATATAAACAATTAAGTTGATTTAGAGCTATTTAGATCATATAACCAACTTTTACTACTTTATTTTCAGTGGAGAGTTGAACTTTTTTTTTTAAGAGGTTACTTTTGAATACATCAAAACAAACAAATCAAAAAAAAAAAAAAAAAAGACCTTCTTTACTTTCATTTAACTGTTTTGTTTTACTATTTCCCAAAATGTCCACTTTGATTTTAGCTGGTCCCCAAGCGTTATCTCAATTTAGAGTTGATAGCTTAATCAAAGATTTTAACAATTATACAAACAGTATATCTGTTATCAAAGAGATTCGTTCTTGTTTTATTCATTATGTCGATATTAAAGAAAATGTGGAATTGACCCAAAGAGATAAAAATTTATTGGACGTCCTATTAACTTACGATACTCCACTAAACTTCCAAGATGATCCACTATCAAACATTCTATACAATGCCATCAACAACAACATATCTGGTTCCAAATTAAATGAACCAGATCTATATCTGTTAAGAATAGTACCAAGATCAGGTACAATATCCCCATGGTCTTCGAAGGCCACCAATATCTCAAATGTCTGCGGTCTTTCCTCTAAAATTAATAGAATCGAAAGAGGTATGGCTCTGCTAATCAAGACCATCCCCAATTTTCCTATATTGGATAATTTAAATGAAAATTCTTTAAAAGTTGTCTTTGATAGAATGACACAACAATTGTATTTGAATGACCCACCAAGGACTACTGACTTGTTTACTCATGAGACCCCAAGACCTTTGGTTCATATCCCATTGACTTCTACTCAACAAAATAAAGAATCTCCAAGAGATATCCTAGCTAAAGCCAATGTAGATTTGGGGCTTGCATTGGACAAAGGGGAGATTGATTACTTGATTAATGCGTTTGTCGTCACTATGAAGAGAGATCCAACTGATGTTGAGCTGTTTATGTTTGCTCAAGTCAATTCTGAACATTGTAGACACAAAATTTTCAATGCCGATTGGACTATAGATGGTATTAAGAAAAATTTAACTCTGTTTAAAATGATTAGAAATACGCATAATGTTACTCCAGATTATACCATTAGTGCTTATTCTGATAATGCTGCTGTTTTAAATACTAATAATGAAGCTTATTACTACGCACCAAATCCTGTCACTAAAAGATGGGAAGCCAAGAAAGAATCTGTACCAATGTTGATAAAAGTGGAAACACATAACCATCCAACTGCAGTCTCTCCATTTCCTGGTGCTGCTACTGGATCCGGAGGTGAAATTAGAGATGAAGGTGCTACTGGTAGAGGTTCCAAAACAAAGTGTGGTTTAAGTGGATTCTCTGTTAGTGATCTTTTGATACCAAACTATAGACAACCATGGGAATTAGATATTGGTAAACCTGCGCACATTGCATCCGCCTTAGATATCATGATTGATGCTCCATTAGGTTCTGCTGCCTTTAACAACGAATTCGGTAGACCATGTATCAATGGTTATTTCAGAACTTTAACGACCAAAGTAATAAATCATGATAAAAGGGAAGAAATTAGGGGGTTCCACAAACCAATTATGATTGCTGGTGGGTTTGGTACTGTTAGACCACAATTTGCATTAAAGAATAAACCAATCTGTCCAGGATCTCAATTAATTGTTCTTGGCGGTGAATCCATGTTGATTGGTTTAGGTGGTGGTGCTGCCTCTTCTGTTGCCTCCGGTGAAGGTTCTGCAGATTTAGATTTTGCTTCGGTTCAAAGGGGTAATCCCGAGATGGAACGTCGTTGTCAACAAGTTATTGATGCCTGTGTTACTTTAGGTGATAATAATCCAATTCAATCTATCCATGATGTTGGTGCTGGTGGTCTTTCCAATGCTTTGCCTGAGTTGGTTCATGATAATGATCTTGGCGCTATATTTGATATCAGAAAAGTGTTATCCTTGGAGAAGGGCATGTCTCCAATGGAAATTTGGTGTAACGAATCTCAAGAACGTTACGTTCTTGGTGTCTCTCCAAAAGATTTACCTGTCTTTGAAGAAATTTGTAAAAGAGAAAGGGCTCCATTCGCTGTTGTCGGACATGCTACTGCTGAACAAAGATTAATTGTAAAGGATCCGTTATTGAAGACTACACCAATTGATTTAGAGATGTCTATTTTATTTGGTAAACCACCAAAGATGTCAAGAACTGCAATCACTGAACCATTGGTTTTACCAAAACCAGATTTATCCGTTATCCCATCTTTGGATGATGCTATTGAAAGAGTCTTAAATTTACCATCTGTAGCATCCAAATCTTTCTTGATTACAATTGGTGATAGATCCGTGACTGGTTTAATCGACAGAGATCAATTCGTTGGTCCATGGCAAGTTCCAGTAGCTGATGTTGGTGTTACAGCCACTTCTTTAGGTGACAAGATAATAAAGACCGGAGAAGCCCTGGCTATGGGTGAAAGACCAATCAATGCTTTAATTTCTGCATCTGCATCTGCCAAATTAAGTGTTGCAGAAGCGCTTTTGAACCTTTTGGCCGCTGATGTTAAATCTTTGTCATATATCAAATTATCTGCTAACTGGATGTCGTCAGCGTCTCACAAGGGTGAAGGTTCTAAATTGTATGAAGCTGTTCAAGCTATCGGTATGGATTTATGTCCTGCTTTAGGCGTTGCTATCCCAGTTGGAAAGGATTCCATGTCAATGAAAATGAAATGGGATGACAAAGAAGTTACCGCTCCATTATCCTTGAATATCACTGCTTTTGCTCCTGTCAATGACACTTCTAAGACATGGACTCCATTTTTAAAGAGAATTGAAGATACTTCATTGGTCCTTGTTGACATCTCTGCTCTAAATAAAAATAAAGCTCTCGGTGCCTCAGCCTTGTTACAAGTCTACCAGCAAGTCGGTGATGTCTCTCCAACTGTCTACGATAACGAACTATTTAAAGGTGTGCTAGAGAGTATTCTTGATTTGCACAAAACCGATTTGGTGTTGTCTTATCATGACAGATCCGATGGGGGGTTATTGGTCACTTTATTAGAAATGGCATTTGCCTCCAGATGTGGTCTTGATATTATCTCTCAAGGTGAAGCTTTAGTGACTTTATTCAATGAAGAACTAGGTGCTGTCTTCCAGATTAGAAATGACAAAATACAAGAATTTAAAAACATTTTCGCTAAGAATAACGTTAGTGAGGAATACATCTCTGTGGTAGCCAGACCAAACTTTGTGACCCAAAACATCACAATCACTGACTGTACATTTGACGGCAGAGTATTGTATACGAGCACAAGAGGCCAATTACAGAAAATCTGGGCTACCACCTCGTTTGAAATGCAAAAATTAAGAGACAATCCAAGGACCGCAGAAGAGGAGTACCAAACCATTCTCGATGACAAGGATCCAGGTATTCATTACTCCTTGACTTTCGACCCGACCGATATTGTTATTCCAGTTGTTCCAACTACTGAAAGAAGACCAAAAGTGGCGATCTTAAGAGAGCAAGGTGTCAATGGCCAGATGGAGATGGCGTGGTGTTTCCAACAAGCAGGGTTTGATTCCATCGATGTGACCATGACGGACTTAATTGAGGGTAGATTCCAATTAAATGAGTTTGTCGGGATCGCTGCATGTGGTGGTTTCTCATACGGTGATGTGTTGGGTGCCGGTGCAGGATGGGCCAAATCTGTTCTTTACCATGAGGATGTTCGCAACCAATTTGTTGATTTTTTCCAGAGAAGAGATGATACGTTTGCATTTGGTGCATGTAACGGTTGTCAATTCTTAAGTAGGCTGAAGGAGATTATTCCTGGTTGTGAAGATTGGCCAACTTTTGAAAGAAATCTAAGTGAACAATACGAGGCGCGTGTTTGTATGGTGGAGCTTGTTGAAGATGAAAACGTTAGAGGGAAGAACATTTTCTTGGATGGTATGATTGGGTCGAGGTTACCAATTGCAGTGGCACATGGTGAGGGTAGAGCTACATTTGAATCAGATGAGCAAGTCGAACGATTTGAAGAGAAGGGGTTGGCGTCAATTAGATATGTGGATAATTATGGTAATGTTACTAAGAGGTTCCCATTTAATCCGAATGGTTCAATTAATGGTATTGCTGGTATCAAATCGCCAAATGGTAGAGTTCTTGCTATGATGCCACATCCAGAGAGAGTATGTAGATTAGAAGCCAATTCATACTATCCAGATGGTAAATATGATGAGTGGCAAGGTTATGGCCCATGGATTAGATTATTTAGAAACGCAAGAAAGTGGGTCGGTGACAGATACTAAAGTTAAACACTGATAGGTATATATATATATATATGATTGATTTTAAAATAGGTGGCGTGTATATTATATAAGGTAGGCATTTTAACTGAACTCACGGATGGAATCGCATTTTCACAGTTGACAATTGTATAGGCATATAACGGTTAGCGATGTTTAAAGTTCCACATTATATATATATATATATATATATATAAAAGAAAAAGAAGAAGGAAAGAAACGTTTTATAGAATATAATAAGACATTTAATAATATATTGATATAAGTAATATAAAGATAAATATAACTGACATGTGTACGTAAATATATATATGTATATATATTTCAAAGAAAGATAGATGGAAGGGTTGGGGGGAAAGAATCAACAAAACATCATAAAAAAATATAGTAATAATAAAAGAGAATGTTATATTTTTTTATTATTATTATTATAATTTTAATTTTCCTTGATTTAAACTCTCTTCTTGGCGTTCTTATTAGCTTTTAATTTCATCTTTTCCTCACGAGCCAATTTAGCTTCTGGACCAGCTTCAGTGTCAAGACAGTAATCCCACCATCTGAAACTAGAAGCGTAGTTACCAATGAAGTAGTGGTGATGTAAGTCATGATGTTCAGCACCGGCCCAGAAGGGTAAGAACTTGTTTAAGGACCATGGGAAGTCGTAACCAGAATGAGAATCAACAGCTTGGAACAATCTTAAAACGACCCAGATACATAGAGTGAAAAGGTGTAATTTACCGGTGTATAAGACGTATAAGATTGGCATACCGACAGTACCGAAACCTAAGGACATGGTTTCCAAAGGATGAGCGTATTCAGCAGATAAACCGAATGGAGCAGCGTATCTGTGATGTTGTTTGTGAATATATTTGTAGAAAATACCGTAGTGGAATAATCTATGAGCCCAGTAGTGCCACATATCTTCTAAGACGAAGAATAAAGCGATTTCAAAACACATAGTCTTCCAGTGTGGGAATGGGACTTCGACGGAGATACCCAATTTTTCACACATTGGATGGAAAGTCCAGATTGGGATAGCTTCAACAAGGAAATGAGATAAAAGGACAGATTTCAAACAATATAATTGTTCTTTAGTAGAAGGGATTTTAGTTGGTTGAATCTTCCAACGTCTGAAATAAGGCATTTGATCGATAATGAACCAAGGTAGACAACGAGCGAAATATGTGAATTCATGTAAAAGGAAGAACATTAGACCGGTAGCTAAGACATCGTTATCCATGTAAGAATACCAAGCAGCCCAGTATTGTTCCATGACATTTAGCTGTGGTTGGTATTTCATAACATTGTGTAAAGTTTCAGTGTAAGTGTTTGTTTTGACTAAATCAGCGAGAGTAGAATTACTGAAAACAGCAGAGACCATCTTTCAAAAATAATAAAAATGATAGTGTGTTATTGATTTCTCTAGGTTTATATATATATAGAGAGGAGGGGAAAAATATATTCTAAATAATAAAATAAAATAGTTGAATGAAATCAATTAAGTCTCTATCTATAATATATTATTCCTTATCAATTTTCTTGTGAGCTTGTAAATATTTCTGTTACCTAGGATAAGAAAGATAAGATTGGTAAAGAAGTGGACACTTAACAAGTTAATATATGTATATATATATATATATATGTTTGTTGGTAAAATACGATATAAAGGCACAGTAATATACCTATTGTAATTCACTTTCGAGTTACTTTTTTTTTTTTGATCCAATCGTTTAAAAATTGTTAGATAAAGAAACGATTTTTTGAATATTGTTATTTTAGTGTGGTTTTTTTTTTATAAAAAAACATATATTATCGGTAAATAAATGTAAAGATAATGTTTTCAAGCCATGAGCTCTTTTTAAAATTTTATAAAAAAAAGAGAGAGGGAGCAAATTTTTTTTAAAAGAACAACAAAGAAGAACAAAAAGAACAAAAGATCGTTTGTTTTACAAAACAACCAAACAATAAAAAGAATGATTCAATATTTTGTTTGTTTTATTTCTTTAAACGATCAATCTGTTTTCTTTGTCTGTTTATTTAAACGACAAAGAAATTCGTTTCGAGAAAATATCTCCGAAACGTTGCAATATTGACCAAACGGATATTTTTTTTTTCATTTGTTGTTGTTGTTGACAAGAGTACACAACAAAAGAAAAAAAAAAACTTACTCTTTTAGAAAATTACTTTGGAATGAATCTCTTTTACTTATCTATATACAGAGTAACCTATGTGACATACTATTATATTAGAATAGCTAATATAATAGCCCTTCTTATTTCAGATACAAAAGCTTTGAATATTCAACGTTCATTTTTTTATTCTTTAAAATGAAAATATATTTGCTTGTAACGCTTCAATATGTAAGTCTTCACAAACTCTTCTGATCAATTTACATGAATGTATAAAGGTTACACTTCTTCATTTTGCTAAGAGCAAAAAAAAAAAAGAAAAAAGAAAAAAGGCTAATACTAGAGAGTGAAGAAAAGAAACCATACACCCAGCCAATATATATATATATAAAGAAAAGAAAAGGTCTAATTAATCATACAATAACTCCGAGGGAAAACGAGTCTTGTATAAGAATTTTCTATATTTTTGTTGCTGTTTTCTTGTTTCTTTATTCAGGCTTAAATAAACGGTTCCCCGCTTTTGTTGTTTTTGTTTTTGTTTTGTAAACGATATATATATGTATATGATATTAAAGGATTGAAACATAAATGGCCACTTGCACATCCCACACACGTGTCCAACAACACCCTTACATGGGTCGATTATTTTTAAATGCCAATATTGCCATATGATAATAGTGTGGTTTGTTGGTGAGGTGTATAAAGCCATAATTGTGTGCTAATTAATAATATTTTACTCCTCCCTCCATATTATTATTTGTTTTTACTTGTAGTAATAGGTAATGATAAAAAGTTGGAGAAATAAACACATATATATTTAATAATAACAATTTCTCGGTTTGAGCTATTCAATCTATTCAAATGGATCATTTGTAACCAAGAAAATAGGAGGATACTTACTTCTTTTTTTGTTTTTTGTTTTTTACGAATTTTATGGTCTTTATAATATATATATATATATTGCATATATAAATGTTTCTCTTATTGAAGGACAAAAATCTCTTTTTTTCTTTATTTTTATATTTTATCTTAGGTCTTAATGTTTTTTTTTTTTTTTTGAAGGTTTGAAAAATAAAAAGTCTCTTTTTCTTTTCCTAGTATCGTCTAACCCTAACATTCTCTATAAGGTTATTTCCATTTCTAACAAGCTTCTTGCTTTTATCTTTGTTCTTCTTTTCATGAATAGGATTAACACCATAATAACTAATACCGTATTCATATTCATTTCTATTATCACTACTGTCACTCACTCTATTTGTTACAACAAGTGTTTTACTACTATTATTGCAATTAATAGTATATGTTGTACTCTCTTTAGTTGACATGTATCTATTGGTCTCATGCATGGCAATCAATTTATCCTCTAATTCATGACACTCTTTTCTTATTAAATTGATTTGATTTAATAATCGTTCTATTATAGTATTATATCTCATCTGTTTTTGAATTAACATTTTAATCCATTCTTCAAATTTCCCATTTTGTAGTCCAATTAATTCTTTATATTTCTTTTGTAAGTTTATCTGTTTTGATAATAAATTATCTTCCCACCATAAATCATTGTAACGATAATTGCTATTATTATCATCATTACTATCAATCAAATCAATCATATTTTCATCAATAATTATCTTTTTCAAATTTGAAATATCATCCTTATAAATACACACAGGATTTCTATCACTCTTATCGTTGCTTTGAAATAGTGCTATATCATATATTTCAAACAATCTTTGTAACTCATATTTCATAGTTGATAATTCTTTATTATCGCTTACTAGGTCTATTTTATTAATTATTGGAATTATGTTTGTAATTTGACTTATCTTTTTCATAGTAATTAAATCTAATGATGTGGTTTGTTTTGGTTCTACTACATATAAACATACGTGTATTCTTTTATCCTCAATTAAATCATTTTTCCTATACAATTGTTGTCTCTCTTGGTAATATTTAATTTTATTTCTATTTAATTCGTTGATAATAGTCACCCATTCGTTTGAATTGTTTATTTTATTGTTATCAAAACTTGATCTTTCATCAATCATTAAATTTATTGTAATTTTGTTTTTATGATTATTATACGTTAATTCAACATGTTCTTTCAAATGTAACCTTTTTTTATTTTGTGATATATTTATGTTATATAACTTCTCCATAATTGTCGTCTTTCCAACTCCCTTCTGACCACATATCATCACATTAAATTTTATTCCTTTCTCATAGTATATTTTGTCTCTTTGAAATAATAAGTTTTCAAGTTCGTTGGTATTGTCGTTTAATGTCTCATAATCATTTTTTGTTGTTGTTTCCTCCTTCATGTTACTTGAACTTTTCGATAAAGTTTTACTTTCTTCTTTTATACCTTCTAAATATAGAGAATTTTTTAATATATTTTCTTTGAAATAAGTTTGAATTAAATAGACTAGCATAGATGGAGGTTGAATACACTCAGTTTTACAAATTTTTTGTTTCATAGTAGTAGTAAATTATTCTTATGTTAGTGTGTTGTGTCAGTGTTAAATTAAATTATCTATCTATCTATCTATACTTCGGGTTTTTTGTGACACATTTTAGTAGGTCTTCTTTTTTTATATTTATTGCGAATATTTCCATATTTTATCAAAAAAAAATCATTACTCTTATTATTATTTAACACTAGTTATTTTTTAAACTTTCAACCAAATAAAAAAAAAAAAAACAGGCATTACATAAAGAGAAAAAGTAACATCATATATATATATATATATATATATATATTTAACGATTATTTATAAGTTTCTCTTTCAAACACTTTTCCATAGGATTAATAGGTTGAACACTCAAATATAGTTGTATCTAATTGCTGGAACGGAAGGTTTTAGAATAAAATATGATGAACCAACATGATTTTATAGATATATGATCTCGTTATAATATATCTTACAGTAAAAATATCTCCATAATAATTTTATCATTAATAAGATATTTTACCTCCCTGATGTCCAAATAGGATATTCCAAGTTTCCTAATACGTTATTTTGGTAATTTACTAATTATCCTTGGAAAAAATACTGTGGCAAATAACAATTTACAATAATATTCGATATTCATTTCTAAACAAATATAAGGAATATGAAGTGATCGATAACCTAAATTAGTTTCCTTATCGATTTTTTACACATTGCATGTTTATGTTATTTTACATTATTATTATTTTTATATAATTGAAGAACAATTATTGAAGAACATCTTCAATATATAAATTACATATACAAGAATTTAATACATTTACAAAAATATATTTTAAGGTAAGAATGTTTTGTTGTTAATAATATTAGTAAAGGCGCTAATTCTTGTGATTTTTTAATAACAACAAATTCGAAGGGAGGGAAGGACAGGGGATTCAGAAGAAAACAAATATTCTTATAGATTACTCCTCTGTAATCACGCACTATAACTTGAACTAATTATTAACCCCTCCCTCCTCCTTTGGATGATCAATTTACAAGCATATATAAAGTTCTATTTGAATCTCTAATGAAGTTAATAGTTTGTAGATACATAATAATACACTGGTTTTTTATCTCTTTATATTTCTCTATGTCTATATATATTTATTTATACCTATAGTGAATAAAAGATAAAAAAAAATAATAATAATAAAATAAAAGAGTTTTTCCTTAATAAATATTTCAATATTTATGTTTATTTGTTTACATGTTTGCAATTATTGTCATGTAGTAATATACTTTTCAATGAATTTCACTTCCTTTTAATTTATGGGCCATAAATGTAGCAGATGGACGTAATCCAAACGTATATGTTCCTGATATATTTTTAATCTCTTCTTTATTTTCATTTTCATCAGATAATTTAAATTCAGCATCATCTTCAAAAACATCTCTCCTTTTACTATGCCTCGTAAACCTTGCATGTTCAATTACCTCTTCTTCGACCTCTTTGTAATCTAAACGAGGTTGCTTTTGATTCCATGGGAAAATATCATACAGTGAGAATTCAGGATGATTTGAAGTACCCATATTTAAGAAACGTTCTTCAATACGGACACTCGGACCTTTAAACCATACAAGGTCACCTCGGGTTCTCTTTTGAGGGGTAGATCTATCCATTTGTTTTCCTCTATCCATGCCATATGAATGTTGTAAAGTTTCAACACCCTTTGTAATGGCTATTGGTAAAGTGAAGGCATCAGGTGTATTTGTATCTAATAATGTCAAGGCATTTTTAGACGCTAAAGGAGACATATTATTAATAACATTAGTTAAATTATGATTGGTCGTATAATTTTTTATTTGTTGTTGACGTTGTTGTTCCCGTTGATCTTGCATGTTTTGTAATTGTCTTTGTTTCAATGTTTGTAACGTGATCCCGTTATCTAACTGGATATTATCCATGCTATTAGTAGTGGTTCCCGCAATTAAATTACTGGTAAAACTATTTAGTTTCAGATTATTAAATTTTCCAGTATCAACTCCTGTATGTATTTGAGGATGTACTTTCCCTGTATTTGCTTCTGCACTGTGAGCCTTTTTGGCTTGGTAATAACTTGCTTTATTTACAGCCGATGCAGAGACAGTGAGCGTGCCCATTTCAAAATCTATTTTGCCTTCACCATAAGGTTCACCAGGTCTGATAATATATCTTGGAGATTCTGGACTTGATGCATATTCACCTAAATCGTCACGTTTCAGTGGAGGTCTTAAGTATACGGCACCAACCAACGGTGGTCCTCCAGGTGCACCCTCAACGGGGTCAGGAATTGGATCGTTTGGTGTTGCATTAGGAGGTAACAGATGTCTAATTGGTGAAGGATATTTGAAAAATTTTCGACTACCAATAGGAATAGTAGGTTCATCCTCATCACGTAACTCTTCTGGTAGACAAGCCCTCCATGTTCTGATCTTGTTAAAAGCTTTATCTGTCTCATTATAACGAAATTCACAAATAAACATTGGGCCCTCGAGTTTAATATCCGGATCACCTCTTTGATATCTTGTGAAATGAACCACATAACATTTACCCACCAAGTCGGTTACTAAACTGTCTCTATATTGACCAGTCTTCATAACTTCATTCTTGTAAAACAATCGATCTACTCTATGAACAGTCTGTTCAGGTCTAAAATACCAACAGGCATTGAACCATTTCGTTCCGTCAGGCATACTCCAAATTTTAAAGATTTGGCCTACAGTAGGTTTAGCCGCATCATTTGGATTCCTTATAAACACCCAATCGCCAATATGATAAGTGATATTATTAACAGTGACATCCTCATATGGAACTCTGACTTCACCTTCCGGGAGAAAGGAACGGTCAGATTTAGCTAATTCAATTCTCGCTAAATTAGCATACACAGATTCTAACTTTGCAACGTTTCTTAACATGTCGGCATCATTTTTATAAAATAATTTGAAAGTGGTCAACATTTGTGTTATGTCATTTTGGAAACTTTGGAAATCTTTATATTTACGATGTTTTGCCTTTTTTCTAATATCCTCTAGACATAATGGATTCGGAATCTGTTTTTGAATACTTTCATTTTGTAGCTCTGCTGGCAGCCTTTCGAATGGCGCAGTTATCCATATTTTTTGTTGGAGATCACGCTCCCTTTTCAAATTCTTTAAGATATTTTTAATTCTTTGTAAGTATGGCAAATCGATAACGGGAGGTCTACCACGTTTAGTGTATAATTTAGGTTGAATAGATTTTGGATATGAGTTAGTAGGAGTAACGGAAGGTGAACTCTCTGGAGAACGAAGCTTATGTGATCTACCCCGATTTCTGGACATTGTTGATCTTTCGGAAACTTGCCTTATCATTGGAAACTGCCATTGAAGCATGTCTGGATTTCTATTTGGTTGAGTTTGAAGTGAAGGTAGTTGTGTTGCTTCATTTGTTTGGTAAAGAGATGACAGTGATGAAGTGTTAGAGGTGTAAGACTGACTGACATCAGAACCTGTATCATTATTTTTGTCATTTTTTCGCAATAAAGATGAGGGATTTGGTATTGCATCAGAACCATTTTCATGGGTAATCCGTTTCCCCTCTTGTTTTTGTTGTAAAGTACCATTATTGTCAGTATTTTGTCCACTCATCCTCGTAATTCTAAATCTTGTTTTCATTCCTTTATAATCAGAACCATTTGGCACTTCCTTGTTTTGTGCTTGTTGCGTTACATCCTTCTCGTTTGGTAGTTCGGTTGGTAAAGGTGGCCCACCATATTTTGCTAACATATCTTCTTGAATCTTATTATCTTCAGGTTCAGGTAGAGGCCCAGGGTTAGGATATACAACATGAGGATATTTTTTAATCAATTTGGGCACTACAGTATTTCTAATATAAGTATCGAATATTCTCGCATATGCATAAATTATAGATTCTGGCGCATTATAAATCCTTGCATTCCATGTCATTTGTACAATGTCATTTAGAAATGGTTGTGGGTCCGTATAGTGAGGTACTCTCTTTTTCAAAGTATTTAATGAAACAGGTTTCTTGATGACTTCATAATAGTCCGGATATTCTTTTTTCAGTGGTAAAGTGTTGAATACAGGGAAGATCAAATTATCGTTTTCATCCTTTAAAGTATAAAACTCTTTTTGAAAGACACGTAATGTCTTTTCTAATTCATCTTTATCAATATCCACCATGATGCATGTATACAGAGAGCCTTGAAATGGAAAGTGGTATTATTAATTAAATGGATAAGGAAAAAAAAAGAGAGGATGAGAGGGTAATGATATTTGAATATGTAGGGATATATTAACTTAATTTATGTGTCTGTAATTATGTTGATGCTACTGCATAAAATATTAACCGTTATAACTAATTAAAGTAAGAATTGGTGCTTTTGTCTTCTAAAACTGTTTTTGCTTATTATTTTCTTTTTTTTTTTTTTGTCTTTCAACTGTTTATTTTTTTTTTCGTTTTAATAAAAAAAAAAAAAAAAAAAAGAGAGAGGGAAAATAATTCAAATCTTCTAAATTCCGTGTAGGTTTTTATTTGTGTGGAGTAATTTCTGCCTTCGAATATATAAAATATTAGACAGGCCCTAGAACTATGTATTTGGGTAAGCTTTCTGTGTTAGGTAGGTAAATAATCCAAAAAAAAAAAAAATAAATAGATAGAGCAACCTCTTGCTAAGAAAAGAAACTGGGGAACTTATAAGATGATAATCTTGTCACTCTACCTTAGTTAAGTTAAGGATCAGGATGGTTAAGGTTACTTACTATATACAAACCTTCACTACAATATTATTTTTGATGTAGAAATTCAAAAAAACACCCATATATATATATATATATATATATAACAGAAAAATGGAGAAATATTTCTATTTGAAATTAGAATATTTATATGTCTATTACATAAAAATGCAAAATAATATAATCAGTCTATAAGAATAGATACAATAACAGAGAAAATTAGCTATAATTATTTGCGAAAATATGATGCAACTAAAGAACAAATATGGTATATGAAAGGCAAATTAAATGGTCACAACTAATTTCTTTCTTTCTCCTTCTTCTATTCAATAAAAAAAAAATAAAAATTACAAAAATAAGAACAAAAGGGGTGGGGTGGGGGTGGAGAGTGGATCAGTATGGATGTCTTTCATGGAAAGAACCATTCTCATGTTCTTCTTTTTCCAGTTCCTTGCTACTAATGACGTATTCAACCTGTTCTTCTTTGTTCACAGTGTGTGTATCCAATGAATCAACATCCGAATCACTGTTACTATTATTGTTATTATTATTAATATAATCTAAGACATCTGGATCATTCTTAGATTCATCATCATACACTTTAATAATCTTAACTCTCCAGAACCCATCTTCACCTAAGACATCCTTAGTAACTAACTTGTAATGACCTACCTTAGGTAATATTTGTGCCCAAACCAAGTAGTAACAACCACCGAGAGCGAAAACTCCCCATGTGACTACGCATTGGATCCAATATGGCAATTTCTCATAGACGGATTCCCCATCGGTTGGTGGGACATAGGGAGATACAATTAAATACAAGTTTGCCAAGGCAAAGAAAGATGTAACGAAGACACCTGCTTTAATTGATGGGTTCCATTCAATTTTGCCTTGTTTTCTTTGGTAATAAATCCAAAGTAAACCCACAGAAATGGCAAAGTTAATGATATTCAATGGATAAGAGATCAAGTTCATGATGAAATTATAAGCGTCGCCAGGTGGTGGTGCCAAAATTGTAACTAAACAAATAATGAAATGTTGGAAAAGACCTACCATTGGTGAATTAAATGGTTTGGAAGTGGCGAAAAACTTAGAGAATGGCAAGACACCTTCACGACCCAACTGTTGAATGATTCTACCTTGAGAGAAAATAACGGCTAAGACATTACCTAAAGCACTTAAACCGACAAATGCTGCTGCTGCTCTTTTAGCCTGACCACCAAATGCGATATCAAAGAAATCAGCAGCTAAGACTAATTTAGAAGAGATCAATTTTTCCTTTGGTACGACAGCGAAGTAAGCAATGTTGACAAAGATATAAAGAATAGCTAAGAAGACTAAAGCGGTTGGTCCAGCTATCTTCAATGTTCTTACTGGATCTTTAACTTCACCTAAAGCATAGTTGACGTTACTGTAACCGACAAAGGACCAAATGACATTATATAATGCATTGACAATACCATATGCACTAGCCTTTTCTGATCCTGCAAAGGCATTATGGAAGTTATCTGTGTGGTAACCATCTTTAAGGCCACCACCTAAGGCGACCCAACCAGTAACCGAGATAAAGATAATAATACCTACTTTAAATACACCTAAAATGTTTTGTAAATAGATACCCAGTTTAACATTAATAGAGTTGACTAAGAAAGCGAAAAAGACGACAGCAACAGCAATACCTCTTTGATTCCATTTGGTTATTTCAGCATCAGCAGCAGTTAAGAACATAACAGCAGTATTCACAGAGTTACCTGCAGCCCAACCTAAAAAGAAAACGTAGGCAGCGTACATTGAAGTGATAAAAAATTTAGGTTTTCTAAACACGGCTTCTAAATAATTCTTTTCACCACCATTTTTCGGTATAGCAGTACCATATTCCATATAAACGTATAGACCAGCGATAGAGATAATGGCACCGACTGCCCACATGATCAAAGACAAGCCTACAGAACCACAAAGAGTGTAAATAGTAGAAGAAACTGCAAAGACACCTGTACCTAACATCCGATTACATATTAAACCAATACATGATAGCAAACCAATTCTTTTTTCACCTTGATCTAGTTCTGTAGCAAATTGTTGGCCAGCTTCAATATCGGAAGTTTCATCGGAGTTAGAATTATATGATGTTATAGAATTTGATGATTTCTTAAAAGAGTAGTTTTCTTTATTGAACACGTTCAGTTGAGATATGAATGTATTTTTCTTCACCTCAGACATATTGTACAGTATATGAGAATATATAGTGAATATATGTGAAACTGTATATTAGTTTTGATTGATTTTGTTTGTCTTTTCATGATGAAATTTCAATTGAATTTGAATAGTTATAAAATTATTTTTCAAGAATTTTATATTTGCATACCTGTATATATATATATATATAGGTATTCTGTATGTTCATACTTAATTTGACGTTCACTCTTTAGTAGGGAATTAAAGGAGAATAGACAAGGTAAACCACATATTGAAGAAAGAAAAGACGTTAAAAACTGTGGAAATGTATTATTTGCTAAACTTCTGGTAATACTTTTTTCAAGCATCACAGATTTATCAAAAACAAAGAAAAAAAAAAAGAATATATATATAAATACATAAAAAAAAAACTGTGTTACCGGGTAAAAAAACAAAAAAAAAAAAGTGTGTAAATATATTAACATTGAATAGTAAGGGATTAAGTCATCCGAAAGAAATGTGGTAAAAATAGACAATTTTAGAACAGCAATGGTGGGGGGGAAATATAATAATAATAATCATTTTGTATAGTCAATCAAACTTTTGGCGGAGTCAATTCTTTTAAATTATTGTTTGCCCTCTTGGACAAAAAAAAAAAGAAAAGAAAAAACAATAGACAAAAGAGAAAGAATTGTATGGGTGTATCCATCATATTTTGGACCGACATTTCCGAGTTTTATGGGATTGAAAGTCTTCCCTTTCTTCTTTGTTTGTAATATTTACTATGAACAATTGGGACTGGTGTTCGAACTATGCTGGATGTCTTTTTTTTTCTTTTCCTTTTCTTTTCTTTTTATTTTACACAAATTGTAAAATCCCCAAGAATCATTTTTTTTTCACTCTCTTTTCCTTAGTTCGTTAGAGCAATGATTATTTTCTTTACTTAGAAAATACTTTACTTTATTAGCCATATATCATTAATGAAGATGAGTTTTTTTTTTGTTTTTCTTGTTATTTATATATTATAAATAAGATGCATAGCACCTAATATGTCTTGTATATATTAAATAAAAATAGAAAAATAGAAAAAAATGAAGGAAAAAAAAGCTGTCATTCTTGTTTTGACTTCGTTGGTTTCTTCATAGATTAAACTTTTTCAAAAATGATTTGTGAAAATGGAATTACAGATATTATAGAAGCAATAAAGACATGTAATCTCATTGAGTGGAAGAAAGGGCTGAAATGAGATAATAATTTCACTGGAATGATTCTGCTTATACAATTGTTATCGGTGTCTTCACTATCTTTTTGTACATTGCTACTAAATGGACATTGTAACTTTTCACCCTTTTCATTATAAATACATGGGTGATTAGGTGGTAATTCTACTTCAACTTTATTCTTATTTTGGATTTTACAGAATTTAGACATATAATTCACCACTTTGGATGAAACCCAAAGATATAAACCACTTGCTGGAGCAGCTAATAATCCAACAAATAAATTTGTTTTCTCTTGACTTGTGGAGACATCTTTACTTAAAAAGTAACTGACCGTAAAGGCAGCTGTAGCTACTGTTCCTAAAAGACAACCACTTTCACCTAATCTACAATAAATAGTGTTCATAGTTTTCTTAATTGCTTCAATTGGTGAATATATGTTAATCACGGAAGATGTTGTCAATAAACCAGCATATAACCCTAAAGAAGATATGGCTACAGTTTTTGAGATTTTCAACCCTAATGAAGTGGATTCGCTCGACATTTCTGTTGTTTTTAGTTGTTATTTTTTTCTTTTTTTGAATGATTGACAGTTGTCTATATAATAGAATATAGAAATTTCTTAAATCGGAGGTGTGATCAGTGGTACTATACACAGCTGGGTGCAAAAAAAATTTTTTTTTTTTTGAAATTGTATTAGAGTATATTAAAACTTGATATTTTAAAAGCACTGAAACTTTACTTGAAGTTATGTGTGTTTTGTTTCTTCTTCTTTTATTTTTTTTTCCGGCCCCCCCTCCCTTATGTAGAAATTTCTTGTATCGCTTTGTATATGATCCTTTTTTTAGTATCGTTTAAACAAAAGAAAAATATGAAATTTTTATTTAAACGAGGAGGCTATATTAACTAATAAAAAACACACGCATATATATATATATATATATATATATATATTTATAAGTGTTTTTAAGTAGAGAATAGAATTTACATAAAGACATCATTTCTAGCAGGTTGTGCATATCACGAAGTGAATCAAGACCATAGAAACACGGAACAGCTACAAATTTTGGTTGATTGTATCTGTTGTCACAACACTTTTTGCTCATCGTAAAGTTATATAGGTACTGGTTAATTGTTAAGTAGTTTTAATTTGAAATGTAGCAACAAACAAAAAAAAATTAAAATAATTGTCTAATTTGTATGTTCTTGAGAGTACAAAGAAATATTTATTAAATTATACTTAAGTCAATGCTTTTTGTTTTTTTTGTTTTTTTTTTAAAAAAAAAAAAAAATTAATTAACACATATCAACCAATTAACTATATGATTTGTCAGTAGAATATATAGAACATTTAAAGAATATTCAAAAACATCTATGTGTACATTTTTCCTCCGTTCACCGGTTAAACTGTAACGAAGCTTCTCTGATTCTATTTTACTATTATTTTCTGATAAGTATCTATGGATTTGGAAAATGAGAAGGTGCTACTTTTTACGCCAACGTAAAGGATTAAAAAAAAAAAGGCAAAACTATTTTTTTTTTTGCAATGTCTTTAAATTGAGTTTATTGTTATTCTTCTTTTTTACTTTAAATAATATATTTATATTTTGCAAAGAAGTGGAGAGAAATAATAAATCTGGTTTTGAAGCACACAACTGTAATGTCAACTTATGCCTTACTACAAATTGTTTTTGTTACTGTTTCAATTCAATAATTGTGAAATATCTCTGTGTTAAATTTGTTCATAGTAAGTTGAAGCTGAGGAAACTTTTTTTTTCCAAGTGAACTAATTAACTAATTCCTTGTTTAAGATTGTTCAGGTGATAAGGAAAATAGGTTCATATTTACTCAGTGGTCAAATATGGTTTACTTAAATTTAAATTCAATTATTACGTGTATTGACAATATTGACCGAACAGACCCTCTATCATAATATTCTGTTTTAGCTTACTTCCTCTTTGCATCATTTTTTTTTCCTTTCATTATTATTATTTTTGTCTTTGATGTAACTTCTATATAATTTATTTACTAAGGTACTTTCCATTGTATAAAAAAAATATGAATTTAAAAGCTTAAAAGAAGTCATTTTTACCTTTAAAGTCTTCCTCGATATACAAAAGAGGAACAGAGCGGTTACAAAACGCCGGTGTGTTTTGCCGGGACCGGAGATCGATTTGATTTGATTGAGTCACTTTTCTTTGTCCTTTTTTTTTTTTTTTTGACCCATTTTTGGGAAAAGTTAAAGATAGTCATCCATACCGAAAAGAACAAAAGAACAAAGTAATTTTTAAAAAAATAATATTAAGGATAAATTAAAAAAATGTGAAGAAAAGGAGGAGATTTCATATATATATATATATATATATATATATATATCTGACAAGTGAGTATAAATACTACAAAAATTTTAAACCACAGGATTTGTTAAATACAAAAAAAACTCATGTTTTCTTTCAATTTTCATTTGATGCATGTTCATCACACAAGGGAATACATAGGCAAGCTCAACTAGATTTTAATTAATTAAACAAAATAAAAATGACTATTACTCCAAAGACTCTATATGATAAGGTTTTTGAAAACCATATTGTCCACAGGGATGAGAGTGGCTCATATTTATTATATATAGATAGACATTTGTTGCATGAAGTTACCTCTCCGCAAGCTTTTGAAGGTTTGGAAAATGCCAACAGGCAAGTAAGAAGGCCGGAATGTACTTTAGCCACGGTCGATCACAACATTCCAACTGAGTCTCGCGCTAATTTTAAGTCTCTAGATACGTTTATTAAACAAGCAGATTCTCGTCTGCAAGTTAAAACTTTGGAAAAAAATGTTAAGAAATTTGGTATTCCTTACTTCGGTATGACATCTTCTAGACAAGGTATTGTTCACACTATTGGTCCTGAACAAGGTTTTACTCTACCAGGTACAACAGTGGTTTGTGGTGATTCTCATACATCTACTCATGGCGCCTTTGGTGCTCTTGCCTTCGGTATAGGTACTTCGGAAGTAGAACATGTCTTAGCTACTCAAACTATTATTCAAACTAAATCTAAAAATTTCTTGATTAAAGTGAATGGTACGCTCTCCAAGGGTGTTACTTCTAAAGATTTGATCCTTCATATTATTGGTAAGATCGGTACTGCTGGTGGTACTGGTTGTGTTATCGAATTTGCAGGTGAGGCTATTGAGAATCTTTCGATGGAAGCTAGAATGTCTATGTGTAATATGTCTATTGAAGCAGGTGCTAGAGCAGGTATTATTAAACCAGATCAAATTACTTTTGATTATGTTAAGGGTAGACCATTAGCTCCCACTGGCGAAGAATGGGAAAAGGCTGTTAGATACTGGAAGACTTTACATAGTGATGAAGGTGCTAAATTCGATAGGGAAGTAATCATTGATGCCAAGGATGTTGTTCCAACTATAACTTGGGGTACTTCCCCACAAGATGCTCTTCCTATCACATCTGTTGTTCCTGATCCAAAAGATGTAGAAGATCCAATTAAAAAATCTGGTATGGAAAGAGCATTGAAATATATGGGGCTTGAACCAGGTACTCCATTAGAAAGTATTAAAATTGACAAAGTTTTTATTGGTTCTTGTACTAATGGCCGTATTGAAGATTTAAGAGCGGCAGCTGCTGTCTGCAAAAGTCACAAATTAGCATCAAATGTTAAATTGGCTCTTGTAGTTCCAGGTTCTGGTCTTGTTAAAAGACAAGCTGAAAGAGAAGGTTTAGATAAGATTTTTGAAGAAGCTGGGTTTTCCTGGAGGGAGGCTGGTTGTTCAATGTGTCTAGGTATGAATCCAGATATCTTACAACCATACGAAAGGTGTGCTTCTACTTCCAATAGAAATTTTGAAGGTCGTCAAGGTGCTTTATCCCGGACCCACTTAATGTCTCCTGCAATGGCTGCCGCTGCAGGTATTTATGGCCACTTTATTGACATTAGAAACCATATTTACAAGGACAACGATTATGCCAAGGTTAATATTGTTTCTGAGGATGCTCCTCCAGAAGAGGTTAATGGCTCGGTTCAAAACAACCCAATAATCAAACACAGAAAATTAGAAAACACTCACAAGAATGTTAAAGTTACTTCAAGTAATAAGACCACTAGTAGTGGTGGTATTCAACCATTTATTACTTTAAATGGTATCGCAGCTCTAGTAGATAAAGCCAATGTTGATACTGATGCTATTATTCCAAAGCAATTCTTAAAGACTATCAAAAGAACAGGTTTGAAATCAGGCCTTTTCTACGAATGGAGATTTACTCAAGATGCCAACGGAAAAGATGTTCCGACGGATTTTGTTTTGAATGTTAAACCATGGGATAAGTCCGAGATTCTTGTAGTTACTGGTGATAACTTCGGTTGTGGTTCTTCTAGAGAACATGCACCATGGGCTTTAAAAGATTTCGGCATTAAATCTATTATCGCACCATCCTTTGGTGATATTTTTTATAATAATTCTTTTAAAAACGGTATTCTACCAATTAGATTAGACCAAGAAACAATCATCAGTAAGTTAGTTCCAATTGCTAAAGCTGGTGGTAGATTAGTTGTTGATTTACCAAAACAAAGTATATTAGATAGTGAAGATAACATTCTTGTCGAACATTTCGATGTTGAACCATTTAGAAAACACTGTTTAATTAACGGTTTAGATGACATTGGTATTACTTTACAAAAGGAAGATTTGATTGCTAAATATGAAGCATTTAGAAAGGACATTTTTTCATTCTATGAAAACGGTTCGTCTTTATTGAAGTTCCAAAATATTGAACCAGTTGAAAAACCTGTTTCAATTGCAGACGTTCTTCATCAAGAGTGGTGAGCATAAAAATCTTGGGCATGTGGAATGTAAACTTTTATGAATGTATCTGGTTATTTTTATTAGACAAGAATTAAAAGCCTGGAAAAAAAAAAGCGAATGAGATCTGGAATATTTTCATTATACATTTTTATTTATTTATTTATTTATTGTAGTTGTCTGTACTTATTTATTTAGTTGTTAGTTTGATTATTTATTATGTTGTATAGTTGGGGTTTACCAAGTTCTTTTCTTTTGGTTTTTTTCATTAGTGTAATATCAGCTTCCAATTGTTTAAACAATTCTTTATAAAGACCCAATTGGAATAATAATTCAAACAAAATAAAATAAGGGGCAAGTATTAAACTTTGGAATAAATTTTCAAATACTGCAGGTTTATCCCCTTCGAACATGAAATGTCCAATAAATTGACATACCCAACCTAAGGTGAATAATCCAAATTTTGCTTTATTCCCAGTAAGAACCCCTCTTGAGATTAAATTATTCATGAAAGTAAACACTATGACAAAGATTATACCTGTTGGAATACATAAATAAATATAGAAACAACTGCATATTATTGACACCCAGATGTTAGTTTTCACTTGAAATATTTTTATATCAGAGAGAATAGATAGACTAGAATATAAAATTATTGGGATGAAAATTGAATGGATTCTAACATTGGTGGTGTTGTGGTGATAATATTTATAGAATCTTAGTTGAGATCTTAAATCCATTGATACTAATTAAGAAAGGTGTGGTTGTTGAAGGTGTGCTGCAGGAAGAATATTTTGAATATATTTATAAACTTTTGTTGAAAGGAATAATTAAAAGTTAAAGTATGATGGAATAAAAATAATCCATGGAATATTTTACTAGTTTTTTACCCTAAAAAATAATCATTTTTAGCTTGAAATATTTAAAGAGAGTAAGAGAATATATATATGAGAGTGTAAGTTCTTAAAATTAATATAGAGTATTTTAGTATAAACATATGACGATAATACAAGAATTAAAAGTGATAAAAAGAAGGTAGAATATTTTCTTTTACAATACAATATGGTCCTATTATTTTTAAAGACTTTTTTGATCATATGACCCAAGGCTTATTTAGAAGATTGATATACTTGTTTTTTCTTAGTAAACCTACATAAGCATATATGCATGTGTGTATACATATTGAGTTTTTACATAATTTCTTTCATATGACCTTATTCTCTCCTTCTTATACATTGGTAATTGTTTCCCATATGTTTTAATTATCATAGTGTAGACAGTAATAATTTTTACATATTCATTTGTCTTCTTTAGTATACAGAAAAATAAGGAAAAAAAAAAGGAAGAAAAAGAAAAACACGTTTAAGAGTTTCAAGAAAATTAGAATAAACCAACAACTTATAAGTGGCAAATAAAAGAATTAACCTTTGAGTCTGCTTGTATATTCAAAAGCATTTCAATTCCTTTCGAGTTGTCGATCTTTATACTTCTTTGGAGGAAGGTATAAAAATAAGATAATACGCATAAACATACATTTCCCTATTAGATCAGTTAATAATTCATTATGTCAGGTGCTGCTGCTGCTTCTGCTGCTGGTTACGATAGACATATCACCATTTTCTCTCCAGAAGGTCGTCTTTTCCAAGTTGAATATGCCTTTAAAGCTACTAATCAAACAAACTTAAACTCTATGGCTATCAGAGGTAAAGAATGTGCTATTATAATTAACCAAAAGAAAGTTCCAGATAAATTATTAGATCCAAGCACTGTCTCTTATATATTTCGTATTTCAAATCATATAGGTATGGTAGCCAATGGACCAATCCCAGATGCAAGAAACGCAGCTTTAAGAGCTAAAGCTGAGGCAGCTGAGTTTCGTTATAAATATGGCTATGATATGCCAGTGGATGTTTTAGCTAAAAGAATGGCTAATTTGGCACAAATATATACTCAAAGAGCTTATATGAGACCACTTGGTGTGATATTAACTTTTATTTCTTTTGATGAAGAATTAGGTCCATCTATCTATAAATGTGATCCAGCAGGGTACTACGTTGGTTACAAAGCTACAGCTACAGGGCCTAAACAACAAGAGATTACCACCAATTTGGAGAATTTCTTTAAAAAATCGAAGACAGATTATTTCAATGAAAATGAATGGGAAAAAGTCGTTGAATTCGGGATTACACATTTGATTGATTCTTTAGGTACTGAATTTACTAAAAATGATCTTGAAGTTGGTGTTGCTATTAAAGATAAATTTTTCGTTTTGACGCCAAATGAAATTGAGGAAAGATTGATTGCAATTGCAGAACAAGATTGAACTTTTCAAAGAAATAATAAAAGAAATAAAAGAAAAGAATTGTGAGGAAACACATATATACATATGTATGTACATATACTTTCTATGAGTTATTTTTTTATATATTTTTATTAATATATCTATACACAATTTTTTATAAACAACAAAATAGAAAATATATACATGGATACGTCCCCTCATCCACTTATGTATATATTATATACGTGTATATCTTATGTGGATATGCATCATTAAACAAATGAGTATAGGAAAATTGGAGATTCAATGGTAGAGTTAGGATTTAGAAAACGTACGGAATGAATAAGTATGGACAATATTCTAAATATTTATCCCAATCTTTACCGTATTTCTTTGCACATTTGGCTTGGTCTCTCATAGCTCTGTGAACCAACACAATAAAGAAGAATACTGGGAAGAACCATGGGAATGGGGAATTGAAACCGCATGACAAAGCCCAAACTAAAGATTGGATCCAATCTGCGGTGTAATGGATCTTTCTAGCCCAAGTGTACCAACCATCGATTAATAAATATGAACCATTTTCAGTCTTGAAATATTTTGGATTCTTTAGGATTTGGTATGGTAAGAATGGGAAAGTCTTTCTAATGGTTTTGTCACCAGACATTTGTTTTCTAAAGGCATTCTTTTGTGCATTTGCAGTATCAAAGAAATAGTATGCAATTAATAAGACCACATATAATGTAACGTTATATGGTAAAGACCAGTTGTACTCTGAAGGGTCATGATAGTATAGGTACAGGGTACAGTGACAATATGTGTAAGGAACACCAGCAATATTCCAGAAGATTAACATAAACCCGAATTTTTCATAAGCCATATCCCAAGTTGGAACAATCAACTCTTCACCCTTGGCACAAGCATTAGCGTATAACCAATGAGCTAGCATGACAACACCTAATTGTGGAGTCAAATAGCCATAGACCTCAATTTGTTTTAAGCATGCACCTAAAGTGATAAAAAACAATGTGAACCATGGTAGTCTAACTTCAAAGAACATCTTTAAATCTAAGATCCCCCATCTTGGATTCAATGGAGCACCCATAAAGAAATCATATAGGTGATTACCTGTCATTCTATAATAGTCGCCAGATACAAATAAAGTCCATAGATATAAAGCGATTGAAAAGACAAACCCAGAAATGATAGCGCAAGTCATAATTTGACCGAAAATATCGACAATGGTGTATAATTTGAATATACCAGTGAAATGTAAAGTTAAGACAATTGCAGTAGTGGTATAAAGAGACCACATAGCATTACAGTAATAAGGCAATTGCTTATTGTTTAAATGCATTAAAGGTTGGCCCTTTGTCCAAATACCTGGTAAAGTATAATAAAAGACAATTTGCATAGCCCAAAAGGTTAAGAAGATTGTCCATGCATATCTAGTTGGGATTGCATAATTAACAAAATAGTTTCCGTAAAGAGTATTAACAATAAAATCATACCAAGTTTGGTTTTCACTTGGCCATGCTAATGAACCATTATAGAATTCGGCAGATATCCACATATAGTACATTAGCAAAGGAAATCCAATAAGCATACCTATGACACCGGGTGTACCACCAAATTCATACTCAATTTCTTCTGGTTTTAAATATTTACCTTGAGGTAAAAAACTTGTATATTTTGGAGCAGAGGTAGTCTTACCTTTTTCTTTAGTAGACATTTTTTATGATTCAACAATAATATTAACGGATCCAATACAGTGTTGTTAGTGTTATTGCCATATGGTTTGTACTCTGAGATTAATTTACAACGAATAATTAAACAAGACAATATAAGATAAGAACGAAAAAAAAAGAAATACAGGTCATAAGCAAGGCAGAAAAAAACATTTTTTAAACTAATACCAAAGCTTTTTATTCAATGTAGACTAATTAATAAAATCTTACCTCTTTCTTGTCATTCTTTAAATAGCCTAACAATTTATTATTTTTCCTATACGTCCATATATATATATATATATATATATATGTTTGTATACATACATAATTTTTTTTTAACTATATATATATACGTACACTACATGATCTGTAGATGCTGATATTTACTTATACAAATATAAAATCATTGGGAAGGGGGATGTTGTTCAAGAAAGGAAATCTCGAGAAATTAAAAGAAAAATAAATTCTCGCAAAACTAAACGAAAAACAAAAAAAAGAAACGACTCGAGAAAATACGAAACGAAACGAAATGAAATGAAAAAAAAAGGAAAAGAAAACAGATAAATATCCTAGGGTGCATGGGTGTGTAAATCCATTTGTTTTTTTTTTGTTGCAAAACTACTCCTTGAAACGTTATATAATGTATTCTGAATCATTTATTAACACATTGTATATTTTGGTATTTTTGAACAATCAAGAATTAGTTAAAGCAGATAAACATGAGAATAGGTAACAGTGGTTTCTATTTACCATTGTTAATAACATTAGTGCTACTTTAAGTTTTGATTATTTAAATGATATTAACTTCAAATGGTAGAGTGACGAAACTAATGAAAAATAAAGTAAGGAGAGCAATGGATCGATCGTAAAAAGAGAAAGATTAAATATACAGGAACACAACCATTTTCTACTTGTCAAGTATGTGATTGTGTATTTATTTATATGTGAAGACAATAGTGGTTCAAAAAAAAAAGTAGTACAATCAATATCTCCAATATAAATTCTGTTGATTATTATCGTAATGAAGCATATATATATATATGACATAACAAACAAGAATGATATTATTAATAATAATCTTGATAGTAACATTAATATTGCGTACCATAATGCAATTAGGGATCCAAATGCTATTAACATGAACACTGGTGTCAATAGATATTATAGTGATATTAAAAAAAAAATGGGTCACAATTAAATGGAGCACTTTCAAAGTTAAGTGATTCAGAGGATACAAAAAAAAAGAATCATTGGTATGATGAAAATTCATTTATCGTTGATTGAATATAGAGAACTAAATAAAACTGTACTTGAATCAATGGGAACGTATTTGTTGGAAAATAAATATTTGAAGACTGTACCAATGACAAAATTTGTCATGTCTGGTGATAAACAATTAGAACAATCTTTGATCAATTTGTATACAAATAATTTAGAAAATATGAGGTCATTGGAAAAAAGACTTCATCATCATATTGTAGATATAATGTTTGGTTTATATTCAACATATGAACTTTTACTTTCTTAGTGGTATTGACCCAACTCTTAAATTCTTATTTTTCGTAAACGGATAGAAATAATGTTAATATTAGTAATAACATTAAGACTACCTTAGGGAGCGGTAGTGTTGTTTTACAATGAAATCAATCGATAAATTTATGAAAGAAATGACCTTACAAATAAATCAAGACTATGAAAATAATACCAAATTTAATTGTAATAACTATAGTAGTATAAACAATACATATTCAACTAAAAAACCTTCTAATACATATAACCAAAATATTGAACTTTTTAAATGTGGGGTGGGTTATTGTTAGCTTTGTTGTGCACATGTTATAATTCTACACTTTACATGTTTTTCTTTTAAAATTCAAATATTGCCTTGAAATATTTAGAGATGTAGGATTCTTAGATAGTAGAGATTTTTTTTTTATCAATGGTAATTGAAGTTAATAAAAATGAATTTGTTTGATGATATGGATATTGATACATTGACTTTTTATAAGTGAAATTACAGTTTTACAAATATACTCAGAATCCTGTCTTGTTATCTTATTAACTGAATGTAATATTTCAATAAGGAATGCTTCATTACGTCCAAGGTAGAATACTGAAAGGTTAAAAGAAATTTTGGAACAGCGTGAACTTACTCAAAAAAAATTAGCTGTGGTACAAGAATAAGTTAAAAAATTATGTGAAATCTCCGAGAATTTATCGCTATATCAAAACTCTTTACCAAAAGAGGATATAATAAAAGTAATAAAGTGTTAGAATTAGGCTGGTAATGTTTACGAAACTTTAATTTCAACTCTGGATAATTTAGATACTAAAGTTTTTTCCCAAGAAGTCATAATCCAAAAATTAATATTATATCTAATGTTATGAATATGCATAAACTTTTGAGACACATATCACAAAATGTACCAATATTTGATGACACATGTTATCTAACAAACAACCTTTTTTTATCCACTCTATGATTTTAAATATAATGATGACCCCATCTGGTGGAATTAGTCGAAAAAAAAATATTGATATGATCCTCAAAATCTTTAGGATTTTTAGTCATTTCTTATTATCGATAAAAAATGAAGGACAATGTCAAGTTACTGATAGATTCTTTTTTTCTATATAGAAAGGGGGTAAAATAATCTACGGATTAAGGTATGTTGTTTCACATACTATATCTTTTGTTAAAGCCTGTTCTGATCATGAAGATAGACCCTATACAGATCAAACATGGCCTATGGATAGATTTCGGTTCCATATCAAGATTAGGAGAATGTCGAATTATGTTGCGGTGAACAATGGAATTTCGAATGAAAAACCAACCTTAAGGAATAATAGTATTGTGAAAAATATATCATTATCTAATACTGTGATTATTAATAATAATTTACCAGTTTCAATTGATTTTTCTATAAATAGATATTATAAGACAACCAATGACCATATATTGACTCCTGGGACAATGAAAACTACGAGTTCAAGGATGTTTACAATTCGGCATTCAAGAAATAGCAATGATCCAATGAGACAATCAGGATTTTGGATCATTTGAGGGTGATTTCTAGTTATTTGCTTATATTTTTCATGCTTTGATTGGGTTCATACAAAATATTGATTTGACATATCCTTTTAATGATTCGTGGGATGATTTTATACACTTTTAAATATTGGGAAAATTCTGTTTTCAATCAAAACTTAGAAAACATCATTTTTCTCTTGACGAGATAAATACTTAACTGAGGTTTGAACTATAAACTTTTAATATTACTTTTTATAATATATGATTTCGAAGTTATGAATTCTACGATATAAACGAAGGGAAAACATATTCATTTGAGTAAACTGTAAAGAGATAGCTTTTATTGATATGGTTTACGTGTCTGTAAGTTTAGATAAATTCAACATGTTAGCAATTCTTTTTCCATGGGGGGGGGTATTTCTTACTTGTCCTACTAATAATGAGGCAACAATGTTTGAAATTTTGTCATATAAATTATCATTTTGCTTATGGCAAATATCTAAGGCAGTCTGTAAAACATAGCCGCCATAACTATCATTTACTAAAGTTTGGATACCTTATTCACCACCGTTGTTTAATAATTCCATAATCATTGTCTCAGAGACAATTGGTGTTCTTAAAATTTTCTCAATAACATTAGAATCAAGTTTATTTAAGGATAATTCAGTAATTTTTGGTTTTAATAAATGAACGATCTTGTAAGTGTTGTCGTAGAGTTTCTTCTCTGTCTCTTTATTAATAATATATTGAACTACGTAACTTCCAAATTGATCTAGAGTCAATTTATCAACATTGGATAACAACTTCTTACATAATTTTTAGCACCGTTCTTTAGTACCAAAATCAAGACAACGTTGTAAAACGCAACAACCATGTATATGAGTAGCTATTTCTAATTAGTGATCATAAACAGCTTCGAAAATAAATTCAATTTCGAAGGTTTTAAATTTTGCAAACAATTTTGACTGACATAGTTACTGTTCAAGTTTTTACTTAATGTTACTACATCACTGCGTAAAGTACCGATGGTAATTTGGGGTTCATCAAAAAAAATCAACACACTTGATTAGTTTTTGCAACGCTCTTGTGTCATGAGAATTTAGTGCAATATTAACAAAGAATGAAGTAGCTATCACATATATGGCTCTTTTTTGTTCTAATGTGACCCTCTCGATTAATTTCTGGATAAGATAATTATCAAAAGAATCAGTCATTAATTCTACAGTGTGACCTTTGGCTCTTCGAAAATGATATCAGCAGTAAATTTCCCACCAATATCTAATTGTTTTTACAAGAAATGACAGCCATATTGATCTTTTCAAAGAGAAAAAATGTTACCAATGTAATCATCTAAAGTAGTATTTGCAAAACGAGAAGTATCTTATATTCTACGTTTGTTTCCGTTGGTATAGAAAGGAGAACCATTATTTTTATGTCTAGCTCAAAAATTGCGACATTTTTCACTTTTATTGGGATTATGTGTATAATTCTTACTGTGGTTACCAGCAATCAAAAGCATATTACCATGGGGTTGTGGTAGATGTGGATTGTGAGGACCTCCCATAATTGGGTTAAATCCTGAATTACCATATATCCATGGTGGTGGAGTTCTTTTGTAACCTGGTTGCATCATATGGAATGGAAATTGTGTATTACTAGGATTTTCGATAGTTTCATTAGTGTTTTGGCCTCGTTTTTACTCTCTTCGTCCTTTGAAATATTAGCTATATCATTAACAGGATCCATTTAGGATAAGTGACGGTTCTATTGGAGGAATAAGGGATTGTCTATGTAATTGAGGGGTTGGTCCAGCCAGTATTGGAGAAAATCCATGGAATAGTGACCCAAACTAAAAACTACCAGGGTAAAGTGGAGTCATGTTACCATTAATACCAAGGTGTGGATTTTTTTGTGATAATAGACCACCATATGGGTATGCTGCCGCATAGGATTTAATGTTATTTATATCTGTTAGTTTTTCTTTATCTGACTTTTCAGCAGACTTTTTTGATTTCTTCACAGTTAATTCACTGGATTTATTTGATTCCAAAAAGATACTACTATGTTCAGCGATATTAGAGGAAATAGACATAGTTCTTGTTTTGGAACCAAATTTAGAAGTTGTGAAAATGTAGTTGAATTGGTATTTATAGCCGTTCCTTTATTCAAGTCATCATTAGAGCCACTCTCTTCATTAGATGAGGCCGTAAAACTTGAAGTAGTATTGTCAAGTAGATCCTTTGTTTTTAATGCATGGAAAGTCTTTCTTCCGATACCAATGGTAGCAGCACCTGGTGTCTTCGTACTAATGGAGGGTAATCCATAATCAATCGTAGAAGAATCTTCCATATTCAAATTACTTTTGGTTGTTTCTATTGATAATGGTGGGGATAGTGGTGCGTTTATTAGATATGGGTTATGTGGATTTGATCAGGCCACTCAGGAACCATATTTGGATCGTTGAGCAGTGGAACTAATTATGATAATGGTATCATATTATATGGAGCCAAACCATTTCCATCCAGCCCAGGAATATTTTGGAAGACTGGAATTTCGTTATTTAAATCCATTGGAGGAATAGCACTTTTATTAGGATGAGACATATTAAAATTGTTCCCAATTGGTGGATGGAATTCAGGTATTGGTAGAAAGGAATCTTGTTGATGAGGTTGTTTTTTTTTTTTCATTTGAGGATAATAGAATTTCATATTCATTAAAGGTGGAGGGCCGTTTGGAGGTAGGTATAGAGCATTTTGAATAAACGAGAACTTTTTTTCTGTAGATGTTTTCATAGAAGCAGCGCCTTCACCATCATTGGTGGAGTCAGCTACATCCAAATGTAACTGGTGTAAGGCTGCATTAATATCATGTGTTGCAGATGTTATATCAACTCTTGGAACAACGTTAGCTTTTGATTCAGTATTCTTGATAGAATCCATATTGCACTGTATCAATATCAAAAAATTCTTATAATATCCAAAAATCAGAAAAAAGATAAAGGAAATATCTTTAGTAACAAAAACTGGAGATCTTATTAATAATTAATATATAAATAAAATTGGATAAGGAATTTGTTTGGAAATCAAGGATTTAAAATCAATTAAAATATGATAGGATATATTGTAGATTAATGTATAAAAATAATAATAAAACACATTAGATCTATCTATATCAATAAAATTTTACAATTTCAAAAATAAATAATTATCTTGGTCTTTATTTATATCCGATAATTAACCTGAGTTGGTGCAAAAAAAACGACTAATTTATAATGTGAATATTTATTTATAAATGTACGAAAAATGTTGTTAATAAAAACAAATGTTTAATAAAACTAAAATACAAGATAATATACAAATAGAGAAAAGGATAAAAGGTATATAAAAAAATGAATCAAAAAGATATGTCTTACTTTAGTCATTTCCTCTTCTTTTATATGTGTTATTCTTTTTTTTTTATTTGAGTTTCCTGTTGTTCTCTAGATCAATGATCCGAAGTTAATAATAATTGAAAAGGCCAATAGAGTCCATGTCTAAGAATATAGCCTTTTAGTGTTTTTAGAACGTAAACTAGTTCCTCCAAATCATCTTTAATTTTAATTTTATTTTTTTCCTTTATTTTTTTTTTGTACTCTTGACTAAAAACGTCTGTAAGACATCCCCGTTAGAAATGCGCTGTTAATCATTACAAACCCTGACAAAAGTTCTTCATACTTGTGAATAACAAAACAGATACAGGGAGTGCAATTCAAGACGACTTGATTATTGGTGTACTCTAGACTCAAAATTATACTAGACATTCATATTAGTATTCTTTTTTTTTTTATTTATTCAAAACCATTCCAGTCCATTCACTTGCCACTTTGAGTTTTTTTATCGAATAGAAAAGAACCGATAATAACTTTATAAATGATTAATTAAATTATAGTGTGTGTGCAAAAATATATAAAAATTAAATATTAACTATATGATATAAAATAAAATAAAAAAAAATGATTTAAATTAATTATGTGTGAATATGTGTGCAGAAAACTGAAGTGTGTGTTTCAAAGACAAAGTATTAACAAAACGTCTATCATGCGTGTGTAAATTAATATAATAATAACAGTAAAAAAAGTTAAACAAGTCTCAATACCAACAAAGATTTGCTATTAGGAAATAGATGCTACTAGTTTAGCCATTCCTTCTATCACTGAACTATAGGAGAGCGAATATAATGTATTAATATTCAGCCGGATAATTCATGTGAGAGGTAGAAATGCATTTTATATTAAGTGTGTGTGTTAACGCATTCCAAACCGAACTCAATAGAATAACACTAGCAAAACATTTTGACATATTAAATTCCAAAGTGTGTGTGTGTGAAAAGGAGTCTAATATCATCAAAGTAGAAACTACCAATACAATAAAAAGCCTATGAACTGACAAAATAAAATAGACTGCCCACTAGCACCTAAACCTAGAAGTTAACCTCAGTGTAAAGCAGACTTGATGTAAAAAAGTTTATCAATACCCATAAAAATAAAAAAAGATTAAAAAAGATTAATGAGGGGATTCCTCGTCAAATTACAATGCTAAAAAAAAAGAATTTGATATTATAATTGAAAATGTAACTTGTAAGCTGTCTTACATTTCCTTTTCGTGTTGAGTAGAAACTCTTCTCATAGCGGCTAAGAAATCTTCGACAGATCTGGTAGACTTTTGTTCTCTCATTGGCTTACCGTTCATCAATCTGTCAAAGGCTTCAGATTCGGACATTTCATAGTAAGCACCACCCATGACACAGAACACACCAAGAGACCAGATGTAAATACGGACGACAGTAACAATGTCTGTCCAGTTTTGAGACCACCAACCGAATAGGGTGAACATAGTAGCAATGATATCGACAGCAAAGACAGCACCAGCTAATTGCCAAGATGGGATAGAAGACCAGAATGGACCGACAGCTCTAGTAATGAAAATCAACCAGTTTTCGGTTAAGGAGATTTCCAAGAACATAACACCATCAATGGAACCGAAGTTTTGGATAATACCACCCTTTGGTAAGAACATGGTGGTTAAAGCAATCCAAGAACCAATAGCTAAGATGATACCTAAGATGATAGACATACCCCATAATCTTGGTAAGTTCCATTTGACAGGCTTTTGAGAGAATGGAGCGTTATCATAAGCAATAGCTAAAGTAGCAACATCAGCGAAAATAGCAATGAACACAACTAAATCAATATCCAAAGAGGTATCTAAGATAGCAATCCACAAACCTAAGAAGATTTCCAAGTGTAAAGACAAAGCGATACGGTAGACAACATAGGAGTACATTCTGTGGAAAATTTGTCTGGAGGTCTTCAAAGCTTCAATAATGGCAGATAAACCTGGGGCTAAGAAAACAATATCGGCAGCAGATCTAGCAGCATCAGTAGCACCTTCGACAGCAATACCAGTATCAGCCTTCTTCAAAGAAGGAGCATCGTTAACACCATCACCAGTCATGGCAACTAAGTAACCTCTGTTTTGAAGAATTTCGACGACTCTGTATTTGTGTTGTGGGAAAACTTCAGCGAAACCATCAGCGTTTTCAACGAAATCAGCCAATTCAGAACCTGGCATGTCAGAAACACCACCTAAACCTAATCTTTCAGCATTGTAAATGTTAGTACCTAAACCTAATTGTCTACAAGTTTCCTTAGCAATACCAACAGCATCACCAGTTAACATCTTGACTCTTAAACCTAAACGTCTAGCTTCAGCAACAGTTTCAGCAGTATCATCTCTTGGTGGATCCATACATGGCATAACACCCAAGATTTCCCAGTGACCTTCACCTCTCTTTCTAGCAACACCTAAAGCTCTGAAACCTCTGGAGGCTAATTCAGCGACTTTGTTTTCGTAGTTTTCGTGAATATCTTCTGGGATTGGGTGGTCCTCTTCAACGGTTCTCAAGACGAATAATGGAGCACCCTTAACACATGTAATTCTTTCACCTTCTGGGGATTCAACAACAGCAGTAACCTTCTTGGAGACTGGGTCGAATGGGTGGAATTCTAAGACCTTGTACTTGGTTAAAGCATTCTTAGCAGTTGGGTATTGAGCTAAAGCTTTTAAGAAAGCCTTATCGATGGCATCCAAACCCTTCTTCTTTCTGGAAGCAGCCAAACAAGCAGTTAACATTAAATCATCAGCGGAAACACCTTCGACAGTGTATGGTTCGTGTAAAGATAACTTGTTCTTGGTTAAAGTACCAGTCTTATCGGAACATAAGATTTCGACACCAGCTAAGGATTCAATAGCAGATAACTTTTGAACAATAGCCTTCTTCTTGGCCAAGTAAGCAGCACCGACAGCCATAGTAGTGGTAACGACAGCTGGTAAACCGACTGGGACACCAATAATAGTGATACCTAAGGTGTATCTTAAGATAGTAACAATACCATCAGTTCTGTAGAAGGAAGCGGTCCAGACAACTAATAAGGTAATAATAACCAAGACTAATAAGATGACACCAATACCGTTCAAAACTTCAGTGAAGTGACCTTGACCACCAGAAGCTTTGTTGACTAAAGCAGCGGCTCTACCGACGAAAGTGTTGTCACCAGTAGCAGTAACAACCATGAAACCTTCACCTCTCTTAACAGTGGAAGAAGAGAAAGTTTGATCACCATAGTGTTTGTCGACAGCTAAAGATTCACCAGTAATAGCAGATTGATCAATTTGAACGAAGCAACCTTCAGTAACAATTCTACCATCGGCTGGGATAATGGTACCTTCTTCCATTTGTAAAATATCACCTGGAACAACTTCAGTAGCTGGAACTTCAATCAATTGGCCATCTCTGATCACGACAGCAGAGTTAGCTAAAGTCTTCTTTAATTCATCGACAATAGAACCAGCTTGGAATTCTTGAATGAAACCAACAGAAGCGTTTAACATTAACAAAGCACAGATAACACCGAAATCGACCCAGTCAGACAAACCAGCAGCTAAAATAGCAGCAGCTTCCATAACGAATTGAATTGGACCAATGAAGAACATAAGGAACTTAACGATTAAAGATTCGTTTTCTTCAGCCATTTGGTTAAGACCGTACTTCTTTCTTCTTCTTAAGACTTCGTCGGAGGTTAAACCGTAAGATGGGTCAGTTTGAAGCATTTCTTCTGGAACGACTCTAGCTTCACCGGCAGCAACGTGTTCATCCTCACCATCTTCGTCGTTATCATCACCATTGTTGGATTGTAATTCTTCGATTAAAGCGTCGATATCTTCATCTTCGGATTCTTCACCGGAAGATTCATAGACATCCTTTGGAGGCTTTTCTTCAGTAACAGATTCAGACATATTTATATGTTTAAAAGAAATCTATATCCTTTTTTTTTCCTTTTTGAAAAAGAAAAGTGTAGATCTTTACTATTATAATATTAGTAATTAAAATAAAAAAAATAATAAATTCCAATAGTGTTGGAAAGAACAAAAAAGAAATTAACTAATAGAAAGATACTATCTTGTATATAACGGGTATTGAAAAGAATAGAATTCAATTATCGAGCTTATGTTTGGGAAGAATATGCATTCAAGACAAGAGAAAGAAACACAGTAAAACATACTGAGAGAGAAAATCTGGGTAGGGTAGCTTTATATATAAAATTTGAGGAAGGAACGAATATGGCAGTTTTGTTATCGATGAATTGCATCGATAAATTACTTGCTTAGTCAGTAATAAGAGAGGTATTTTTTTTTAATCTCTCATTCACTCTTAATTTCATGTAAAAAATCTCTACGTAATTGAATTCGTAAGTTAAAAGATAAGAGAAACAAAGAAAGAGGAGTATTGTGAATAGAGAAGAACTGGAAAAAGAAAGAAAACTGAAATTTCGAAAGAAACGACAAAGATATTTTTGTGTGAAAGAGTTATTTATTTGTTTGTTTTCATATTACCGAAAATGGACAAATAAATTGTAATCAAATAAACAAACAAAAAGATCTCAGTAGAGACATTAATAAAGAAAGGAAATGTTTGGGAGAGTGTGTGGGTCTTCAGAAGTCGAGAGTTGAGGAAAAAAAAAAAAATTTAGTTGAAAAGAAATGTGAGTCCAAAAGAGGAAATATCTAACAATCCATTGATAAAAAAAAAATATCTCAGTGTTTTCAAGATGAAACGGAACAAATTGAACGAAAAAAAAAAAAAAATTGTTTTTTTATTAGTTCTCTTCTTGTTTTCACATTTCTCCAGAGGACATCACTTAAGTGACACTAAACTATTTGAAAAACACAAACACTTTTAACACTTTCCATCTTGCCAGAAAGCGATATTTACTTTGTCCAAAAAAGGACATTTCTTATCTGTATTAGGAAACCAGGTCGAACGTTCCAAAATAGAAAAACTCAAACATACATGTAAATAGGATGTCATTCAATTAGGAAATTGATAAATGCATACCTATTTTAGACATCCTATCTCTTTAAGCCAATCAAATCCAAGACCTCAAGAACAAATAAAGATGACGAAAATCAAAGAAAAAAGTAAAAACCAACAAAAAAAAAAAAAAAAAAAAAGACAAATAGCAAAATGACTCAAGTGTACACTTTAAGAATAAAAAGAAAGAAAGAAATTAAATAACATTTGTTAATAAACAAAGAAATTTGTCTGGTCAAACAATAGAACCACATTTTTAGAGTTTTATATTGTTTAACTACACCAGGTTATTCCGAGTTAAGGAAAAAACAAAAACAAAAAAAAAGAAAAGAAAAGAAACGGTAAAAACAGGAAGCCTTTCGTTTGTCCTAAAAAAGAAACACTCTCCTTGTTTCTCTTTCCGTGAAAAAGTAGTTTTTTAAATGGACAGTTTCAAAACCATTTCTTAATCTGGATATTTTGTACACAGAGTTTTTATTACAAATTAGAAAACTAAAATATTCTACCAGATGGAGAATACCAGATTTTATAGAGAGTTTTATCACTCTTATCTTATTTTTTAAAATGTGCCGAACAAACGAAAAGGAAATTACTAATATTTATATCAAAACGTTAGGTTTTTTTAAAGGAATTGTAGAGTTTCTTTCAAAAGATGGAGACGTTCTTTTTAGGTCCTTTATAGGAATAAAAAAATTTTTCGTTTGTTTTTATGTCTTGAGAAGTAGATAGTGTTAGAAACAATATATTTATTATTTGAGGGTTTTTTCTTTTAAAAAAATTAAAGAAAAATTCGCAGAAAAAACTTTTCTAGGTTTATAATTAAAAGTTAATAGTAAATTTCTTTTTTATAGACATTCTTCAGCTACGATCGTATGGGAAAGTTTGTTTTGCGAATATTGAAATTTATAGGTTGCTGTCGTTAGAATCTTCTACATTTTTTTTTTTTAAATTAGTATGTTTAAATGGGTGGTTTCCCACTATTTTTTTTATTCTTACCAATTTGACTTGTTCTTAAATCTTCTATAAAGTTATTGAACATATATACTACTATAGAGTGACCTTTGAAGAAAAACTATACACACTATAGTCTCTTTCTAATCAATTCTATATGTCTTTGTACTCATTTTCAACTGTCCATAGATTGATTTTGTTGAGTCAGGTCTTTTCCTTACTCTTATTTTTTTTTTCTTTTTTTTAAAGAAAATAATAAGGAAAGTTATAGAAAAAGAATTAGGGTCAAAAAATAATTGGAATTTTCCAGAGGGATGTACGGACAAACGAGGGAAATTGCAATTACCATTTTAGGAACGTACTTAGGACTTTTCAATGTTTTTCGAGGCTTTTAAACAATATACGTAGAGTGTAAAAAGATGGCTTATTTCTCAAAAATCATATCTTTATGAAAGGATTTACAAGATAAATAAACCTCTGCAAGAAATATTATTACTCTGTTGAAGTATATTAAGTTAAATTCTATTGTTGTTGTAAAAAAACGCCTCGGAAAAAAGAAGAGATGTTAGAAAAATCAATCGTCATTATCATTGTTAACTTTCCTTACAAAACTCTCTTTATTCGCTTGTAGATCCTCTTGTTAAAAGAAAGAAAAAAAAAACAGTAATGATAAAGCTATGTTTGTCTTTAATTTTGATAATTAACATATTTTTTTAAGACAATTAGACATTAATATTTTTTATTATAGGATATTACTTATGGCGATTTACGGTCTAAAAAGTTTTATAAAAACCTAAATAATAGCAAATGATCACTTTTGTTATTATAAACTGTTTTTATTTTATTTGTCTTTCTCTTCTGGTGTAGAACATGGTATTGTGTAAATTTTTTATTGTGTGCTTCACCATCCTCCAAAGTGATAGACTTAAAAAAAAAAAAGAAAAGAAAGCCCAAAATGAAGATATGAAGTTAGTCTTAGTTTTGTCCAAAATATCGCTCAAAACATGAGGGCTTTCTTAAATTGTGAATGGTCATTACAATAATGTAATTATTTTGTTGCCCAGTCATGTTTTAATTTGATTTTTTGATAAGCCTTTTTTCTTCTTTCTTCATCAAAAAATATTGGATTAAGAAAAATGTGGCTTCAAAAATATTATGACGTAATATTACGGAAAGTCATATAAACATGTTTTCAGTGATTTTATATGGTGTGTGTTCATTGAATCATATTTTTTTTTTTTGAAGAATATTAATCATATCCTAGTATTTGAATAAAAATGACGCAATTTCAGTGATAAATTCTTGTCTTGTTAAGTGAATGTCTTCATTATATAATAACAACAGAAAAAAAAAAGAAAAAGAAAAAGAAAAGATTGAAGAAGAAGAGGCATACATCTAAAGTTTTGAAAGCCGCAAACCGTGAGAAATTTTCTGCAAGTTTCGTATGTGACTTCGGAGTTTTTCTTGTTTAGGTACCTCTAATAACTTTACTTTAATTTGTCACTTACAATTGCACATGTTTAATTAGGTTACTTAACAAATTAACAATAATTGTACAATAGCTACCTTCTTTTTTTGTTATGAAATTATGATATCATAAAAGTTCATTATGAACTACAGAGTGTGTAATGAATAAAGTTTTTTTTTTTTTTCAGAAGAAATGTTGAAAAAAAAAATGAGTAGAGTAAATGTTGAATTGCGTGTGTAAATAGGTAGCTGCTAACAAAAGTAGTGGTACAACCGTTAAATTTGATAATAATTCAATTTTTTAAAAAAATACGAGAAAAAACAATTTCTAAACTAGAAATTAGTGAAACTGATTAACTCTATATGATGTTTTTGTTTTTTTCAAATGATTGATATATGATATTTTAAAAACATTATTGTGTTTCAAGAATGCAAAGCGAAAAAGATTGAAACGACATTGATGAATAGTAATATTCTTTCCTTCCACTTTGTATTTGTTTTAAATACAAGTTCCATAAGGAATATTTCATAATATATGAAAACAAATCTACAGGTATTATCGTTATATATATATATATTATGTAAAGTCCACTCGTATAATAGAATCAGGGAGTTTTCCAAGTGTTAATTTTTTGTTTCATTGTTAATAAGGAGCATTTAGTTGTTTGAGAAGTTGTTGGAATTAATTTGTTTCTTCTACATTCTTTGTTAGTGTTATTACGATAAATATTAGAGTATTTTTCGGCGGTACTTGAGAAAGAACTAATAGGTATTACTAAACTCCAAAATATTTATTTTTTTCTTAAAGGTAAAAAAAGGGACTGATTAATAATATTTGAACCAGAATAAAATATTGTTAGTGTCAAAGTATAGATGGTAAATTGGGAACCACAAGAAAAATTTACAATAATCATTTTCTAAACTTTCCTCCTTACTTGAAAAAAAATTAAAATATATATATTTTTATATATTTAATGCTTTTCATATGTTTTTTTTTTCTTAATTTTTATACATTATTGTATACAAGATATGAAATGATTTAATCAGTGAACAATAATATACCTAAAACGCTTATTATATAATCATTAAATAAATATCTCTTTTAGTTTTGTGAGATACCTTGTTAGTTGATTATTTTATTTTGTTTTAATTTGTTTTAATTTGTTTTATTTTGTTTTATTTTATCTTATTTTATTTTGTTTTGAATTGATTTGTTTTTATTTTATTTTATTTTGTTTTGTTTTGTTTTGATTTTTTGATTTGTCTTATTTTGATTTGATTTGTTTTGTTTTGATTTGTTTTGTTTTGTTTTGATTTGTTTTGATTTGATTTGATCTGATTTGATTTGATTTGTTTTGATTTGTTTTGATTTGTTTTGATTTGTTTTATTTTTGATTTGATTTGATTTCTTTTGTTTTGTTTTGTTCTGTTTTGTTTTGTTTTGTTTTGTTTTGTTTTGATTTGATTTGTTGAGTTCAATTTATTTCGACTTAATTTGTTTTGATTTGTTGAATCCGATTTATTTTGTTTTGATTTGTTGAATCCGATTATTTTCTTTTAAGTTGTTGTGTTTTGTTTTAATCTATTTATTTTAATTTGTTGGAGATTATTTCATGTTGTGAATGTGTTTATTTTGTTTTGTCTTATTTTGTTGAATTTTATTTTACGTTATGAATTTGTTATTTTAATTTGTTGAACTTTGTTGCTTATTGTAAAATTTGTTTTCCGAGATTCGAAAATAAGATGAGCAAAGGAGAAGGAATAAATGGATATAAATAGACGAGTTTTGATGAAAGTCAATTCACTTCCATCTCCACCTTACTTATATAGTTATATAGTCATATAGAAAGAGGACAAGAAGAAAATAGTCAAAGAAAACAGTTTATAAGTTAGAGACTAGGTATATAGTATTATATAACAGTTCCTCTTATAATTAGTTTAATTTTATCTACATATATTTACCCAGGTCTCTTTCAAGTTTCAATTAAAAGCTTAGGGGCATCTATTTTTGACTCTTCTACAGTAGATACTTCATAATTGAAAAGTGGGTACTCTTTTCGTTTAATTTATTTTGAAACTTAAGTAATGTTATCAAACCTGAGTACAATTTATTAAAGGTTATTTTATTATGTTTTGGAAAAAAGCAAAATGTTTATTTCAAAGATATTTTTGTGGAGAAACTTTTATCTATATAAAAAGTGAAATTTCCAATTTTTTTTTCCCCACTCTTTTTTCATTAGAATGAATATTAAATAATCAAAATGTTTATATATATATTTTTAATATTAAATAAGAAAGTGTGTAAAATATTAAAAAGAAAAAAAGAATTTTTCACAATCCATTTAAAATATTTAAAATTATTATTTATTTAATATTGCAAAGAAAGTTTTATGAGTTTCTTTTTAGATGTTAACTGAAAAGCTTTCTGTGCAGAAGTCGTTTGGTGTTTATGTTAACATTCTCCAATTATCAGAAAAGAATGAAAGGATGGTTGTGCTGAATAATTTAGAAATCTAACTTTTAATTAAAAAAAATAGTTTTTATTTTCTTTCTTTCCTGTAGTTTTCCCCTTTTTACTTAAAGTTTCAAAAATTTTGTTTATTTTTTTCTACAGGTGATTTAAATATTTTTTTTTAAAAATATAAATTTTGTTTGAATTGTTCTTTCAAACAAAAGATAAAAAAAATAAAGTAGTAAAAATACAGGGAAAAAATAACAAAATATATATATATATATATATATATATATTTTTAAAATATGAAAATATCACGTGCCACTCTTATTAATTATAATTAATATTAAAGGAAAAAAGCTAAAGAGATTTTTTTTATAAAAAAAAGTTTTTTCTGCCATTATTTTAATACTTTATTACTCTATTACAGTAATTATTTTCGCCCTTTTTTTTTCTTTAATAGTTTGTTATACAATAAAAAAAAATACACTTTAAGAACGCAATATAATGTATAATAATATAGTATAAAATGTTTCTTGTTATCAAACAAATAAAATCTTTTGTTAATAAAAAAGATCTTATAACTGTATTTAATTTTAATTGATTCATTTTAATACCTCTTTAAAATAATTTTAATTTGTAACACAATGTTAAGAAAAAAATAAAATAAAACAACCAATGGACAAGTAACATTCTTACAGGTATTTTTTGTTGTGATAAAAGTGTATGATGATCGGGTGATGAACAAGTAAATTTTTTATTTGAAAAAATTTTATATAAAACCTCATATCGACAAAATTATCTTATATTTTTGTCTCTTGTACATTAGTTGTATATTAGAATAGATATTTATTTGTATAATATATTTAACAAAGTAAGCGTTATATCATTCATTATAATACTCATAAGGTGATCTAAATACACTACAGATTATAAAACATATGTTAGATATAACTTTTGATCAAGCCTTGAGAACTCTACATTTTTTTAAAACCAATTCTTCATCATGTTTTATTACTTTCACCACTACTAATCCTTTCAGTTTCATAATTGAAACAACACTTGCAAAAAATATCCAATTTAATAATAATAATAATAATAATAATAATAATAATAATAATAATAATAATAATAATAATACACGTAATTCATTATTAATTGAAACAACCACAATTTTTTTTCTTAATCTTTCTTTACAGTGTTTAAAGATTAAAAGACAAAAGAAACAGGGCTTATATATATATATATATATAAAACAATAGAAGAACCCCTTTTTAGAATCTTGTCTTTCTATTGTTTCTTGCTTCCCCTAATTGCGCCTACTTTATTTCGTCTATTGTTTTTTGTTTTTCCCCCCCATTAACTCCATCCCTCACTTTAAAATGAAAGATACCACAAAACAAAAAAATTTTAGAAAAAAGAGAAAGAAAGAAAGAAAGATAATTAAGAAACAGGATATTAAGAAAAAAAAGAAGAAGAATGAAGCAAAAACACATGTAGAAAGTAATAACCAACCCCCCACCCCATTTAAACATAGATACAACAACAACAAAACACCAATTCAGATTTATTTATATTGCTTAGTTATCATATTGATTTAAAACATTTTGAAAGGTCGAGTTCGGAAATTGGAAATCTTCTTTTTTTTTTATACTTTTATTCTCACTCACTCACTCACTCACTCACTTTTTTTTGTCTTTTTATTCATTATATATAATATATATGGACAATAACAACCATACTAACCATTTCATTTAATCTCATTCTACTTAATATTTTAATTATCCAAGTACCCCATTAATCAAGGGAAAATTTATTACCTGTCTGCTTATTTTATATTCTAAGTTGAACTTATTATATATATATATATATATACATCAACCCATCCATTCATCTATCCATTGCATATATTTAACATATTCAGAGTATTATGACTGCTATAAATAATGGAAATACTGATGATTCCGTTTACACTCCATTAAATATGGACAATAGAAATAAATCAAATAATAATAATAATAATACTTCATACAATTCAATAGAAGAACAACCGCGTGATTTAGACTTCCCATTATCTATCAACGACTTAAATAAACTACATAACCCTAAATCTTTAAAAGAATTCAATAAATTATTTCAAAATGATGAAAATAATCTGTATCTTTTCTTACATACTTCCTTATCAAATGGTATTCAATATCCTTCTGAAATTTTTTCAAAGAAACCGATAAAAAGAAGAACTAGTATGGCTTTCGAGAAAGTTAAATCTAAAAACCCATTGATTCATCCAACACCACCAAAATATATCACTTGGAATAGATACAAAAAATATGGGGATAATAAATTACCCGATAGGATCCCAAAGACCCTATGGCAATTGATAATAGAAGCGTTAAAAGATCAAACTATGTTGTTACTATCCTTCGCTGCAATTGTAACTTTTCTCTTGGGACTATACGAATATTTCTTTCAACCACCTGAATATGATCCTGAGGGAAATCCAATAAAACAGGTGGATTGGATCGAGGGGGTGGCTATTATGATAGCCGTTATAGTCGTTGTTTTGGTTGGTGCAATTAATGATTATCAGAAGGAATTACAATTTGCCAAACTGAATCAAAAAAAGGAGAATAGAAAAATTGTAGTCATTAGGAAGGGCAAAGAAACTTTAATCTCAATTTATAACCTTTTAGTCGGTGATATTATCTGTTTAGAGACTGGGGATGTGGTTCCGGCTGATTGTATCCTTGTTGAAGGTGCATGTGAAGCTGATGAATCCTCAATCACTGGCGAATCTAATACAATCAAAAAAGTGGATTTACATCATGCATTATCAAAATATAACAATGACCTATTAGAATCATCCGATTTAAATTTGTCCATTCCAGATATTGGCGAAAGAAATAGCAAAGGTGAAAGAGTCCCTGATTGTATGTTGATCTCCGGTTCTAAATTACTCTCTGGTTTAGGTAAAGCTGTTGTAACATCTGTTGGAACAAACTCTATATATGGAAGAACAATGATGTCTTTGAAAGTGGAACCTGATCCAACACCTTTACAAGAAAGATTGAGTCAGTTGGCAGATAATATATCGGTGTATGGCTGTGTTGCTGCAATCATCCTATTCTCTATTTTATTTATAAGATTCTTATTTAATACTTTATTACCTAATGGGAAATTCCATGATTTAACAAGGGCTGAAAAGGGCACAAAATTTATGAATATTTTCATTACTGCTATTACAGTAATAGTCGTTGCTGTTCCTGAAGGGTTACCTTTAGCTGTCACTTTGGCTTTAGCATTCGCCACAACAAGAATGACAAAAGATGGTAACCTTGTAAGAGAATTAAGAGCTTGTGAAACTATGGGTTCGGCTACAGCTATTTGTTCCGATAAGACTGGTACTTTGACAGAAAATGTTATGACTGTGATTAAGGGGGTAATAGCATCTTACACATTTCATGACTATGATAATTCATCGACAACAGCGGAGAATAGTAGTATTACTACTCCTGTTTTATTTAATAAATTCGTCCCCGATACTAATAAGAATATTATATTTACCAACATTATTTTAAATTCTACAGCATTTGAAAATAGAGATTACAACAATAACACCACTACGATATCTCAAAAACAACAACGAGAAGAAGAAGAAGAAGAAGAAGATGTGAATGGTGATACTGATCAAGATTTAATAGAGATAATTAAACAGGGAAGACAAGAACCGTACATTGGTTCCAAGACAGAAACGGCTTTATTAGCATGGTCCAAAGATCAAACTAAACAATTGAAATGGGGCCAATTACAAACTTTACGTGACGAATATCAAAAGTATTTCAGTATCGATAATATTGTTCAAGTCATTCCCTTTGAAAGTTCCAGAAAATGGTCTGGTTTAGTAGTTCATTATCCGGATGGTGATTTTTATAGATTTTTTATAAAGGGTGCTGCTGAAATTGTATTAAGATACTGTAAATATAAATACAATAAAAGTTTTGAATTGACCAGGATCGATGAAGCTGTTAGAAATGAAGTAAACACAAATATCCAAAAATTAGCTAATGAAGCACTGAGAATACTTTCTTTGGCACATTGTGATTTCTATAATTTGAAAAAATGGCCACCAAAAGAATTTATCGATACATCTATAAATACAGAAGATCCTCAAATATATACTGCATCTCCTGAATTAATCCTAAATGGAACTTATAATACTAGTAATAATAAAAATAATTCTGGATTAATACTAGATGGTATTTTTGGTATTCAAGATCCATTACGTGAGGGTGTTAAGGATTCAGTTTTACAGTGTCAGAGTGCTGGTGTCACTGTCAGAATGGTCACTGGGGATAATTTAACAACAGCAAAAGTAATTGCTAAGAATTGTAATATATTAAACGATTCTATCGCTAATAACGATAATTGTGCTATGGAGGGTCCAAAATTTCGTCAATTGACACCAGAAGAAAGAGTTAAGGTCTTACCAAATTTAAGAGTCCTTGCTAGATCATCTCCTGAAGATAAACGACTATTAGTAGGAACTTTAAAGAGTATGGGTAACGTAGTTGCTGTTACAGGTGATGGGACAAATGATGCTCCAGCACTTAAATTGGCTGATGTTGGGTTTTCTATGGGTATTTCAGGTACAGAAGTAGCTAGAGAAGCTTCTGATATCATCTTAATGACAGATAATTTCTCTGCTATTGTTAATGCCATCAAATGGGGGAGATGTGTTTCTATATCCATTAAAAAATTCATTCAATTCCAATTAATTGTCAATGTAACAGCTGTAATTTTGACTTTTGTTTCAGCTGTATTTTCAGAGGATGAAATGTCTGTTTTAACTGCGGTGCAATTATTATGGATCAATTTAATTATGGACACTTTAGCCGCTTTAGCTTTAGCAACCGATAAACCTGATAAGAATATTATGAACAAGAAACCAAAGGGTAGATCAACTCCTTTAATCACACCATCCACATGGAAAATGATATTAGGACAATCGATGCTTCAACTTACTATTACATTTATTTTACATTTCCATGGTAAATCAATTTTTTACCCTAATCTAGAAGAAATCACCGGGGTTCAACAACAATCATTAAATGCAATGACATTCAATACATTTGTTTGGTTGCAGTTTTTCACTTTATTAGTTTCTAGAAAGTTAGATGAGGCTGATGGTATTAAGGACTGGCGCCAAAGAATATCTTCTAATAATTTAAATTTCTTCGAGGATCTGTTCAGAAATTACTATTTTATTTTTATCTTAACTATTATTGGTTCATGTCAGATTCTAATTATGAAATATGGTGGTACCCCATTCTCAATAGCTCCTCAAACAAAGGCTATGTGGGTCACTGCTGTAGGTTGTGGTATGTTATCATTACCCGTGGGTGTACTCATCAGAATATGTCCTGATGAATGGGCATCAGCTATTTTCCCGTCTTGGCTATGGCGTGCTGTGAAATATTTAATTGGCTTTGAGTGGCTGAGAAATATCAAAAACCGCCACAATTGTAATAATACTGACGATGAAGAAGCCTTATTAAATGAGTCAAATGATAGTAATTCTGGCGCATTTTTTTAGAAATAGAAAAATAGCAAGTTGAATTGGATGCTATTGTATGGAATCGAAGAGACATTCACACTACCGGACAATTACTTCATTTATTTTCAGGTCCCCATTCATTACTCATACATAATAACATCCTTCATTATTTACCAAAATATTTATTAATTTATTTTTTCCCTTCAATATTTGTCTTACACAAATACATATGTAAATATACTTTTTATAACTGTATTTTTCAACTTTTTTGTTCATCCATTTTTTCTCTTCTCATTCTTGATCTATGATATCCTTTGATTCGAGATATTTACTAGAACTTTGTGATATAGCTTTTGAAAATTTCTGATACTCTTCATAAAATTTATCAAATCCTTTAAACACATCCCTTAATTTAACAAATTTTTCTATCTTAGCTAGAAATTCTTTATTTACAGTATCAGCACTTTCCTTTCTTGTTGCATTGTCTAATGTCTGTTCAATAGTCTCTTGCAGGGTAAAAAGTGACAATTTGAAATCATTTATAGTAAAAGTCTGTATATGTTCTTTATCTTTACTCTCTGTCTCTCCTGCATTAGAAATAACCAAAATATCTCTTAAAGTGGTGAATATGGTTAGTACTTCACTCAATCTCATTTTTACTAAATTGAGACCCCTCAACTGTTGCATGACATGTTTAGATTTCTCACATTGATCAGTGCTTTGTGTGCTCTTATTTGATTGGTTTAAATCTCCTTCCAATTTATTTAAATCATTTTCCAAGGATTTCACTGAAGACCCTAATGTATCAAGGTAATATTCTAATTTAGAGACACCAATACTGCCAATATTTCTTGCAGATCTTTCATTTAATATAGTTGGAGAAACTGGATCTCTGCCTATCTTTGTTCCAATGTTAGAATTCTTCGAACTGTTATGATCTACTTGATTGTCGCTAGAATCTACGATCGACCATGTACCAGGCAAATTCTGTGACAATTTCTCCAAATTCCAAATATTTTTCTCCAATTCCTTAGTTAAACTCTTTGTATAAAAATTTAGCCTCGTTAAAAGACCAGATGATAAGGACTGAACTTGATTCAGATCATCAATATTAATATTATTTAACAGAATATCAACATAGGCTTGAGGCACAAAATCCTCATCCAAAAACATATCAAAAAGTTCATCTTTTGATGACATTTTACTAGAATAAGTGGTAGCAGTATTTTCTGCCGGTTCGTAGTTTCTTTTCTCTGATATAATATTTGATATTTGCTTTGTGGAGCAGGTACTGAGAGATTTTTTGTTTCACTATTTTTAACTTCTCAGTAAATCAAAAAAAAAAAACATCAACTTGCTCAAGAAGAAAGGAAGTGAAACAAAGCATTAGTAGAAAGGTCAAGAGGAAAACCATCAAAAAGAGAATTTACTCTATCCATAACAAGGATTTTGGTACACTGAAACACCGATACATATTAAAATCAACCAATGATAGAACTTTGAATTTTCGGTTGGAACACAGAAGTAAGGTTTAACATAGAAGGAAAGAATGAATTAAAATCGTCAACTGATAGAAAAATATTATGACAAGGATGCTCTGACAGATTAAAAAGAAATACACTTCAATGAAATAATAGAAGAGATGACAATAACACTTAAGATGTCGCTTGAAAAAAACTATCTTTGAATAATAAAGATACAATTTAAGGTACTTTTGACGTGTTCATAAGTTTTGTTACTTGGTACTGAGTTACGGAGGTAAGAGTTTGCTTTACTGAAGTGAAATGTACGTTCCATTACTGATTATGAGTCAATTTAGTAAAGTTATATGTATATGAACTCACAGAGAAGATATGCTTTCACAATTTTTTTGAATGTTTAAGAGGAATGTATTAATTGTTAATTATACGAAAAACGAGATAATTTAATAATACAAAAAAAAAGTGATTGGTTATAATCTTTTTACAAGTAGTAAAATGAAAGGTTTAACTTGCTTAATTTTTTTCTCTTTTGTCTAATCTTTTAGAATTCATCGAGATAGAAAATGATAATTCTTTTCATGCGGATTGATATTTTTTCCTAGAGAACTGTAAATTTCTAAGACATACCAAACAACAACTTTATAACCATCAAATAAACAGTTATTAACTAATGAAGTTAAATGAAAAAAAAAAATAAATTACAAATTTTTTTATCGTTTATTAATGGACGTTTCTTAATGTTATTTATTAAACTCATACACGTGAACTTGTAGACTTTGTTCTCTCTTCCTAGGCCCCTCTACTTTTGATCGTCGAAAGTATAAGCAAATACCTAATTTTTGACATTTATTATTTGTTTCCTTTAAAATTGCTGCTTTATGATTAATTTGCTATATTAATATTTGGGTGGGTAGTATGAAACAAAACTTAGATATGGTCTCCTTGGATCTTCAAATAAATCTAAAAAATACTTCTCCATATAAAAGTATAAAGGAGGGAGGATGTTTAGAACATTGAATTAATCTTCCATAACTTTCCTAATAACCTGTAAGACTACATAAAAAGATGAACGAAGTGCTAAACTAAAGCCGAGTAAAGCATAGTACTTTAGAAAATATTAAATTAGTAAAAATGTATTAGAGGTATAAGATAATGAGAGATTAAAATAAAATAAACAAGAAATGAAAAGGAAACAAATAGAGCAAATGATGTGTTGTTGGAAAATGGAAAAACAAATTATTGACATTTTAACAACATATATTTTCTATCGTCCTACTTAGAAACAAAGATTTTTGTAATGTAATCATCAAATTACAATTTAAAAACGTAACAAAAACTTATTTGTTCATCACAGTTGAACACGTATTACGTGGTTTTTAAAATTTTATTTGGACTTCTTAATATAAATTCTTCTATGGAATCTATTTCATCAGAATTTAACTTTAAGTCTTGTTAATTAGAAAAGTAATAGTCTCGTCACTGTATGCAATAGTAAAAAGATAAATATAAAAAATTATGGCTACAGTGACAAAAGCTTGTAAAAAAGTTCTTCTAGAAAGTCTAGAACTGACAAACATATACACAATATACAGCCGCAAATAAAGATATTGACATGAAAATAAAGATAGTTTTAATACAGGCGATAATAATTGAAAGGAGAAACAGCCTAACCGCCGAACTTAGAAGTAAAAATAATATGAGTGGGTGCATTAAAGGGAGTTAGATTTATAGAAAGAGGGTGACCAGAGTGAAAAAGTACTGCTAATAAAAAATAAAAAAAATGTACAGACGTCAACAACCGATGATGGATTCAATTCGATAAAGATTCTAAAGGAATTGAAAGAAGAAAACTAAATAAACAAAGTTTTAGCCGAATATTATTCAGTAAGTTTACTTCACTATAAACACAAGATTGTCAATGGTCATTTAGTCTCCTCCTTTTTGATTTTTTTTTATATTTTTTTGTTTTGGTATTACAGAATATCAACAGTTATTCTACTGTATCCCTTTCAAATTATTACTATCCTTGTATTTGTTAATGTAGAATTTGTTCTATTTCGAATGACATTTTGTAATAATTACCTTCAAATTATTATTTACCATTTACTGTCCTGGAATAGAAACTTGATAATGACAGAACACCAGTTTGTATCCTTCTCATAAACCCAGAGGGTTTTAAGCCGCATAGAAATTAAAACTTTGTCACCAAGGTGATATTTACTCATGATTATCCCTCACTTAATCCTTTTGTGCTTCCAATAAATTTAATTTTGAATGGAGAAAGATCAATCTTTTATCATTTTCTATATTTACAATCTTTCTTTTTTGAAATAGTCTATTTGTCATCTATAATTCAGTTTATTCCCTTTTTATTATTTTCCCTCAAGTAATTATTCTCTCCTTTCTGATTTATTCTTTTTGAATAATAATATTTTCATTATTTTAACATCTTCCTATCGTTGATAAAACTCTTCTTGCTTCATGAGTTGAATTCCCGTAATTTCTTTTAGAAAAAGTTGTTCAACTTACTTGATTTCTTCAAATGACTTCTTAATTTTTTCTTAAAAATTTACCTGAATAATCTTGCTAGCTAAAGACTATATTTCCTCTCTTCTTTGATGTGAAAGAAGAATTGTAGACAGGTTTCACTTTTACAATCAGTTAAGAAGAAAACTTTGAGACAGAAAAACTATGTTTAATAACCAATTAAATTAAAAATTATTTTAAAAATAAGATACAAATAAATTAACTATAAAAAATATACCAAATGTTTATTAAAAAATTATATTTAAACATTGTTTAGTAAAAATTTTTGTTTATATCCATTCCCTAGTTTTTTTTTGTGGATAATACTTGAAGCATATTTCCATACATAGTATCAAAATATCTTACTTTCAAAAGTAATCAAATTCAACATATTATCCTCTAGTTGTGTGTTAGTTTACTTTCATGGTAGGAAACAAGAGAAGGAGCATCTAAAATATAATGTAAAAAAAAAAACAAAGACAATATACGATTATGGTTCTACAAACAATTTTATTCACTTTTCAACCCAATTTAAAATGTTAATGGGTAACGAAATATAGTGTTAGGAAAAGGATCTTTCATTTCAAATAAATGTCTACATTCATATATACACTAATAAACCTATATATATATTTTAATAATAAATATTATAGGAAATAACAGATAGGGGGTAATTCATCACTATTTAACGTCTTGATTATATCCTTTAAGGAGCACATTTTAATATATAGAAACAAAACCTCTATTCCCAATAGTCACAACTCTAATTTCTTCACTCAAGTTGTCCTCGTCCTGTCTCATATATTCTAAATATTGTGAAGGTATATATTGTGACACTTTATAATCATCAGAAACCAAAAATTTTGGTACGGGTTCTATTGGTAATAATCCTGTTGTATTTAGTGATACCCTTAAACTTGTATCTATTCCCGCAGATATGTAAAGGTCACTTAGACTGTTAGATGATGATGAAGGAGATGCTAACCATGCCATTGTATTTATAGGATTAAGTGTACCTTCTAATTTAAAGTGTGATAAAGATTTATTTGGACTTCTAATATCCCACTGTGCCACTGTACCATTTTCATACCCTGCAAATAAATAGAAACTACTTAAGCCAATGTTGTTCACAATGGTATTGCATGATGACATAAATTCATTTGGTAATTGTAGCTGTTCCTTTTTAGAGTAAATATCATGAAGAGTAATGACTCCAGATTCATGACCTGCTATCACTTGTTTACCATTTGTTTCATACTCTAGTTCGTGACCCTCTAATCCTGGCTTCCCATCTTCTTCTCCATCCTGAACTTCGCTATCAAAAAGAACAATCGAATTTATCGGATCATAAGGGTCTTCCTTTCTTGTCATGGTGTAAATATTTTTACCAGAACCACATTCCCATAATCTAATAGTACCATCACGTCCAGATGATACGAAATTTCTTCCTCTACCAAGTAATACTGTATCAGTAACACCAGCTGTGTGACCTATAAATGTACGTGGATTTGAACCGTCTAATAAAGACCATAATTTAATTTGCATGTCATCAGATGCTGACAAGAGAACACTGCCACTAGGAAAACATTTTAATGATGTAACTTCATCCTTATGAGCATTATCAAGCACCGTTTTTGATTGCCAATGAGAATCATAAATATGAATTGAACCTGATTGATCACCTAGAACATAGCCATCTGGGAATTTAACTATTGCACTCCAGTTAATATCCAAACAATTGATTGAATTTGTTAAATCGTCTACTGGAGTTTGAAATTGATATCTTTCGTTGTCTAAAGTGGCTTCATAAATTCGTTCTGAAACTTTTCTAAATTGGTTATTTTGGGGTGCCTCATCATGATTATCAGAGGCATCTTCTGTAACTTTAAATTTTATTTCTTTGTTTTCATTATTGATATCTTTTTCCTTGTGAACTTTATATTCTTTAATGGATTCTGGGGTAATATCTACATTGATAAAAAAGGATATATCTGAATTACTTTCTTGATATTGTTCCTCTGCAGGAAATTCTTGATAGAAATCATGTTGAATATGACAAGTACGAACCATGATTTGCTCTTCGAAGGATTTTGACTATTTGTGTAGTCGTTTTCAAAATAAATTATTGGGTTGAGGGGACTGTTACTGTGTGTATAACACTTACAATCGAAAAAAAAATTTTTTCTAATATTAAAAAAGAGTGAGATTCTCTATTTTTTTAAAATAATAAATGTGTATACAAACCATATTATAAATAGAAATTAATAATCATGTGAGTGATGCTTAAAGCATAACTACCCAAATATATGAAAGTACCTATATCTCAAAAATAACCTTTTTACCGTTATTTACACTCACGTCAATTGAAACCTTCTAAGCCATTAACTAAAACTTGTTCTGGATCAAATATCTCTATATAGAAACGACATTGGACCAAACAATATTCCAAAGCAATACCCGTCATATTTTCTAAATTTATTATTTTTTGAAGCAAATAATTCAAACTCGTATAACCGACTTCTAGTACTTTCAATATCTCCATTATTGTTGCACATAGATCTCTATGTGTACTAAACTTTATTCTTGAGGGTTTTCACCAAGACAAATTTATATAAATCATTGTTCTTTTAAAATGATGTTAATTTCAATTCTATTAATGGTAATAGTTCTCCAAATGAATGCCACTTTAAAGCATAAGGGACTAGTACTTATAATTTCTTTCGTGTCGCTACTAATGGTGTCTCAAAATGGAGAACCAGAATATTTCAGAATGTATCAAATCTTTGGATCTTAATACCAATCTCTAAGAATCATAAATAAATATTGAATTACTGTGAATTCTCTAGTATACTAGGTCATATTATATACATTTTTCGAACTAACTGTTTTAATGTTGAAAACAGCAGAAATACACATATTAGAATCACATCTTATTCGACCTATTGTATTGTTTCCCAAACCCAAGTATTATTACTCAATTTAACCAATTCTATCTCTTTTCCACTGCTTTTAACCACCTTAACTATATGTTTCCTGTTCTTCAAGAATCTCCTTCTCTGTTACTTTCTTCTTACTTACTATTAGTATAATTGAGTAAACACACTCAAAAAAAAAAAAAATCTTGATTTTACTTTTGGCACTTACAGGCGTCATTGAAAATAAATGAAATACCTCGCTAGCATTAAATTTAGAAATGATATCACGTCTATAAAACTTTTTTTTTTGTTCATTTCTAACAAAGTTTTCATCAGAAAATATTACTCTTCTGTAAGTCTCTGTAAAAAGAAATTTTTTTTTTAATGGAATAAGTGTAAAATTGATAAATTTATTTTGAATTATACATTTTACTCTTTTCACTAATTTTCCATACTTTTGCATCATTTAAATGAATCTTTTTGGAGAAAGAAAAGGTGGCCTTAGATATATTATCTTTTGAGGTATAACTACCACTATTGAATTCATTTCCTTCAAAATTTCCCATCAACAATATATCTGATCTTATTAATGTTGGGATTACTGAGACGTATACTGAATTTTCCAAAAGTTTGTTGAATTCATGCTAACACTGGTCACCGGTCCCTCTACCAACACAATTACATAAAGAATAGTCTTACTACACTTCGATTTTTATCTGTGGCAACATTCAAACGGTTTGATGGCTATGTTTTTTGTGATTCTTCTACGTTTCTTGACAGGTGCTTTTGCAGATAGATATTTTGTGGCAACCATGACGCTATACCAATTCTTTGTTGTGACACAAAATTGAAAATTTATTTTATTATTAAAACAAAAATTCTATCTTCTAGACACCAACTTTAACGTATTGGAAAGGTAAATACCTCGAATAAACAAAAATCCTTTAAAGAGATAACAAAATGTACCGAGATTTGTTTATTTTTAGCCCTCAACTTTGAAAATAACATATAAATGTATTTATTTAAATTTCTTACAGAGGTTGGTGTTAATCACAGAGACTTAAAAAAAAAAAAGGAAAATATCAACCGTCACTTCTAAACAATATATATATATATATAAGTAAAATAAGTTAAGTCAGATTTAAAAAAATAAAGTAAATACAACTTAGAAGTGTGTTAATACAGGACTGAGTAGAAAAATTATTATTACACTTCTGTGTCTTGCCATAATCTTGACGTAACAAAAATAGTGCCATATTCATCAGTAATCTCTCCATATATCTCCTTCTCACCTTTTAATATTTTTTTAGTTTGTTTCAATAGACATTTTGCTACTGAAATATCTATATCTTGGTAGAAATGAAACCAATATGTGTCCTGGAAAATGGACAATTGTGATTCTAAGAGGTTATGTTCCAATAACCATTTTGAAAGCCTCTTTCGATTTTTTTTTGCGCTCACGAAGACCGATGAGGACTTTGGTGATGATAATATGTCTTTACCTAGGGTACTAGTACAAATTTCCTGTTTCCAATCTGAGAGGGCACCATCGGTAGTCATTGGACCTAAACTGACTGCAAGACACCTATACCCCTTTGTATTAAAATATATAGGAGTTACCAGGGTCTCTTCAATCAAGTGAACTCCTTTAAGAAAGGGGATCCAGAAAGAGTCCTTATCATTTTCATCTGGACTACTTTGTTTGGTCAAACCATTAACTAATAAAGTTGATATTATGTTCAATTCTTCAAAAAAAGATAAAACGATAGGTATTTTCGAATAATCTGAAGAGTTAATTACACTTCGTATTGATGATGGTGATAATAAAGGGGATGACATTGAATGTTCTATCACACAGTTAATTTGATCTCTTTTAGAATAATCTGCTGCGGTTAGAGTGTCCCAACCAATTAATATACTTAGTAAGAGCGATGAAGCAGCGGCTAAAAGGTTAAAGGTACAGGAAAGTACTGTGGCTGACATTAATGGAAACCCAACACAAGTGAATCCTGTTCCAATTAGTGTAGCCAGATGTGTCACAAATATCATATTATAATCTGAAAAGGAGGTTCCACCCTGAGTTATTGACATATTATTTTCTTCAAAGGATTCCATGTTTTTTTTTTCTTTCTGTTTCTTCTAGTTGAGTGTGTAATTTTACTTATGTAGGATGAGATAAGTTCTATACCTAATAGTGTGTATGTTAATAATGCCATTTAATCTTATTGAAGCATATATACATAAATAGTTGTTCTGATAATATATGTAAATATCTGAAACATGATACATAAAGACCAAAATGTTACAAATTTTAGCAATAGTTTTATTATGTGGACCTTAATATATCATTATCATTATTTTTTATTAGCAAAAAAATAAGTATCAATCTATAATCATACTTTTACTTTTATTTTTTGCTATATATAAAATTTTTTGTCCTTGGATTCTACCAATAATTACTTGTTTAGTTAAATAATGACTAAAAGACCTAGATTCAGAGACAAAATCAGGATTATCAACCTAAGTAACAAATCTAAATTTTTTTCTTTAACGTATCCAAATCATCGCTAGGTGTCAATATTAATCCATCTACATATTTGCAATTTAATATACATAATGCTCTTTTTTTTAATGCCATAATGGAGAAGTCTTTGCTTTCATTTTGTGGTCCTATTGAACAAACAATAATCTTACAACCATGATATTTTTACTTATATTGTGCAATTGTTCAATATGACCTATATGAAATAAATCAAATTCATCCATAACAAGAACACATAATTTGAAATCATTAATTCTAGACCCTTTCACCAAGCAATTATCAAAAGATTTTCCCCAAACATCACAATAATTATTAAACCCATCACATCCATGAGAATAGAATTCTAATTTTTCAATAGTTGGATAATATAATTCATTACTTTTATATGGTATATGATTATTTTTCTTTGTCAAGATTCTTTGAATGATATCTGTTGTACTTACACCATAGGTTCTTTTCACCATTTTAAATCTACCTAAGTCCTTCGTTTCTTGATAACAATCCTCACCATGAACCACATATGCAAAATCACATCTGTCTAACCATTCTGAATGAGTCACATATGGCGCATCCTCAATAACGTGTGAACACTACCTTAATGCTCTAGCATGAGATTATCTTTCTAAAGTAGGCATAACCGGAGGTCCATTATTAATAGTGATTTGTTCACCTGTAGGGATTCCAACTAACAATTGTGATTGTGAAGGATCGGATGCTGTACATCTTGCTTGTAAAAGTGCACGACAATGGCCATGGTGCATAAAATCACAGCACCCCTCCACCCAAATCTTCTTTTCATCTAATTTCATTGTTTATCTAGAATAACTAACCTTTCCAAAAACATAAAGATTGTGTGTGATATTATCCTATTTGAATATTATTTTTATTTAACTTTTTTTTTTAAAAAAAAGAGAGGGAAAACTAAGCAATTGAGATTTTACCCAATGTTAAAAAATTATCAACTCTATATAATTACCAACCTGTACGACACTATTTTGAAGATGTTGTTTTTTGTTGTTTTTTGTTTTCTTTTTCTTTTCACATACTATTTAAATATTTCTCTTATTTATTTTTTTGAATTTCTTGTAAACTTCATCAAAAAAGAAAAAGCCTGAGCACTAAATAAAAAAAAAAAAATTAATATTTTATACGATGATATCTGCCTTAAATCACTATTTAGGAGAAGACTTTTGTGTGTTTGCAATAGTCATATTCTTACTTATTGTTATCAACCGTTTCAAAGCTGTTGTCCATTTTCTTGTAGAATCATCTATCATGATATTAGCTACGTTAATTTGTTCCTTTGTATTATAATTACGATTTCTATCACCGGTAATCTTGGAATGAGCACTTCTTGCATGAATCCCTACAGAAGTCACACCGATAGGCCAGGCAACATTTCCAATGGATAATTGCATGTAGGATTGTAATGATAAATCCCATTCATGACGTTGCAAATGAAACAAAATAGTGGAGAGAGAGACTAACTGATTTCTAGGTAAATTTTTCTTTCTTAATTGAACAAGAAGAGGAAATAGACTCATCTTTGTATTGTAAAATAATTCATTCCTCTCTTGTGTTATTTTATCAATATCATTACTTGAACTGGTATAATTTATATTTGTTTTTTGACTCTCGATTTCTTCTTCCCATTGTTGTAATATTTTGTAGATATATAAATTACATATCATAGGAAGTTTATTCTCACAAATATTTTTATCAGTAATATCTTTTAAATCAATAGTCAAGTCTTCATATTCTTTATTCTCTTTTTCCATAATATCTTTAATCCAGGTATGATCTTTTTCAAGAGTAGTTTCTTCCTCATTAATATGATTAGTTTCATTGTTAATTATACTATCTGTTTTATTTATATCGTTTTGGTTTTCATGTCCTATCTCTGTATTTTCAAAAGATCTTGTCTGACGTTGAATTTCCTTTTCTAATAATGAATCTAATCCCAAATCCATTGTTGTATCTATGTTATTTCTCTTGTATCATGCTTTCTTCTTATTAATGTGTGTACTTCAAGGATACTGTTATTTTATTTTATTTTATGTCCCCCACACACACACACTTTTATTCTCTCTTTAAATCTATCTTAGAAGATTTTTCACCTCACTATAAAAAAATTTAAAGAAACCCTAAAGGAAAGACCACTGAGTTTTCTGTTTTTCCTTCTTTCTTTAAGACAACCCTAACTTTTAAAAAATGTAGATAGGGAAAAAATTAAGATCATTTGAAATAAAGAAAAAATTACATAATAAGGAACGAAGGAAGAAGAAGAAGAAGAGAACAATTTGAGTTCATTTTTAATTACAGGTAGAGGAAGTCACTAGTTTGTCTATACAAGAAGCGATATAATCTAACTCATACTCACAAATATTTGAATACTTAAACATAGATTAGTTCCAATACTCATCGATTTAAGTACCACACATTCGTAATGGAAAATAATGTTGCTAGTGCATCAGCCCCTACCACCAATAATGTCACTCATATAGATGCAAGAGATCCAGACAATGGTTATTTATCACAAGAAGAAGAAGTATTCGATGGTAACGATATCGAAAATAATGAAACTAAAGTGTACGAGGAATCTTTGGACTTAGATTTATCTCAAGCTAATAGGCAAATTTGGTTAGTCAGATTGCCAATGTTTTTAGCAGAAAGATGGAGAGATCGTTCTAATTTACATGGACAAGAATTAGGTAAAATCAAAATCAATAAAGATGGTTCTCAAATCAAATTAATGCTAAATAGAGACGATAATGATAAGGATGGTGATTCTATTCCACATGAATACGATTTACAATTAACTAAAAAAGTGGTTCAAAATGAATTTATCTTCACTGAACAAAATTTAAAGAAATATCAACAAAGAGAGAAAGAACTAGCAGCAAATCCAGAGAAACAAATTGAAGCCTACTTGAAAAAACAAGAACGTGAAGAGGAATTAAAGAAAAGACAACAACAAATGAAGAGAAGAAACCAACGTAGAAAATTCAACCATCGTGTTATGACTGATCGTGACGGTAGGGACCGTTATATCCCATACGTCAAAACAATCCCAAAGAAAACAGGTATTGTAGGTACTGTGTGTCACGAATGTCAAGTTATGCCATCTATGAATGATCCAAATTACCATAAGATTGTAGAACAAAGACGTAATTTAGTTAAATTTAATAATAAAGAAAAAATTACTACATTGGAGGAAACTGTAGGTGTCACCATGAGTCATACTGGTATGTCTATGAGATCTGACACTTCCAACTTCTTAAAAATTGGACGTGAAAAGGCTAAAAATAACGTCAAATCAATCAGAATGCCAAAGAAGGAAGTATTGGATTATTTGTTCAAATTATTTGATGAATATGATTATTGGTCTCTAAAGGGGCTAAAAGAAAGAACAAGACAACCAGAAGCTCATTTGAAAGAATGTTTAGATAAAGTGGCCACTCTAGTTAAAAAGGGACCCTATGCTTTCAAGTATACCTTAAGACCTGAATATAAGAAATTGAAAGAAGAAGAAAGAAAGGCTACATTAGGGGAATTGGCAGATGAAAACCAATCAGCCGGTGCATCTTCCGCTTCACCTTCTTCTAATAACAATGATAATAAACAAGAAGAAGAGGATGAAGATGAAGAGGAGATTGAAATGGAAGATATTGTGTAATGGAAATATTTCTTATAAATTTTATGTCCACGTTTAGTATATAGATGTATATGTATATTTCCGGTATATTTTTCAACTTCAGAGTGCAAAAAATTAGTTTCAAGTTTTCAGAAAGACTGTTGTTTTGTTAACATCTTTTGTTACAAATGATTTGACTTAAATAATAAAAAAAATATAAAAAAAATACATTTATATATACAAGTATAATTTAATAATGGGTTATATTCAAGACTCAAGATAAATATTGGATACAAATAAATTTTTAATTCGATACGTTATAAAAAATTATATTACTAAGCGCTGTACATGATAATCATATAGTCATTTTTATAAAGGTTTTTCCGTTCCTTTTCTTTTAATTAGATTTGAAACAAAGTTAAACACCAAATGAAAATAAATAAACATATAAAATATCAGAATTATATGGTTTTCAACAAAAAAACATTTTCCTCAATATTATTTATAAACATTAAAAATTATTTTCAAAAAATATCCTTACTTGATCTACATAAAATACAGAAAAATACTAGTTATAGATGTTACGTTGTCTTTTTCTTTTTTTATAATTTTTTTCCCCCCCTAAGATTCCTAACAATCTTCCAACCTAGTGTAAAATAAAATCAATATGAGGGTCTCTCTTAAAGTATATATATCACTTAGAAGTATATCTTTATATTTTTTCCTTTTCCTTAATTTGAGACAACCAGTATACCTGTATTAAAATTGAAAATTTTTCCATCCACTAAAACAAACTCCAAAAATATGGGATAATTCTACGACATTAAAGGACAGAATAAAGATTGATAACGGATGCAGTATGTTAGTTTTCTATTTCTATATGTTAGTTGACAAAGTTGCACTAACTTGGTAAAGAAAAGATATTCAACATCTATGTATATATAAACCCTATTTTTCCTTAGTATAAACTCTTTTAAAAAAAGCCTTTTGTACCAAGCTCGGTTCGGTTTTTAAATGATTGAAATAATTAATATTATCCACAACAAAATCCTCTTACATATCAATTATTTAACATTAGCATATATTAATACCTACATATACGTATATCATTGTACGCCATGAACATCATCTTTCCTTCACGTCATTTTCACTAATATAACCATTTAATGGTAATATGTGGACATTATTGTTGCCACTAAAACTCACTTTTCTTGGTTTGATAAGCGATTCTTCATTAGTAATTGAACTCTCATCATTCTTTGAGAGAGTACTGATTAAAGATGATGCTTTGGTGGAATTAAAATCGACATTATTATATTGTATACTATCCTCTTGTTTATCAATAGTTTCGGCGTCAAAATATTTACCTCTAACAAACTCTGCTGTTCGAACCCAACGTCTTCTTCTTGTATATTTAGTAAAGCTATCTTCCAAAGATGGATTCTTCCATGTATTATCATAATAAATAAAGCCTTCATCATCCGCCGGATTTGGTGTTAAAAGAGATTCCTTACTTGATAATTGGATTGCACCATTATTAGTCTTATCTAATTGCCACTGATTGTCTACCCATCTCCACTGATTTTCATCCGAATCATCTTGTGGTAGTTTAAAATGAATTAAATCAGATGTTGGGTTCAGAAATTCATCAGTCCAACAATCTCTTTCATAGCTCAACATGCTTGCTGTCCAACCAATCCCAATCCATTTTCTTTGATTTTGGAACAATACAAATGTGTATTTAACACCACCAGAATTTGGTTTACCATCTGTTTTACCATTATCGTTATCATAGTTAGACATTGTCGCTACTGTTTCTATAGCTTTTCTAAAAGCGTTCTTATCTTTATTTGTCAACCCACCAAAATCTAAACCAGTTAGATAAAATAGTGTAAGCCTAACTAATCTAAATTTCCATAGAAATTTTCTAGCCCATTTACATAAAGGCGAGTGGTATGTTAAAAAGTATAATCCCACTGCTAAAGAGATATGTTTAGGTGAAATAATAAAGGTGGTAAAGACTATATAACATGGTGTAAAAAACATAATTGTAAACCATAATCTCCTAATATCTTGTTTATTTAAGATAGTAATAGGTGCTTGCACCAAATCTGCATTCCGAGAAAGAGTTCCCATGAGCAGGACGATATCATCCAATGTTGGATATGTGGATATTATAGAATTAACATATTTATCAAGCAATGAATACATCAATAAGAGTAAAAATAAAAGGATATGACCCATATATTTCATGACCAATTCAAAATACTCTACTAAAAGGAAGAATATTATAACTAGAACATAATTAATCCAATAAAATTCTCTACTATTCCATGCTAGAATACTTAAACACCTATCTAATATGATTAGATATGGATACAATTTTAACAACCTCTTGGAAACAATCGGAGGGGTGGACTTTAATATTGGAGAGGAAGATATCACAGTATTATCAGACCATATATAATCATAGTCATTTAGGTAACTACCATCTTGTCGTCTTAATCTCCTTCTTCTTTGATTAAACATACTGCCAGTTTTATAATTCTTCCTATGTCGTCTTTTCATGGCGCTTTTAAGAAAACGTGGTTGTGTTGACGCTGGCGATGATGTTGGGGAAAAAGATATCCCTGATTCATGAGTTTGTACTACCTCATTTAAACTATCTGATGAAATTGAATTAGGCTCTTCGAATGTAGGATTAAAAGTGACGTCCTCTTGAACGGGCATATTCTCTGAACTATTTATTCATTCGTTTGTGATCACCACTTAGTTTTATTCTCCAAAAGAGTTTTTAATCTTTAAATATTTTCTTATCCTCTCGCTTGTTTGTCCATTTTTTAGAAGGAATTACCCCCCAAAAAAAACAATTAGTAACATTAACCAGTTCTATTAATTTTTTTTAGTTGTCTGTTTGTTAACACACTTACGTTACCTTTGTTATATTTTATAGATTCATTTTCATTTTCATTTTCATTTTTTTTTTTTTGTTGAGATTGGTTTCCGTTTATTTTACAACATTTTTTACTGTTACATTGTGTAAAATATTGCTTCGATGTATCTAATATAACACTACCAATTATAAATATATTACTACAGATATATATACACTTTTGCATCTTTAGGGTCTGTTGTCAGATATTCTTTATCCAACAAATATCTTATACTACGATGAAATGCTTCATTCTGCAGAGTAAATCTAGATTTTAAAGCGGCATAACAGTGCTCAAATAATTCTTTTTCTTTTAAGGTCTTGTTTTGTTTCATTATTCTCACCACCGTAGCATTAGTAGTTATAAAACGATCCCTTTTTAAGACTTTCCTTATATTAATATCTGATTTGATATCTGCTGATGATCCAATACCGGGCGTTATATTCACTGTTTTGACTCGAACAACATCAGTTGGCCATGTAAAGTCTTCGTTTATAGAAAAAATATCTGAAGGTCCTATCGTGGATCCCTCTGGTGTTTTCTTTAAAAGATGGAATCTCGGTGCTATAGCTAATGATACCAATTGGCGAGTCACTTCTGCTATAGATAACCCTGTTGCTTGATGGATCTTATCTAAGGTCCATGGTTCTTTATTATCTTCCAAAAACAAAAGAAAGACAATAGCAGAATAAAATGGTAATAATAAATCATATTTTCTCAAATCATTACTTTCACCAAACCAATAGGTAACTTCAACTAACCCTAATCTATGGTACCATTTTAATAATCGTTGATTGTATCTCTTTCTATACATTGTCTCAAAATCATCTAACTGTTTCTGCATAAATTTGGGAAGAACAATCTGTTGATTTTCTTGTTCCTTTATTGGTTCAAAAGGCCATGCAGTCCTTGTCAATATATTAGGTTGGAATTCAAAGGAAGATAAATGAGGATCTATACATTTATTTCCATTTACCGTTTTCATAGTTCTCAACAAATCACCTGATACAGTTACGTCTTTCAACATAGTTTCAATGTTTCCGGTAAAATAAGATCCAATTTCGCAAGATAACTTTTTAAGAACACTTACCTCCCATTCATAAGTATATTTTTGATGCAACAATCTTTTAGATAGCATCACCTTATAAGTTTCTATAAATTCATCTTTCTCAGATAAAGCCTCTACCAATTTAATAATAGAATTCAACTCCCCTTTAATAACTTCCAATGTCAAAGATGTGCTTGGCGGTCTCCTTAATTTCGCATCAATAATATAGCAAAGAAATTCTGTTGATTGCCGTATATCAAAGTTTAAGTATTTCTGAAAGGATTCATCCACTAAAACTTTACTTGCATCATATCCTTTGGGATATTCTAAGTCTAACAACTTTACATAATACTCTCTTTTTTGAATCACCTCAGAAGCCCATTTCACTCCCATTAAAGATCGTCTCTTTAAAGATGTGTCGACATGGATATTATTTTTCAGATCATTCAGTATATATAACTTAATTGAATCATAGCATTTAGTTAGATACTCTTCACATTCTATGGCCAGATGTAAAATTTCCGTTAACAATATTCTATCTTGACTTGAAAGAGCAATTAGTATTAAAGAATCTACTATACTAATGGCTTTTCCTTCAACCAGTACCTTTTCTAATTTTTTAAAGATTTTATTACAGGTATCTTCATCGAAGAGTTTTTTAGATAGATAATGTTCTATCGAAATTAACTTTTGAATTTTATAAAATGTATCGAGAGATGACATACCTTCCCAATCTATGGAACTTGTAAAAAAGTCATCAATGTTTTCTATGAAGTGACTTTCAAAAATCTTACTATAGGAATTATATTGTGTGGTCTTATCAACAGTAATCAATTCCATCATACTAATAAGAGATCTAACCTGCTCAATGATGTTTTCTTCTTCTGATAATAATACACATGGATTATCGGATAGAGATAATCTTTTTCGAATAATATTAATTGTGTTAATAACAGAATACAACAAAAAATCTGATAAAGGTGACAGGACATTCTGAAAGAATACAGAATAGCACAGATCAATAATTTGTAACAATCTGTTTGGTATGGTGTAAACCTTATCAAAATATATCATCAAATCACCAATCCATTTGAAATGTTGATTATGGGACAGCCAAAAATCGTTGAATCGATGAACATTGTTAAAACATGCGTCTGTTTTCATTAAATCATTAGCATCAAAAAATGATGCTTTTCTTAAATGGATCATTTTTTCATTAAGATACATCTTCATTTGAGAATTAAACTTTGAAGACTCCCCTAACAAAACAATATCATAAATTGCACGATACACTTTTTGAAAAGAAACTTTTGACGTTTCATCTAGAAATATATTTTCTAATGCATCATAGACAATTTTCCATAATTCTTCGAAGGAGTTATATAATGGAGGGATCCTTTTTACTAATTTGACAGTAAGTGGAGCCATAATTATTCAAATATTAATTGTTATGAATATATATGTATGTATATATCTTCGTAGATGTTTGTTTCTAAATGAGTATGTATCGAACAATATTATCATTATTTATAACTTTCTACCCTGAAGTGATTTTTTTTTTAAAAATTTAATTTTTATCTGTGGACTTATTAATGCCAGAGGTTTTACTTGCCTGAAATTCTGAAAACAATTTTAAACTTAAATACAAATAAATATCACAGCATTTCATCTTTTTATTTAAGACAAATAATATATAACAAACACCAATATTAGTAAATCTATTAAGAAAACAAGGGACTATAGAAGAAAAGAAACCTGTATGGAAGGGCTTGTTATTAGAAAATAGAATATAATAATACTACAAATTTTTACATTATATAAAACTATAATGTCATCGTCAGATATTTTTGATGTCCTTAATATAAAGCCAAAGTCACAGAGCCGTCAAAATGACAATACAAATATCATAAGAAAATCCAAGTTATCTGGTTCCAGTGAGAAAAATAGTTCCAATCTGTCTTCTTCCACAAGTGGATCTAATTTTCAAACAATCAAGTCTACAATATCTAAACCTCAAGTAACTGGGATGCAAAGAGAATTATATAATTTGTTAGGTGAAAACCAACCACCAATCATGATCCAGCCTATTAATCGGTTTAAAGAAAAGATGGAGGGGAAGCCATCCCCCTGGACGTATGCTGATTTTTGGTCTAATGATCAGACAGATGTAAAAAAGAGGGTTAAGTTAAAGCATTGGGTGAAAGGGTCAAAAGAATTGATCGGTGATACCCCTCAAGTCTCTGCATTCAGTAAATTTAATCAGCACTTAACTTTACCACAATTTACGAAAGAGGAGTACCAATCTTTTATGGAATTAGCTAGGAAGAGAAAAGCTCAAGAGAAGAATAATGTTTTGGAAAACGTAAATATTCCGAATTTACAAGAGGAACCATCAATAAATGTTAATAAAAGTGCACCACTTTTTGTTCAAAAAAATGCTGACCAGTTAAACAATGATAGGCAGGACAATAAAAAAGAAACTGTTACCAAACCAGTGAATAATGATAAATTGCAAGGGGCTTCTTCCGCTGTAGGAGTCAAAACTAACAAAAGTGAGTCTGATAATGGAAGCTCCATTATTGGGGCAAATGAGGCTATTGTCACCAACGAAAGTTCGGATATTCAATCTACTATTGAGGTTGACCAAGGTACTGTGACTGAAAACATTACATATGGTAATGCTGATCATAATGAGGTTGACTCCAAAGATAACAGTAGTTTAAGTAAAAATATTATTAGTGATATTACCGGGATGTATGTTGATAAAAATAAAAATGAATGGGATTTTGAAGAGGTTGATTACCTTTTCCAATTATGTCGAAAGTATGACTTAAGATGGTTTATTATATATGACAGATATTGTTATGAATCTCCTGAATATAGAATGCTTGAGGATTTAAAGGATAAGTTTTATGAAATTTGTCAAAACTATTTTGCCGCAAGAAATAGTAAGGATCCTCTATTACAATCACTAAAGTATGAAAAGGAAAAGGAAATAGAAAGAAAGAAATATCTAAATAGATTACTGTCACGTACTACAGCGGAAATCGCAGAAGAAGAAGCCTTGATTATTGAATCCAAAAAATTTGGAATGGCAGCTAAAAAAATATTGAATGAAAGAGAATCATTATTAAGACTATTAGATTTCCCAAATTCAGATCAAGATATTTCCCAATATATGACGTCACAAGGTATGTCACAGTTATATAATAATTTATTATCTGATAAAACTCGGAAACGTAAACATGATTCTAGCATTCCAGAAAATCCATGGATGAAACAACAACAGCAATTCATCCAACAAAAACAACGGTTGCAACAACTACATGAAAAGAAACAGTTGGAAACTTCAAAGCAAAGTAATGGAACCACAACCGTATCCAAATCTCTCTCTACTGAGCCCCAAAATTCATCTGTCAATTCTATAAATTCAAATGATATGGATTCAAAAATAACCACAACATCTTCCACGGTATCACCACGTAAGACAAAAAAGCAAAAATTAGAGTTACAAAAATCAATCAAAAGAAAAAATGAAGCTCAATATGTAGAATATTTATTACAAAATTTTACAGAGGAGGGAAAGAAATCTCTTGGTATCATTGCTCATGGTGAAAAATTATCTCCCGGTGTTTACTTAAGAGGTACAAAAGTTCCTACTTTTAAGCCTGCATTACAAAATAAAGTGGCAGGAATTCTACAGGAATTAGGACTACCAATGAGACCTGCAATGCCTTCTTACGATGTGGTACAGGTTCAAGAACAACTATTGAAACAAATCGTGAAATTATTAGATTGTAAGAAACAGTTAGATAAACTTGATGCGGAGAAGGCAGTCAGGAAATAATATCTATAATGTTGATATCAATATACGTATATATACATATATATTGGCCACAAATGGAGGTTATTTTTTGAATCATTCCTTGCTAATTTGTCAATTACAAAATTATTGGTCTTGAATATAATTTCCCTCCCTTAAAATTAGTTGCAGCTCTATGTTTCATATCTATAGACTGAAGTATTCTCCATGCCTCCTCGATATGTTTTGGTTTTAAGGGCTCTACCGCATCGTCTGGACCATCGAATAGTCTTTTCTTCCTCTTACCACTATAATTATGAGATAAAGTTGTAGTTTGGAATTTTATATCCGTGGATTTAAACGTGGAATTTGAACTATTTGGATGATCTAATGATTGGTTTTTTGCTTCTTGTTGGAGTTGCAATTGTTCATATCTTTTAATCCTTAATGCTGTCTCCGTTATTGAACAAACAATTTCAAAAGTTAGAAACCCAAGTATATCTATAACATCATCATGTGGTTTTCCCTCAATCAAATGATTAATACCTGACCAATCCTTGAATCGTCTGGCTTTTCTAAACGTGAAACTGGCCTGTCTACAGTCAGACCAATGAACATATTCTTCTTTTGTCATATTCTTGGTTCTGTCATCAGCAATCTTCAACCGCTTAAGTGTTGCGATATTCGCCTCTCTTTCGTCCTCATCCAAATCATTAGAATCTTCATTATTTTCTAATGGTTGTTCATTAAACATAAATTGTAGTTCCCAAGGCAATTTTATGGCAGATTTTTTTACTTTCATCATGTTGTCCTTACTTTCCTTTCCGTCCTTGTCCTTTCCATCTCTATTATCCTTTCCATCATCGTCACCAGGGCCTGGACCTCCAGCATTCAAAGATGCCGTAGCATCTTGATCCTTGGCATTCTTTCTTAAATCCTTCCATGAAAGATATGTTCTTAATCTATTCACTTTCGCTTTATCATGTCTAATAAGAAAGATAATATCTTCAGGTAAAATCGTTCTGGTTCCTCTTGCATGTGACGTTTTAGTGGCTTGTAAAAGGATCTCAACAACTTGCCCTCGAACAATATCTTCAATTAGTGAAGTTGTCTCTACTGGAGGGTCCGCTGTTTCGCCTGAAACAAACATCATCTGCTGAATCTCTATTCTATACCTATATTTATCTGATGTCGCACTCATTCTAAATCACTGGTTTCCTGTCTAGCTAAATTGTCTATCATCAGACTTACGTTTAACGGGTCTTAGAACACTCTCTACTTAAACGGTTTAGAAACCCTAACTAACTTTTTCAACTTTTGCTCTTAATCCTTTTTATTCGGATGTAGTTTTATTATTTTCTCTTTCTCTTCAAAAAAAAAAAAAAAAGAAAAGAGGGCTTTTTTGAGAAGTAAAAAAAAAATACATGTATGTATATGTAAATATATATATAAGGCAAGAAAAAAACTGAAAATTTTCTCACAGGAAACTCTCCATCCCAAGAAATAAACAACTTTTCTCTCGATTTGAGAAGATCTTTCCTTTACAAGGTTGGTTTCCTTTTTTTTTGAAAAGATACCGTACAATAGTGTGGACTTCGGATGGTACTGTACTATACTTTCAAGAGGTACATCTGTGACCACATAGTAGCTGAACATTAGTACCGAACCAATGCTTCAACGCGTATTATATTATTTCCTTTATGAAGTTAATGATGAATTCAATTCTTTGGTCCGTGTTTATGACAGGAAGTAAGACCCCTGGTATGAGTGACACAAGAAATATGGATTGACAGTCCATAACCTCTGATCTTCATTTGGAGATATATATTCATACTTGATATTCTTTTAACTATAGAATTGTGCTTATATAGTAGTCATTCTTATAAACTCGTATTTATATAAACTAAATCCATGTATAAACGGGTTCAATACTTGTCTAAGCTTTCGATTCTGTCTCATCCATCCACTGAAGTGTACGGTTGATACCCTCTTCAATATCTACCCGGGGCTTGTAGCCAAGTAACGTTTTTGCCTTTGTAATGTTGTGATATCTGGTAGCACAAACGATACGGACTCTGAATGGTGTTAAACCGGGTTCTTTACCTAAAAGACGAGAAACCCATTGCGAACAATATGCCAATACCATTGCCAATGGTTTGTTCAAGACAATGACTCGTCTCTCATCTACTGGATAATTATCTTGTTTCCATACGGTTCTGGCCAATGACCAAAAATATGATGGAGAATCATTAGTAATGAAAAACGTTTCACCCATAACTTTAGGAGCTCTTTCAACGTCTCTCAAGGCTATAGTGGCTAAAACGTGTGCATCAGCAACATTACCAGCATATGTCCAGTCAAACAAGTTATTATTATCACCTAATTGAAATCTATCTTGTCCTAGTTTTGCCACTGTTCTAAGACCAGGGACTAATTGTCTATCACCTGGACCAAAAATACCTGCAGGTCTTAAACTAATAGTATAAAACTTATTTGAGGGGTCATTTGCTTCTAATACCATTTGTTCAGCAATAGCTTTTGTCTCATTATATGCGTCCATAGCAGGTTTTGGGATAGGCCACGTTTCATCTGCATTATGCAAATCGTTACCATTAAAGGCCACACCAGCACTGGAAGTGTACACAAGAGCAGAAACTAGTGGACTCTTGCTACATACATCAATAATATTTCTTGTACCTTGCACGTTAACTTTTTCGTAAATATCAGCTGAAGCACCATGCATTGGTGAAGCTGCGTGGACTACAACATTTGGCTTTGCTTCATTTATAGCATTTTCAAGATCTGTCTTGCTGGTCAAGTCACCTTGAATCACCTTGATATCTTTAGGATCAAAGTCAAACTGATTACTGATTTTTTCCGGCAATGGTCTTATGTCGAAGACATAGATATTTGGATGCAAATCCTGAGCATCTGGATGATCGTCACCCATATGATAGAACTTTTCAATCAAATGTAAACCTAAAAACCCAGTACCACCGATAATAAGGACTGAATCAACAGGAAAATTATAAGAGTTTGACATAGTAGCTTAACTAAATTATATTCAGATTTGTGTTGGAGTGATATGTGGAATTGTAATTTTAATAAACACAATCCAAACTAATTAAATTTTTTGTTTGATAGTCAATTATGAGTGGTAGAATATTAAGTTCACCTATCTATTTCAAGTTTTGATTCCTTAATTATATCTACTTCCTTTTTGTTAAAAAAATAGAATACTTTTTTATTGAAGACCAACCCGGAACAGATTGTCCTCGAATAGAAGTCGTTTATTTTCAGACACAATCCGTTCCTTCTCTTTATTTTCTAAACGATGTAACGTGTTTATTTTTAAAAAGAGAAAACCCCCAAGAAAGAAAACGGCTTGTGTTTTTTTGGCAGTTCACTTTATTTTTTTTCTCTGGAGCTATTTGCCATTTATAAAGAATGACAAATATCGGTCAAAGGCAATTATAATATATATATATATATAGAATAGCTGAATATATTCAAGACAGATCGTACTTCGATGGTTACTACGATACTTGAAAAATATGCATGAGGAACTTCATAAGTACGTGGAATCCGCTTTTATTTTTGTTAATCCTGATTCTAAACTCTTCACACTCACCCTACACGCTAATGTAAAATAAATAAGTAAGAATATTCAGCAGCGGTTTCCTTAAGAAAGTAAAAAATGATAGTTGCTCGAGCAATAGTTCTTTTAGTCGTAATGTAAGTTGGGTCATATTAACTAATTCTGATATTACATGAAAATATATTCTAAGTTAAATTGCTATGTTTTATTTATATAACATTATATATATGATTGTTAGAGATAAATAATATCAATATGTGTGAAAATTGATACATCAGCAAATGTGCCCATTTTCAAAGTTCAAAAAAGATAATCTATTATTTATCTGTTATATGGTATCTCATTCACTTAGACAGAATACCAAATTCATTTTTATTATTTTTGGTCCTTGTTCTACTATATTACTCCATTTTCAACTTTGAAAGGACCACCCTTTCCATTCGAAATTAGCATAACATCTGAATTCATTGCTTAAACCATTTGCATGTTCCGGCAAAAAAGTTGTAATTTTAGTAGAAGGGTATACTTTAGCAATAATTTCATGCATTCTCTCACCTGTACATGAAATTAAACGTGTTTCTTGACCAGCTTTTTTATTTGATGGAGAAACCAATAGAGACTTCGCAGTAATAGATGATTTTGTTTGACAGTCTTCATTCAAAAATGGTGGGTCAATTAATAACCTATCAACTTTCCCACGAACAGGACAATTAAAATTCATTGGATCCTTATAGTCGTAAAAGACAAAGTGATCTTTACCTGCCATTAATTCAAATCTTCTATCAAACTCGAACAAATATATATGTTCTGTAGGTATTTCATTCGATGCCTTTTTCTGGATGGCGGCATAAACTGATGGTGCACTAACTATTGCAATTACCGTATCTTTGTCCGCACCATCCAAAAGGGCATCTGCAAGTAAATTTGCAGTGGAATCATTGTACCAAAATTGTGAAAGCTGCCAGTCTTCTTGGAATAAATTCATTCCTTCTTGTTTCTTCTTTCTTTGATATTCCTTATCCGTTTCATCGTATAGCCTTTGAAACTCCTCTTGACGCTGCTTTTCCTCTTGTCTAAATTCAGCCAATGCAGCCAGAGCATTAGCTGATAAGGTTAATTCTGTTTCAGAGTCAGAGCTACAATCAGACATAATTCTAAAGGGTATGTAACAATGTGTTTCGTCCTTTCTTTTCCAAAGTAGAAAACATTGGTCTTTGTAGTAAGTAGATAACAACGTTTTTTAAGAGAGCCTTTGTTGTGCTTTTTCATTCTTTTTCTTTTTGCAATTTTCATTTCTCTCTTTTTGATTATCGTTGAATATGATCTAGAATTTTCAAAACTTTAAATTTTCGAATTTGTTGAAATATTTTGTCAAACTGAAGGAAAATTTTGTGGAAAATTTTTCACAAAATTATTTTTTAGAAAAATATAAATAGTCTGGATACAGAAATCAAGGATAATTCCCTCCATCTATCACTCTATAAACACTCCACATAGTTCAGTAAACGATGGTTGTATTTTTTAATACATGTGAGCGACTACTTATAAAATATATGGTTTATTATGTTCTGTTATAACTTATAGGTTATTACTCCACATCTTTTAAAACGTAACAAATTCAACTATCAGTATATGATAATGTAACGGGTATTCATGTGACAAGATATAACCCTGAGTCAAGAAGTTTTATGTTAGGAATGTCATTTTATGAGGTATTTTGAGAGAAAAAAGATTTCTTTTGAAAATTTTCCTAGAGAAACTATCATAAAAATTTACATCATTCCACATCAAAATTCCAAATCTTGGTTTTAAATCAAAGTGAGAACATAGTAGGGTATCTGTGATTACAGTAATATCTAGATTATTTTATGCATCTCATTTTAGTTGTGTATTTAAATCTCTAAAATTATAAACATAATTTAATATTTTTTTTTGCAGTGTATATTACCTTTGGATGAGGAAACAATGCTAATTTGGATATTTTTCCTACTGTAAATTCTAAATATATTCTTCTCCGTGTTCTAATATAATTAAGTTTATTAACTAATTCTTGTAGCCATTTCACCTTTTGCTTCATTGTCGGTCTATCCAAAATTAATTCATCTATATTTGGGTTTATAGCATATTTATTAGAAGTGTACAACCTTTATCACACCGTGGAGAATGAAAAGGAGGATGATATTTATGAGCATTCTTATTTCCAAGCTACAATTCACAATAAAAAGAAGAACGAATGGAACAAAAAAAATATTTGTCCAAACTATAGAGGCTTCCATGGTAAGAATGATTGCCTGTTGAGAAGCAACAGCAGGTTGAATATGCAAAATTTGCTTCCCACAATGATAATACCAGAGAAATCTCCTGGATTGTAGACGGTAATCCACAAGGTATTGAAAGTGGTGAATGATATTTGGACGGTGGTTGCACTTCACACATTAGTAATCATAAAGAGGTGTTTACCAACTTACATCTCGACGAATGACCTAGTGTTGCAAGTCTCACTGAATTGGTTAAAGCTGCTGGCAAAGGTGATGCTAAAATTAATAATATCGCATTAGCATGCACCTTGTATGTCATACATGTTCCATGCAATTTACTTTCAATATCTAAGATATGCTTAATGTCTGGAAACTGTATTATTTTCACAGATAAATGTGTTTTTATGTTATCTCCAAAGGAATTGAAGTTAAATGCAGCTAAGAGGGTTGGTATTATGGTCGAGGGATTTTATGAATTTTTTTACCCCAAGAAACAGGGAATCATCCTTGTAGATAATTGATGTACCATCCTTTAATGATTCCATTACAGGGGATATATATTCAACTGATAATGTGGATTATATAACTACGCAATCCAATAAAATGAACACAGCTGGATTATGGCATGCTATATTAGGCCATCCGGGAAGGGAAGTCTATGAGGTGGCATCCAAAATGGGTGATTTACCAGAACTTCCACTTCATGAAGTAAGGGTAGGTCCCACTTGTGCTCTTTCAAAGGGTAAAAAATCTAAGGGTAAATCTTCTAGCAATACCCTTTCAGCTCCGTTAGAATTGGTACAAGTGGATACTTGTGGAGATTTTAGATATCATGATTATGTAGGAAATAAGTACTTTTTAACTATAATTGATGGATTTTCCTCTTATTATGATGTTATTCCTTTAAAAAAAAATCCCAGGTTACCCGTGAATTTATGAATTGGATTTGTAGAGCAGAAAACCATTTTGAAAATAATGGTGGATATTAGGTTTCACATGTACGTACCGAAAACGGTGGTGAATTTGCCAATAAAATTTTACACGAATTCTTCAAGGAAAGAGGTATTAGCCATGAACTCACAGTTCCTTACCACAGTGCTCAAAATGGTATGGTCGAACGAGCCCATGGAGTTTTACAAAACAAAGTTAGATCACTCCTTTTGGGTGGTAGAGTTCCACCAGATCTTTGGTCAGAAGCCCTTTTATTTGCAGCTTATTTATATAATCGTACCCCTATAATTAGTCGTAAACGCAAAAGACCATACTTATATTGGAATAATAAAAGTACAGATCGTATTAATATATCTCAACTTCGTGTTTTGAGGTGTGCTACGTATGTTACGGTTTCTTCTGATTTACATTATGGGAAATTCTTGCCTACTTTCATAATGGGCGTTATTGTTGGTTTGATTCTAACAGAAAGGAATATAGAATATATTTGCCAAAACAGAAAAAGGCAATCACAGTGAAGGATGTAAGCTTTGGTGAACATTTATTTTCTTTAGCCAACACAAACGAAAGTCATGATGCTTATGATTTTGCTACAGGTGTTCTTTCTGGTGTTCCCAAATATCCTATTCACGACTATGGAATACACTCTACTAACTCAATCATTGAAAATCAAAATATATTTAATATTTCTTCGATTCTTATTTCTTTCACAGACCACAGCCAAAATATAACATCTCCTAATTCTGTATCAACACCAACAGCATTTTCCTCTTCTACTCTATTAACATCTGATGCTTTTAACGGACATACCAAGACTACTAGTATTTCTATAGACAACGATGATCCCGCAGATTTGGATTATGAACCTTCAGCCTCACATAGCGTTACTTCTACTACACAAGTTAAAGAGAACATTAATTCACCTGTAGAAGACATTGACATACCAGATTATATACCAGATCAATCAGATCACATTGAAAACAACACTAAATCCATTTTAGAAACTACTCATAGTATGTCTAAACGCCAAGATGAATTACAAAGTCTAATCCACACTTTGATTGAAAACCAACCAAAACAAGACACTTCTCAATTAGAAAAACTCACTCAGATTGTGGAGTCGATGATAAAAGATCTTTTGGCTAATTTAATTCTTTCCGTCGTGCAGCCTCCAGTAGAACCTACAACAGTACCTCCTACTACTCCTGTGGTGGAGTTACCTAATTCGTCTCCACCTCTTAATCAATCTTATTCGACTTGTCACCTACCTGATCCCGGTGTTTCTTATATATTAGCATTGCAATCATCTGTTCTTTCTCCTGCACTGGATCCATTGGCTTATTCTCATCTTTTTTCCACTGTTTCTAAGACATTTTCAACAGAAGAGGCCCTCCCATCATCTGAGAAATTAGCTCTTCCCGGTTCTTCCTTTCCTCAAGTCCCTGATTCTTCAACTACTTCTGTGGTCCCTTACTCTTCTTCTCAGGCTCTCAAGAGACTCCATTCGGACCTTTCCCCAAAACAAGAACCTCCCACTATTGTGTCTCCAGACAGGGGGACTCTTATCTTAGCGTCTGATCGTCACAAAACACAGCGTTGGATACCTCTAAACCTAAAAGAACACATATTTCAGGTGAAGAAAATCTTGAAAAAGCTTGTTATAGGAGACAATCCAATTCCTCTTTTTGGTTTTGAAAATGCTATTATACTTTTTGGAGAGAAACTGAATCCTCAGAGTTATGTGGTACATTCAAAGGATGACTCTTCATTTTTGAAAATACATTCAGCTGCAACAGCCTTGTTAGCTCAGACCACGCCAAAGACCCTACCAAAAATTATTTTAAAAGCTCAGAATTTACCCAATAAAAAAATACTTTGAGGAAGTATGCAAAAGAGAAATGCAAGCTTTGAAAAAGACTAAATCATTTAGCTTAGTAGAAATGCCTAAAGATAGAAAGGTTATTCCATCTAAATGGGTTTTATAATAAAAGATAATAGTCCTTTTGAAGCTAAAATTGTAGTCAAAGGTTTGAGCAGGTTAAAGGAGTTGATTATCAAGCAACTTTTGCGCCGGTCATTCGTTATGATTCTGTGAAAGTAATTTTAGCCTTACTTGCACAATGTGGTTTAAAAATGCATCAAATGGATGTAGTAACTGTTTTTTTAAACTCTCCAATCGATACAGATATTTGCGTGAAGTTACCACCCAGTTTTGATACTAAACCAAGTTTTGTATGGAAATTAAGAAGTGTACTTTATGGATTAAAACAATCTCCAATGTTTTGGAATAATCACATGAAAGGAACCCTTTCTAAACTGGGTTTTGAACAGAATAAGAAAGAGTTTGGCCTATATTTTAGAAGAACTGAAGTAAGATTGTGTTTGATAGCCCTTTATGTCGATGATTTGTTAATTGCAAGTTCATCCTCTGCAGAAATCCAATAAATCAAAAATTTCCTAAGGAAACGATATGAAATGAAGGATTTGGGTCCAGTGGACAAGTTTCTTGGAATGAACATAAAATAGACATGAGACTACATAAGCATATCGTTAGTAGATTATATTACAAAAAAGGCCAAAGAATCTTTTTTGATGAAATTCACTCAGTTTATAATCTATTACAAAAACATGTTGATTATTTATGGTGACTCACCATTACTGACAAATATTACTGCTTACCAAAGTCCCAGTGAAACCCTTTTATTTGTTGCAAACACTGCTAGATTGGATATCACTCATTCAGTACACTTTCTACCCAGGTTTCCCCAATGTCCTAAAGAGATACATTACAATGTTGCTAAAAGAGTTTTTTTGAATACATGTTCATTACACGTGAATTAGGAATTAAATATACAAAAACAGGTCCAAATAATTTAGTAGCCCACTCAGATGCATCGTATGCTGATTGCCCTGATCGAAAGTCAACCTTTAGATATGTGTGTATGTATGTTTTTGGTCCTATTACAGGGTGCTCTAAGAGAATTTCCAACATTGTAACATCTTCAACTGAAGTGGAAACTGTTGCTGCAAGTGACGCAGCAAAAGAAATTAATGGTTAGATCAGATATTATCACTCATGGGTGTGAAGTCAGATACACATTTATTACATATTGAAACACCTCATCGTTGAAATTGGCAGACCATCCAATTAATCATTCCAATACTAAACATATCGATGTTAGATACCTATTTGTTAGAGCAGCGGTTGAAATGGGTATAATTACACCTGTATACATATAGACCAGTGACCAACTTGCAAATATCTTCACAAAAGTTTTCACAAAAGATCAATTCACCAAATTGAGACAGCAAATATATATTCATATTCCAAACACTGAAATCTTGAGTACAGATTAAGGGAGACTGTCAAGATATAACCCGGGCTCAAGAAAAATTATGTGCGGAATGACCTGATCTGAATTACTCTGTGTAAAGATCTTAAGGCTTTTCTAAAATCAGCGATTGTTGACATTTTGAAATTAATATGTGTTTTTACTGATAAACTTGGATATTATATATTAAACACGGTTTTTTAAATAAATCTTTATGCTTTTTTAATCAAAACACCTTAGTTTTTTTTATTATATAATATATAAGGTTAATTTAAATACTAATATATAAGTGCAATGTTACGATTTAAGAGATGTGGAGTAATAACCTATAAGTTATAACGGAATATTATAAACCGTATATTTTATAATATAAGTAGTCGCTCACATGTATTGAATAATACAAATATTATATACTCAACTACGAAATAAGTATATAATGCGATAGAAAAGGGAAATTTGTTACGATTTAAGAGATGTGGAGTAATAACCTATAAGTTATAACGGAACAGTATAAACCGTATATTTTATAAGTAGTCTCTCACATGTATTAAATAATACAAATATTATATACTAAACTATGTAAAAAGTATATAAAGTGATAGATAAAAGAAATTATTTCTAATTTCTATATCTCGACTATTTATATTTTTTTAGAAAATAATTTTGTGAAAAATTTTCCACAAAATTTTCATTGAGTTAGGGAATATCTCAACATTTGCAGACAAGGTTAGATTTGCAGTCAAATTCCTTCAAATATGACATTTTTGTTCCTTTTCTTTCGCTCATTACATCTTGTTTATAAATGAATTGCTTATAAGAAACTTGTTTCTTGTTATTTAAGTTTTGTAAAGATACAAGTTCCTTTCTGAAGTCTGTTAATTGGCTCATACTTTAGATAGTAAGTACTAGTGTGGTAATTATATCGTATAAGGCTTACCTTTCTTTATATTATACAATAATTATACAAATATTATACATTAATATACATTCAAGTTATAAGATTTAATTTAGTTTATTAAGTTGAAAATTTTCTTCATTTAAATAAAAATTTTCTCTAAAGAAAAACTTCGTTAAAGTAAAATATCTAACATCTGAGTGCGGGTAATATCGCGACACTCCCTCCTAGCCCAAACTCGGATGATGGTTGTTCCTATTATGGTTAAACAGCTTATTCCTTAACTCTGTAAATTGGTGTTTGGTTAATATCTTAGTAAATATATCTGCAAGTTGTTCTTTTGTAGAAATGTATTCAGGGGAAATAAGTTTTTGCTCTGTTGCTTCTCTAACAAAAAGATTCCTTACATCGATGTGTTTTGTGTCCGAGTGGTGAATTGGGTGATCAGCGAGTTTTAGAGCTGATGTATTATCAATATAGAGAATATGGGGTTTTGATTTGATGCCCATGATATTTAAAACCTGATTTAGCCATTTGATTTCTTTAGCTGCCTCACTTGCAGCTACGACCTCAGCTTCAGCTGATGATGTTACCATGCAAGCTATTCTTTTTGAGCACCAGGTAATTGGTCCAGAAGAATACATACAGATGTACCCATAAGTTGATTTTCTGTCTGGACAATCTGCATAAGACGCATCTGAGTAAGCAACAATAGATTCTTGATTTTCCATTTTATAGGTAATAACTTGTTCTCTTGTAGTATACACATAATCGAAAACACGTCTGGCAGCTTTGTATTGTAACTCAGTGGGCTTTTGTAGGAAACGGGAAAGGAAGTGTACTGCATGTGCTATATCTGGTCGTACAGTATTAGCCATAAAAATTAAGGTACCAATAAGACTTTGGTAGATGGTCTTGTTGCTTAAAATTGGAGATTCACTGTAGTAATCAATATGTCTTTGAAGAGGACTATGTGTTGGACGAATATCTGTAAAATTGTATTCTTTGGCCTTTTTATTTATGTAATCAACCAAAGATATGCTTATTTGTTCTGGTGTTTGTTTTATGTTCATTCCAAGAAATTTATTTACTGGGCCTAAATCTTTCATTTCATATTGTTTCTTTAAGAAATTTTTTATTTGTTGGATTTCAGAGGAGGATGAACTTGCAATCAATAAGTCGTCCACGTAAAGAGCTATTAAGCACAATCTACCTTTATTTCTTCTAAAATATAGTCCAAATTCTTTTTTATTCTGTTCAAAACCAAGCTTAGAGAGTGTTCCTTTAATATGGTTGTTCCAAAGCATAGGGGATTGCTTCAAGCCATAGAGGGCGCTTCTTAATTTCCATACAAATCCTGGTTTAGTATCAAAACCAGGTGGTGGTTTAACATAAATATCAGTATCAATTGGGGAATTAAGAAAAGCTGTTACGACATCCATTTGATGTACCTTCAAACCAAATTTTGCAGATAAGGCTAGAAAAACCCTAACAGAATCATAACGAATGACTGGTGCAAAGGTTGCTTGATAGTCAATTCCCTCAACCTGCCTGAAACCTTGGACCACTATTCTAGCTTTATAAAGGCCACTATCTTTTATTGTAAAAACCCATTTAGAGGGGATCACCTTTCTATTTTTAGGCCTTTCAACCAATCTAAACGTTTTGGTCTTTTTCAATGCAGCTATTTCCTTATTGCATGCCTCTTCCCACTTCTGAGAGTCGCTTGACTTTTGAGCTTGTGTAATAGTTTTAGGAATATATTTATCAATACTATTCGCTAATAATGCACTAGCAGCTGCGTGAGGAACAAAATTGGCACCATCTAATTTATTATGGAGTACATATACGTGAGAATCAATGTGCATACCAAAAGGAATCATTGCATCATCTAAGCCGAAAGTAGGAATTGGATTGTTCCCGATTGCATAGGAAATATCACTATAGAGTGCTGTTTCATCTCTAGTGTGTGTGTTTTCTGATCTTTCTTCTTGCCTGTGGTATCTTTTCGCTTCAGGCGTATCCTTTGACAGGGAATTGTGACGATCAGGATGCAGGACTAATGCCCCCCGATCTGAAGACACTGAACACTCTAAAGGACGATCAGGTGTTAATGTGGAATGGAGACGCTTCGTGGTTTGAGTATTAGCGGATGATTGTGGAGTTTTGGATATAGAGGAAATATTCTGAGGAGAAGAATCTTGGATAGAGGCATTAATTGTCGGGGTTTCTGGATAAGATGATGGATGCTGGATAATATCACGATTATGGGCAGCCAAGGGCTTTGTAAGGGCTTGGGATAATGTGTTATTTATAGTAGGGATAATTTGTTTTGATGAGGCAGGACCATGTGGAACTAATTGAGTACTGGAATTTACGGAAGATGCTGAAATAAATTTAGGAGGACTAGATAAAGCAGGAGGAGAAGAAGAAGGAAGTTCAATATTTGGAGACTGGGGAGTAGCCGGAACAGTAGAGGATGAAGAGATAGCCGGTTCAACTGAGTTAGACATTGGTAGACGTGAATCTAAAATAGAATTCACAATTTCAGAAAACCGTTCTAGTTCAGAAGTATTTGGTCCAGACCGTTGGTTTTCTAAGATCGAACTCAAAGTCCTAAGGATTTCCTGTTGACCTTCTTGCAACATTTGATTGGAATGTAACAAGGACTTCGTATTATTTTCAATATTATCTGATTGGTCTGGAACATAGTCGGGCATCTCAACATCAATAGTATTATTTGGAGATGGTGGAGGAGATGGAACTATCTGGGATGGTATATAGGTTGGATCGGCAGGGTCGTCGTTGTCAATGGATATTGAGGATGACTGTTCAGAGTTAATGCCAGTAGATTCAGAAGGCATAACCGATGATACAGCAGGCTGTGGTGAGGTAGAGGAAAAGGTTGAGGATAGCATAGGAACAAAACCACTATGATCCAATGATTCTGAGTGATTTCTAATGTTTCCTTGTTCTAGTATTTGGTCTTCTGAAATTACTGTTGTATTTGGAGATGTATTATAATCTGAAGGTGGATACTTTGGAGCACCCGGCAATGTGCCAGTGGCAAAATCATAAGCAGCATGACTCTCCTTAGAATTAGCCAAAGGAAATACAGTTTCATCAAATCTTACATCCTTAGCAGTAATAACTTTGTTTAATTGCGGTAAATAAATCCTATAACCTTTTCTGTTTGTTTCATATCCTACCATGACACCACATATAGACGTTGGTAATAATTTTCCTTCTCTAAGAGCTGGTGGTAGTGTAACATAGGCGGCACATCCAAAAATTCTCAAATGTGAATAATTTAACTTTACATTTGGAATATTATTCCAGTATACATATGGTATTTTACCCTTGCGTCCGGTCACTGGTAAGCGGTTATGCAAATATGCTGCACATAATAACGCTTCAGACCATAAATATGGAGGAACGCGGCCTCCTATTAATAGAGACCTAACTTTAGTTTGTAAAACACCGTGGGCTCGTTCTACAGCACCATTTTGACTACTTGAATAAGGAACGGTTAACTCATGTGTAATACCTTTAGCAGCAAAGAATTCATGTAAAATCTTGCCAGTAAATTCACCACCGTTATCTGTTCTAACATGAGATACTTTATAGCCGCCATGATTTTCAAAGTGATTTTCGACACGACGAATCCAATTCATTAATTCACGAGTAGCGTGAGACTTTGTAGTTAGTGGAATAACATCGTAATAATTAGAAAACTTATCAATTATAGTAAGGAAGTACTTAGAGTCTACGTAATCTTTATATCTAAAGCCACCACAAATATCAACTTGGATTAATTCTAAAGGTACAGAAACTTTAATATCTGAAGTGTGACCCTTTCTTATTTTACCTTTAGTCAATATGCAGGTGGAACATAAGGAGGACTTTGGGGTCTGCAATTTTGGCAAAGAAGTGGATTTGGAAAGCATCTGATACACCATCCTACCAGGATGGCCAAATCTAGCATGCCAATGTTTACCAGTACCAAGAGTGGTCTGTTTATCCATGTTCACCTTCTGATCTTCAAAATCGAGTTGGGGTGGATCTTCCAATAACCAAAACGATTTTTCCTTTGATAATTCAAGCTTTAATTCATACAATCCGTTTTTGACCGAACCAATTTTCTTGGATTTCTTCAATGTGGATGGTTTCAACTTACTTAGGTAAGCACCATCAGTACTAAAAATAATTTGGCAACCTGTCATTTCAGTGATCTTTGAAACTGAAACAAGATTACATGGAGCAGATGGAACATATAAGGCATTTTTTAAAGAAAAACCTTGTGTTTCCATTGTACCTTTTCCCTGTGAGGTGACTGAATCAGATAAGCCGGAAATATTCACACTACATCCCAATTCTAACTCTGTGAAATCTTTCATATTATTTCCAATATGTGTGGTACATCCACTATCTAAGTACCATCTGGTTTTAATATTATTAGATTTTGGATTTTTCGCAATCAAGACACTTGGTTCAATTGATTTTGAATTATATTTTCTTTCTTCAGCTGCAAAGAAGACATGTTCTTCGAATTCATCGTCAGATTCTTCACAACTTTTACCTTTATGTGTCTTATTGCATTTCTTGCAGAATTTACGGCGATTATATGGTCTACGATTTTTCTGCTTAAACCGTCCGGCAACATATGCACCTTCTTCTAACTTCTCTTCTTGTTTAGTTTCCATAAAAACATCGTAAAATTCTTTTGTATCAATAGAGGTGCATAGGCCATATCTCTTTAACAACTCTTTCTTAGTGTATGGACTTCCTTTTTCTAAAAATGTACAACATTTCAACAAATCACGGTTTTCAACCAGGTCCATAAAGGCATTGCATACTTTCGTAATAACATCACCATCTTCAGAGTGCTTCAAATTAATGTAATTCGCAAATAACTCGTATGCTGTTCTGAATTTTAGCTTGCCGTATTTTTTATCAATTTCAGAAATAATATCCTTTGCATAGTCAGGTCTTTGACGCATTGACTTTGTTAAGAGATTACCAATGCTTTTTCTGATTTCAACAGAAACACTTGATCTCAACATACCTAATAGAATAGAGTTGTATATCTCTCTCGTTTGAGTTAAGATATTTTTATCGGTAATAGGTTTATTATTTAAATCTGTAATAGTATTGGTAGCAGAATCATAGTAATCTCTAAGAGGGATAAAGGTTGACAGCATAACACTTTTAAACTCCATTTTCCAAATATCATAATTGGAGGAACCTTGTAATAAATGAACAAATCTTGATGAATCACGCTCAGGGCTCATAACCTGTAAAGATACAAGTTCCTTTCTGAAGTCTGTTAATTGGCTCATACTTTAGATAGTAAGTACTAGTGTGGTAATTATATCGTATAAGGCTTACCTTTCTTTATATTATACAATAATTATACAAATATTATACATTAATATACATTCAAGTTATAAGATTTAATTTAGTTTATTAAGTTGAAAATTTTCTTCATTTAAATAAAAATTTTCTCTAAAGAAAAACTTCGTTAAAGTAAAATATCTAACATCTGAGTGCGGGTAATATCGCGACAAGTTTTTTTGTTTAAAGATAAAGTTTAATCCAGTTGTCAATTTAATCATTGAAACTATTTCGACAATTAAGGTATCAAATTCTTGTTTAGATGGGTCATCATTGAACTCTAAAATAGAATAAGGGATAGTAGCTGTTACGTCAAAGACCAAATTACCCTCTAATCCTTTTTTTAAAAAAAGTTTTCTAGTTCATGCTTTGAATGCAATTGACCTTTTTCATAATAAATATAGCGAGTCTTTCTTCTACAAGAGGATAAATGCTTGGAAGATCCTAAAACATCATCATATTTAAAATATTTTTCGTTATGTGGTTTTTGGACTCTATTACTGTTAGAAAAATTTCTGACATTTGATATAACAAATTGGGAATTCATTCTTAAATGTTGTTATAACTTGAATGTAGATCTGTGAGCTTTTTAAGGTCAAACTAGTAAAATATTTTGTTAATGTTTATGTTTCAAACATATGATAGTTAAAGCTGTTTAAATTTATATGTTTTGAAAAAAAATGTAAATATTTTTTTCAAGTTTAATTTCAATTCTATCTTTCAATACGGTTTCAGATTTTTTGAAAAAAAGTTTTCTCAGTAACTAAAAAGGAAATAAAAAAGAAAAGTTTAAATACTTAAAATAGAAAATCTATAAACAAACACAAAAAAACATAAATAATACACCGGTGTATTTAAAAATAATAGGCATTGTAAAAGAATACAATAGAGTTGAAACTTTATTTTTTCCAATTTGGTTTAAAAATCTAAATTTTAGTTGTAAAATTCATAGTCATATTCATTGAGTCAGGGTAATATCTCAACGTATACGATTTACCTTTCGAAACAATCATATCACAGAATACGAATAACTTTGTAAGAAAACATTTTTAACATTATATACGTTTACACGATATATTATTATTTATTATTCTGATGATATATCTATATTTTATTATAAACAGTTTAATTTAATAAACTATATATATTTATTTTCTAATTCCATTTTTAAAAAAAATACTTTCGTCGTAGAGAATGTTATTTGTTAGAAATTATTTTAATATAATGTTAGACGAAAAGTGTGGTAGTACCCTCGTAAAGATCTTAGGTTTTTTTCTAAATAGAGCGATTGTTGACATTTTGAGAAGAATGTGTGTTTTTAGTTATAAAATTGGATAATATATACTAGACAATGCTTTATATAAATATTTATGCTTTTTAATTAAAATATGTTACTTCTTTTTACACTTAATATATAAGGTTATTTAACTTTCCTAATCTTGACAACTCTAACGAGAGTTTGACTTTCGAATATTTTAAAAAAAAAATGAACTTTTATTGCGTTTCACAGAAAAAAGCGATTCAGTGTAAAAACAACCCAAGTATGTAGAGTGAGAGATGTATGTAGTGTTGAGAAATGTTGAGATATTACCTTGTGTAAAGTTGTAACCTGGGCTCAAGAAAATTTATGTTCGGAATATGTTGATCTGAATTATTTTTGTTGAGGATTAACCATACTCAACAATTATGTTCTTCGTAAAAAAAAAAAAAAAAAGAAAGTTTTTTTTTTCTTATAAAAAGAGTAAATAAAGATTTTTATTTCTCCTTGTATATTATTACTATTCTCTATGTGTATACATATTTATAGTGTATTATATATATTATATAGTAAAATAAGTAAGCTGTCTGATATCACTTATACACACCAATAAGTTATTTCATGTTGAGATATTACCCTGACTCAATGAAAATTTTGTGAAAATTTTTCACAAAATTATTTTTTAGAAAAATATAAATAGTCGAGATACAGAAATTAGAAATAATTTCTTTTATCTACCACTTTATATACTCTTTACATAGTTTAGTATATAATGTTTGTATTATTTAATACAGGTGAGCGACTACTTATAAAATATACGGTTTATAATGTTCCGTTATAACTTATAGGTTATTACTCTACATTTCTTAAATCGTAACAGGTTATGAGCCCTGATGCGACTTCCTCTATGTATCAGTTAATATATGTACTGATACATAGGAATACGTCAGCCTTACTTTACCTTCTTCTCTTTATGTAAGGTTGTTACCCATAAAGGTGTTAATCATTATTGCTGCTTATACACCTTTCTCCAGCTGCTTAATACATTTATAATAACTGTTTCCATAATGGCCACTAATACATTTCCCAATTAACCTTATGTTGCTTTGCAAGGTTCCATTTTAAAATAATAGTCTGTCACCTACATATCATTTGAAATGCATTTTTAGCTGCTGCTCTGATGTATCCTACTCAACTTGATTAGTTGGTTACATTCATACGATATATATGTCTTTAGAGCATATACTATCCAAGTGTATGAATGATGATTCTAGTTCACTATACTGTCACTGCATTCAATTTACAATAACAACATCTTTCAATTATTTTCTAAGGTAGTATCTTTTAGTTTCATATGATTTATATGTCAAATGCACATGTAATATCTAAGGTATGAACAGCTACAAAGGTTTGTTTATTTAGTATTCCAATGTTGAAGAATGCATTTGTTGACTATTTTTCGAGTTGTTTAATTAGCCTGCTACATGAGATTTACACGGATTCATTACGTGTACTATCCTACGCATGAGAGGTTTGTAAATTAAGTATTACGTCGAGTCAGAAAAATCATTCAGCGTTTCAGTTTGATTTAACATATATTGTGCGCTTGTTTTCAATTCCAATTACTCATTGGCCCAATTCTGTCCGTATTTATATTTGTCGATCACCAAGTGCTGCATTCATTATGTCATTTTACCACACTAACATCGGTTGCATTATCATAAACCGATAGTTGAACTAACTTATCCATGTTGCTAATCCTAACAGTGTAGTATTTGCCTACGTCTAAAAGTTGTTTATCAAATTGTTTTTATCGATCAACACAGATCACACTACAACAGCTTTCACTATACCATACATGTTCTTATAATAACTTTCACACGAGGGTTGAAACTCTGTCCGATCGTGCTTTAAATATTATGTTCAGCTCCTTCATTATGACAGGCACCCATCCAAGCCCCATATGATTTATATGTTACAGGCACATATACTATCCGACAATATGGGCACAATATACAGCATAGAAGAACATGATTTATATCTAATTGCCATACTATTACCACTATAGGATTACCATGCATCTCCAACGTATTCACTATTTTCCCTATCTCTCGATGATCTACGACTATTCATTGGTTTAATACGGCTTTATAATTCCAGGCTATATCTTTTTACTACTATTTCATTACACAAGTGGTGTGTCTCCAGAACGGGGGGAATACTGTATACATTCTGATCGCCACAATCCACTCGCTATTATTTTGACTAAATCGCACCGTGATAATCCATGTTAAACAAAATCGTACCATAGAGTAACAATATAAACTCTATTTTTCATAACCACACATTTAATTCAATTGTTTCAAACGACATAAAGTATTCCAAAGAAATATAGAATACTATTTGTCTTCTTCTGTCATTGGATTATTACGAGATTGCAAGAATTAATTACATCTAGCTGCTCACATTTTCATTTCACATAAATCACTACAAGGTCATTTATCATAAAACGGTCAGCCATGAGATAATATTTAGACATACCAGTAAATATTTTCATACACATGGACTGATTTGCTTTTTCATATATTCTTATTGTTACTTTCAAATTTTAACTATCTGGCAGCTAGATTAGGTTCTCAATTTCTTCTCTTTCAACATTGCCATTTTCATCTTCAGAGTTTAACAGGTTTAAAATTTTCACTGCGTAAAGTCCCTTTTCTAACCTTTATTGTAATTTTACTGTAAGGGAGGGAATACTTCTTTACAACAGCCATTTTCAATTCTACTCTTTTCTAACAGTTTATCCTTCATTTCAATTTTCATCTCCATTTTTCTAAGACCTAATGCCGCCTTTGTTTTTGAAGAGTCATGACAAATAAATAACTGTATTGTATTCTTTTACAGGGTACAGTATGAACAAACTTTATGGCATAATTGGAAAGGCTCATTAAGTTATTAAATCAATCACCTCCGACGTCTCTTTAAATATTATTTCGAGGACTAAAGATCGACAAGTATTCTCTTTAGATCCCTAGTTGACATGTCACTATTCAACTGCTGCTTTTATTACAGAGTGTTTATAATCATCTTTTAAAATAGGACATTCAACTTTCCGTAAAATATTCGTACTAAGAAGATTCCTAATCCAGGTATATTCACATTTAGAAATGTTTCAATCACACCATTAAATATCTAGCTTCAGTTACATCTATCAAGAACGTCACAGCCAAATTTTCAAGTTATATTATGTTGCCACTCTAAAAGATTTATGTCATGAACTCAGTTACCAAGCTTGTATGAGTGTTGAGCAAAATGTGGGCATTCAGGATTACCTTAATAATACTACTAAAAAGAAAAATGGAAAGATATTTCTGTAGAAACCTATGTATTTATCAAGCAGCTTAAAAGATCAAACATTTTCAACATAATTTACATATGTGCCAAGTAATGCCAATAGTTAATCAAAAGGGATTAATAAATCATCTGGCACATATATCTACAATCATTGAGTACCGTGTAAGGGAGGGTGTTGAGATATTACCCTGACTCAATGAAAATTTTGTGAAAATTTTTCACAAAATTATTTTTTAGAAAAATATAAATAGTCGAGATACAGAAATTAGAAATAATTTCTTTTATCTACCACTTTATATACTCTTTACATAGTTTAGTATATAATGTTTGTATTATTTAATACAGGTGAGAGACTACTTATAAAATATACGGTTTATAATGTTCCGTTAAAACTTATAGGTTATTACTCCACATTTCTTAAATCGTAACACATTCTTTCAAAAAGAGTTGATACTGAGAAATTTTAAAGAAAAGGTCAATTTGTAAACCACCAACATAAAAAAAAAAAACAGAATGTAAAAAATGCACAGAACAAGTCTCATACTCACTTTTTTTATTTCTTCCAGAGGAGAATATATTTCTATTGTATGATAATCTATTTCTAATAAATACTGTCACAGAGGAATTTGTAGAAATAATGTGCAAGGTGACGACATTCTCTAAATAAACAAAATGTGTGTTTATCAACACACATATTTTTGTACTCCCTTACAATTGAAGCTTGTATATTAATTAGGTAATATATGTATGTTATATAGGAGGATGAGGGAGAATAACAGATCACCGATTTATATTTCTATTAATAAGAAAATACTATCCAAGTAATGACCTCACTATCTGAATTAAAGGTAAAATTCAGGTTGCAACAAATATCAGGTAGAAAATAAAGCAAAATCAGATAATTCTGATTTATACTATGGGAAAACAAATAGTAATGCTGAACTTGAACTATTAGACACTCTATATTCTCGGTTTAGTTTGGAAACTAAATTATTTCTCTTAGGAAAAGGTGTATGTAAAAATTTTTTTTTAATAGTGCTGGTGCCATATATTATCTTGTGTTAGCTGTTAGTGGGGAAAAATAATATAATATTAAAGAACAATTCAATATAACGGTTGTTGTTTATTTCTTGTTTCAAGGGCTATACCAAAGTATCATGACAGGAGTAACTGATTCTTTAAAAGAAACACCAATGATGTTGAAATCGGTTATTGTATATCTCAGTGTTCACTTTGGATTAGCGTACTTTCAAAATAATATGCAAAATGTAAATTTACTTTATTTACAAGTTGTTGGTATATTACCTGTGTTTACAGTAAATAGTGGTGTTATGAATGATATTACTACAAAGGCTAAAATTTGGTGAATATGTTGGGTACACTTTAGGTTTTCAAATTTTGGGAAATGCTCTTGGTGCTTTATGTGGTGCTTTATTAACCTCTACATGGTTTCGAAAGATAATTTTCTCGTTTTTATCAATAGGATCAGGTACTTGCGCAATATTTTCTACTTTATTTTTTTCAGAAACCAAATGTACTTTGGTAGGTAACGGTTCAGTAACACCTGAGCACTGACCTAATAAAGCACTTGTATTATTAGTCTCTATTATTAGACGTAGAGTATTTCCGTATCATCCAGAATAGGAAACATTAGAACCACATATTAAAACCAACATTTTAGTTTCCTTTGCTATTTTAAAAAATCATAGATTGATATATTGTTTTTTTGTAGCTGGTTTTCAATTTTGCAATAAACACATCATGCCAAATGCACTAGCTACAGTTTTAAGGAAGAAATATCATTATCGAGTTTCCATTATTATTATCTGTTATATACCAACTGGTCTTTGTACCTAAACAAGTGTTGTCACCACAGTGAGATTTTAAAATTGGTTCTATCGTCATGAAAAGGCAAAACATAAAATATGGTTAAAGCAACAAGAGGAAAAAATACTAAAAGAAAATTAAACTATTGATAAAATCAAGAAATTGTTGGATGATATTTAATATTATTTTTTTAATATCGGTCGTGCTAAGCTAACACCTGCTTTTTTCAATTTAATATTAAGTGCTTATGGATATATCGGCTTTGAAATGTGAATAAAAATTAAGGCCCTGGTACCTGTAGTACTAGTTGTTAGTGGTTTTGGTTCATTATTTTCTAATTGTTTTCTAATACTGTCCATAAAATTAATTGTAGATTTTTATATATCAAAGGTTTCGATTGGAACTGTCTGTTTAAATCTATTCAGATATTCTCCTTTTGATAAATTTATTTCGTGTTTATGTTTACCTGGAATGAGTAATAAAATGACTTATGGAATTGTTTTCACTTTTGTGGGGGGGTTAGTGCTACTGCATTTTCTTTGCTATATAATCTTGTAGGTAAATATAATAAATTGATCTTTAACAGGAGAAAAGAGGAAATGGAACTAATTAGAAATTTTAGAGAAGCTAGTGAAGAACACAAAATAGGAATAAGGCTAAAGTATAATGAATAGTTTTTTTATGTTATTTTGATTTTAACATAGTTTTTTATAGACATAATATGTATCAAAAGGTTTCATATTTGGTTGAAATTCCTTAATATATTTGTAATTATTTTTATATGAATATATACAAATTTACTAATGTTACATATTCAATAAAATAACATTATTTTATAAAAGTTTTTGTTGAAAAGGAAGGTTCTAGAATAAAATATGATGAACTAATAAGATAATAATAGATTATCATTGAGGGAAAATGTTCCATCAAAAATCTCTCACAGCAAATATATCATTAGTGTGATATTTTACCCCCTGATACTTAAATAGGATATTCCTAGTTTCCTAAAACGTTAACATGGTATTTTACCAATTACCCCTGAAACAAATACGGTGACAAATAACATTGTACAATAATATTCGATACTCATTTCCAAGCATATATAAGGAACAGGAAGTAGTCGATATTCTAAATTATTTTCCTCACCTCTTTTTACATATTACCTGTTTATGCTATTGGACATTATTATTTTTTTATAACTTCTAAATAACCGCAGAGCGATTATTGAAGAACAACCATTGAAGAACTGATAGAAAAATTTTCATAGTTACAAATGAGGAAAATATAAATAAATATGATACTACATTTGGTAAAACGTAAACAATGAGCAATCGATGTTATCATGGTTTTGAATAAATTTTTCACAAACACAATAAAACTGCGTGGATGAAAATTGGTTCGTTGAGTAAACTATGATAATAATTCGAAATAAATTGTCATACAGTAAAAATATATAAACTCGATATTTTGTGCTTAGGATAAAACTGGATACTTTTGTGTACCATTTCTGTATATTAATTTGTACATTAGATATTTCTCCTTACCAGAAGAAGTAAGGATTTACATAGTAAATTACATAATCTATTAGTTTTATTTACTTCAGAACTTCTCCTAACATCAAGTACCACATACAATGAACTGTATCAGTAATAACCTTGAATACAATAACATATCCGAGCACAGTACTTTCGAGAAAGAACATCTTCAGTATATATTAGACATATAAGAATTCAATATATATACAAAAATATACTTTAAGTTAAGAACGTGCACTAATAATGATATTAGTGATAGCCTCCATTCTTATCAGTTTTTAGGTTTGTGATTTTTATCTACACTTTTTACTTAATTATGTTACGATTTAAGAGATGTGGAGTAATAACCTATAAGTTATAACGGAACATTATAAACCGTATATTTTATAAGTAGTCGCTCACATGTATTGAATAATACAAATATTATATACTAAACTATGTAAAGAGTATATAAAGTGGTAGATAAAAGAAATTATTTCTAATTTCTGTATCTCGACTATTTATATTTTTCTAAAAAATAATTTTGTGAAAAATTTTCACAAAATTTTCATTGAGTCAGGGTAATATCTCAACAAATTATTCAGATAAAGATGTAGTAAATTTATAAACCTGGAAAGTTACTTGTAACTTACTTTTACCCTGGAAAAAAAAATTTAAGAAATTTTTTCATTTGGTTTTTTTTTGACAAACAAGGACGATGGTCAACAAAACATAAATATATATATTTTTGCTGAAAAAGTAATATAATATTTATTATTTTCAAAAAAAAAAGAATAATGTTTTCTATAGTTTTATACCAGGTCCCTCTTTTATATAAACTTTTTAGTTTGGAACACTACGATTCACCCAGTTCCTCTGTATCCTAGAAGTTACCCTACTTGATTTTATAGAAATTCTGATATTCTAGTTTTTATAAGTAAAAATATATTATTTAAAAATTCAATTTTTGGTACTAGAGCTATAACTTTCCTTGTTGATCTTACAAGTTGTAAATGTATTATTATTGCTTCATTTTCCAATATATTATTTATTTATTTTTTTTTTGTCAAATAACTTTGAATTAAACAATAAATATATTTATAGTTCCACATAAATTAGAACACATTCATCCTTTGAAAATCGTAGAAATTATCGAAAAATGAGAATAATAAAGAAAACTGTAAACTTTAACTTTGCTTACAATTGTTTTTAGAAGAAAAATTTTATCCATAAGAGTTCAAATACTTAATAATAAGAACAAAAATTTTTAATCATATATATTAAGTGTTATTCTTATTTAACTTATCTCTTTTACCTTATATTCTTTTATAATATTTTTTTTATTTTATTTCGACTTTGCTTCAAGGCAGGGGCTTAGTTCACATTGCAGGCTTTTTTTCCTTCAAGATTAAGGTCGAACAAAGTTAAAAAAGGCGTTCCAAAATGGGCAAACTTTAAAGAACGAAAATAAATCCTTTTTTTTCTCTTTTTCTTTTCTTTTTTTTTTCATTCATTAAAGTAAATTTCTCTTTCGAAGGGAATTAAAAAAGACTAACTAACACGAAAAAGCAAAGATTAATGTGTTATCAGTGAAATAAAATTACATCTTAGACACCATACCTATTTCACTTTAAATTACCAACTTTGCGAAACTAAAATTTTACATATTAAAATATTTACTTTTCTTCTCTAAATTATTTCTTCTAAAAAGAGTTGAATATCTCAAGACAGTTGTTATAAATATGGAGAGAAATACAATGTGTTCATATGCTTTTGTTTATATTAGAGGTTTAGAAATATTCAAAAAAAATAAATTTCATTCTACTAGTTAAAATACAGCTACTATAAGATATAGTGTTACAAAATACTTCAGACATTGAAACTCTTCCACCCGGGACCTTTCTTGTTTTTTAATGTGGAATCATTATATTCTGTTAGTATCACTCATATTTATTTGCCCTTTCATAACATTAGTGGACACTTTACCCACAGAAACAAAACATAAAGAAAAACCAAATAATATAATTAATATCGAAAAAGAATCTTTATGTATTGAAGCAAACTCTATGTTATCAGGAATAAAAACATCAAAGGACAACTTTAATACCGAATTAATAAAAATTTATACAATTATCACCAATACAAAGGGAATCTTTGGTATTAAAAGGGAAAGGAAACAAAAGGATACAATCCAAAATGTTTTGAACAATATTATTATTGAAACCAAATATTTATTATATAGAATATTAAAAACCAATTCATTCCAAAACCACCTCTACGACATTGATATGAAATCTTTAGAACATTTATCGAAACTTTTATACGATTTGGATATTTTAGAAACTTATTCTAAAAACAATATTATGTATGAGAAAAAATACTGGTATTTACAGTTTCTTGGTGTTAGCCTCGACAACTCAGTATTAACATATATTAAATATAAATATTGGTACATTAACCATTATAAATCAGATTTTGATAAATGGGATGAACTTCCAAAAATAAAAAACTTAGCAAGAACTGTTAGGGAGATAAAATATGCTTTAGATTCTAAACTTGCAGCATTAGAACTTATTGGTCGTAAAAGTATAACTGAATTAGTTTTCATTGTCACTAGCACTGTCAAAAAGAGCTCAACCTTAGAAAAAGATATTAAGTATTTACAAGAGGGTGGAATTAATATCTTAAAGGGCTTAGCGTTTACCACTGTGTGTTTTGTAGCCAAATTAACATTTTGTACAGTTACACTGGGTGGATTACTGAGTGTTGAAATCTTAATCTGGTTGGCTATTCTTTCGAGAACGATAACAGTAGAATGGTCATGATATGTACATTAAAAAAACAGTGTATAATAGCTGTAGTTCTGTACTACCTTCCAAAAGAGTTATATATATATATATAAATATATTGTTGATGATCATATTCTATTATTAATACAAAAACAAACAAACAAACAAACAAACGTAAAGATTAATGGGAACAGAAGTTAAAGACAAATGTACGAAAACTACACTTATTTACACAAAAAATCTAATGAATAGCATTTGTGACAAATTCTGATATCCGCTATACACTTAATCAATCCTGTTTTTTGTTCTTTATAAAAATGGTCTTACTAATTCACCATCATAAACTGTGAATGACAAGTCTTCACCGACGGCTGCAATAGAAAGATTATCTACAGTTAGTGTTTCATCTTTTAAAGATTGCCTAATGGCTTCAACCCCAACTTTAATCAATTCATTGACATCTTCAATTTCGGTAAAATCTTTCAATACCCTCTCTAAATATGTCTTAGAACCTTGTGATCTAGCACCAATTGCGGATCCATATAACTCCAATATGTTACCAGAAGGTTGGAATTCTAATAAATGGGGACCGCTATTATCGTAACCAACAATTAATAATCCTACACCATATGGTCTCCCACCGTAAGACTGTGTATTCTTTTGAGCTTTATCCGATAATAAATGCCCTGCCTTTTCTACAGATAATTTTCTATTAAAAACTAATTTAGAATAATTGCATTGTTGTCTTAAATACGTACTTAATACTCGAGCATCCGGTGCTAGACCTGCCAAAGAAAGACCCAAATGTTCATCACATTTAATAATTTTTTTCTGATATGAAGATAACTCGTCAGCATTTCTCTTCAATGCGACTAGCACAGCATATTTGGATGACCTTAAACCAACCGTCACACTGCCTTGCTTAATAGCTTCCAACGCATATTCAACTTGAAATAAACGACCTGTTGGAGAAAAAGTGACTGTATCACCATCATAATTATTTCTAAACATTTCCTTTTGTGTCTTGATTAGTTCTTAAAGTATATATTATAAATATGAATCTTTTATAGTGTGTACGCAGAACTAATATATTTATGAATATATTATAGGGTACAATATTTATCAAAACAAAGTATTAACTCTGTGAGTGGCAAATTTTTTTTTTTTTTGAGTAGACTATTTTACAAAAATTAATGTAAAAATAAAATTCAATTGGAATATACTTAAACCACACTCAACTAATAACAATAATGCTCAAGTAAGTCTTGAAGTTGTACTTCTAAATTTAAGAAAATGAATTTATCTTATATAATTCTATAAGATAAGTATCGTCAAGAGTAACTTACTGTTCGTTTTTGTTTTTGAAAGAATATGCTCCTCAAGTGTGTTTTTCAATATTTTATCTTCTCATAAATTTTGTTCTCCTGGTTTTCGTTGATTTTCTAGGGCTAAACTGTTTTTTACAAATTAAAAAGGAAAAATTCTGTATTTTGTGAAATTTATTTTTAGGGTTTTAAGAGTCCTCGTTCTCTTTTGGATTATTAATCCTTAAGTTAGTCAAATTCTACAAATAATTAAGATAAAATGGTATACAATTTCAAAAGGATGAAGAATGTATTCGAAATAAGTAGATTTTGAAAGAAAACAATTCAAACCGTTGATACTGTGTATATTTTTTTTAATAATCTTTTAATAACTTGTAATTTGAAATGTGTTTCTACGGAGGGCTAAATTTTACATACACAAAATCCGTTTAAAGCCTTTAAGAACGGAAGTGTGAAAAAAACAAACAAAAATCAATTTCTACATGGCGAAAACTAAGCATGTCTTTTTATGTCGTATACTGTTTAGAAGACATACGGAATTAAAAAAAGAGTAATGAACAATATCTATGATACATATATAAGAAAGAGGACCAAAGTAAGAGACATATAGAGAAGAGTCTGTTACACTATTTTAACATTTATACTTGAACACAACACTAAAAGTTATTTATCTTTTTATTTTTTATACATACATACATATATATATATTTTTTTTGAGTTTGTTTATTCTTTATTTGAGGGATTAATTTAGTATGGAAGAGTGATGGTATTTGCTTTTATAAAACAATGGATGTTACATTTATTTTATGCAACTTTAGATCGTATACCACCATTTTTTTGGGAGGTATTGAATGTGTTAACTGATATATATTTTTTTTGGTTCCATAAATTAATGAATTATCTAAGACCTAAATCTAGAGCAATTTATCATGAAGCTATAAAAGAACTAGATCATTGTGAAACATATGAACAATGGTGTCATAGTGCCTCAATGGTAGATGAAATAACTGGTGCTAATCTATGGAGAAGAAACTTTTTCTCTAGAAGATATGATTTCAATTCTGTTTTAGAACAATTTACTATAGTTAATAAAGCTTTAGAAAATAAGGATATTGACGTATTAAAAGAAAAATTTTCTACTACTGGACCCTGCATGTTAAGAAACTTTGCCGGTATTGTGGATAAAAAACTTTTCACGAAATCTTTATTAGGTACAAAATTATTAATTGAACAATATTTAGAGAAAAATTTAGAAGGTTTACAATTGTTAAATGATGAAAATGTACCAACATCATTCTTCCAGAGATGTAAATTGTCTCTGGGAACGACAGCCTTAATATTGAAAGGGGGTTCACTGTTTGGATTATTTCATCTTGGTGTGATCAAGGGACTTTTGACTCAGGGATTAATGCCAAATATTATCAGTGGTAGTTCAATGGGTGCATGTGTTGCTAGCTTTTTTGGTTGTTTATCAAATGACGAGATTGAAGAATTACTTAATGAATCTGATGGAATTTTAAATTTAATTAAAGATGATTATGAATTATTAAGAAGTTGTGGATATGGGAATGTGGAACAACATTTGAATTTAGGTTCGTTAATACAAAATTTAATTCACCATGGCTATTCACAAGATGTTTATCTTTTTGTTCAATTTGTTATCAAATATATTGTTAAAGATTTAACTTTTGAAGAAGCCTTTCAACAAACAAGGAAAGTTTTCAATATTGTTATTCATCCAACAGATAAATCATGCCCAAATCTATTGAATTATGTCACTACACCAAATGTCTTGATACAATCTGCTATTAAATGTTCTTTGGGATCAAATGTTATTGATAATAAAACCATATTATACTGCAAGAACCTTGACAATGAGATCGTTCCATTTCTTAATGAACAAAAGACTAAAGAGACTAAATTTATGGCTCCAGAGAAGGAAACTAATGTGGATGAATTAGAGAGTCCATATACGAGATTAACTGAATTATTTAATGTTAATAATTTTATTGTCTCATTAGCGAGACCATATTTAGCACCGTTAATTGTCAACGATTTAAAACATGAAATCAAAACTTCAAAGTATTATTATTATAAACATTTCCCTGAGACAGAAAATAATATTAATTTACCTGAACTAGGTATACCACAGTTAAATTTTACAGAAATGGAACCATTAGCATTTAAATTTAAATATCATTTGGAGAGAAAATTGAAAAATATAATTACAATGGAGTTTCATCATAGAATGCAAGTGTTGAACAATTTAGGGTTATTAAACTCATGGATTAAAAGATTGATTATTGATGAAAGTACACCAAGATCAGCGACGGAGATTGTGATTGTACCCAAGATAAAAAGCCTTTCTTTAACTAGAATCATAGAGGGACAACTTGACAATATACCTTACTGGATCAAATGTGGTGAACAAAGTACTTGGCCTGTATTGCCTTTAATCAATACTCGTTGTACAATTGAATTTAAATTAGACGATATTATTAAAGAAAGGAGGAGACGTTAAAAGAATATATATGCCTTAACACAGTATGACATAATAAAGTCACATCACAGTTATATACACATACATACATATATATATATATATATATTGATTAAACGTAATTGAATATAAGTTAAAATATATGATGATTACATTTAACCATAAAATAATTTTGTATTTTCCTTTTCAGTAAAATACAAATATTCGTTCTCTACAACATGAATAGAATCATTATTATTAAAACAACTTACACCACCTCTTGTGATACGTAAAGTGCCTGTAACATCCTTTGCATGGCCTGTGGCTAAAGGCCTTAAATTTAGGATGACAGTAGATTTATAATGACATAGGGCTATAAATCTTTGAAGTTCAATAAAAGTTTTATTTGTGGTACCATTTAATATACCATCTTTGAAAAGATCCACATCGTTACTTATCATCAATATTTTACATTTTCGCCAAATTGGATTAACAAAATTATTCCAAAGTTCATTTGAAGTTAATCCAGGTACTAAAGATAACAAAAATTCAGGTTGATCCAAAATAATAATATTATTATTAACATTATTAACATTATTATCAAGTTGTTGAATAATTGATTGTAATAAATTTAATCTGTCATTCATGTATTTTGGGATTCGTTTTTGAACAAAATCAGTTAAACAGTCTATCACTCTATATTGATTTGAATTTATTTGTAATCTTCGAAAACTAGATAAATAATGATCTTCAGTATGTATAAAAGATATAATAGTAACTTTATTAGGATTTACTGTAGAATGATTAAATATACTATTACTAGTACTATTATTTATCTTATTACCATTCAAAGAGTATGGTGAACCTTTAAGATATGTCTCCACAAATGCATTAATAAGCCATTGAGGTCCTGAAGAATGCGTTGAGGTAATTAAGAATAGTCTATGTGGATCCTTATCAGTAACGGTAGGAATAATACTCTGATCAGAGAAAAGTACCAAATCTTGTCTTTGTGTAGTCATAATCGATCAATAGATAAAATAAAATAAACAAAAACCTTTTCACCCCAACGTTACTGTTTAATCCTGATTTCTTTATGTATTTATATATACTGATTTACTCTTTACGAGGTTTTATTCTAATGAATGCCTGAAATCTCAATTAATGTTTTAGAACACTTAAGTACAAAAAGTGAATCTTCAGTAAAGTGCACAACACCCACACATCACACACATAAAAGACACCCATATAGAACAAAAAATTATCGATGAGCAAAGTTGAAAACTCGAAACAGACCCAAAAAATTTTTCACTTCACATAACAAATTTTGTTTGATTGAATGAAGGAACAATTGTTTCACTTGGAGCATGGTATAGGAATTAACAACATCTTGCGTTACTCCACCACTACTCTGGCTGGATAAAGTCTTAAATTGACAGATTAGTAGAATTAAAAGATATAACAACAACAACACCAAACAGCTACATCAACACTCGATATGTTTTCTTTACCTGCTTTGCCAGCAGAAGGTGCTTCTTCAGAAACCAACAAATTCACTGAAGCTATTCGTCGTCCAATAGAACCAGTCGGCAAGTCATTTTTACACCATGCTACAAGAACTTTGAGAAACCATACATGGTCTGAATTCGAAAGGATCCAAGCTGAACAAAACGTCAAGAAAGTCGACGAAAGCAACGTTGATCCAGATGAAGCTTTATTCGATGATGAATTAGCCGATGAGACCTTATTAGAGCATGACCCAAGAGACTGGAAGACTGCTGATTTATATGCTGCTATGGGTTTATCTAAATTACGTTACAAAGCCACTGAAGAGCAAATTATTAAAGCTCATAGGAGACAAGTCGTTAAATACCATCCAGATAAACAATCCCAACGTGGTCGTGGTCAACAAGATGGGTTCTTTAAGATTATTCAAAAGGCATTTGAATATTTGACTGATAAGACCAAGAGATTGCAATATGATTCTTGTGATTTTGTTGCCGATGTTCAACCACCAAAGAAAGGTAGTAAATATGATTTCTTTGAAGCTTGGACTCCTGTGTTCGAATCTGAAGCACGTTTCTCAAAGAAACAACCTGTTCCTCAATTAGGTGATGCTAATTCTACTAAGAAAGAAGTCGAACAGTTCTACTCTTTCTGGAATAGATTTGAATCCTGGAGAACCTTCGAATTCTTGGATGAAGATGTTCCAGATGATTCTTCAAACAGAGATCACAAGCGTTACATTGAGAGAAAGAACAAATCTGCTAGAGACAAAAAGAAGTCTGCTGATAATGCTAGATTAGCCAAATTGGTTGAAAGAGCCATGAGTGAAGATCCAAGAATTAAACAATTTAAGGAAGAAGAAAAAAGGGAAAAGGAAAGAAGAAAGTGGGAAAGAGAAGCTGGTGCTAGAGCAGAAGCAGAAGCTAAAGCTAAAGCAGAAGCAGAAGCCAAGGCCAAAGCCGAAGCCGAAGCTGCTGCCGCCGCCGCCGCCAAAGCTGACAAGAAGAAAGCTAAAGAAGCTGCTAAAGCTGCTAAGAAGAAGAACAAGAGAGCCATCAGAAACTGTGCTAAAGAACAAGAATATTTCGGTGATGCTAATCAATCTGCTACTATTGACGAACAAATTAATTTAATCGTTGACTCATTGAACGACGAACAATTAGTCTCTGTAGCTGAAAAGATTAAAGCTAATGGTGCCGAGTCCAAGGCCGTTTTACAAGCCATTACCAAAGAATTGATTGATTCTGGTGTTTTACCATCCTCTGTTGTTTCATATTTTGCTTAAATAAAGTGGCAAATGAACAGTAAGAATAAATAACAAATTAGTGTATAGTAATAATATATAAAATAAGTCTATGCACCCTGCACTCATCTATTCCTCTTTCTACCTATATATCTGCGTTTATATCCATAGCTTGCTATATATATAGATCAATATATTTGGAAAAAGAAATTATTATTATTTATCTCTTTTTATTTTTCCATTTCCTCCCCCCAAAGCTACAAGGGGAAAAAAATGATCTGATGTAAAAGAATCAATTTGCAATAAGCAAGAAATAAGGAAAGAAAAGGAAAGCTTAAGAAACAAAATTATTAATAATATCTTTTTTTGTAGTTGTCATAGTACTAGAAGAAGAAGAACCTACCAAAATAACTAAATAATTTTACTCTCTACAAACTCTTATTAATATTTCTATTTGGCTCAAGGAAAAGATTTACCTTTGTTTTGTTGTATTTACAATTTCTCATTCCTTTATATTAATCATTGAACAATTCGTATTTAAAAACCATTAATTAAAATATAACAGTTGATTTCATAATGGGTGGTATCTTAAAGAATGCTTTATCTCCTGAAGAACAACTTTTAAAGGAAAAAACAGTGAATGAATCGATTGGTGAATTCCGTCAACAAGTCTATGAAAACACAAAATTAAATGCAAAATTGACCAACAGTAATACTAATAGTAAAAATGGCAATAATGTGAAAAATATCTTAACTTCTAAAAATAATATGACCGGCAACAAATTTATTCCAAAGGATACATTATTAATGAAACGTGAACAAATGGCCAAGCTATCGAAAGCAAATAGTAGTGATAATAATGAAGATGCAGATGAAAATGAAGATGAAGACGAGAGGTTGCAATGGAATCAAGAAAATTTAGAACAAAATGAAATTACCAAAAAGCAATTTCAAGACATTCATGTCGACGAACCAAAGACACCTTACCAAGGTGCTATGGCTTTAAATGGTGAATATTATACTATTGATGACGAAGACAATTTAAACGATTTTTCCTTAGGAGAACCTGAGGTAAAGATTCCTGAAACTACTAGTTTGAATGAGAAAGTAACTATAAAGGAAGAACCTGAACAAGAAGATCAAGAAGAAGAGGAAGGCACAGAAGAAGAAGAAAGTGCGGAAGCTCGCCATAGAAGGTTTGAAGAAATGAGAAAGAAACATTACAATGTTAAACACCTTTTCAAGAAGAAATGAATCCATCTACTTTCTTCTCCTTTGTTCTGTCCACATCTCTTATTAAAAAAGAAATGTGTTAAAAAGAATATTATTAGACGGTCTGTTATATATGTATACATATTAGTATAAAAAATAAAAATATAAAAAAGATTTTATTAACTCAAATTAAACAAGTATATCCTTACTACTTAAACTTTCACTGTTAGTAAATAACGTACTATATATAATATCGTACTTATTAGAAAAGATTTCTGGTTTCCTCTATTTTAATAAAACGCATTTATACCCTAGAAAAACCAAGAAAAGGAAAAAAAAAATTAAAAAATTCAAGCGGTGAAATTTTACTTATTTCCTTTGTCGAGCAATCAATCTATTAATAATTTATTTCGTTAACAAGTTTAGTACATTCTCTTCGCCTGCAGCAAAATCAATCAACCTTCAAAATATAATAAAAGTGCGTATATTGATAGATCGTTTATCTAAAGAACATTGATTTATCTCATCAGCTCAGTCTTATCAAACAATAGATTTCAAACGTTTGTTTCCCCACAAACCTTCACATCACTTCACAACAATTCTAGATAACTATGTCTCATCGTTACTCTATATGTATTCCAACAGATTGTATTTGGTCCTGTGAAAATTTAGAACAAATTACACAAAAAGTGTATCAAATTGCTAAAACTTTAACTCTATTTAATATTCAAGAATGTGTAATCTTAGAAATTAAAAGACCTTCCAGATCCAACAAGATCCATCCACCAAAGGATCATAAACTGACTGATTCTATATTGATTTCATCATTATTACAATATTTCATTACACCACCATATTTAAGAAAAATTGTGTTTAAATCCAAATTCCATAATTATTTCCATTACGCATCAAAACTACCTAAATTGACAGTGTTACCCTATATGAGACAAAATGCTGAAACTGTTAAAGATTTCCGTGAAGGTGTATCTATCCCAATGAGACGTCCAGTGAATGGTAAGAAAGTAAATAAACAAACTAAATATATCTGTATTGGTAAGGAAAAACCCATTGAATTAAAGAGCCAGCTGGTACCGAGCAATGTAAGAGTCACTGTAAACATCAAAGAGAATAAAGTTATATCTCCATATGATGCATACGGGACCAAAAACGTTGGTATCAATGCCTCATATGGCTATGGTGTACGCATAGCTCATTCATTCAATGAAGTTTTTACTGAGATGGTTGTGCCTTATGAACAGAGTTGTTGGGTTGATTGTGGTGATTATTATAAAATAGAAGAGAAGGAAAGATTGACAATTTTAGATAAATTGCGGGATGGGAACATTTTGATTATTTTTGGTCAGTGGGATAGATTACAAGATTCTCTTATCAAGGACGAAGAAATTGTCAGTATTTCCCAATTTATGGATGGCCAGTGGAATTTGCCAAGTATCATCCCCACTGGTCATCTAACTGTAGAAGATGCCTGTATGGTAGCCATGACAAGTTTATCCATAAAAAATTAGAAGAATATATATATATATTTCATTGTTACTATTAATGTTATAAACTTATATAGAAATATAATATTCCCCATAATTGTATATTAATTGTCTCCGGGGGGGGGGCAATATTTACTTTTTATTCTTCTGAGAACTTATTTCAAGTAACTACAACAGTAATATACTGATTCTAAAGAACATAATTCAAACAGGCACTATATTCAACTTCAATTTAAACAAACATACCATTCATTTCATTCTCACAGGTAATGGATTCAGCCGTAAAGAACGATCTTCTTTCCCTCACAGCACGTGATCTCTTGCTCAAATCCGGGTAAACACAATCATTGGAAAATTTTTTTTTTCCAAAATAAAAATGAAAAAATATTCCGCGAAAGATACCAACGAGGGAAAAAAAAAAAAAGAAGAAGAAGAAGAAAGAAAAAAATATGAAACATTAATTGAAAGCATAGATGCAATTAAAAAAAAAAACACATTAGAGTCACATATATATATATATTTATCCTTTTTTTTACAAACTTTCTCATATAAAATCAAAAGCCTTCCTTTATTATCTAGGGATAATTGTCAACTGCGCAACAGTAACACTAGAATACCTTTCAATTATGTCCAGATTCTTTGCTGCTTCAGCTTATAACGATGATGACGATTTTAGTGGTCTTTCTTCATCCAGTGATGAAGAATCTTTAAGATCCGTCTCTTCTGACTCCTCTATGGATTTATCCTCTAGTGAAGATTCCGATGATTCCTTTTTTAATGACAGTGATGAGTCTGAATCCGACGATGAAGGTGGTAGAAACTATGATGAGGATGACAGTGATTCGAAACCTTATGGTCCAGATTGGTTTAAAAAATCCCAGTATAGAAAGGGACCACCACAAAATAGATTCCTAAAATCAGTTGATTCATCTGATGAATCTGATTTATCAAGTGATAACGATGGGCACTGGGGTTCTGACATGGCTAATGATGAAAATGGTAAGAAAGTGGTCAAGTCTGCACATGATAAATTGTTGGATGAAATGAGGACCATCTTAAACTACATATCCAAGACTGACATAGATCAATCTAACTCTACCCAGTTATTAGACAATTTCGATCTTTTATTAAAATTACAAGTCAGATCTATTCAACAAAACTTTGGTACTCCACCAGTGTTTATTGAAACTTTAATTAAATACAATGAATTTATTAAAGATTTAGATTCCAAGGAAGATAATTTACAATTTGATAATAAATCAGTAGCTAAATCCTACAATATTTTGAAGCAAAGAGTAAAGAAATCTATTAAAGAAAATCAACAGTTCATCAATGAAGATGGTACTGTTGCTGTAAGTGCAATGGAAACAACCATCTCTCAAGTTCCATTATTATCTGGTTCTGGTGCTACTACTCTTATGTCCACTCAATCTACTGCTACTGGTAATTTCCAAGACTTGTTGGAAAACACATCTTCTGGTAATTACTTCGAAACTTTACAAGTTATTATCGATTCTCGTGGTAAGAAGAATGTTCAATCTTCCGATTTAATCTCTGTTTTGAATGGTCTTTTAAATATCGAAAACATATCTGTATATCAAATGATTATGACTTATTTAACTTTGATTCCGATCAGATTAGAATCTTCTCAACAATTATCTTACCAACCAATCGATCAATGGAACGAAACTTTTATCACTGTGGCTAATTTTATGTCTCTATTAGAAGAAAATATTTCTAAGTATCATATCTCTGAATTTGCTAAATATAATGACAATTTACCAGTCGAGCCAGAACCTGTGGACGGTGTGGTTCCAATCTTAGGTTCCATTTTTGCATTTGTTGAAAGATTAGATGATGAATTTAACAAATCTTTACTAAACACCGATCCACACTCTAGTGATTACTTGTTAAGATTAAAGGATGAGACTAAATTATACACTTTGTTAATCAGAGTTCAATTATACTTGGAAAAAATTTATTACGAAAAGCATGCATTAGCGTTGAATAGAATTATTATCAAGAGATTGAATCATATCTATTACAAATCTCAGCCAATTGCCTTCAAATTAGAAAAATTGGCATGGGACAAAATTACTTATTCTTCTTCGTCTATTATATCTTTTAACGAAGAGAAAGATTACATTACCAACCTAATTAATAAATTGGTTGAATGTATTGCCTCTAATGTTGAAGCTAGCAAGAAATCCACCGAAGTTAATAATTTTGCTACTGACATAGAAGACGATGTAATCCGTTCTAGTCTTTTCAAGATTTATTACCATGCATTGAATTTGACGTATGATTTCGAGGAGATTAAACAAATGTTGATGGCATTAAATGTTAACAAGGTGAGATCTCAATCAACTGCCACCTCTTTGCAAATATTGTTCAACCGTGTCGTTGTACAATTAGGTCTTTGTGCATTCAAATCCTCCTTAATTGAAGAATGCCATGAAATTTTAAACGAATTATTATCTTCATCCCATTTAAGAGAAATTTTGGGTCAACAACCTTTACAAAGAATATTGCATCAACAATCTAACGCCGGTAACAACAACGCTAATGTTAACTTGATTGCTACTGAACAATGTTTACCATACCACAAGCATATCAACTTAGATTTAGTCGATGTTGTCTTCATGACCTGTTCTTTGATAATCGAAGTTCCACAAATTACCGCTTTTTACTCTGGTATTAAGATTAAAAAGACTCCATACACTGCTAGATCTATAAGACGTGTATTAGAACATTTCGATAAGCAAAATTATAAACCACCAGCGGAATCTTCTCGTGATTTAATCATTTTTGCTGCTAAAGCTATGCAATCTGGTGACTGGGCCAAATGTTATGAATACTTGTTGAAAATCAAGATTTGGAATCAATTATTAAACTACAAAGAAATCTTAGAAAACTTACAAAAGAGAATTAAGATAGAATCTTTGAAGACTTACTTATTCACATACAAAAGATTTTACACCACAGTTTCTATTAAACAATTGGCTGGTAGATTTCAATTACCTGAAGAAACCATCTTGGATGAGATTCCAAAGGTTTTAAAGAATATGGAAATCACTTCTATTAAGTTAAATGATTCAAATGACTTTATCATTTTTGACAAGAGTGATGAAATTACTAAATTAGAAGAAGTTGCTATTAAATTAAACAAAGAGTATAAGATCACCAAAGAACGTTTATTCCCACCACGCCGTTGAATTGATAGTAACTAATTTTAAACTTAAGTAATCTAACCATTAATATCTTATACTTGTTTGAAATATAGACGTATTAACTATTGTATCCAAAGGAAAAAAAGAAAAGATAAAAAAAAAAGTAAAAACTCATACTTATATACTTACGTATTTAGCGTACATACAATTTGACTGTAAATTAATATTACAAATATTTAAACATATATATACCTATTGTATTACACGTTATCTCTTGTAGAAGGAAGTTATTTAACCTTTAGTTCTTTTGGGAATTACCCCCGTTAGTTGTTTGGAACAAACCTGGGAATGAAAATAAACAAAAGCGGAATACCTTTTACTGGCGGAACTTGCATGTCAATTCCGCACTTGCCGCATAATTCTCACATACACAAAAATGTTTTTTCTTTCCCGTTTTTTTTTTGTTCTTTTAAGCGAAGGTGAAAAAAAAAAAAAAATTTAGAAAGAATAAGAAAGTAAATAGAAAAGTGGTACTGATGAGATAATAATAAAAAAAAATACTAACACATTATATTTTTCTTCTTCTAAAACTTATAACAGTTATAGTTCTTTCTTATATTTATATAACTAGTTCAGTCCACTAATAACTACATAGACAAGCCAGCCAGAAATAATGATTGAACTACCTGCTGAAGTCACTGAGACGTTACTTCAGATACTTCAAGGGTTTTCCTCCCCAGACAATGCTATTCGTTCTGCCGCTGAAAGAAGTCTAAATAATGATTGGATTACACCTGAAAAGATTCAAGTGCTATTAATCTTTTTGGCTATTCAAGCCTCCCTTTCACCAGATTTTACTATTGCTGCCTTATCTGCAGTTTTATTCAGAAAATTGGCCTTGAGGGCACCTCCAGAATCAACTACAGTTATCATTGCCAAAAACATCACTAATATTGATAAACAAACTTTAACGGTCATTAGAGAAACTTTATTGGCTGGGTTTCTATCTGATCGACCACGTGATATTAGACATAAACTGGCTGATGCAATCGCTGAATGTGCTCAAGAAAATATGGATGATTGGCCTGAATTAATTCAAGCCATCATGGAATGTTTACAAAGAGATGGTTCGATGTCTAATTACAAGGAATCAAGTTTCAGAATATTAACATCTGTTCCTCATTTGATCAACACAATAGATATTAATACAATTTTACCAATTTTTGAAAGTGGGTTCACGGATCCAAATGATGAAGTTAAAATTTCAGCTGTCACCGCTTTTGTAGGTTACTTCAAACAACTACCTAAAGCCACTTGGTCTAAAATTGGTGTTTTATTGCCAAGTCTTTTAAACAGTTTACCAAAGTTCCTTGATGATAATAAAGATGAAGCTTTAGCTGCTGTCTTTGAATCGTTAATAGAATTAATTGAATTAGCACCAAGATTATTTAAGGACATGTTTGACCAAATTATTCAGTTTTGTGCAATTGTAATCAAAAATAAGGACTTGGAAAATATGCCAAGAACTAGTGCTTTGGAATTGTTGACTGTGTTTAGTGAAAATGCCCCTAATATGTGCAAATCGAATCCAAATTATGCCGATACTATTGTTATGTGTACATTGCTAATGATGACGGAAGTTTCTTTTGATGATGATGAAGCTCTTGAATGGAAAGAATCTGATGACACTGATGACGAAGATGAAGTAACATATGACCATGCAAGACAAGCGTTAGACCGTGTTTCTCTGAGATTAAACGGTCAATATTTGGCTCCAACTCTTTTCACATACTTACAACAAATGATTGTTTCACCTGATTGGAGAGCAAGATTCGGTGCTATGATGGCTTTGTCATCTGCTGCTGAAGGTTGTCAAGATGTGCTAATTAGTGAAATCCCAAAAATTCTTGATATGGTTATTCCTTTAATATCTGATCCACATCCAAGAGTTCAATATGGTTGTTGCAATGTATTAGGTCAAATCTCTACAGATTTTGCTCCGTTAATTCAAAGAACTGCACATGATAGAATAGTTCCTGCTTTAATATCTAAGTTGACCCCTGATTCTTGTGAACGTGTCCAGACTCATGCTGCTGCCGCTTTAGTTAATTTCTCAGAGCAGGCCAATCAAACGATTTTGGAACCATACTTAGATGGTCTTTTATCTAATTTGTTAACTTTATTACAAAGCAATAAGTTATATGTTCAAGAACAGGCTTTGACTACAATCGCGTTTATTGCTGAAGCAGCCAAGACTAAATTCATTAAATACTACGACACATTGATGCCCCTGTTGATTAATGTGTTAAAAACAGAAAACCAAGGAAATAATGGCGTTTTAAAGGGTAAATGTATTGAGTGTGCTACATTAATTGCTGCTGCAGTTGGAAAGGAGAAGTTTAATGAACATTCTGAAGAGTTAATAAATCTTTTATTAAATCAACAGAATTCATTGACATCCGATGATGATCAAATTAGCACATATCTAGAACATGGTTGGGGTAGAATTTGTCGTATCTTAGGTGAAGATTTTGTTTCATTATTACCAATGGTTTTACCTCCACTACTGGAAACAGCTAAGGCAACTCAAGATGTTAGTTTAATTGAAGAAGAAGAAGCGGCTGATTTCCAAAAATACGTCGAATGGGATGTTGTTCAAATCCAAGGTAAACATATTGCTATTCATACAGCTTTATTAGATGAAAAGGTATCTGCAATGGAGTTAATTCAATTATATGCCAGTGTTCTAAAAAGCTTATTTGCTCCCTACGTTAAAGAAATTTTAACTGAAATAGCCATTCCATCTATCGATTTCTATTTGCATGATGGAGTACGTGCTACAGGTGCTGCTTTAATACCTGTTCTTCTATCTTCGTTAGTGTCTGCTGTAGGTACCGATAATGAAGATGTTAGACAACTTTGGAACTTGTCCTCAGCGAAATTAATTGGTGGTATTAACACAGAACCAATGCTGGAAATTGTACAAAGTTACCATACTGCACTTGTAGACGGATTAGGTATTATGGGAAATGTACCATTAGCTGATGAATTGTTAAATGGCTATATAAAAGGTGTATCTAACAACCTAAGCGATGTTTATGAAAACATAAAGGATCGCCATAACGAGGCCGATGAATATAATGAAGAAGTTGATGATGATGACATCTATACCAACGAAGATTTATTAGATGAAGTTAATAAATCATTTGCCGCTATAATGAGGACTTCACGTGAGAAATTCTTGCCTTATGTCCAAAGTGTTTTGCCACTAATAAACACATTCCTACAAGAAAATGAAGTCATATTAGTTCTATTCTCTTTGGTTGCCATTGGAGATATAATACAAAACTACGGGGAAGTTACGGCATCGTTAAAGAATACATTTATCACCAAAGTTGTCTCTTACTTGATTTCACCAGAGCCACAAATCCGTCAAGCTGCTAGTTATGTGTTAGGAGTCTGCAGCCAATATGCCCCACAATCATATGCTGATGTCTGCGTACCTTCCCTAGACACGTTAGTTCAAGTGATTGGTATTCCTAACGCAAAAAGTGAAGATAATCAAACTGCTACAGAAAATAGTAGTGCAGCCATGGCAAAGATTTTATATGCATACAATTCTAATATCCCCAGTATAGATTCTTTTATATCTAGTTGGCTAACCTCATTGCCAACAATCATGGACGACGAGGCAGCTACTTTTAATTACAAATATTTGGCTCACTTAATAGATAGCAATTCATCAGTTGTCTGTAATCCAGCAAAGGTTCAAGATATATTAGACTATGTTCTTAAAGCGTTATACCATAAGTCAATCACAGGCAAAAACGCCGAGGATGTAGTTAATTCTTTAAAAAAATTAATGTCTGCAGTACCTCAAAATGACGTGGTTGCTTTATTCCAAAGATATCCACAAGAATATATGCCTGTCATTCAAAAATGGTTCTCTTAAATTCTCTAAGTACAATATGAACACTTATGTTTAGAGTATCTAATAACCATAATTGTTTTTATTATATAACCACTCTGGTTATAGTGGGCTTAAAAACGCCTATACACAGGAGTTTGCCTGCATGTGGATTTCTATGAAATAAATTTCTTCCTTGTACTATATATTATGTCATTACTTACATAAAAAATACAGCCTCTAATAGAATTTTTTATATTTTTATAATGACAATAACACGTGTCAGAAATAAATATTTATTAAAAATAGAATATGTGCCATATAGAATATTTAGGAATTTTTACGCTAACAAATTAGAATTCATCTAGTTGTCTGAAATGGAATAAATGAAGGTGTAGTTCTTAGAATATATAACGGTGCATCTGGTCCTGTATCATTGTTCTTTTGCTTACTAGGTTGAATCACATTCCATAGTGGTATGTCTTTTGTAACTTCTTTTGGATCTATGGACTTACCAATAAATATTGGGGTAAGTAAAATGGTTAAAAACAAAACAAATAAAATAAAATACAAAACAAAATACCTTCTAATTGCACTATCTCTGTATTTTTGTTGTTTTATTGTGAAAATTCTATTATCTCTTTTAATATTCTTGGGCGTTAACCAAAATAAAATCATAGAATGCCAAAAATCAATAAAAGGAAAGAAAAGTATTGGTGTTTGTAAATATAGTAGAAAATGTACCAAAAAAAAATCTGCTGCAAAATATGACATTTCCATGACCTTGATACCATATTCTCTAAGAGGTTGAAATACCACAGACCATCCCATTCCAGTGTTATACCACTTTCCTGACCACCAGGCAAGATTCGATTTGCTGTTCTTAAATTCCTTCGTAAACAATTGAGTAAGAACTCGAAACATGGAAATATGCAAAAATATTGTAGTAACTAATAAAATTAATGTTCTTCTAAAATTCCATCCCTCAAGAAACCACATTATAATAAAATCTAATAAATATGTAAAAACAGATACACAGTGTGCAACAAAAGCCACTGTTGCACCAGTATTATAACGACAACAAATAAATATAGGTCCACTAATAAAAGATATAAAAAAAAATATCAAAAGGGTGCACATATTGATTATTATTGGGAAGAATGTAATCAAAGCCAATCGGAATATAGAATTTGTTGGTGCTGTATTTTTTACACCTATCTGAGCATTTGTAAAAGTATAAGCAGTAAAGCTGAAAAGGAATACCGCAAATGGAATAAATAGTTCTGCAAAAAATAAATTCCACAATTGGGGACGACGGTGGTTTCTTAAATTTTGTTCTGATATATCATTAATACTTATGTTTTTATATCCGAGATATCTTGCTCTTTGTTGTTTAGTAAACGATATCCATGAATGATTTTTATAGTAATGGTTACCATCAAAAAACCAATGAAGAGTATTCTTATAATCAAGAACAAATTCCGAAAGAAGGTATTGATGTGGATTAAAAATATATGGTGCAAAGCAGAGCGAAACAACAGTAATCCAAAACCATAATAATGCAGGCTGCCACATTGTAACTGTTGCAAAAAGAAGCATTAAAAATATGTGAAAGCCCGAATAAATGGAAACAGTTGCATATCTTGAATAAAGAACAGTAAAATCAATCCTTGTTATTGCAAATCCACGTCCACTAGATATATATCTGGCACCACCGAAAGTTAGATCATTTAATAATGAGCTAGAATACGTTTGACATACAAAAACTTCAAAAAGAGGGGCCATTGACAAGATGTGATGAACAAATCTTTTCAAAGCCCTCACAATACCTTTTTCCAGTAATTCCTGAATAATTAAAGGGGCAAATGCAATGAAAAATACGATAAAAATCGACAACACAAAAATCGAAACCCAATGTAATGCAGGTTCAATATTATAACATCCTATTGGTTCTTGAAGATCTGTTATTTTAGAATTTCTTTTTTTATTGCAGCTAATCGTTTCCAAGTTTAGAGCCCCTAAATTTAGCAGCAAAATAAAGAACAAATTAAGTGACATGGATATAAATAAATTATTAAGATGAAATCCAGGATGTGCATAAAAGAATGTTAAAAATCTATCAACAGGCAATTGTGTTCCCAGGTAGTAGTATTCTCTTGAAAGAAGTTGTTCACCCATACCCGCACCAATTTTTGTGGTAAAACTGAGAATTGAATCAAAACCTAAATCACGGCCCTTCCCACATTGATAGTAATCACTATGTTTAATACGACCTCCTCTACACAATGCCATAATACCTGCATATATATCTTCGTTTAAATGCAAACCTTTTTGCGCTTTTGATATTCCTCCTCTTGTTACCATAAATATTGCATTTAAAAAATCAGGATGTCCATAGTGTAGTTTACCACCAATTTCGGCAAGAGTTCTTGCAAATAATGTCCCAAATGTTTGTTCTTTTCCAGCTGCAACATCTCCTAGTACCCCAATATTTTCAGAGAAAATATATTCTCTTGCCCCAATGATAGCAACTGGTGCCTCATACTCACAACATTCAACACCAGGCACATAAGGGATAATGTTTGCTATAGATAATTCTTCAAATTCGCTTAGAATAGAACGTATTTTAAGACACTCTTCTATGTAATTATCTTGATTAGCATCTATTACTTGAATATATTCACCACGATAAAATATTAATGAATGATTTTGGTTGTCAGATTTACCATTTCCTAAAATAGGGTTCCCAGACAGTTTAATTTTAAAAATTGGTTTACGGCGTCCTATATCTTCATCAAATTTTGCACTACCGTTTGTTAAACATGAATAATATATTACATTTTCAGTGATTTGATCTTTTTCCTCTAAAAGGAAAGAGATATGCATATGTGGAAATGCTTGGAGTAACAATTCAACAGCTTCTTGTTCTTCCTTACTAAATTTGGCATACCGCTGCATAGCAACAACCATTCTAAACTTTCTAAAACTCATTCTTTCAAGTTCATCTTGTAAAGCAATCTGGTTATTATCATAAAGTTCTAACATAGAAGGATTTTCTATTCTATACAACAACTGAATTGCATCACCATAGTTCATAAAACCTGCTACAGTTCTATACAAAGTTTGAGCTCTGAGAGAAGCCCATATTCTTGTCCGAAGTGTGTAAAGTGGTTCAGAAGAAGAAAACCCAATTAGATTAAATGGTATATCACATGCATGTTCCATGGGCTTTATTGCTCGAGTAGTAAAACTTTTATAATTATTGTTTTCATTATTTTCTATGGATGCGACATCTTCATTTTTAAGCGATTCAACTGCCTGTGAATCATTGTGAGAAACGTGGTCCATCAATAAGGAATTTTGAATATGTTCCGTTTGATTATTTTTTTTCGCTAATAATTTTGTATCTGTTATAAAATTTTTCCATTCTTCTTCATGTAAGTTTTTAATGTATTCTAATATTGGTATTCTATTCTTAGATGATTCGTCTCTTATTAACTCCCTTAATCCTAAAATGATTTTTTCTTCATAGTGAGGAATCAATACAGTAAATGATGGCATACATTCAATTGGAATCGGTTCAGCCATTGGAGTTGATAAGGATTGTGCAAAAAAAGATACTCTTCTTTCAGCTTCAGAAGTAGATGGGAAATATTCTTCTGACTTGTACGTGGAGTCATCTTGGGCAATAAAAAATATAGGAGGCTTTAAACCTTTCGATTCTGCTAATAATGCATCAACTTGTACGTAAATCAGTTTTTGGACATGCTCAATAGCCAATAGGTGTTCTCTATACATTGAAACTATTATAGCATTCCATGTTTGAGAAATCAACCATTTTGGCTTTAACTTAACTCGTACTTCTGTGGTAACTAAAATCTTAGCCTCTAATCTTTTTGGTAACCGAGAGTATATGTTCTTCCATGGTGTAAAGATAGATGTACCTAGTGATAATGAAATGACTATTGAAAAGATACAGTTACAAATGATGTACCATAAGTAAGTATCCAAGAAGAAAAGTCCCAGATCAGAAAGAATGATTAGGAATAATGTGATTTTTCCTTGAAGGTTACATAGATATGTTCCTAGGATTAAATCACCGTTACATCTTGACAAATCAAGTATTGACAAAACTCTAATAGGGTCTTTTATCGACAAAGTGAGAAAAAAATATGATTCAATATATTTTGATAAAAAGACAAAAAACCATAATCCACAAGAAAACAGCCTGCTTCTTGTAGGTAATTGAGGAAAGGATGCGGTAAAAGTTTGAGAAGATATATATCTTCTTTTCTTCCTACCTTTATTTAAATAGGAACCAAAGAAACCACCTAAGGGCCTAATAGAGAACACTAAAGTTGTTAAAATAGCAATAACGAGCTGTATAATGGATAAGATAAATGCATAATGTGAATAAGTCATAAGACCATACTGAGACAAAATAAAAATAGTAGGTGCTATATTTATTAATAAACAACATATTAAACAGAACATCCTCCAGGAAAGGGATTGTGATCCTGGCCATAACCGTGGAACAGACCACCATTCAAAAAAAGTTGCAAAAATCTGAATTAAACATGCGATGGAACCACCTAGGGCAACGACTGTATATCTCACTTGCTCTAAAGGAGGATTATCTAAAAGTTGAATATAGTCTTTTGTGTATATAGTTGGAGTGTTATAAGTCGTGAAAAACCAAAATGGAGCAAAATGGATAATCCAAAATCTATTAAAATTGGTAATACAATGAATCCAACTTCTACTCTCTAAAAATGTTTTGTAAAAGACTTTCTTCCAAATGACGTTTTGCAAACTCAAATATCTCTCTGGCAAAGGTATATCTATTAGTCTTTCACCTGTATTTAATATTATTCTTTCAATCCCCTCTGGATACCAAAATAATTGATTTATATCATCATAACCTATTGTTCGTTTATGATCTTTATTTCTTTCAATCCATTGATCACCAGAGATTGGTTTTTTTAACTGATCTCTTAAAAACTCATACAACGGTGTTATAACATTATTCAAATAACTATACTCTGGTAATATTATAGTTTGACCACTTTGTTCTGTATAAGCATCAAAGTCCAAAGCACATTTAAATATGAAACAAAGACATTCAGGAGTAAATCTAATTTGATTTGCTTCTCCCCAGCACAACAAATAGAGGGCTAATTGTCTAATCATATCAATAGGCGTAAGTTCCCTCATCTTTAGTTTCCATTTATAATCTGCATTTTTCAAAGGATTATTTTTATTCTCTTTATCCCAGGTATTAAAATGTGAATGTGAATTAATAAATTCTTGTTCTCTAATTTCCCATTCTTTTATTTGGTCTCTAATAGGGACACCATTTTTCTTTGATATTTTAATATTTCTTTTATAACCTTTACCTCTAAGTTTCATATTCCTATACCCTAATTCTTCATCTAAATCTAATTGAGCAGCGAAAAACCATTTTTTAAAATTTGCTTGATCACCTCCAATATAGGAAGCATGAAGAGATATTAATGCATTATAGGCATTTGCTCTACTTGCTCTAGAATCTAATTGAGACAATAAATGTTGTATCATATTCAACTTTGAACTATGTTGAAATCCAAACTTCAAAGTCAATTGTTCAAAGACATCCTTAATTTCTTGTTCTGTAACAGGAACATCATCATTCTGACACCAAGCAGGGTATTGCATTATACAATATTATCTTATTTATATTCTCTTGTTGTAACTACTATGTAATATGTGGAACACTATCTATTAAGGTGAAAAGTGACTTATTTATATATCAAACCTTTTTGTAACTTGAACATAAAATAACCGCCGAGACTTCTTTTTGCTCATAAATTATTAGTAGTAAAAATTAAATAGTATTAAAGTGATTTAGAAAACAAACCTAAACCCTAATTCACCTAAACATATGCGGAATATGGTTCCGCAAGGAATTCAATCGGTTTTCTTGTTTTTACCTCTCTGCCCATCACCAGTATATCTCAGTAGTCATATCTAAAAAATGTCCGAAAAATTTTGTTATGAGGAGAAAATTTGTTTCCGTACCATTACTTAAATTTTTCCCAGTGAATTCGGGTTTTTACAATAATATAAAAACCCACATAATCCGGGAAAAAATTCAAGAAATAGAATCCGCACTGTTTCTTTACTGGACGGGATTTTTCGAGATTGTCGGACTTCTAAAGGCGCTTTTTAAAATTGGACCTTCTTTCTTTCCTTCCATAATTTTAATATTACAACAACAAAAAGAAACTAGAACAGAAAAAAATGATCACAGTTTTTTTTTTTTTACCGTGACATTTACATTGAGGGTGTATGGGTGATATAGGATCTTTTGTTTTTTTTTTTTACTCCATATTATCTCCCATTTTTTTGAGAGTATTAAATAACCTTTTGAAGAAAATAAATAAATAAATAAATAAATAAATAAATAAAAAAGACTTTCTCTGGAACTTGGGAAAGTAGAGTTCTAGAAGCGACCCTCGTATACTACTATTCGTTAGTTAAATATACAGAATAAAGTAGATAGATTTGACTAAAAACAAACACGTATACGATAAATTATTAATCTGTTTGTTATAGAATTTATTATGTAAACTTTGTATTTTTAAAAGAGTGAACCACGGGTGGATGCTACAGTTTTCTTCCTTCCCCCCCCCCTCTCTTTTTCAACCTTAATCTATCTACATATCTTTTTTTGCATGATTCTCTAGTAAAAATATTGATCTCCTTAAAGAGTCAAAAACATTCCACTTATCCATCAGGCGGGGAAGAGTCCACAGTTTACGCCAAACTTGTTTTTACTCAATTTAGAGATACAACAAAAACATTTTCGTATCTTTAACCTAATCAGGTAAACAAACAGAACAATAGAACAAAGGAAAAGGACAGGAAAAAAAATAAAAGACAAAAAGATCTGAAACGAATTTTCGTGTTGTTAAAACTTGGCGTCAGTTGTGTCTCCATTTTGTCTCAAAAAAATAAAAAAAAAACAGAATTTAAAACAATATATTCACTATTTACTATTTTCGAAACCTATTTGATGTTTGCCAAATACGTAAAGAGAATAAATAAATAAATAAAAAAATTTTTTTTCATACACAAATTTATGCTTCAGGTGTAAACGATATATATATATATACACGCGTGTCTTTATGACCTTTGTTCTTCCATCTGATCTAAAATCTTTTTGATTAAATGCAGAAGTTTTCCTTTATAAACCTTCTGGCAAGATTTCATTACATTTACTGTTATTTTTTGTTGTATTTTTTTTGTTTCCCTCAAGTCAAAGCTAAAAAGAAGATAACTTCTTTCTTAAATCCAACTTTTTGTCATTCCTTTAGTTAAAACAAAATAAAATAAAAATACATCACAGATGCGTTTTTCAAATATCTTAACTACTAGTGCCCTTTTAGGTTCAGCTATTGCTGCTCCAGCTTTACAACATCAACACCAAAATAAAAGAGACATTGTTGTTACTACTACCGTCCACCGTCAAGTTACTGTTGTGGTAGATGGTCCTGCTCCAACTACTGAAGCTGCTGCCACTACAACCACTGCTGCCGTTGCCGCTGCTGCTGAAACTTCTTCTGTTGTTAATGACCAAACTACTACTTTAGTCAATAAGGAAAACACCGCTGAAACTCAAACTGCTGCCTCTACTACTGAATCTTCCACTGCTTCTACTTCCGCATCTACATCCGTGGATACATCCAGTACTGTAGCTCCAGGTGGTGCTAAAGGTATTACCTATTCTCCATACAACGCTGATGGTAGTTGTAAGAGTGCTTCTGAAGTCGCCTCTGATTTATCAATATTAAAAGATTTTGGTATTATCAGACTATATGGTGTTGACTGTGACCAAGTCGCTAATGTATTACAAGCAAAGACTTCATCTCAAAAACTTTTCTTGGGTATCTACTACGTCGACCAAATCGAAGCTGGTGTTGAAACTATGAAACAAGCTGTTGAAAAGTATGGTTCATGGGACGATGTTTACACCGTCTCTATCGGTAATGAATTAGTTAACGATGGTAAAGCTACACCCTCTCAAGTTGCCGGATACATCGCCACTGGTAGATCCGCATTACAAGCCGCTGGTTACACAGGTCCAGTCGTCTCTGTTGACACTTTCATCGCTGTTATTAATAACCCAGAATTATGTAACTACTCTGATTACATGGGGGTTAATGCTCATGCTTACTTCGATAAGTACACTTTGGCTCAAAATGCTGGTCCATGGGTTCTTGAACAAATTCAAAGAGTCTGGACTGCCTGTGAAGGTAAGAAGAATGTTGTTATTACTGAATCTGGTTGGCCAAGTAAGGGTGACACTTATGGTGTTGCTGTCCCATCTAAGGAAAATCAAGAAGCCGCTATTGCTTCCATTAAAAAAACTTGTGGTGATGACACTATTCTTTTCACTGCTTACAATGACTACTGGAAGGCTAATGGTCCATATGGTGTTGAAAAATACTGGGGTATTTTCTCTAATTAAAGTGTAACTATTTTTTTTTCTTTCTTTTTTTTTTTTAATAATCTTTTAAAATATGAAGATATTAAATATATTTATATACTTTTCTTTTTTGTCCCCAGCTTAGATTTTAAAACGTAACAAATAAATACCAATTTTGTTTCTTTCGTTTAGTCTATCACTATTATTATTATATTTTGTGTTATACCCTACTTTGTATTTCGTTAATACTTCTAAAAAGATATCTATATATGTATGATTTTCTTATATAGTAACAATTCAAAACATTATTTATTCTAATATTTTTTTTTTTTAAAAAAAAAGAATAAAAATAAAATTTATTAGTTTTTAATGAACGTTGGTCTATCTCCGGCGGCATGTGAACGCAATCTATCAGGATGGTCCATTCCCATACCATCCCCATCCTTCATTTTATCAAACAGTACAATTTGTTCTATTTCTTCATCCGTATAACCAGCCAATGATTTCATCAACGTACAATGACCATAGGAAAGTAGCACAGCCAACCTAATTTTTGAAAACTCTTTCTGTCCTAAACCAAATAATCGATGGAGTCTTTCCCTTGTATCAGTAAATTTCTCCTCAGGTAATAGTCTGAATAAAAATGATACACCATGTCTATTTTCTAGACCTTTAAAATATTGACTGACTCTAACAATTTTACCTTGAATAGGTTTATTTCTATTCCCACTAAAAGTAACACTATCCTCCATGATAATTTCCTGAGTAGTGGAATTATTATCACTTTCTGAATCTATATCTTGTTTTTTTTTTGCTAGAAGTGATAATTCCTCAAGTAATACTCTACCAAATATCAATGAATCTTTGGGAATTTGTTTAAATATCATATCTTCTGATAAAACCATCTCAAATTTAAAATTATTATTTGTACAAAGCTATGTGTTGGCTTTTTCTTCATCTGATATACCAACCTTGTTCTGTATCTTGTCCAAGAATTCTTTTACCGTATAATTACTTGATATTTCGAATTCAAAACATTGGAAATGAATATAACTATTTTCCAACCAGTAAATCTTCACAGGTCTTAAATGTTCAAATTCTTTTAATGGAAAAGATAACACTTCATACTCGAATGGTGGTATCGAAGAACAATTAAAATCCTTAATTAAAAAATCGTTTAGTATATAATTGGATCTTAGAGCAAAACGTCCATTCGAATATATAGCAAATATTTTCAAATAATTTGGAGCACATTCAATTTTCTTTGCTACAACTTTGGATAATTCTTCAAATGAAATATATGCAGATACCCATACCTCAAAATTTTCAACTGGAAAATTTATATCATCATATTCTTCTTGTATTTCTGTTGTTTTAGTAAATTTTAAGTTAACTCTATGTCCAAGGTAATTATAATATCTTACAATATCATTATAGGCATGGTGGTCATTGTTATAAATATCGTCTTCTGAATGTAGCTCAAATGATATAATATCACCAGTGCCTATTTCTACTGAAATGAATTGAGAATTATCTGGAATTAATGCAATGTTATCTACGTTAATTTCCTCGTATAATTTTAATTCATCTTTTCTCCCAGTAATTTCATTTAATATCCTTTTCAAATCCGATATTTCATCCAACTATGATACTAATACATGACCGAAACCCAATAATTTTTGTCTTGGAACGTTAAATTGCTTAATAAAGATAAGATTAGTTGAATTGTTTAAAGGTAAAATAGGATAATCTTTTAAATACTCATTTAAATTATCTCTCACATTTTTAACGAGTACACTATCTTTCTTTTCAAAGTCGATCTTATTGTTTTTCTTTAGTTCCAACAAATATTTCAAATCTAAATATGGTTCCCCAACAAATATATCACATTCTTGAATAGACTGTTCTTTTTCTAACCTTAATACATCCTCTATTGTTATATTCTCATCATTTGGATCCAAATAATTAGAAATTTTCAAAGTACTATTTTGGCGCATACTCATACCCCAACATCTAACAATATGCTTTTTTGGAATATCTAATTTATCTTTAACCTCTTCATAAAAGTCCACTAATTTTTTGGCCCTTTCAACCTTTATGATTAATGGTTGTTCTTTACCATCATTAAGACCATCATATGAATATTTGAAGATTGGATCAGAAACAGTCTCTAATCCTTCAAAGTTGATAAAGTTCAGTAAATTATGGATCCTAATATTCAAATATAAGTGTGCATCCCTAAGTTCTTTTTCGCGAGCAACACGTTCTTCATTTTCCTTTTCCACTCTTGCAATGATATGCTTTGGAACATCTTCAATAGTAACAGGTTGCAATAACTCTTCCTCTCTATCCTTTCTGATATACACTAACATATATGCACTTGTGTGACGGGATAACATATATTCTTGGTATTGTTCCCTAGACATCGTTTTGATTCGTTCTTTAGGAAATCTCTCAATGCCAAAATTTTCATCTAAAACTTGTTTCTTAGTAACTTTCCATACTCTTTCATCATCAAATCTGTACCATTGGTCTTCCACATTTGGTTTAATCATGACATAGTAATGTCCTGTTGAGATATCACCAGCGTGAACCAATATGCCATGTAATTTATATATATGTGCATCCGGTTGTTTTACCTGTGGACTATCCTTATCAAGATATGGTAAGACATCAATGGCTTCTGGAAATTCATAACGGTCATTAATTTTTACTAATTGGTCATAATTAAAATCGTATTCAAATCTTTTAAGTTGTAAATGTAGAATTGGTGGGAACGATTCAAATACTACACCCTTTTCGGCATCTTGTAAACCGTACCCTTGAGCAGCATACTGATTTTCTCCATCCATTAATTCAATTTCAGTATAGTCTTTAAAAGAATCTTCTAATCCTTTTAAATTTTTAACATTTAATTGTATATCCCAAAAATCTTCTACTCTAGAAGACTCATAATCCACATTAATACACCTAATGTAACTTTTCATTTTACCGACAAAAAGATTGTTTAAACTTCCTTCAACAGGGGTTCCCTTCATCCTATTTTCTAATCTATCCATCAATATTCTATTCAATTCTTGTACATCATGTTGTGTAAAGGCATCGCCGCTATCCCATCCGAATGAACGTGTCAATTCTAGTGTATCCAATGGTTCATCTAAGACTTGTAATTGATAGAAAGCTCTTCGCAAAGCCATAGGAACACTATTATTTGGACTATCTTTATCAGTTGGAATCTGATAAACCAATTTCCTAAAATATTTTGTGAAAAAATATGATTGCAGCAAAGAATTTAAATAACATGTAACAAATTGATTTTTTTAAAACCAACATATCCAGTCTCCTTTTTAGAATTAAAATTAACGAAATTATGCCATGGGACGCCGGTGGGATCCTTTTAGATTCGAATATAGACAGATATATTCAATGATTCATCGTTTAATAAAGGTTTTAATCTTTCCTTGGACGGTTATTTCAGATGGTTAAGGTCTGCAACGTTGGAAAACCCCCAATCCAAATCTGAAGAATTAAATCTATGAAATGATCTATTGATTAGTTGTACAGTAGCGTCATCTTCAGGTCTTGACAATATTATTGCAAACTGAGCACAACAGTACCAGAATCTATATGTTCCTTTGGATGAAGTGCCAGATATATAACAACATTTTTATCATGGTTCCCATTTGGGAACAGTAATAAATTCCAAAGATATTTTCCCACTTGTATCTTTGGTGACTCATATTTCATTTGTTGTTAAGCAAAGCAATTATCAATATGCCATGTGAATGCTTCCTCTGTATCGATTTCTTGATCTTCTAATTCTGGGATACTATTATCAAAATTTCTATCCAAATCACAGAGCTCGGAAAGAATTTCTCCATACTGTAGGGTAGGTATAACTTATTTGATCGATATACAACAAACAACGGTATTTCAAAAGTAACTAGAATGGGAATAGCAATCAAATGTTTCAACTTAGAGTTATCAATCAAACGATCATTCTTTTAAATGATTAACCAAATATTGTTTTAAAATTTTCACCTTTCTTCTTGTTAGTCTTCTTCTATATTCTTCAGTTTTGTCGTGATTGCTGTTGTTAACCGTTATTTGACGCATTTCTCTATCCGCCCTGAAAAAATTTGGGTTTCTTTGTTTTTTTTCAACAAAATAGAAATAGATTTTGTGGAAGATCACATGACCCTTCAAAACCCATACATTAATAGTAGTGGATTTATTTATTTATTTATTTATTTTTTTTTTTTTGAAAAAGAGAGAGAGAAAAAAAAAACATTATTAGATAGCAATAATTATGTCTATAAAGAGAGTGGAAGAGAGAAAGAAGAGAGTAACTAAGATTCAATGATTTTGGGGACTACCAACGTTTATCCTAAGGGATCCTAGTACTTTTTTTTTTTCAAACAAAAAAAAAATATATGGTCATTAGTGGGAAGACTAATATTTAGTAGAAGAAATTATTTATATCTTTTTATCCGACTTTAAATAAAATGTTGGGATCAATTCGCCCACTACCCATCACTTGTGCCATTAGCAGACACGTTATGACAAAAGATTTGTTACAGTGTGCTCCAGGTATATTACCTTTGGTAACGCTAAAAGTGATAAATAAAAGGTACATATCTAGTGAAATTCAGGCCAAAGATCAAGAAGCAGGCGAATCTAATACACCTGCAGACACAGGTGTGATTCATAAAACAGATAGAGAAACTTTGATCTATTTTGATAATATATACGCAAGGGAAGTGTCTATTTGGAATCCCATATCATGGTTCAGTTCTTTGTTTGTTGATCAATCCAGAGATGCAATTAGATCAAGGATCAAAATGTTGGCTAGTCCTGAATCGAAACCTATCAATGGGTTAGAATTGTGTTCTACCACATTAGTTAAAAGAGATGGTGGTGTATTTGCCACTTTTTTGGTCCCTTATGGCCACACTCTAGCTGAAATTAATTCAATGATTCAACAAAATACTGCACGCGAGTCATCAAAGAATATCTTTTCATATTTCACTAAAGTGGCTGCTTTTCCTGTAAAAGGATCACCTTGGATCGAAGATTTGAAAAGATTACCCAATAAGACTATACATATAAAATTTCAAGGTCCAGTTTTAACTGAGGAAGAAATTTATTTGTTATTTAGACGTTATGGGAAAATTGTCGATATTTATCCTCCCAAAAAGGGTGAATCTATAGCTAAATTAAAATATGATTCTTATAGGGGTTCAATTTGCGCTAAAAATTGTGTCTCTGGTATTGAGATTGACAATACAGTGTTACATATACAATATGAAAATATTATTGAACCTCCATTACTCACCAATTTTTTTGTGAATCACACAAGGATTGCAATTCCAGTATGTATTGCACTTCTCTCGATTGTAGCAGTTTTAGTATTTGATCCAATCCGTGAATTCTTTATTGAACAAAAGATTACCCAAAAATATTCATTACCTAAAGGCAATATTTGGATTAAAGAAATTATTAAATTTACTGGTTTAAAGTTTGATCGATTCGCTAAATATTGGTCTAATGATAAAAATAATCATCCAGCTATCCAATTATGGGGTGAAAGAATGGAAAGAGTCGAAGATTTAAAAATGTGGTTGGAAGAGAATACAAACACTTTTGTTATCATTAGAGGCCCACGTGGTTCAGGTAAACGTGAACTTGTAATGGAACATACTTTAAATGAAAGAAACAATATTTTATATTTTGACTGTGACAAAATTATTAAATCAAGAACTGATTCAAAGTTTTTATGGAACGTGGCTAATGAACTTGGTTATTTCCCGACCTTTGCATGGGTGAATTCATTTACTAGTATTATTGATTTAATGGTTCAGGGATTGACCGGTCAAAAGATTGGATTATCTGAATCTAAACAAGCTAAATTTAGAAATATGCTTACCACAGCTATGGTGTCTATTAAAAGAATTGCTTTAAAGAATTATAAGCCAGTAATAATGAATGGAAATGAAAAGATAAACATCAAAAAGGAAGATTATTTACAACAGCACCCTGAAGTTAAACCTGTGATTGTAATTGATAGGTTTTCTGGTAGTTCAGATATTAATGGATTCATATATAAGGAGTTAGCGGATTGGGCTGCAATGTTAGTACAAATGAATGTTGCTCATGTTATATTTTTAACTGAGAACGTAGCATCTGATCAAATTTTGTCAGAGTCATTGCCAAATCAAGTTTTTAAAATATTAACCTTATCTGATGTATCAAAGGTCAATGCGAAAAATTATGTCTTATCTCAATTACAAGATAAAACTAGAAATGGGAATAATTATGATAATAAAGAGAATTCTAGTGGTGGACTAAGTTCTAAAATAGTGGCCGAAATTGATGAGGCATTAGATCCGCTTGGCGGTAGAATGCTTGATTTACAAGCCTTTGTGAGAAGAGTCAAATTGGGCGAAGATCCACTTAAAGCTTTGGAAAAGATGGTAGAGCAAGCATCTGAACAGATCACACAAATATTTTTAAGTGATAAAATCGATGGCGTAAAGAGTGCCCAAGCATGGGAATTAATTGAAATGTTAAGTGATAACCCTGTAGTCTTATATAATGATATTGTTTTCAAGCCATTATTTAAAGCTGCTCCTGAATTAGGAGTTATGGAATTAGAAAAGAATGGTTTAATCACAGTATCAAGAGACCGTGGTGTCTTCCAAGAGATTCGTCCAGCTAAACCATTATTTAGAGCTGCATTCAATTATTTAGTAAATGATGCTCAATTATCTACTGTCTTAAAAACAAGATATTTATTGAGAGTTGTGGCATTTGAAACGAAAAGAATTCAAAAATGGGAAGAAGAGTTATTCCCATTAAATAACCTTGCGAATCAAAAACCATTTGAATCCAGATTGGATTATCTTTCTAAGAAGATCAAACTAAGTAGTGAAGTCATTGATAGATGTGAGAGTGAAATAAAAGAATTATCAACGAAAAAATGAAACTGTAATATATATATATATATATATAAGAGCGAAGAGTGTATCCATTATGATGATATTGGATACCTGTACAAATTAATTGAACTAATAACGTTCTGGACCAAGTAATGTTTTTTTTTATTATTCAATTTCAAATTCAAATATTATCCGTCGTATAAACAACCTTTACATATCTATAAATTTGCAGTTATTTAAAAACTTTATAGAAACTTAACAACAATTGATATTCTGAAAGAAGTCTTTCCTTTTTTTAATAACAAACCAGATCTTCGTAGAGGTTTCTTTGTCCAAGACGTAATTTTTAAACTATAGTGAACCATTACATATAATAGACTATAAGGAAGAAGAAGAAAACACTGGGGTGCTCACGGGATACAAAATGACACACCCCACTCCCCGTAGTTGTTTACCATCTTTTCTTATTAACTGTGAAAATTTTCGCAAATGGAAAAAATTAAACTTTTCCATAATTTTTTAAAAAATAACGAAGATAAATAAAGAAGATTAGATTAAGAGATGGGTCTTGCCTGAATTGAAGTTAAGTGATAAAATAGTGATTTAAAAGGCGCTTACTTTTGTTTTTTGTAAAGTTTAGGGAAGAGAACAGAGGTGAGAGGGTATACAGTGGATATTATATGTTAGTAGAACTTGTACTGATAGCTACTCACTACACTAGCTTAAGAATCACTACCCAAAACGAGGCTTCCTATTTCGAACCATGATTAGATTAGGGATTCAGCATCCTCAAATAGTCTCACAACTACCTATAAATTGTCTTAGACAAAATTCAATTAAGGTACTATACAAAGCCCAATATGAATCATCATCAATACTTTCTAAGACTTTTGGCAATTCAAGTGGTCTGCAAATTTTGTTTTATAACAGGAGAAGTTTTAGTTCAACTCCTATCTCTCATTTTAAATGTATCTATCAATTGAATCATGCCCATATGTCTTCATCAGCAAGTAAAAATGATACTATCACTAAGAGCACGAAAAATGTGATCCCAAAGTCTACGGCATCCAAAATAATAAAAACAAGTACTACACCTGCTGCTAAAAAAACAGTAACAAAAAAATTACCAACAATATCTGAATTAAAAATTTTAAAGGATCTTTTCAAATATATATGGCCAAAGGGGAATAATAAAGTCAGGATTAGAGTTATTGTCGCATTATCTTTGTTAATAGGTGCCAAGATACTTAACGTACAAGTTCCATTTTTCTTCAAACAAACAATTGATTCAATGAATGTGGATTGGTCGGATTCTACTGTTGCATTACCTGCTGCTATCATCCTAACAATATTATCATATGGTGTGACACGTTTTGGAGCAGTTTTATTTGGTGAATTAAGAAATGCGGTTTTTTCTAAAGTTGCTCAAAATGCTATTAGGACAGTGTCTTTAGAAACATTTAAACATTTAATGAAATTGGATCTTGGGTGGCATCTTTCAAGACAGACAGGTGGTTTAACACGAGCCATGGATAGAGGTACTAAAGGTATCTCCTACGTGTTGAATGCTATGGTATTCCATATTATTCCCATAAGCTTTGAAATTTCTATTGTATGTGGTATTTTGACTCATCAATTTGGTGCATCCTTTGCCAGTATTACATTTTTAACTATGTTATTATATTCTATTTTTACTATTAGAACGACCGCATGGAGAACTGAATTTAGAAGAGCAGCAAATAGAGCAGATAATAAAGGTGCGAGTATTGCATTGGATTCCTTAATCAATTTTGAAGCCGTCAAATATTTTAATAATGAATCATATTTGGCTCAGAAATATAATAAAGCCTTAGAAAATTATAGAGATTCACAAGTGAAAGTTTCACAATCTTTAGCATTTTTGAATTCAGGACAAAATTTAATTTTCACTTCGGCATTGACTGGTATGATGTACATGGGTTGCGCAGGTATACTTGGAGGTGATTTTACTGTAGGTGATTTAGTGTTAATTAATCAATTGGTTTTCCAACTTTCTGTCCCGCTAAATTTCTTAGGAAGTGTTTATAGAGAATTAAAACAATCATTAATTGATATGGAATCTTTATTTAAGATAAGAAAAAATGAAGTTAAAATCCAAAATCCTGATCGACCAAAAATGTTACCAAGTCCAAATATAAAACCATATGAAATAAAATTTGAAAATGTGACTTTTGGATATGAACCTGATCGTAAGATCTTGAAGAATGCTAGTTTTGTAATTAATGGTGGTGAAAAGACGGCTATTGTTGGGCCGTCAGGTAGTGGTAAGTCCACAATTCTAAAATTAGTTTTTAGATTTTATGATCCTGAACAAGGTAGGATTTTAATTAATGGTGAAGATATTAAAAATTTCGATTTAGATTCCTTAAGGAAAGTTATTGGTGTAGTACCCCAAGATACGCCATTATTTAACGACACGATTTGGGAAAATGTGAAGTTTGGTAGAATTGATGCTACAGATGATGAAATTAATACAGCTATCAATAAGGCTCATTTAAGACCCTTAATCAACAAATTGGCTAAAGGTACAGACACTATCGTTGGTGAACGTGGACTAATGATAAGTGGTGGTGAGAAGCAGAGATTAGCAATTGCTAGAGTGCTGTTAAAGGATGCATCCATAATGTTCTTTGATGAAGCTACTAGTGCATTAGATACACACACAGAACAAAACTTGTTACGTACTATAAGATCTAATTTCAAAGACCGTACCAAGACAAGTGTGTATATTGCGCATAGATTAAGGACGATAGCTGATGCAGATAAGATTATAGTGTTGGAGGATGGGCGTGTAAAGGAAGAAGGTACACATACCGAATTATTGAATCGTGAAAGGTCCCTGTACAAAGAACTTTGGAACATTCAAGAGAACCTTGAACTAATAGAGGATGAAATCGAAGGAGAAGCAAAGCTAATCAATCACCGTCCATGATAAGTTGTAGTATATACATTTAACAAATATGGATATATATCATACATTAAAAATGGCATTTTGTATTCCGAGCCTATTTTAGTGATATTCAATTTTATAGTAAAAAAATATTTTGAGTCTGAAAAGCTTTTCCACATTAGAAGAAAGATCAGTAGACTCTTTTCTAAAGGTTAACTGACTCTTCCCGAACAGAATCAGCTGTCATACTGGGCCAAACCTCCTCAATTAAAAGAACAATTTCTTTCTCTCGTAAACCTCGGGAATTTTTCTTTTGTTTCAAATGTTTGACTCGTCCCCTTTTGTTTTCTCGAGCTTTTTTCTTTTAATCATTTCCTTCGGTTGTGGTGGAAAGACTGGAAAAACAGGAAAAACAGTAAACAAATATATAATCAATAAAACGTTTAGAAGTTGGTTAGAAAGCAGTGGTTAAGTAAATTGTCTCTCAATTGTTCGATTTTTTAAAACATTTATTTTGAGACATGAATGATTGCTACTTGGCTTCTTTGAGTCTCTCTTTTTTTTTTTTTTTGTTAATTCTCACAACCTTTCAATTTAAGCTCTAAAAAGGTCCTGATAAGAATGTTACATTTTTTGATTGGTTAGGTTTCTGTTAGATAAGAAAAAAGAAAGAAATTCAACTGTAGCAAAGGGTAGATAAGATTCTTAACAAAGTTGAAGAATTGTTGAAAAGAAGTTTTTGTTTATATCTCAATTCAAGAACACTTAAAACTGTATATATCTAACGGAGACGTGAAAAAAGAAATAAGAAGAAAGGAAAGGAAGGATAATAAATAATAAAATAGTATGTGTGGTGTATTAGGTATTGTATTAGCTGATCAACAACGTGCAGTAGCACCAGAATTGTTTGATGGTTGTATTTTTTTACAACATAGGGGTCAAGATGCTGCAGGTATGGCTACCTGTGGTAATCGTGGTAGAATTTATCAATGTAAGGGGAATGGTATGGCAAGAGATGTTTTCACACAAAATAGAGTAGCTGGTTTAGTTGGATCTATGGGTATTGCTCATTTGCGTTATCCAACTGCGGGTTCCTCAGCTAACTCAGAGGCCCAGCCATTCTATGTTAATAGTCCATATGGGATTAACTTGGCCCATAATGGTAATTTAGTCAACATTGCCTCTTTAAGTAGATATATGGATGAAGATGTTCATAGACATATAAATACCGATAGTGACTCTGAATTGTTATTAAACATCTTTGCAGCTGAATTAGAAAAATATAATAAGTACAGAGTCAACAATGAGGATGTCTTCCATGCACTTGAAGGTGTTTACAGATTATGCCGTGGTGGCTATGCCGTTGTTGGAATGTTAGCTGGGTTTGCTATGTTTGGTTTTAGAGATCCTAACGGTATTAGACCATTATTATTTGGCGAACGTATCAATAAAGATGGATCTAAGGACTATATGTTAGCGTCTGAGAGTGTTGTCTTAAAAGCTCATAATTTTAACAAATTCCGTGATTTGTTGCCAGGTGAAGCAGTCATTGTTCCAAGGGACTTATCTAAAGGCGAACCTGAGTTTAGACAGGTGGTCCCCATTAACAGTTATAGACCAGATTTGTTCGAATACGTTTATTTTGCTAGACCTGACAGTGTCCTGGATGGAATCTCAGTTTATCATACAAGATTAGAGATGGGAGTTAAATTGGCTGAAAATATTAAAGGAAAATTGTCGCCAGATGATATTGATGTAGTTATGGCTGTGCCGGATACAGCCAGAACATGTGCTATGCAATGTGCTACGACATTGGGGAAGCCATACCGTGAAGGTTTTGTTAAAAATAGATACGTCGGTAGAACTTTTATTATGCCAAATCAACAACAGCGTGTATCTTCAGTGAGAAGGAAATTGAATGCCATGGAATCTGAATTTAGAGGTAAAAACGTTTTGATTGTGGATGATTCTATTGTTAGAGGTACTACATCTATTGAGATTGTAAATATGGCCAAGGAATCTGGTGCCAAGAAAGTATATTTTGCATCAGCAGCACCCGCTATTCGTTATAATCATATATATGGTATTGATTTGACAGATAATAAGAATCTTATTGCGTATGGTAGAACAGAAGATGAAATTGCCGAGATTTTAGGCTGTGAAAAGGTTATATATCAAACTTTAGAAGATTTGATTGATTGTTGTAAGACAGATAAGATTGATAAGTTTGAGGTTGGTGTATTTACGGGTAACTATGTAACAGGTGTTGAAGATGGATATTTAAATGAATTAGCAAGAGTTCGTGCAGAGAATGCGAAGGCTACATGTGACTTGACTTCAGAAGTAGATATTGGATTATATAATTCGGCTGATTATTAGAGATAGTTTTGATTTTTTGGGGTGTCTATACATGTAATTTGCTCTTTCTTTTCCTCATGTATATCTCTTGTATTTCCTTATTATATTTGTAGATTTTTTGATATATTTTGAGTCTTTTTGAATGATAATCATTATATGTGTATGATGTGTGGATAGGCAAGTAAGTTAAAAGATTAACATAAAAATGAATGATGAAGTGGGAAAAAAAAGAGGACATGAAGAAAAAACAAAAAAAAAGAATACGAGAATAAGAGTAAAAAATTACAGGACAATATTTACATCATAATATATTATAACAATATATTTTAAATACGAATATATTTCTGTGCGTATGTGTGTGTGTGTGTGTGTGTGTATGGCTACAGGTGTAAATGGATGATATATTACAGAAGATAACAAATAAATCAGGAGAACGGGAAGAAGAAGAAGAAGAAAGTGGAAAGGGAAATAATGAGTCAAAGACACTGATAATAATATATAGAAACAGTGAAACATTGAACTCATTTCAAAGACAATATTTATTATTCGATTCAGCTATCATAAATAATGGTACCACAGGTTTTCTATCCTTTAATAATATAAGATTGGATAATTTATCAATTGACACATACTGTTGTCTATTTGACGAAAATATTAATTTCATTGAAATGGTTAAAATATTTATAAGATCTGTTAGAAGAGAAAATGTCCATTGGATAATATTATTAGATTGGTCAATATATGATCAACAAAAATGGTTAGAACACATTTTGAAATGTGTCAAAGAAATAAATGGTAGCAATAGTAAAGAAAATGAACATATAATCAATAAGACAATTGTATGCATTAATAGTGAACATATATACAAGATCCAAAAGAATCTTCCAATATGGTATTCACGTCATATAGATTACATTCAACAGACATTAAGATGGTATAGTATACAAGAGAATTGTAATTTGGTATACAGTGAAACAGGACAAGAAAGACTGAATGAAACGATCAAAAAAATAATTAATAGTAACACTTGTAAGTTTAATATGGAAGATATTGAGATGGCAAAGACGACAAGAATTTTCATACCATGTGGATATGACAATATAAACTTAATTAAAACATTAGATGAAACGTTTAATGAAAGAGAATGTACAATTGAAAGATATAAAGAAATCATACCGGCACCAATTAATAATGATAAACAGATGGGGTCATTATTACTAGATTCTATTGAATCAAATATTGAATATTTTGATGTAACAGAGAAGCTGGACAACGATACGACAGGGTTCCCGCCAGATTTTATTAATGAACAGAAACAGTATAAACAGTTGTTAGAATATAGTAGAAAACTTAATAGAAAATAAAAGTATACAATCATAATGAAATATTACAATATATATTTATATAAGTATATATATATATATATATATATGGATGTATACACATTCCTAGGGAAATATAGATACACAGTTGAAAGAGAGCATACCTTTTTTATAATAATACAATGTGACCGCACATTTTCTTCCCTTCTTTTGTTGCCATGTTTCAAAAATTTGAATAGGTCTTATTAAGAATAATATAACCATATGATAATATATTCATAAAAGTACATTCATATACTTGTAAGGTAGAAGCTAATGTTTTTTTTATAAGATGAAAGATTAAAAAGATAGACACGGTCAGATCAAGAAGACCGGATGAAGAAGAATAAGCAAATAGACACAAATAAAAATACATCACAATGGTATGTCTATGTTCTAAAAATACTAGTACCAATGATAAGTGAAGCCACACATAAATTCTGTTGTAAGAATACGCCAATTACATTAGTCATTATTGTCAAGAAAGAGAAATTCCGGTGGTGGAAACGTTAACCATGAAGTAAACTTTAATTTGAAATAGCTTTCAGGGGGGAAGTTTAACCATAATATATCAATACGTGGTATTCTTTTATACATATGTCAATACATGTATACATATGTCAATATATTATAGTATATATATAGTATATATTATATAGTATATCTTTCCTTTTCGTAGAGAATGCTATTTCATGTTCTGATTTTATTTTTGTTTCTTTCCATTTTTTTTTTTTTTTTTTTTTTTTTCTTTACACTGCAAACGGAAATGAAGAAATAAGAAACATGGAATGTGAAGTTGAGAAAGAACAAGTTGTACACTGAGGTACAGTAGATTGATAGTAGATATTGTCGTTGTACAACATATATTCATTATTTGACTGGTTTTTATCTGTATTTATTGTTTATTTGAATAAATATACATATACTATTAAAAGTCCAGACAAAACAACAGAGTATAGGGGAAGAAATTACTAACATGGTTGATATTGTTACACCTCCTGTAACCAAGAGGGATAACAAAAGTACTAAAATGAAAAATATTAATACTACTGCTTCTACTACCAGCCATACTACTAGAGATTTAACAAATGAAGATGATGCGTATAATGCCATTTTTAGTGGTGATTTTGGATCACTAAACATTAGTTCTTATATTGGTAGTGGTGACCGTGATGATGGAAATCAAGATACTACTGAACATTTACCTGATGCAATAGATTTTGAAGATGAAGATGAATTGGCAGATGATGAAGATGATCAACAAAACAATAATGGTAATAGTAATATTATTATATCAAATAATATAAATAATGTCTATAGTGATAATAATGTCATTTTTATGAATGGCAACGAAAATGATCAAATTATGGTATCTCAACATATGTTTGATGTCTCTAATGAATTAATATTAGATGATAATAATCAGTTGACCAACGTTACTACTAATAATAATACATATTTTATGGAGGGCGTTGGCTTCCCTAATGATAATAATTTTAATCATTTAGATATTAATGATCATAATATGAATATGAGTGCTAATTATAACGCTAACAATAATAACGCTTTATTTATGATTGATAATAATCTAAAAAGTAATGTTGATGAAAATAATAACAATAATAATAATGATTTAAATCCTCCTGGGTTTCCTGCTAATCATTTGAATGATATTGGTTTAGATTTATTGAATGGTTATCCAAAGAATATATCCTTTAACAATAACAATAACGAACAAATGAACCAGAATAAACCTAATGATGAGCATTCTTATAATCTGTTTGATATATCAACAGATAATAGTAGCATGACCAAACAAGGGTCTATGATACGAAATCCATTAAATGATAAAGATATGAAAAGATATAAAGAACATAGAGATAAACTTCTATTACAATACTATTTTCCAACTTATAAAAAGGGTAAAATATTGAAATGGAATAGTTGTATATATCGTAAGAGACATGATTATCAATATCAATCTAAATTATTGGCCTCATTACTATATCCAAATGGTAATATGGATGGAGTTAAACCTTTTGTTCCAACCAATTTGAAATTTAAAGTTCAGCAAGATCAAAAAAGACTGTTTAATAGCATGGATTATTCCACTCTATTTAATGAGTCTAAAAGAAAATTGAAGATTAATGGGATTAAGACTGTTCCTAGTTCACAAAGATTTTCAGATTCATTGGCGGAAACTGAATCGAATTCAAAGGATGGCAAAGATGGAGAGAAAAATAATGAAATGGCCAATAATCAAATTAATATATCTGATGATCTTTTGATCGCTACTGAAAAATGGGATGAAAATAAAATCATTAATTTTGAGAATAACAATAATGCCAAATTTACTAATAATGATAGTATCAGTAACTTGTTAGTTCCATTTGATTATAATGATGATTGGAATGAGGATGATTTTGTGGATGCTAAATTACCAATGGCAAAATCTGCAGAGTTAGATATGAATGATGGGAAATTATTATTAGTGTTTAATAAAGAAAACGATTTAAAGAGAAAAGAACAGGAGGCAAGATTATCTAAATTAGTAAATAACGAATCTCTCATCTTACAAAGGTTCAATATTTCTAATGATCACACTTATGCTATCTTGAGACATACACACAAACCAAAGGTTCGTGCGACGATATCTAACTTAAATATTGAACATTCACAACCTGCCATTAATTTACAATCACCTTTCTATAAAGTTAATATACCTAGATCACAATTAAGATTCTTCCATAGACCTAAATTTAGTCCTCATATCCGTATTGGTTCCATTATCACATTTAGCAAATTGAAAACAAGGAAAAGAAAGAAGGATAAAGGTAAAAGTGTTCGTGAATCGTTTGCTACTACTCAAGATCTTACAGTTGGTGATTCAGTACCAATCTATTTAATGGAGTACTCTGAGCAGACACCTTTAGCATTATCTAAATATGGTATGGCAAACAAATTGATCAATTATTATAGGAAGACATCAGAAGATGATACATTACGTCCTAAATTGTCTGTTGGGGAGACTCATGTCCTTGGTGTCCAAGATAAATCTCCATTCTGGAATTTCGGATTTGTTGAACCTGGTCATATTGTACCAACTTTGTATAACAATATGATTCGAGCTCCCGTGTTCAAACATGATGTATCAGATACAGATTTCCTAATGGTTAGAAGTGTAGGACGTGGTGTGAACAGGTTTTATCTAAGAAATATAAATCATCTTTTCACAGTAGGTCAAACTTTTCCTGTGGTAGAGGTCCCGGGACCAAATTCAAGGAGGGTTACCTCTTTAAAGTCGATTAGATTAAGAATGATTGTTTACAGGATTTTAAATAAAGTTCCAGAAAGAGCAATATCTATTGAACCCATCGCTAGACATTTCCCTGATCAAGATTATGGTCAAAATAGACAAAAGATTAAGGAATTTATGAAGTATCAAAGAGAGGGGCCGGATAAAGGGTTATGGAAATTGAAAGAGGGGGAGCCCTTTTTGGATAAAGAGAATACAAAGAAATTGTTGAGTCCCGAGCAAATTGCAGAAGTGGAAGCAATGAGTCAAGGTTTACAATTTATGAAAGATAATGAGGATTTTAATTTCGATGATAAATTGGTTAAATTAGAGGAAAAATTGTTACCATGGAATATATCTAGAAATTTTATTAATGCTACACAGATGAGAGCAATGGTCCAAATACATGGTGTGGGTGACCCTACTGGTTGCGGTGAAGGTTTCTCATTTTTGAAGACATCTATGAAAGGTGGCTTCATTAAAGCTAATAATGAATCCAGCAATAATGATTCGACAAAGGGTAAAAACGGTGCTCATACTTACAATGTCGTCCAACAACAGAAGGCATATGATGATGAAATCATCCGTACATGGTATACACATGCGAAGAGTCTAAGTGTTGTTAATCCATTTGAAGAGTTACAAGATCCAGATTCGGTTAACCCTACTAACAAACATGTATTGACACATCGTGATGATAATAAGATACTTAGAATTGTTAGAAAGAGACGTGATGAGAATGGTATCATCCAAAGAGAGACGGTAATAATTAGAGATCCGCGTGTTATTAAGGGCTATTTAAAGGCTAAAGAATTAAGGAAGAAATCGGTTGATGTTGCTACTCTATTAAATATGGATGAATCAAAGATTGATAACCCTGATGAAATAGAATTTCAAAAGAAAGTTTTACAAAATGAACTAGCATCTTTAGAAAAATCCCAACAAAGAAGAACTGCTAGAGGAAACAAAAAACGTGGTAATATTACTGTAGTCAATAACACAGGTGCTACTAGTAATGATAACAATAACATAACTAATAATGCAAATTCTCCTGCTGGTAATACTGAAAGTAAAGGATCTGGCAAGAATACGACAAGGCGTTGTGCTACCTGTGGACAAATTGGGCACATAAGAACAAATAAGTCATGTCCAATGTATAATGGTGGGATCACCAGCAATAGTAGTACACCAGCGCCAATCTTAAATAATCAATAATCTTAACTCGATTGAATTTTAGTTCCTACATAAATCAAATTAACTTCGCATATATTGGACGTAAGTAAGCATAAACATATATACATACATATATATAATTTATAAAGTGTACTGGTATGTATCCATCAATTGACTCTAATGTTTTTCACATATGATAAATAGTGGAATCCTTGCAGGCTTCTTCTACCAAGTCTTTATCATGATCATAGCCAACAAAGGCATAATAACCAGGTTCACCCTTATCTTCAGTCAAAGGATAGTGAATGGATGGAATATTTTCGTTTTCAACAATACAGAATGAGAGATTTTCATCATTTGGTTCATAATCACGAGTAATCCTTTTCATTATAATTTTCAATTCACCTCTTTTGTCACAACTTGGGCCACCTCTAGCGAAAATTCTGTTTACAGAAGATTCAGAACCATCGGCATAATTAATTGGTTCCTTCACAGCAGTACAATGGAACCATTCATAGTGGATTCTAGTTGAATATTTAAAATATTCTACGGCAGCAATGAGTAACAATGATATGCAAATATATTGGAAAAGAGCTTTAAATCTAGGTTTACGTTTTTCGTGGACCTTTTCTATTTCTTCAGTAGTGTTTGTAGACATAATTTTCTTTATCTAATTGGATTGTATTTGGTAAGGTAGATAATGATAAAAACGAAGGACCTGTGAGACACCACTAGTTATTAATGTCAGGGGGGAAGGTGTTATTTTATTTTATTCGTTTTCGTATTTTGTGTTTTTTTTTATTCTGTCAAATATGTAACAATAAAAAAAATTTTATAAGAGAAAAAAAAAAAAAAAAAAAAACTAGTGTGAGGTTTTAGTAGCAGTAACTAAGCAAACAGGCGATGTTCTCAGATTAGTTAAATATGACATGACATAACCTTGGTGCAATTATAAATGTGTTTGTTTTTTTTTATCTAAACATATATTATATATACATATATACATAAGTGTGTATTTTTGTTTACATAGAAGAGTAAAATAAGAAGCACATATAAAATAAGTAACATGGGCGAATCCTTAAAAAAAAAAAAAAAATGGGGATGTAAGAGAAATATAAATAACTTCAAAATTGTTTACCATGAATCCATTCATTCAACATTGCAAGAGAAGCTTCCGGTTGGTCATAAGGTACCATATGACCACCATCGAATAATCTTAAGAAGGTCAATTCATTGAAAGATTTACTTTCACCTGCTTGATAAGAATCTTCTTGGCTATTAACTATCCATGGTTGTAATGGTGTCATAACATATTCCTTGTGATGCTTCCATGGTAAATCGTCAGTCCAAGCTTTGTTACCCATCCAGTTACAAATAAAATCTTTGTCACCAGCGTATATTAATATTGGTAGTTGGTATTCATCTAATAATGTAGTTACGTGTTTTTGGTATGGTTTCATCCAATCACCAGCAAATAAGAAATTCTTATTGATATCGAAATTACAAGATTCAAAGTTGGACACTTCTGCACCGATAGCATCTTGAACTTCTTTCAGATTCAAATATTGATCGATTGGCTCCATTTCAGGGTAACATAATGGGCCTTCGCAGTCTTTCCTAACATCATAAACATTTTTACCAGTACGTTGAAATGGTCCCAATTGAGCGTTGTTGCAATAGATAGATGCGGGGACACAAGTCCAAACGGAGTTGTACTTGTAACATGATTCGATTAAGGAAAGACATCTTGGTAATGAATCTTCCATAGTTTGACATTCCTGCGAGGATAAAACCGGATCGTAACCAGAATCTTCACCACAAGCCATAGGTTTATAGTATTTGTACTGAGTCAATGGATCAGTTAAACCATTCCCAATCAAGATAGAAGATAAATTGAAGTTTCTGTCCTCATGAGACAAAATTTCAGTGGCGAAGGCAGGGATATAATGACCTGCATACGATTCACCAGCGATATGGAACTCATGTGTCTTTGTAGAATATTGTGGGAATTGTTGGAAAAATAATTGTAAAAATGCATATACATCCTTCCCAGCAGCAACAGAGTTTGTAATAGAACCAGAACCTGTGTCATCAGAATAAGAGAACCCGACATTAACAGGTTGATCTAAGAAAATGACACTTGCATTATTATTCCAAGAGTATGGATTATAGATAGGTTTCAATTCAATATCTATAGCAGATGGACCTAATTCAAAGAATAGGCCAGTCATCGATGAACAGCCTGGACCACCGTTTAACCAAAGAACAATTGGATCGTTTTCTGGATCATTTCTACTTTCAAAGAACCAAAAGAAGAAATGTTTTCCCTCATCTTTAACGTCTAAATAACCAGTGTATTGTTGAACAGTATCAACACCTAATTTAGAAGGATCTTTAATTTTATTGATACGTAATTGGAAGTTATTCAATTCTTGACTTGACACAATATGGTCCCAATCACTTTTAGGAGATATAACTTTCGCATTAAGATTGGAAGATGATGGTTGTATCATAAAATCATTTAATTGACCTTGTGGGAATAACCATTTGGATTTTGAATTGGAAGAAAAAGTGTAAGTTGATGGTTTTAAAGAGTTAGATACTTTAAAGTCGTTGTCATTTGATGAGGGGGCAAAAAAAGGAATTTGTAAAGATATGGCATTGGCGGTAGTTAAAGTTGTCACCAAAGTGGCGGGCAATATAGTTGACCACTTCATTATGGTGATAATGTATTATACTTGATAATATACCGGACTTCTAATAAGTTAATTGGGGCTTAGCAGAACAGGTAAAACAGAAAGTATTTACTCAAGTGTGTTTGAGAGTGTCTTCTTATCTACCATTCATTTTTATACTCTTTTTTTTTTTTTTTCCAAAAAATTTTTGTGTGCAAATGGGTGTATAATAAGAAGAAATAAAAACCCGAGACTATGAACCGGATACAACAAGAGGAACATCACTGTATATTGGAAGTGGTTGCAGAATTGGGGAAGAGTGGTATTTGGAACATAGTCTAATAAGCTAAATTGAACATGAATCATATATATATAGAGTGTGTGAGTGTGTGTGTGTATGTCGTGTATGTTCACAAATAAAACAGAAGGATAAATTGGTGTTCATCAGTTGAAAATGATGTATTTAAGGTGATAATATTAGTAATAATAACTGTTAGTAGAGTTTTTTTTTTTTGAATAATTATAATTCTTTAATTTCTTAGGTGAATAGATATTTTCGATACAACATTTACCAATTTAATTGTTTTTAAAACTTTTATTTTATTGGTATGCTCTGTGTTTTCTTTTCTTACTAAAAGAACACAACTTTGGAGTACACTGCAAGGTAACAAGATAGAAAAGGTTATATTATTATTATATATTCCTTTTAGTATTATTTATTTGTCGTGTGTCTAAGTGTGAGGAGAAAAGGTGTAATTCGTGGGATTATTTGTTTTTTAGTTTAAATTGAATTTTAAAAACGTGGATAACATTTGTATTCTGCATAACAAAAAGGATAAAATGAGAACGTGCTTTCTAACAAAAATAAATTAAACTTAGGTTGTAGTAATAAAATTGTGCAAACCATAGTCACAATTTTTTTTACCTAAGGTTCTATTTAATTTAAACATATTATTTTTTTTTTCTTGAAACTTTTTCTGTACTTGTTTTTACTATTGCTTCTAGTTTTGTATTAACTTTGTATGGCAACAGTTGTTAGAATCCTTATGATATAATGTTCTACAAAACTGTTTAGCGCAAAGAAGAAAATGTTAAAACAATTAGAATACTATTGATTTGCAGACTGTGTACTGTTAATGCTTTTGAATTTGTCCTAACCAATGATTTTTGTCACCTTTTTTTTTCTTTAGTTTTACTAAAATTTTGATTATTGAAAATTCTGAGAATATAAAGTTCTGGAATAAAGTATGATTAATCGATTTGTTTTTAACGATGTAATAAACTCATGATAATATAACTTACAGCAAAGATATCTTGATACTAAAATTATCATTGGTAAGATATTTTATCCTTACCCCCCTCCTGGAACGTAAATAGGATATATAATGTTTCTTAGTAGGTTAACCCGGTAAACTATCAATTCTTCTTAGAATGGATAGAGTGACAAACAATTTTTTAAAGATGATATTTGATACCCATTTCCAAAAATATATAGGGAACATGAAGCAGTTCATAACCCAAATTACTTTCCTCACTACTTTCTACAGAGCAATATATTTTATATAACTTTATGTCAGTATATTTAGGTAATTTGTATATAATCGAAGAACAATACTACAAATTTTTGTACATAATAATTTGTTGATAATAAGTAGTAATCAAAAAGTGAGAAGGTTTGGTAGCAATAATAATAGTAAGGGAGCTATTTCTCTTCAGGAAATATTAAAAAAGTGTTGATTTAATATAAAGGGTAGTTAATAATTTTGGTTTTAGTTGGTTTTATCTTTGATCTGTTTATATCAAAAAGAAGTACTCTATATTTTTAAAGTTATTTTTCAAAATAATATCTTTTCTTACAAACAAATCATTAATATTCACCTCTCCCAACAGTACTTAGAAAAAATAAACAAAACAGAAAAATAATGTATAGTAAAATTTCTTGTCTATAAATAAAGATATACTGTGCCAATTCTACTCCTGGGAAGCCATATTTAGAGATTTTTCTCAAATTTATAAAATATATATTTAATTAAAAAATTTTTAAGAAATAATATGTTCGGTATTTATGCTTTTGTAAACAATATTGTTTTTGTATATATCGTAGTATCCCAAAATCCTTCCAATTATATTTCTAATTTTCTGTTATATTGTTGTTTAGCTTAGTTACATAATTTTCTTACTTCACATTATTTTTTTATAGGGACATAAGCATAATCGATAGTTTTTACATTTCAAGTGCTAATCTTTGTATTTGTTTCACCCTACGTCAATAATGTTGTCGAAATAACCTGTGAAAACTCTAGAATTGTATTACAGGTGTAAATATGAATATTTCAAAATACAATAGATAAATCTAGTTATTTAAATTAAAAATACACAAATAATAAGAGTTAGAAAGAATTCTCAACATACAACAGTATATATAATTCTATTTCTTGCCCGTCCGTCTACCACGTTGTCTACTCCTTCTTACAGTAGTCTCTCAAGATACCCTTATATCTCGCAAATTCATATGCCACAAAAAAGCTCTCCTTAGACAACAACGCGTTGCAAAAAATATAACAAAAAGGAATTGAAAAAAGTAATAGCAAGGAAAAAGTAAGAGTGGACTCTAACTTTATAATCCTGTCACAGTGAGGGTAATCGATCATCACTGGATATTTCTTTATTTGCGTCGTTGTCGTCGAGATGTCCAATCTGTCGTAGCTTACTTAAGAAAGGAACTTATAAGTATCTGGATTAAGAGGGAGAATACATATATATAGTATATGTAGCAACAAATAAAAGACACACACACATATATATAGATATAGAGCTATAGAACTTTGTCATAAGGAGTAACAGTTATTTATCTATCTAACACCTCCAAAACTATAGTTTATCTACAGAATCAAAGTTCTTCAACACTATTCTAAACAAAAATAGGGTTGAGCCATTAGTGTAAGAATAAAAGTATTTTATACAAAATTACATTAGACCAACATTTCGTATCACGTGATATTACATATCCAAATTGTCAAAAAAACCCTCCGCGACGGGGAATTGAACCCCGATCTGACACGCGACAAGCGTCTATTCTAACCATTAAACTATCACGGAGTCTATTCCTTCACTGTTGTTGTAGGTGTTTCCTAATCGGGAAATTTTATTGTTTTATTTTCGTTCCCAAAAATACCTTCAAGGTTATTATTATAGGACACAGGGTGACGGCGTCACCTCACCAGTAGTTTTTTTGTATTGAAAACGTAACACACTTTCAGTTCAGTGTTATGTGGCTTTTCTTCTTTGTTGTTTTTATTTTATTTGTTGTTTAATGGTTTTTTATCTATTGTCGAATCCAAGTTGTTAGTTATTTCTCTAGTTGAACTTGTGGACAAATATTTCATATAAAAGGAGAACATTTTTAGATTCAAGTTCTCCAAGTTCGTCCTCATTTTCTGTTTACATTTGTATTTATATTTCTTTTATATTTGTACAGTATATATATTGTTTATTTATATATTTATATATAAAAACGGAGATATAGAGGTCCGCTAATACATATCATTATCTAGTTCTATTAAGGTTTGTACTAAATATTGTAATTGGTCAGAATTACACAACACACAGTTGTTGTAATCAGAACCAATTACAATATTTAGTACAAACCTTAATAGAACTAGATAATGATATGTATTAGCAGACCTGCTATATCTAAGTGTTCTGGTTCTTTTTATATATAAATATATAAAATACACAGTAAAATATAAAATCGAAATACAGACACACTCGGAGAACTTGAAATATAAAATGTTCTCCTTTTATATGAAATATTTGACCACAAGTTCAACTAGAGAAATAACTAACAACTTGGATTCGATAATAGATAAAAAACCATTAAACAACAAATAAAATAAAAACAACAAAGAAGAAAAGCCACATAACACTGAACTGAAAGTGTGTTACGTTTTCAATACAAAAAAACTACTGGTGAGGTGACGCCGTCACCTCGTGTCCTATAATAATGACCTTGGAGGTATTTTTGGGAACGAAAATAAAACAATAAAATTTCTCGATTAGGAAACGCCTACAACATCTTCCTCCTTTAAACTTGACCTTCAAGTTGATTAAAATTAGCTAACAAAGAGTTTCTTCTAGAGAAAGGCAGAGTATTAAATTCAGCAACCGAATAAGGACAAACTAATTGTGGATCTACATCTTGCATTTTACAATAATATTGTTGACTTTCAATATCATAACCGACAACCGAAATAATTTTACCAGCTCTGTTGATACGTTCTAACGATGTATTTGGAAGTTCTTTTGGATACCTAGACTTGTCTTAATGGAAAGACTTTACTGGACGCCTGTGGCCTTACGACTTGAACTCATTAGATTTTTTAGTTATATGTGTCTTGTCTTTCTTATCTAGCAATTATATATATATGTATATGTATATAGTATGAATAAATAAATAAGTCTCTTCTTTTACCTTTTCTCTTTTTATCTTTGAAAATTTTCATTTTCAAAAAACAAAACGTTTTTCTTGGAAACTCATATCTCTACACCCAGACATCACATATAGACTTTGTACCATAATAATCTTTTCTTTCAAGGTAAAACTTCTTTAATAATTTTAATTATGATAATAATTCCAGCAAAAGGTTTTATGTGTTCAATGTTAATGACCCTATGTTTCTTGAAAGATGAGGGAAGATCCAATTCGGCAGTATTACCAAAGACCTTGACAATTTTGAATGGACCTAAATAGATGGGTTGAATCTTCAGATATCTTCCTCCGGTGAAATATGCATCTCTATGAAGAAGAACCAAATTACCGACTTCAAAGTGTTGGATCTGGCGGGGTGGGTTCATTTGCGACTCCACAGACTCTTGATGTTGTTTCAAAAAGTCTTGGGTACGCAGGGTGATAGCCTTAAGATGTTTGGCCATCTCAACAGCATTAAAATTCCTAGCGTCTAATTCATTGTGAGTACCCAACAATGGTTCATTTGGAATGTAACCTAAATCAACTTCGAAAGGAGCAGCCTTTTTGGAACGTTGATATGTGCTGTTATAGACGAATTCTGCTAGAATTTTTATTGCTAGATTTATTTTTGCTAGAATTATTATCATAATTAAAATTATTAAAGAAGTTTTACCTTGAAAGAAAAAAATATTATGGTGCAAAGTTTATATGTGATGTCTGGGTATAGAGATATGAGTTTCAAAGAAAAATATTTTGTTTTTAAGAATTAAAATTTTCAAATATAAAAAGATAAAAGGTAAAGGTAGAAACTTATTTATTTATTCATATTATATACCTATACATATATATATAGATATATAGATATTAGATAAAAAAATAAGTCACATATAACTAAAAAACCTAATATGTTCAAATCGTAAGGCCACAGGCGTCCAGTAAATTCGATATGTGGTAAGTAGATATCCCATGAGTTGTGATCCATACTAAAATATGGCTTAAGCAACCGACCCAGAGTTTTGTTAACATTTGCAGTTTGACCATCTGTTTGGGAATGATTAGTAGAAGCCATAAGCAACTTAATCCCAAGTCGTTTAGTCAATTCATCATACCAATTGAATGTAAACTTTATCTCTCTATCCGACATAATTATACGTGGGAAACCATGATAACGGAAAATAAACCGATACCATAACCTAATAACACCAACAGGAGTGAAAGTTTTGTTAGCCGCAATAAAGTGTGCACGTTTACTGAAGCGATCAGTAACTATCATAATCATGTCATGACCTTGGCTAGTTATGGGCAAACCAGTGATAAAGTCTAGCGAAACATCCAACCAACGACCTTCAGCGACAGGAAGAGGATTTAATTCACCATTAGTCCTCCTTCTGTAATTTTTCATTAACTGACATTAGAGACAAGTCTTAACAGACTGCTTAATGTTAGTTGTCATGGATTACTAATGATAGAGGGGTACCAACTTGTTAATTGTAGTAGATTCTCCAAAATGACCCCATGAAGTAAGCTATTGTAATAAATATGTAATAATTGGCGACGTTGGTTTCTTGGAACACAAATTCTAGATTCATAACGTAAGATATCACCTGTATATGAGTAACGTTCAGTAGCTTTCTTTGAAAACTTCAATCTTTTCAAATACCTATTGAAAAGAGATTTATCACCGGCATCAATGTTCGTGGACGTAGTAACACCTAGATGGACCAGCACAGCCGCTGACCAGAGATCTTTCTTCCAGTCGTCAGACCAATCGACCAGGTTTACCGTCCTATGTTCGCTTAGTGGAAATATCTGAATACCACCAACTTCATTTGGACGGCTTAAAGCATCAGCAACGACATTCTGTTTACCCTTTATGTGCTCTAATTCGAAATCGTATTACGAACTAAAGCGTTAAGCCATCTTGCCATTGGCTTGGAAGGCTCTGTCTTGTTTCTGTATGAGAGGAGAGAAATGTGATCAGTATGAAGGGCAAACTTATGACTATGAAGGTAATGGCGGAAATGAATTAATGATTCAATAATAGCCAATAACTCTATTTCACCAATTGGATAATTACGTTGCGTGGAATTGACGGATTTGGAGAAGTAACCTATAACTCCAAAAAGAGAACCATCGTCATTAAGACGTTCTAGCACCGAACCAATAGCGACAAAACTAGCATCAGTAGTCAACCGATATTTTTTACCAGGAACAAAAGGGACTAATGTGGGAGCGTTACACAACTTCTCCTTGAGGATATTAACAGCAGCAGTGTGTTCATCAGACCAGGAACACTTTTCATTAATAAAATCGAACAAAGGTTTGGCTATCTTGCTACAGTCAGGAATATAAGAACGAAAATAATTAATCATACCCATGAATGATTGACAAGCTTTCTTTGTTGTGGGTAGAGGTAAATTTTGGACAGCCTTAACCTTATCTTTTTGTACAGAAAAACCATTCTTGCTAATTGTAAAACCCAAAAATTCGCAAGATTCTTGTAGAAAATGACATTTCTTCCGTTTGCAGACGAGACCTTCGTCTTTCAACCTTGATAATACAGACCGTAAATGTTTAAGATGAGATTCTTTATCTGTGCTAGCAAGTAATATATCATCCAGATATACAAAGACATTGGGTAGATCACCCAGTAACTGACTCATGTACCTAGAGAAAGTGGCTGGAGAATTGACCAGACCAAAAAGGCATAGCCTTATATTCATAATGACCAAATGGAGCAGAAAAAGCAGTTAAGTATTGAGCATCAGACTCTAGAGGTATATGATGATATCCAGAGTGTAAGTCTAACGTGGTAAAAATGGAGCAGTCACCTATCTTTACCATAAAGTCATCCATTCTAGGAAGTGGAAATGGGTCCTTTATAATGATCTTATTCAACTCACGATAATCAGTAACCATCCAATATGTGACATCTTTCTTCTTAATCAGCAAGACAGTAAATGAAGCACGACTCTTACTATCATAAATGAATCCTTTGTCAAGTAAGTCTTTAACAATTTGGCAACATTCACGTTCATGTTTTGGTGTCATTCGATAAGGATGTAATCGTAGTGGTCGTCCTCCCCTCTTTTAATTATATATCATGAGTGTAAGTGATGGCACCACTGTGAGAAGGTAGTTTATCTGACATGGTGCAAGCAAATTCAGCTTGGAAATCTGGTGGAAGTAGATGAAATGAAGGCGAGGTTTCAATGCAAGGGACAGTAAGAACAAAAGACTTCTTCAATATCATCCTTGTAGAGATTAATGATGGTATTGTTGGTGTCAGATAGAGTGTCAATGGAAGGGATGATAAAAGTAGTATAAGTAGACAAGGGAGCAATAGAAAGTAGTTGGGGGTATTTAGTCAATATGGAATTACTTACGATAAGTTAGTCAGTAAGATCAGGACTAACATAAGCAGAAGAGGTAATAGGTGGTGAAGTAATAGCAGAATGGGGTGAACATAAAACAGCATGAGTAGCTAAAGAAGTAGAACCTGGGAGAGCACCTTTCCAAGTTAAGGATTTAACAGGATAAGCAGGCCAATGATGGATGTAAACCAGAGTTAGAACAGGCGAGAGATGTAAGACTGCAAGTATCAAACGGCACAGAGACGATGACATTATTAACAGTACAGTTGGCTTCGAGACATGAACCAATAATGAGATGAGGTGTGGAAGTGGTGGTAGTAGAGACAGCAGCAGAAGATATAGAATTTGAAGGAGACACAACATCAATAATAGGAAAGGAATGAATAAGTGATGGGGGGTGTGGCGTTTGAAGATAAGTAAGAAGAAGAAGCAGAAACAGAAGCAGAGGAAGCAGCAGCGAAAATATTAGTTAAGATAGGAGAACAATCATTACAAATGGAGTTAGCCAAGGAGGTAACAGCCTTAATTAAAGCATCGTTTAAGGTTGCTGGGCAACGGTAACAAAGTTCAGTACGGTACCTTTCCTCCAACCCATTGACTAATAAGCTAACGAGGATTCTTTGACTGACATCGTTAGGATCCAAGAGATTAGCATACTGTTGAAACTCGCGTAAGTACCCAATCGACATTGTTTCGTTGAGTGATTTTGGTCAACTTGGCAATAATATCAAAGTTGTTTAAAGTACCTGAGAAAGCCAAGGTAAAATCGCGAACAAAATTGTCATATGTCATGTGAGGCACATCATGACTTTGGGCATAGATATAGAACAAATCTAGTGCCTTGTCGGTTAAGTTAGCGGCTAAGAGATAAATCTTGTCGTAATCTGTAGCCTTAGGATAACGAACAAAGAGGATTTGTAGGGATTGAATAAAAGAGGTAAGTTGTAAGACGTTCTTACTAGACCCATTAAAAGGTTTGGCAACACGAACGTCTTGGAAATTCATAGTTAGTTGAGGAACAGGTGTTGGATTGGCAAAATTTTCAGGAGCAGACAGGATAAATAAAATAAAAAATAAACAAAACAAAAATTTGGACAATCACCACCAGATGTTGTAATTCGCACCAATTACAACAGCCCACTGTGAATATACTCCTTTACAGAAATTACCTCATGTTAATACTTAAGTTGGGTGGGTTCCTTCGAGGGTCAGAAATAAAAAATATAAAAGGACAACATTTTTGAAAGGAAAGCAATGTTTCCTGAGTCTGTTCATATTTATTATTATTATTATTATTATTATTATTATTATTATTATTATTATTTTTTATAAAAGATATTATTGAATAACTAATACAACATCAAAGAGCAACTATACTCTCACTGTTTGCATTGTTATTATTTAATATCTTTCTAAGATCTCGTACCCAGCCATTCCATGTTCAAAACCCCTTATTATAACAAACCTTATTTGACCACATTCTGGCTGCATTCTAAGAAAAATATAAAATGTTGAAGATATGTGAATATCTTGTAGCAAGGTATAAAAAAAGTTGGCTGATTGTACACTCATTTACACTTAAATATACCCTTTTATATACTTCAATTAACTGATTTAAAAGAAATGTCTCTCTATTGAAGACCACAGAAACCTAAACATTGGAAGCCAAACCTCTGTAGATATTTGGTAAAGTGTCGGGTTTTTAGGTTCTTTCCGGGAATTTTTGGAAAAACCCGCAAGTTTTCTTGTTGACTGAAGGAGAGGGTTTCGGAAAGAAAGAGAAAAAACCCTGCATCCTTTTTCCAGAACTTTATTATTATTATTATTATTATTATTATTATTTTTCTTTAATGGAAATGCTCGAGTTTACAAAACTGAAAAATTTTTAATTTGAAAGATTTTATTACACATTTACCATAGAAGCCTCTTTGAAACAACAACGGCTCCTCTCCCAAACATACTGAACTCAAACTGTTAAAACACACCACTGTTTGGTTTCACTCATATAAGAAGGATAGTCTAGTATTTTTTCCTTTTTTTTTTTTTCTTTTAACCCTAACATTTTGCACTGAACATTTAAGTTTCCTATTTTTAAGTTACAGTTCACCAACAAATCAAATTAAAAAAAAAAAAGAAAAACAAAAGAGAACCAAAATTTCAACAAGAATCAATCAAGGCCATGTCCTCCCAATTTTTTTTAAAGACTTCACAAGACATTGAATTGTTTCAAGGCTATCCAAAATTTGATCAAATCAATACCACTGCACAACAACGAGTTGCTTCTTCAGATGAAGGCAAAAGGCAAACCAACGTTATTGCATCTACATTATCACCATGTGGTAGATTTCTAGCTTACTCAACAAAGGCATCTTTAAAAGTTTTCCATGGCGAATCTTTGGAGACTTTATTATTCTCCATCGATCTAAAAGATGTCTATGATCTGCAATTCTCACCAGCAGGTAATTTCCTTAATACTTGGCAAAGACCTTCCTTTGATGATCCAAATGATAAGAATGTCAAAATATGGTATTTAAATAAAGAATTCAACGGAAACTCTGAACTTACCCCAGTGTATGAATACCAATATAAATCTCAAAATTCTTGGGCTCTACAATTCTCAAAGTTAGACAACTTTGCCATTAAATTATTTCCCAAAGAGGTTAGAATCATTAAATTAGATAGAGAAAATGTCAAATTTAATTTTGATCAACCATTTGCAACTTTACCACAACCAACTGACGGACAACCATTCTCAACTTATTTAATATCTCCAGCAGAATTCCCCACAATAGCCACTTTTATTCCGGAAAAATCAGGCAAACCGGCTCAATTAACCATTTGGCCTATCAAAGAAGGTAAAATTACAAAGAAAATTGCCACAAAATCATTTTTCAAAGCCGATTCCTGTCAATTGAAATGGAATCCACAAGGTAATGCTATATTATGTTTAGCTATCACCGATTTTGATGCTCAAAATAAGTCTTACTATGGTGAAAATACTCTATATTTGTTATCCTTCCAAGGTGTAAATGGTACTTTAGGTGGCAACTCTGTACGTGTATCTTTGACAAACGGTCCTGTCCATGATTTTACATGGTCCCCGACTTCAAGACAATTCGGTGTTATTGCTGGTTATATGCCTGCTACTATTTCATTCTTTGATTTAAGAGGTAATGTAGTTCATTCATTACCAAAACAATCAAAGAATACAATGTTGTTTTCACCAACAGGTAAATATATTTTGATTGGTGGGTTTGGTAATTTACAAGGTTCAGTGGAAATTCTTGATCGTCACAATAAATTCAAATCTGTCGCTAAGTTTGAGGCTACAAACACGTCTGTTTGCAAATGGTCTCCAGGTAGCGAATTTATTATGACTGCCACCACATCACCAAGATTAAGAGTGGACAATGGTGTCAAAATATGGCACGTTACTGGATCTTTGGTATTTAACAAAGAATATAAAGAACTGTTGAAAGTTGACTGGAGATACCCATGTCCGTTCAAGCTAGTCAATGGTAGTGATTACATTGTCAAAGAATTTTCTATGAAGGATACAGTCTTGGATGAAATGAACAATAAGCTTGATCCAAAATTGAGCAAAAACCAATTACAAATTCACCCCAGTGCTGTGGGAGTTGCAGTTAAGAAGAAGTCTTCATCATCTAGTAATGGCAAATCTGGTGGTGGATATAAACCACCTCATGCAAGAAGAGCTGCTGCTAATGGAGGTCAAAGAGTAGTTCCAGGTTATACACCACCACCACCAGGTTCTGGAAATCAAAAGAACAAAAAGCAAAGTCCTCAATCGTTTTCAAAGGGTAATAACTCAACAATTTCACCAGAAGAGAAAAAGATTAGATCTCTTGTTAAGAAGTTAAAAGCTATAGAAACTTTGAAGGAAAGACAAAAGAATGGTGATAAATTAGAAATTACTCAAGTGCAAAAAATTGGAACTGAAGAGTCTGTTAGAAGAAGCCTAGAGGCTCTTGGTTGGAAGGATGAACAATAATTGCATTTATAATATCTATGCATGTATTTTTGATATATATATATATAAATAATCAATGGTATCATAACTTTTGAAACACTCTAATTTATAACAAATTAAACTTCTGTTATTATTATGCTATTTTTTTTACAAATGAAGTTTTATTTTCCAAGTGATGATCAAATAACCTTTTTATCAATACGTGCTTTCCATAGAAAAAAATTTCAAATTACCAATGATTTACCTATAATTAAATGATCTTTCACACAAAAACATACAAAAATTCTATCACTCTAAACTCACAAATCTTTCTTAATCCAACTACCGCTCTTACTATCCAGCATTATACTTGTATCGATAATAATAGTGTTATGTTTAATATAAGACTAATCCAAAAATAATATATCATAATGAACGAAAAGAAAATTTCTTCAATCTTCTTTTTTTTTTGTCTTTGATTTTCCTTTTCCCATTTTCTTACAACTAAGTGATTTTTTTTTAAAAAAAAAAAAACCATAACTAACAAAATCAAATTTCCTCTAAAGGCGCATTTATCAATTAAATTAGAATAGTCTTACAAGAAGGAAAAAAAAAAAACTATTGAATAGCGATCCCTATATTTTGGCGGCTAATTACTTTATAAAGACTCTCACACTTAATCCAACTTGTATCCACAAGGCTTCATTTGAAACTTTTACCATATATATGGAATATAAATTGAATAGAGGGCATTTAAAGATTTTTGATAGAAGAAAAAAGAAAATTCATTAAATATATTTTTTTGTCTGACCTAATCCGTCAGTATTCATTATACACCCATAAACACAATCTAAATATCTACGGTTTAATTGAATTTATAATCCGTACTCACCTAGTTTTTTTTTTTTTTTTTTTATTTAATCATATACTTATAAAAAATATACAACAATGTCTAATCCGTCCTTAGAACTGTTAAAATCTAAGATACAATACGAATATGATAGCTTAGTAGCATTACGTGATCCACAGACAGGAGTTGCACTAGGTCCAATTTTCGAAAGTATCCCATCCTCAGAAAACGCACCAGGGTATCGTAAGTTAATCCGGTATCCAATATCTTTTTCTACATTAAGAGAGAAACTTCCAAAATATACTAATATTGTTGAATGGATTATAGATGTCGCTTTTCTACCTTGGAATACCAAAAAATATTATGGACCACAGTCTAATAATTATAAATATGCTAATATTATCGAGTCTCATTTAAAAAATGTCATGATGCCCCGTTTGAAAACCTATTACCCATTCATTATATACCCAGATTTAGATGCTTTGACACAACAACAACATGAGGGGAAAAAACAGAAAAAATCATCAAATATAAATATGAACGCTTCTTCACGGAGACTGCCAACGTTGAAACAAAATGCTACCTCGACAGCTAATCAAAGTTTAAACTTTAACAGGAACGATGTTGCATCAACAACACAAGAGATTAAAAATATTACTAACAAAAATCCAACATTTTCCACTGAACTTAGCTATAACAGAAACATATTATCTACAAGACCGAATAACAATGAGGAGTTTTCTCAGAATCATCTCAATAGTAATATTACTAGTAAGACGGCCCTACCGAACTTACCTACAAATTCTTTAGTATCACCAATGACAACTTCTCTGGCACCATCTAATCAACTTAATATAAGTATTGAAAACAATATCAATAACCAGGTTAACACCTTAATGGATCCAAATTATCTTCAACCAGTTTCATCATATACTGATCTATCTAAGGACACATCGATTATATCAAACATCAATTTAGCTCCATCTACTGATTTCTCCCAGTCATTAACTAATGACAGTATAAATAGAAGAACCTCCTCTAAAGTTAAAAAGAAAATTGTTAAGCGTGGTAGACCGCCTTCAATAGACTTTCCTTATGTTCAAAGAATGAGGAATGTTATTAAGAATATAAATAGGACTGCTTTAATTGGAGTAAAAGAATCTGTGACAGTAGCATTGGAAAAACTACCTGACGAAAAAGATCATCCAGAATACTATTCTCAGATTTCCAATCCGATCTCATATGAAGATATAAAGAAAAGAGTAAAGGGAAGGAAATACAAAAATTTCGAATCATTCCAATCCGACATTTTATTGATGATAAATAATTTCAGAAAATATTATGAAAATAATCCCATAGCAATCGATAAGGTGAATCAGTTCCAAAACGCTTTTAATAGTATATCACAACATGAATTAGCAAGACCAGATAAAGATTACATGCCTGATGGTGAATTCAAGTACCCTCTAGAGAATGCATTCCTAAATAATACGAAATACAAGATTGGTGATTGGGTACTTATCTCTAATCCTAATGATGCATCGAAACCCATTATTGGTCAAATTTTTAAAATATGGAAAGATGATAAGGATAAAGTTTGGTTTAACGCCTGCTGGTATTTTAGGCCTGAACAAACAGTTCATAGAGTTGATAGATTGTTTTATAAAAATGAAGTAATGAAAACTGGACAATATAGAGATCATCAGTTAGGCGATTTACTTGGTCACTGTTATGTTATCCATTTTACCAGATATCAAAGGGGTGATCCAGTCTTTGAGGATGGTGCCGATGTCGGTCCATTATTTATATGCGAATTTCGTTATAACGAAAACGATAAAATTTTTAATAAAATTAGAACATGGAGGGCATGTCTACCAGAAGAGATTCGTGACATAGAGGAGGAGACCAAACCAGTTATGGGAAGAAAATTCTTCAAGTACCCATCACCATTAAGACATTTGTTACCACCAAATGCTACAGCCAGTGATCCAATTCCAGAACCCACAATGGGCAGTCCTGATGGTCCACCATTAATCGGTGCTGTATATGTAGGACCTGTATATACTAAGGATGACTTAGGTGAGTTTTCTACTTCCTTAGATTTTCCAAGATACATTATTAGACCAGGTGATCCTCATGAAGAGGGTACTATTGATGAAGAACATGGTTTATTAACCGTAGATCTTTCGAAAGTATCTACCACTAACCATAGTCAACCAAAACCAATTCATCATATCTTACCACCTGGAGTACAATTATCTACTCACAATAGTAGGCAACATACACCAAGAAGCCATGGCTCAGCATCATCGTCGAAACCATTGAAAGCAGATAATAAGAGTAAGATATCTTCTTCCAAGGTATCTAGTGACTTACAAAGTCTTAATCAAATTGTGTCTCAGTTTAATAAGAAAAATTTCAATAAATTAATGAATCAAAAGATAGATTCCACAAATATCATGTTAACTAAAAATAATTCAATGAAGAAATTAACTAACAAAGCAGCACAAGAAATGTTTTTCAAATTTACTGCACAGAAAAATAATTTAAAACCTGCCATCAATACTCCAACTGGTATCAAGCGTAATAATTCAACTACTAACATCTCTGCCACTACCGCTAATATAGCTAATGGTACTGCCAATATTAACAGAATTCACATAAGTAATAGTAACACTGCTACTTCTACTGCCAATAATTGTAACAATAACAACAACAATGATAGTATAGTACTACCTGCCAAACGTGGTCGTGTTGTACTTGATACACCAAATGCATTTTTATTCCCGATGATAACAAAGACAGACAATGGTCAAATTAGAACCAATGACGTGAATTATATCCATAGCGATATTGACAAATGCATACAGAGAGCAGATAAGGGGAATCAAAAAAGACGGTTGAGTAAAGAAGAATTCAGATCAAGAAAAAGTACAAAATATGGTGAAGTAATATGGTTTAAGGGACCTAGTTTGAATCTAAGTGAAAGAATGATCAACCTGGGCAATCAACATATTAACGTGTCCCCATTGGATACGTATACCCATGTTTCCAGAATGACAGATGATGAGAAGTTTGAAAATTTGGATTATCAAGAAGTTATAGAAGAAATACCAGAACAGAATTCCGAACTGCCATCAAATTTGCTATTTGCTTATAATAAGATTCCATCTCCAATTAAAGTGGATCTGAAAAATGAATGGATTAGAGATGTCCAAAATGATTTTTCTTCGACTTCAATGGGACTACGACCATCAAGTAGTTACATGGCATACAAACTGAACAAGGAATATGATAATAAAGAAGGAGGAGTGTATCTTTGATTTAAATAATGTCAAGGAAAAAAAAAGTACAGAAGAGTTCTAATTAAGATCTTTTTTTAAATAATTTCCAAAATTGTCCCAACATGCCTCCACAATTTCTGTGTACATATACGTATATATATCTCATATTTTGTGGTTTTCTTCTCATATACTGTTTAACAAGAAAAAAAATTTCTACTCTTTACGCTCATATTCTAAACCTAAGCCAAATTAATCTCTGACCAAAACAAATTCCACTTGACACTGCCCATACTAACAATTGATATCTTCTGTCATTATTCGAGAGTTAAATATTTAATTAAATAAGCCCGAGTCCTGCAGGGGGAGTCACACCAGAGTCAGAGTCATCCAATAACCAACGAGAAAGAAAATGAAAAGAAAATTAAAAATCCCCGAGCATTTTTTCTGTGTTCATTTGAATTTGAATTTTAAATTTCCAATTCCTTTTCTTTTCTTTTTTTTATTTTTTCAAAACTCTGTATAGGGAAGAACACTTATATAAATATACAACCTGATAAAGATAGTACCTCGAAGAACCTGAAGAACAATTCCTTGTGATTAGTTGCTAATTGCATTTTTCTTTCCACACACTTACTACTTCTTCTGATTAATTTTAATTAACTGTATCCCAGTTTTCCATTCCAGAATAATTCACAAACAAAAAATTCCACTAGTTCGAGACCCAACCAATCCCTCCGGTTTTGTGTCCAACTTAAATTTAATTTTAGAACACATTAAAGATAATAATATAAAATGTCCGATTTCGATAAATATACCACGCCTTTATCTTCAAGATATGCTTCCAAAGAAATGTCTCATATTTTCTCCTTAAGAAATAGATTTTCTACCTGGAGAAAATTATGGTTGAATCTTGCCATAGCTGAACATGAATTAGGTTTAAATGTCATCACCGAAAAAGCTATTCAACAAATGAAAGACCATTTAACTATCAGTGATGAGGAAATTGCAGCTGCCTCTGCTCAAGAAGCTATCGTTAGACATGACGTTATGGCTCATGTTCACACTTTTGGTCAAACATGCCCAGATGCTGCAGGTATTATCCATTTAGGTGCTACATCGTGTTTCGTTACCGATAATGCTGATTTAATCTTTTTAAGAGATGCTTATGACATTGTCATTCCTAAATTAGTGAATGTCATTGACAGGTTGGCCAAATTTGCTTTCGAGTATAAAGATTTACCAGTCTTAGGTTGGACCCATTTCCAACCTGCTCAATTGACTACTCTAGGTAAAAGAGCTACGTTGTGGATACAAGAACTGTTATGGGATTTAAGAAACTTTGTTAGAGCTAGAAACGATATTGGATTACGTGGTGTAAAAGGTACTACCGGCACACAAGCGTCTTTCTTGGCTTTATTTCATGGTGATCATGATAAAGTTGAAGCATTAGATAAAAGAGTCACTGAATTATTAGGATTCGACACAGTTTACCCAGTAACGGGTCAAACTTATTCTAGAAAGATAGATATAGATGTCTTAGCTCCATTAGCCTCCTTTGCCGCCACTGCTCACAAGATGGCTACTGATATTAGATTGTTAGCCCATTTGAAAGAAGTTGAAGAACCATTCGAAAAATCCCAAATTGGTTCCTCTGCTATGGCTTACAAGAGAAACCCCATGCGTTGTGAGCGTGTATGCTCCTTGGCAAGACACCTTGGCTCTCTTTTTAGTGATGCTGTTCAAACGGCATCTGTTCAATGGTTTGAAAGGACTTTAGATGATTCTGCTATTAGAAGAATTTCTTTACCAAGTGCATTTTTAACCACCGATGTTCTTTTATCCACATTATTAAACATCTCTTCTGGTTTAGTCGTCTATCCAAAGGTTATTGAAAGAAGAATAAAGGGTGAATTACCATTCATGGCCACTGAAAATATCATTATGGCTATGGTCGAAAAGAATGCTTCTAGACAAGAGGTCCATGAACATATTAGAGTATTATCTCATCAAGCTGCAGCTGTGGTAAAAGAACAGGGTGGTGATAATGATTTAATCGAACGTATCAAAAAGGATGAATTCTTTAAACCAATCTGGGGAGAATTAGATTCCTTATTAGATCCATCTACTTTTGTTGGTAGAGCACCACAACAAGTAGAGAAGTTTATTCAAAATGATGTTGCTAAGGCTCTTGAACCACATAAACAATACATTAACGACGAAAAAGTCGAATTAAATGTGTAGATTTCAGTAAAATTATGTAGACTCCTTTTTTTTTTAAAAAACATTCCTAACCATTATTTGACACTCTTTCTCTCTCTCCTTATATATACCAATATGTATATATATAATTAATGCATTCACATGGAAAAATATTTATAAATAAGCAATGGAGAAGAAAGGAGAACAAAGACAGGTAATGGTACTCAAGCATTTGATTAGATCACCCGGAATGTTCATTCACTCTTAACCGAGGCTTCTTTTTTATCTTTTCCTGTTTATATTGGATACTTTGTTTCATTAAAATAAATATTCATTAAAATCTCTATCTAATATTTGAATTTTTTTATTTTTTTTTTTGTTATTTTTCATTATGTATTTCTCTAACCTGTTTCAAACACAGACTCATAGACATACCTATACAAAAACACTTTACAAGTGTAACTAGTTTAGAGTTATTGAGAAAAGGATTAAAACTTGAAATTTGGAAGAGGCTAATAGAGTGAACCTGATTTCCTGAAAAAATTACAATACCTGAGATATATATGATAGTAATTTTTTAGTCTGTTGTGTTTCATATAATCTATCAAGAATTATTATTATTACTTAGATGTTAAAGCAAAACTACATCATACTCTAAACATGACTGAGTATATAATGAAAAGGAAATTACGGCATATTCGATCCATTGGGATTTATAATGTGCGCATGCCGTTAATTAATGGAACCACAACCAATTTGGTTAAAACGAACACATGTTTTTTCACGATTGAGACCATTAAACAAGATACACTATATGTCAGTGAGAATCAACAAAATACGTCGAGTACCGTTCAATTTAATGAGGTAAATTTTAACGGCTGTCCATTAAACCATTTCGTTTTGAAAATATTTACTGATTATCCTTTAGAGGAACCATTGGCATTGAATTCAAGTGACAAGATTGAAAAATGGAATCAAGTTGCTTTATTTTCCATTGATCTCAATAATCTAACTGTTATTGATATTGATAAACTTTCATCCATCCAGGATATAAATATACCAATATTTAAAATGTCCGATGGTTGTTTTATACCGAAACAATTTAATTTTAATGTGGAAAATCCCATTAATCAATTTGGAAATTATGATAGAGGAAAGCTAAAATCATCTTTCAACTACAACAGTTTAATCAAATTAAATAAATTGATTGAATATCAAAAACAAATTAATCATGATAAGATCGATATATCGAAAAGAATAGAAAGTTACTTAGATGAATGTAATTTCAAAGAATCAAATAAAGAGAGATTAAAAATTATCGACATTTCGATTAGCAAAATTAAAGTTAGATTATCTGAAAAGAAATTAAAGGTTAAAAAATTAAAATCAAAGTTAAAAATATCTGAAGATGAATCACAAAACTTTTTACCATTTAATAAACAAAACTCAAATATTACAATTGAACAAGATGAATATGGTAATGCTTATTCTAATTTAATTCAACTAAAAGATAAAATAGGCAAGATACAGTCTAAAAAAATTCAAAAATTGATAACTATTTTCAATGATATTCCATTTATGGACAATAAAGAAATCGAATTTTTCCAAATGACCCTCAATGAATCATCATCAAACACCGTATATGGATGTAAATTACAGTTATTCAATGTAGATTTTGATCACATTTTAAAATTATCACAAGAATCTGAGGCAAAAAGGATCAAGACGAATACACAATTGGGTAGTTACGTATTATTACTGTTAATAATTAGTAAAAAAATCATGAACATGCGAATACCGTTCAATATGGCTTATTATGGAAGTACTTCTATGATTGATTTCCAGTATCCACTATTTCTTACAAATGTCCAATCTATTAAAAATATAAATGAATTCAAAGTAGGAATTAAACTATTGAATATGAATATCAATCAAATCAACCAATTCCTTCAAATATAGAAAAAAAAGTAAAACAAACATTCCAATCATTTATGTTATATAATTATTTACTTGTCTCTATAATACTCGTGTTTTAATATTAAGATACTAACGGTTACAAAGATCATGACTACCAACCTGTCAAATAATCCCCCCTCCTCCTCCTCCATGAGTTAAAGCTCTATAGTATATTTCTTTTAAATAAATCGGTCTCAGAATCCTGTAACGTATTATTTGATAGCCTTTAAATATTATCTAATATGATATCTCTATAACCGAACATTGTATTAATAATAAATTGTAATATCTGCAGATCAGATGATTAACATTTTTAGAAAAACGAATCTTCATATATGATGATTTGATATTACGGATCTAGACATTCACACTCACCTTCATCCAATTATGTAAGTGATCCAAATAATTGTATATCTCCCAATTTAAGACAGAAGAAACAATTCGATATCTTTCTAAGGACGATGATCATCATTTATTGCAATTATTAATATATATATATATAAAAGATATATAGCAAAAAAAAAAAAACCAACATTTTTTATTTAAACTTAGTAGAATCAGGTAGATGACCACCGATCTGTAACAATCCATTATTGTTATCATCATTATTATTCATGGATATTTTATTAAACTTCTGATTTAAAGGATTCCTATTATTATTAAATTTCTTTAAATTATCTTGAAATTGTTTGCTAGCACTCCTTGAATGCGGATACTTTAAACGATCCCAATTAATTTTTGTATCTTTACCAGCCCTATGGAATACAATATAATCATTATCAACAGGACAACTATTTTGATCAGTTGTAGATTTTAGATCTTCTTCCTTTTGTTGTGTTGGTAACTTCTTTTGATCTATATCTTCCACCATGACAGTAATAAATATGATTTGTTTTCTTTTTACTAGAAGAAAGTATATAATAACAGAAACAAAAGAAAACAAACAAACAAACGTAGTGATATAAAAGGGAACACAACGTATTACTATATATACAATCTTTTTCTCTCTTCGCAATTGTATCTATGAGAGAATCTTGCTTACAACTCCACACTCCTACCTCTTATATATATATACAATTTTTTTTACTGGAAACACTTATAAAAGGTAAAACAAGAAAAAGAATATATACATACATATATATATATATGTATAAATGCTGATATTACTATTATTTATTTATTTATTCTAGTGTGATACAAAAAATAAGAACCTTGGAAGTAACCAAAAAAGACAAAAAAAAAGAAGAAGGTTCCAAAAGTAGAAAGAGAAAGAAAAGAATAAACTCCCATGCTTTCAAGTGATATAAAATATATATATATCTCCACAAAATAACAACAAGGTGTGTGAGAGGGAGAGAGAATTATTGTTTCTTTGCGTATATTTTGAAGGAGTTTATTGTATATAGAATGTGACTCTAATGTCATTATATAAAATAAAAAAAAAACATTAATTAAGACACACACAAAGGATCTTTGCCTTTAATCGATTACAATTCACTCACAACACTTATATATATATTATATTATATTATAACCTATGTAATATACAAAATGCAAATATTTTATTTTTTTTGTATTATTGATAACTTGCAATGGGGCGATATGGAAATTATAGAAATTAGCAGATCACTTTATACGGGATCACATCTCTAAATTTATAATTAGCGAAAAGAGTAACCAGCCTTTTCCTTCTTCATTATATATATATATATATATAATATATTTATTGTGAACAACCAGATATTACCCAGATTTACGAATACATATTGGATATATTAAGTCGACGAGGATAGAATTATTTACACAACATCTGTAGACTGGTAAGTGACAATTATCGAGAATGGATCCATATAATATTAAAGATTATCATTTCCTTAAACAGTTTCTATCGGAGATCAACTGTTCACAATACGAATCGAATTTTATTCGATTTAAAATATTAAATAAAGATGATTTGTGTCATATAGATAAAGAAATCTTATTGGAAATCGGTATCAAAAATTTGGGTGATAGGCTATCCATATTAAGAAAAATTAAGTTATTAAACAATAACAATAAGCTATTTGATTACGATTCAAATCCAAACTTAGATGACTTTACTTATATAATAAATAAATTTAATCAATTAGGTTCTTTTACTGATCATCCTAATGAACAGAACCTCGTTTCAAATTCTAAGCAGTACTATGGTCCTGACAATCTAGACGGATTCTTATCTGATAATGAAGAATTTTTCATGGAAAAACATCACATTATTTTCATTCTTAATGATGGCACAGCAACAAAAATCGATGTAAATGGTTGTTTTAATGCTAATTCAATTAAGAAAAGATTGATTAAAAAATTACCTAAACAATTCCAAATCGCTGATCGTCAACATATCCACAATAATAACTCAAAGGCAGAATCTGATTATGATGTGTTTATTGTAGACTATACCAAAAATGTCTTACATCTTTTATATGACGTTGAACTAGTCACAATATGTCATTCTGTCAACAGATGGGAAAGAAATAGATTGATCTTTGTATCAAAGGATCAAACTCCAAGTGATTTGGCTATATTGACATCTAAAAAAATTCATTTAAAGACTTTAGCTTTTATTAATAATAAATCTAAAGATTTAAATAAAAAGGATGATGTTTATAACGAACCATTAAAGATTGATAACTCTAAGGATAAGATAAGGAAAGTCTTCAATCAAAGACCTTCAAGTGAATATATTACCACTAATTTAACTGGATATTTTCCTAATACAAATATAGAAAAATTACAAAGGACTCTACGTAACTCTTATAGACAATCTGTAAGATTAAGCCATTTAGCTCCAGTGAATTATAATTCCAATATTTTGAATTCTGGATCTAATAGTAACAATGTTGGTAATATTCTTTTAAAAAATAAAAATGATGTCGATAAAGCTTTATTACAAAGTTTAAGTAATTCCAACAACAACAACAACAATAACAATAGTAATAGGGATCCTCATTTGAGAAACAGATTTAGAATGAGTATGAGAGCAAGACCATATATCGGTCCCGAAAATAATGACTATGAAGATGACAATGGTGTCGTATCATTACCTACAAAAATGGTCACACCTAAATCATGGTTGAAAGGTGCTAGAATCGGATCCGGTAGTTTTGGAAGTGTCTATCTTGGTATGAACGCTCAAACCGGTGAATTAATGGCTGTTAAACAAGTAGCTATCCAACAACAGCCAGCTGCATTGAAATCACCTGCAGTAGCAGTAAGCAATAAGAATAATCCAAATGAACGAGACCCCTTATCAATTAAAAGAAAGAATGAGTCAAATCTTTTCAAGAAAATGGTCGAATCTTTACAACATGAAATGAATCTGTTAAAAGAACTTCATCATGAAAATATTGTTACATACTATGGCTCATCTCAAGAGAATGGCAATTTAAACATCTTTTTGGAATATGTCCCAGGTGGCTCCGTTTCATCGATGTTAAATAACTATGGACCCTTTGAAGAATCATTGATCATTAATTTCACAAGACAAATCCTTATCGGTGTAGCATATTTACATAAAAAAAATATTATTCACCGTGATATCAAAGGCGCAAATATATTAATTGATATGAGAGGCCGTGTCAAGATCACAGATTTCGGTATCTCCAAGAAATTGTCTCCACTAAATAATAACGATGATGGTAACGATGATGATGACAACCCAATGGGTAAGAAACAAAATAAAAGAGCATCTTTACAAGGCTCAGTTTATTGGATGGCACCAGAAGTTGTGAAACAAACAGCAACTACAGCAAAGGCAGATATATGGTCCACTGGTTGTGTTGTAATTGAAATGTTTACAGGAAGACATCCATACCCGGATTTTTCTCAAATGCAAGCATTATTTAAAATTGGAACTGATAAGTGTCCAGAGATTCCATCATGGGCTACATTAAAGGCGCAAGATTTTTTGAAACATACTTTTGAAATTGATTATCAAAAGAGACCTAGTGCTATTGACTTGCTTCAACATACATGGTTAGACACCAATTTATTGCCTTAAATAAATGTACAAACCGTATGAAAAAAAAAAAAAGGAAAGAAGAGAGTGTTACTGGATTTCAGCCAATTGATATTTTTTGCTACATTACATACATACATATATTATTTATTTATTCATGTTCTATTTCGTTGTATATATTTATATATAAATTCAGACTTCTTTAATATAAATCCAGTTACATATATTATACAAACTACAAATGTTTCCTTATAGTGATCGAATCACTGATATACATACTACCCATATATAGATTTATATTTTTTAACTCATCATGTAAAAGAAACATTGTTTATTCCGCATTTATTATTACTTTCACAATTAGTGTGACATATTCAATTAAAATATCAAATAATGAACAGATATATACATATAGATGTATGCATTTCTATTATCACCAAAAAGAGTGAACCATACAACATATGTGCGGAAAGATAGTTTTAGCAATAATAAAAAAAAAACAAATCACCAAATTTTGTGATATATCAATGGATGGTAATGTAAACATTTATTTCCTCAAATTGCTATTCAATTTAAACAGACAAATCAGCAAACAAGTACAGGGAAACAAACAAAAAAATAAGAGAAAACAGAAAAAATAAAATGTAAACGATTAACCAACTTCATGGCGTCCATAATTTACCACTACCTCTTGAAGCATAGATGGTCTTTTTAAATTTAGTTTTCACAGTATCATTACCATCACTAGAGACTTGCTTAATTCCATTCCTTAATATCAAATCGTTAAACTTTTTAGTATCTTTGAAAGCCTTATCGTTAAGATCCTTAGATAATAGGGAATCAATTTGTACTATAGTACAATGCGGAATATCACACTGATCTGCAAATTGTCTTATCTCAGGGTCCTCTGTAATAAGAATCCAACGACCCTTGGAACCAAATTTATTTTCAATTTCATCATGCATCATTTTATTATCCTTAATATTAGAGGAAGATACATCTTCTACTTCAATAATATCATCATATTCACAGTATTGTTCTCCTTCTTCTTGAAATGTATCATTTGATAGACGACATTTATAGGCACAGCTCTTCAAAAGATCCTTAAATCTTCTAGGAATTCTATTTAATCTGTCAATACGATGAATATTAACCTCAGACCACGGAATAGTACTCAAAATGTCTTCATATTCCATAATAACCTCTAAAGAAGTAGTATCTTGTGTCGAAGAATAAACAGCTGAACCATTCTTCAAATTATGTTGTTCAATAAATTTCAATGCTTCTTTGGCGTTATTACTTCTTCTTCTAAGTTGTAAGAATTCCAACTCTTTCATGGTGAAAGTAGGAACATATAATTGCACATGAACCTTCTTTGATTTTTTGTAAACGTTTTTTCTACTATTTAACCATTGATCCCATCTTTTAATGTTACCTAAACCCTTTTCAAAAGCAAATGCATCAATAATAAAATAATAATTATTAACCATAATACTATCTGTATATGTAAATCAGATACAAATAATTGCCCTGGAGTATTTGACTAATAAACAACAGGTTGTTTGTTCTATATATGTCTCTCTCTACAAAGATATATTGTTGATTTGCAAAACAAGTTTAGTGTGTTACATTCAATAATTTTTCAATACCTAAATTTTTTTTTAGCATCTTAAATAAATAAAACACCACCCCATATTTACACGACACCTACTGCAACAATATAGGCTTATATATATACCCTTACATATATACCCTTACATATATACCCTTACATATATACCTATATATATATATATATAAACAACTGTACAAAAGGTTCCACTTTCTGTCAATATTCATAAATATAACCACCAGTGCGAAATATCTTCTCGAATAATAAAGACAAGCATAAAATATAGTGGAAGGGGAATTGCTCTGTTCATAAATCTATATCCAGTGTAAAAAGTTTTATTGAAACTTTGGGATAATATTTTGGTAACATTGATTTCCAATATTAACCGCTAATTTATATAGAGATTCTTCCTCTCTCTCCTCCCTTTAAGACAAGACAAGCAATATGTTGAAAGCAATCGGTACTTTACCTATCGAAATTTGGAACCAAATCTTATTAAATCTTGATTTGAAGGATTTGTTACATCTGTCTCGTTGTAATTATAAATTAAGATATATTGTAACCAATAATATAATATGGGAACATATTGCCTTTGAAATGTGGGGTCAATATGAACAGTTTGACATTTTACAGGATTATTTAAGTAACAGCCAATCTTTCCATTCAGTTAGGAAGAAAAGTCAATATAAAGGCAGAAAATTGCCTAATTTTTGGTATTCTTATTGTATGGAAAGATTACATAGTGAACATCAATATATTAAGAAATTAAATGAAATAGTTCAGCATCAATATAAAATAAGTTATTGGGATGAGTTATGGGATCTACTACAACATGAGAATTTTATTTTATATGTACCGTTACTTAATGATATTCTAGATTCAGAGTATCTTATACAAGAAAGTTTTTCAAATAAACCAAAGTATACTGACAGTTATTATAGAGTTAGTAAATTACAGTTATTAAATTGTTCAAAAACACCACTTTGTTTTAAAAAGATTTCCTTTGAATTGTTAAGTGGGTTTAGACATAAACATTTATTTCAATTTAATTTACTATATCGGAATAGTAGTATAAATGACATCCATAACGCTGACTTTAATGATACCTTTTTTACCACAGATGATAATTGTGAGAAATTGTTACTACAATATAATAAAATAGATACTGCATATCATAGATTGATTCCATATAGACATAAATTCTTAAAATTATTCAAACAGATTTTAGAGACTAGAAATAAAAATTATAATATAAATTTTAGTAATTTAACTACATTAACTAGATTAGAGATATTATCTAATTTAATGATGAATTTATTGAAAAGAAATGAAACTAATTTTCTTAAAAACAATTATATAGAGGACTTAATGATCCTTAGAGTATATAGTGGAGAGACAAAGGGAACTTTATTAATTCAACTAACAATATTGCAGAGAATTTTCCTAGAATATGGTATCGAATGCCAATTATTACAACGTCATCTCAAAATTTGTTTTCATAACAATAATAAAGACAATCAATCTTCAAAATATTTATATTTAACTGTGATTCAAGAATCGCTACAATGTAAAATATTCACTGAAAATCAATTAAGAACAGTCATTAGAGGAAATCATTTTAGTCATTACATGAAACCCTTAAGTAAACAAGATGCCCTTAAATGGTTGTATAACGATTCAATTTCAAATTATAAATCCAACATCGAAACTAATGAAATCAATGATATTCTTACAAAATGGGACCGAATTTATTGTCATAGTCATTTACCTTTATCCAAATCAAAATTAAAATCGTTTAATATCTTTTATAATTCTTTATTTTCAGGAAAATTCTTTAACACTGAATTAAAATTATCTTATACATTATCTGGTTCGTTCAACGTTTTCATGGAAGGTATGACTCCGTTAGATTATAAATTATTAGATCATATCCATGTTGGATCTAGTGACTCAAATAAACTGAAAATCAGAAGTAATATCAGTGATTATCTACAATTGCAGCATATATGGTTAAGCAATCAATACATGATCAAGGATGGACAAGTTAGTAATACTACTACTACAACCACTAGTGATAATATAGTTGTTGGAAATCTATATACTACTAATGTTACTCCAAGATTGTCTTCAATTTTCTGTGTCATCTATATATTGAATGGATTGAAAGATACAAATAGTATGATAATAATGATGGATATATTAGGTGATATACACAAGATTAGTGAAAAAGATTTCTTCAGGAATGTTAAACAAACTAATTGGGATATTATTAGAAACCAAAGTCAATTAGAAATATATATAAGGACAATGTCTATAACAGGGAAATTAGGGTATCTCTTTGATCACTTTGACGCCCAAAAACATCAGTATATTCTTTCTTCAATTCTATTTGAAGATAAGAAATAATTTGAAGAAATAACACTACAGAGAGACATGAGGGTATGCAATTTATATATATATGTACTGACTTATTTTGAATATCTGTAAATATAATAATTAACAGCTCTGTGACTCTCAATAGCTTTCTCCTAATATATACATGAATAATAGTATAAATAACCAATAGATCACATTGTAAGTTTTACTAAGGAAAAAAAAAAATACTTTCTGTTATTTTCTATTTTTGCCTGTGTGAGTGAATATTCAATCATACAATAAGGAAGAAAGGAAGCAAAGGAGATAGACGTTCTCGATTCATTCAGTCATCTTATTCAAACAGTGTAAGGAAAATCACCTAACCAATATTCTGTCATATTCATCAAATAATACTACCTGTAAATATAATATAAATAGATTGCTTAGTTTAAAGAGTTGTGTACAAAATTGAATCGATTTAAAGTTTTTATTATTTTTTTTAACAGTGATATAATACCTCCAGACAAACCGAATGTTAACATCAAGAAGTCTATTATTAAAGTCATCTACCAAACATTTATTGAATCGTCAGTTAAGCTCAAAAGTTATTGGTATTGATTTAGGTACAACAAACAGTGCGGTAGCGTATATCAGAGATTCCAATGATAAAAAATCCTCAGTTATTATAGAGAATGATCTGGGAGAAAGAACGACACCATCTGTGGTAGCCTTTAAGATTCAGAAACAAATAGACAACGATTCCATTGGAGGACAAACAAAATATTCTACTTTGGATACTTTAGTGGGTACAAAAGCCAAGAGACAACAATTAATTAATCCTGAAAATACATTTTTTGCTACTAAGAGACTCATTGGTAGACCATTTGATGATGATGAAGTCCAAAGAGATATAAAGTTATTGCCATATAAGATTGTGAAGAATCCACATACCGAACAAGCTGCAGTAATGACAACAGATGGACGAATTAAATCACCTGGTGAAATTAGTTCAATAGTATTAAAATATTTAAAGAAAACTGCAGAAAATTATTTAAATGAAGAGGTTAAATTGGCTGTTATTACCGTACCTGCATATTTCAATGATTCACAAAGACAAGCAACGAAAGATGCAGGTAAATTAGCTGGATTAAAAGTGTTAAGGGTAGTTAATGAACCTACTGCAGCTGCATTAAGTTTTGGTCTTGATAGAATGGAAAATAAAAAGGGCAGAAACTTGGTGGCTGTCTATGATCTTGGTGGCGGTACTTTCGATATATCAATCTTAGATATTGAAGATGGAATATTTGAAGTCCGTTCTACTAATGGGGATACACATTTAGGTGGTGAAGATTTTGACAATGTGATTGTGAATTATTTTATCGAACAATTTATGTTACAGAATAAAGGTTTAAAGATTGGTCATGAAGAAATTATTAAAGATAGAGAATTAATGCAAAGATTAAAAGAACATGCAGAAAGAGTCAAAATAGAGTTATCTCATGTAAAAGAGGCTATTGTCGAAATCCCATTTCTTTACAAAAATTATCACTTAAAATTATCAATGAAGGAGGAAGAATTAGATAAAATGACCCAACATTTAATTGATAGAACTATTCCACCTGTGAAAAGAGCTTTAAAGGATGCTGATATAGAACCAGAAGACATTGATGAAATTATAATGGTAGGTGGTATGACAAGAATGCCACGTATTAGGGATGTAGTGAAAGATATCTTTGGAGGTAAGACTCCAAATACAAGTGTAAATCCAGATGAAACAGTAGCCATTGGTGCGGCTATACAAGGTGGAGTATTATCTGGAGAGATTAAAAATGTTTTGTTACTTGATGTTACTCCCTTAACACTTGGTATTGAAACATTTGGTGGTACATTTTCGCCTCTAATCCCACGTAATACCACAGTGCCTGTCAAAAAGACAGAGATTTTCAGTACTGGTGTCGATAATCAAACTGGTGTAGACATAAAAGTATATCAAGGTGAAAGGGGTTTAGTAAGAGATAACAAGTTAATAGGTGATTTAAAGCTAAGTGGAATTCCACCAATGCCTAAAGGCACTCCACAGATTGCAGTGACCTTTGATATTGATGCTGATGGGATAATTAATGTTTCTGCTAGTGAAAGAAGTAGTGGTCAAGAGAAAAATATAACTGTGATTGCCAACACTGGACTCACAGAGGAAGAGATTCAAAGGCTTGTAGACGAAGCTAATGCCAATAGAGAACATGATAATTTGATTAGACAAAGGATGGAATTAATGACTAAAGCTGATATCATGATTAGTGACGCTGAAAAATCCTTTAAAAAATTTGAACAATTACTATCTTCAGATCCAGAATATGAAGAATTAATTAAGGAAGCTCAATATCTAAGAGATCAAATAAATAAGTTCAAGAAAGATGAAAACGATATGTCCATTGATGTGAATGATATAAAGAAGAGAGCCGATAAGTTGCAAGGTAACATATTCAAATTGTTCCAAAGGGTAACACATAAATAAAAAAAAAATGTTCCATGTATGTGAGTGAACACATATTATAATAATGTCATTAATTCTCTTTCCTAACAATTACTTAATGATAAAAATAAGCCAATATAATAATTCTATATGTACATCTAAACAACGCTAACCATAACCAACGACCACATTAAACATCTTCTTTTTCATGATGATTGCTAGAGAATCGTATTTAAATGTGTATTCTATTCTATTCTATTCTATTTTTACACTCTTGCTTTGGTTTCGTGTTTTTTTTGATACAAAAATTGACACGAAATTTTTTTCTCTTCCAGAAATTGTTCAAAATAAAAATTTTTTTTTCGACGCATTAATTTAATTTTTTTTTTCCATTGGTGGATATTCCTTTCACGATCGATTATTATTGTTTTGTTGAAGAATATGTATATGGTTTATTTGGGAAGAAATTATTAAACTAACATCTAGATTGCTTCTTATTTATGTGTAGATTTCAATTACTTGTTCTCTTGGATTTGTCTTAAAGTGATATAAAAACAAGTGTCTGCTTATTATTTACACTGGTAGTCACCGGATATTGATACAAGAAAGAGATGAACGCCTCTGTTAATCAAACCATGGCTTTCGATGCCTCAAAGATTTTTAATGAATTTGTAAACAATTTCGATTTCGCTGAATTTATGGAAAAGAACTTCAATATCACTGAGATCCCAACTTGGTTATCTGTTCAACCTCCTTCCATTGATCATCCATTCGGTATTGAATTATGGCCAATCTTTTCTAAAGCCTTTGAACACGTTGTGGGTTACCCAGCTGAAGAATTCCAATTTATTTACAGCAAGACTTTCTTAGCCAATGGTTTCCATGCTGTCGGTATCATCTTATGCTACTATTTTATTATATTTGGTGGTCAAGCCGTTTTACGTGCCATTGATGCTAAACCAATGAAGTTTCACTTCATTTTCCAATTACACAACATAATTTTAACTTCAATCTCTTTAATCCTTTTACTTCTATTAGCTGAACAGTTGATTCCAATGATCTACTACCACGGTTTATTCTGGGCTATTTGCTCCCCACAAGCCTTTGCCCCCAAATTGATCACTTTATACTATTTAAACTATTTAACTAAATTCCTTGAATTGATCGATACCGTCTTCCTTGTCTTAAAGAGAAAGAAACTTTTATTCTTACACACTTACCACCATGGTGCTACCGCTTTATTATGCTACACTCAATTAATGGGTCATACTGCCGTTGAATGGGTTCCAATCACTTTGAACTTAGGTGTTCACGTCATTATGTACTGGTACTATTTCCTTTCCTCTTGCGGTATCAGAGTCTGGTGGAAACAATGGGTCACTAGATTCCAAATCATCCAATTTTTGATTGATTTAGTGTTCGTTTATTTCGCCACTTATACTTTCTACGCTAACAAGTACTTCCATGACATCTTGCCACACAAGGGTACATGTTACGGTACTCAAGACGCCGCCGCTTATGGTTATTTGATTTTAACTTCTTATTTAGTTTTGTTCATCTCTTTCTACATCAATTCTTATAAGAAGAAAGATGTTAAGAAGACTAAGTCTAAAGCTAGTTCTAAGAAATCAAGCTCCAAGAAAACAAGTGTTAAGAAATCTTCTGGTTCAAAGAACCATGTCACAAAGACCACTTCCAGAAAGGCTTAAATTGAAAACCATAGGAAGTAATAAATAAATAAATAAACAAAACAAAAAAAAAACAAAAAGATCAAATATATACATATATAACGTGGAATGTCGTCAACTATCTCCATTTAACATTATTGAGAAAACTAATAATGACAATCCCATGTTTGTTATATATATACTTATTTATTTTTATCTCGTCGTCCTTGTTTTAATCTTTATTTATGTACTCTTTTTTTTTTCCCACATGAATATGATATCTCCTTTCAATTTGATATTTAAATGAAATTGTATATTGAAATTGTACCATTGTGTTTTATATAACTGATAGAGTTGCAAAATTTAAAATGATAATAATAGTAAAAAACTATTTTTAAAAGTATTATGCTTGTTCAGTCACTGGTGTGTAAATAACGCACTTATATGCCTTTTTCGTAATGAATTGAGTAATAATGGCATTAAATCATATTTCAATGATTCAAAAATATAATTTACTTACTCACTAATGTGAATAAAGTCCCACATGTATATTAATTTTTAATACTTATAGTATAACAGTAAATTATAATTACAAACTCACATACACAGAGATAAAATTACATTATATAACAAAATGGTTAAAAAGAAAAAATAATAAAATAATTTAGGAAAGTAATATATACACTTCACACCAATATTTTGCTCAATCATATTGAGCTATAGTGGCTAATGTATCGACCTCATAATCTACTTTACCAGCGGAGAATTGTTCATTGAACAATCTAATCTTAACAACATCTTCCAAGTACTCATCACCTAACTTTGGAATAAAATCATTCAAAAACTCATATTCGATCCTCTTTGAAGTAGAAGATTGTGTGATCATTATCTTCAACAATAATCTAACAATCCTACCTGCACCATTAGTTAAATATTGGTCCCAGAAAGCAGTACAGACAGGAACATGGATATCTAACAACTGGTCCACTTCTGTCACATCCTCAATGGCGTTTGAATCGTCTATTATCTTCTTGAAATGGCCCTCATCGCTAATGTACCCAGTTTGTTCACAGTATGCTTTGTATGATAATGGCACGATAGTGTTAACAGTAGATAAATATTCGTATAAATCTTCATTAATTATATGGTCTAAAATCGAATCGATCTCAGTTTCAATGATTTTGTTTTCATTACCACTGAAGTATCTACAATTATTATGAATATCATTTAATAAAGCTGGATCGGTATTTGATATGTCATTACCTTCACCACTGCCACCATTATTAATATTAATATTATTGTTATTGTTATTAGAGACAAATTCGATTGTAATGAATCTTTTAATAATATCACGAACAATCTTACTGACTTTGTTAACGATTTCCGATAACGATACAGTCTTGAAGATATATTCAAGAGCATCTCTATCGAAGAGAATAGCAGGACAACAGAACAACGCCAACAGATTCATCTTGTCATCCAACAATGATTTCTTGTGTCTTTTAACAATACTTCGAATCTTTTTGAAAGTCTTCACTAATGATTTGACATTACAATCATCAATAATCTTATCTAATTGTCTTTCAATTGATAGAATCGTAAAGATAATGTAAACGAAATTCAATCTTTTGGTGGTACCGAAAAAGATAATCAGTTTGTTGATTGATTTAATGAAATCCAATAAAGTTGAAATAATGGCAAAATCGACCTCTTTGAAATTTTCACACTGTAGACTAGACTGAATATTTAAGACGATCGGTTTCAAATCGATAAAAGTTTGCAATGTAGATTGTGCAGTGGAGTAGAAATATTTATCGAATGTCTGTAACACCGGACCATTAGTCTCATTGAAAGTTTCTCTATACATTTGATTAAATCTTTCTAGTTGCCATGGATTAGCATTCAATTCGTTATAGAATTTTTTGATCCTGTTAAAGATAGATTGTGTATTATTGGAAATATCGACTTTAGAAAGGTCTACACAAGCATCCAATAGATGTTGATCAGTGTCATTTGAATAATAATTCTTAGGTTTGAAACAGTCAGTACCATTGCCATATACATCATCATTGATGATTGGTGGGGTCATTGTATTTTGTGGATCTAGTATCGATTGACCAGTTATATCTGCACTAGCACTATTAATTTTAACATTTTGATCAGTGGAAGATAAAATTAAATTTACCAATGTATCATCAGTGAAGATTGGTTTAACGATCTCAGATAAGATAGAGACGATACAGATGTGGGTTGGAATATCCCGATTTGGGGGCAGGCCAGAAATTTCCAAATTGTTAATATTGGTTGGTTTAGTCTGAGGTAGAGTCAAAGACAAAGTTGATTTATATAAGTTTGGGATACTGTGATATGCATCCAATAGTTGGTTTCTTACAGTGACGGTATTAATTAAATTAGATTCAGATAATTTCACATTCAATGGGATGGTCTTTAAGCTGTTCCTATAGGAATCATAATATTGTAAAGAAAGGACGTTAATTGGGTATTTTTCTTTGTTGAGTTTATTATCCCAAACAGTTGAAGTCAAAGAAAATAGAGTAATTTTATTGATTTCGTCTAAGAAAAGATGTAATCTGTTAGTGAAAAGCATTGATCTTTCAGATATATCAGTGGGCAAATTATCTGTATCGACAATCAATTGTAGATCCAAATCGTTTCTATTTGCAGTGCGTTTAACAATACTGTTAATTTGTCTTGAGATCTGTTTAATAGTTGATTTGATAGAGGATTGGTTAGGATAATATGGTTTAGACAGTTTCGAGTACAATAGTTTCATTGCAGGATCATTAATGAAATTGATTGATAAATTCTGAGATGCGACAATGATAGCTATCAATTTTGACAATGGAGAAGAATTTTGTATTTGTTGTGCCATTGGATCTATAGGAGCAGTCAAAGAGACAGGTACAGTAGAAGAAGAACCATTAGAACCTGCTGAATTGGTGTTCATAGGACCAGTACGAGTGCTATTAGAATAATGATAATGAGTGATAAAATCAGAAGAGGTTTTATAATTTGAAGGATTAATTGTTGGATCAAAAAGAATTTGTTTATCGGCATAGTAAGAGACAAGAGGATCCAAGTGATGATTCTTTTTCAAATGTTTTTGTAATTTCTTGGTAGTCTGTAAAGAATCGTTACTATTTGAAGAAGAAGAGGAAGAAGTAAATTTTTCCAATAATTCCCCACAATGTTTGCATTTAACGACACTTAGATGTTTATCTAAACCTAGATAGTGGGTCCAAAACTTAGCTTTAGTCTTTCTTAATAGATGAATAGGAACCCATTCCCTTAACCCATCGACAACAATTTCATCCGTTACAAAATCATTATTTGGCAAATTAAATCTTCGAACAGTATTAGTAGTAGTGACAATATTCTTCTTATTATTAGTGGAAGAGGAAACAGTAGTTTCAATTGTAGATAAACCATTACCACTCTCAACATTCTTCAAAAAATCATTATTTTCAACATCCATATCACTGAATTGTGAATCATTTTGATCAGTACCCTTATTTGGATCATTTGTAACAGGGTATGATCTATCAATAATAATATTATTACTATTATTTGTAATAGTAGTAGTAGTAGTAGTAGAGTTAGAGTTTAAAGAAGTGTGTGTATTATTATTGCTATTGTTGTTGTTATTATTGTTGTTGTTGTTAGCTGTAGAAGCAACATATAATATATTGTTACTGTTGTTATTTAAAGGAGGTAGCACTAAACCACCTTTATTAGAAGAGTCATCATTTGAGGTAGATGAAGAGGTACTAATAATAATATTGTTATTGTTAATACCTTCACTATCACCAGCCATATTGTTGCTATTATTTTCCATAATAATAATAATAATAATAATAATAGTAGTACTATTCTTATTGCTACATAAAATAGTAGTACTAATAGGTATAACTATACATATAGTATATTTATAATAATATTATTATTATGTTTAAGGATAATTAATTATTTAATTAATTAATTATTTATTTATTGATTTATGTTATTTTTGATGACACACGAGAAAGGAAGAGGGAAAACAGAGAGAATTGTGCAGTTCATGTCCCCGGTTTCATTCTCAAAATTCCAACAAACCCTAAAAAAAAAGGTAACATAAAAAAAACGAAAAACGAAAAACGAAAAACCGGAGAAACCCGAAAAAAACCGAAAAGAGCCGAAAAAACCCGAAAATGAAACCCTAAGCCCCACACACCATTATCATCAAACACGAAACATATTTTCGCGGCTTTAACAACTGCCACAACAGCCGTACACCCCTCATGAGATCTATATATATATATAAATGAATTACACCTTTTATTTTTATTTAAAGAGGAATGCAAGATGAACTCCAAAAGTGGTAAAGCTATATATATATATATATATATATACATAGATGTATATAGATTATTCATTTTATTTTATTTTAACAGATTTATCATTCTCATACACGATTATCGTTTCCATATTGTTTAAATAATATATGGGGACCCTTGTACTATATTTCCCGTTGCCTATCGAATCCTTAAAAGATACGGTCTTTATCCAACACCCATATTTACACCGTATCTTTGCAAGTACTTTAAAAATTTTATTAAATAGTTTTGCATTCTTCAAATCAAAAGTATATATAGATAAATTATCAATAATAATTCCATATAGGACCATATTTTCAAAATTCTTAAATAGATACTTACCCACCAGTAACTCATCGTTAAGGAAGTCTATCAACTCTTGAAAACTTATATATTTTGAACCCTTAATAACATGAACGTAGTGTTTACTACCCCCCCTTTGCAACGTGTCCGTTCCCCTCTCGTTATTTTTTGTACTATTATCAAGGTCCCATACATTAAGTAAATCAATAACTAATGTCAACTTACGACCCATTCCATTACTCAGACACGAACCATCCGATAATGTCCCCTGTCTCTGATGTATCCATTGGTACGACTTGTTCTTTATCTCATCTAGTATAATGTGCACAAAGCCACCTTGAGTGGCTGGTTCTTTGTGTTTGGGGATGTCTATGTATCGAGATATTGGATATATCCTACAATGTGCCAAAATATCCATCTTTTTCCTTGTGTGTGGTCCGTTTACTGTCTCACACTTTTAACTTTCTTCTTTTTTTCTTTTTCTTCTTGGTGTTTTTTACTTATTTAGTATTTATGGACAATTAAGTTGTGAGGGAGATATATTACTATATATATATATCTTTTTGTTTTTTTTTTTCTCAGGTAAAGTTTTCTATGGTACCGGTTACGATGTTGATCTTCACTTGGCAAACAGAAGAAGAACAAAATAATAATAATAATAATAATAATAAAAGGGAAAAGAAAGTTAAGGATTGAATATTTTATTATTTAATAACAAAGGATTAAGAGGAGAAGAGGGGAAGTCTCAAAGAATATATAATACCATATAAAAAAAAAATAACTCTCTATACAAACCATGAAAACTTAAACACAGCAAGGGGGAAAGAGGAGGATGAAGAGTTAAAAAAAGCAAGCAGAACAAAAATATGATCATTTATTTCTTCCCGATATGGGCCAAATATTTGTTAACTTCTGTTGAAGAACCGATCCAAATTGAAGTTCTATCATGGATATGATTTGGTTTTAACTCCAAGATTCGTTGACCGTTGTCATTGACGGCAAGACCCCCTGCTTGTTCAATTAACATGGCCATGGGGAAGGCCTCGTACAATAATCTTAGTTTACCATGAGGGTTCCTTTTATCGGCAGGGTATGAGAACAAGCCACCGTATAAAAAAGTGCGGTGGACATCGGCTACCATGGAACCGATGTATCTGGAAGAATATGGACCTACCGTCGTCCCATCTGGTTTTTCCGACTTTGGATATTTCAAAGTCTCAATAAAGGATTTAATCTCAGGAGACCAATAGTACGAGTTCCCCTCGTTAATGGAATAGATTGGCCGGTGTTCAGGCATTTTAAGATCCGGATAAGTCAAAATGAATTCTCCCAGATTATTATCTAGTGTGAAGCCATTGACACCATCGCCCATAGTCAACATTAAATGGGTAGATGAACCATACATGGCATAGCATGCACCACACATTTCGCAGCCATGACGCAACACATCAGCCGTTGTGCCTTTAGATTCTGGCAACATCTTGAAAATGGATACGATAGTACCTACGGAGACACCTGCGTCCAGGTTAGAAGACCCGTCAATAGGGTCACAGCAGACAGCGTACTTGGAGTGATTACTTTCTAAGATAATCAAATCTTCTTGTTCTTCAGAGACAACACATCTAACGATGCCACTTGACTTCATTGCATTAATGAAAATTTCATCACCCAGGACGTCCAATTTTTTCTGTTGGTCGCCAGTTGAGTTTCTGTCACCTGTGATACCGATTAGATTAATGAGTTCAGCTCTTCTGATAGTCTGTGAGATAAATTTAAACGCGAATTGTAAAGCATTCAAGACTTGAGAGAAATCGCCCCTTGCATTGAGATGCATCCTTTGATTCTGTATAATGAATCTTGACAAAGTGATGATATCTGTATCAACATCAACATTTAGTTTATAGTGACTGTTTTGTGTGGATTTTAAACCTCTTTCTATTTCTTTTCTAGTGTCACTTGTTGCAGTTACTAAGGTAGTAGAAGGAACAGGCATATTTTTTCTCTCTTCTATTTGTAAAATATAAGTACGTAACTGTATAAGGTTTTTAACAAAAAGAAAAAAAAAAAAAAAAAAGATCTTAAATATCAACAAAACAAAACAAATTGTTCCTTTCTTTGTTAGAATATTTACTAAGTCTAGTTTGTTGAAGGTATGTTATAACAAACCACGAAAAGAAAAAAGCTTACAAAGTATCAACAAGATATATATATATATATATATATATGATAGTAAAAGAATAAATAAGAATAAATAAGAATAAAATGAAATAGACTACTCCTCCTTCTCCCCCTCCCCCGTATATCCGAAACAACTTATCTGTAGTTCTAAAGGAAATAATGAGAGATAAACCTTTGTAAACAACATGTTTTTTCTCTTTCTTTCACATACATGATTAGTCTCTATATTATATAGGTATCATGTTTGTATGTGAAAATAATATAATCATTAAATTCTTTTGAAGGGTTGGCCACAAACAAAAACAAAATTAACGGAATAATAAAAAAAAAAAAACACAAAAAAACAAAAAAACAAAATTGCCACACAAGATTAATTAGACGATTATCTTTGTATACCCCGTCCACAACATGGGTCCAGAGTTTCAACTGTTCCAAGTCCTTCGTCTAGACATTAAAGCCGTTCATCATGGTACTACTACTACTACTACTACTTTAAAAGACAACTATCCGGAACACTCACGGAAAAGAAAACCCGCAGGAAAACCCCCCAAATAGGAAAAACAAGCAAATATAAAATTGGAGAACACGTGACCCATGAATAAAAATTTTGAGTCTGTTGATTTTTTTTTGTCTTTCCTTTCTTTTTTGAGTTGTTTTTACGGAAACCCACCAATAATAAAATAAATGAACAATGGAAAAATATATATTTTATTTTATTTTATTTTATTTTATTTTATTTTATTTTCACACCTTCTAGGTATGTTCGTTTTTTTTTTTGTTGTCTTCGAGATTTACTTTGTTGTTGTTGTTTCCTTTTATTATTAAAGAAGAACATATTCATGGAATACAGTACTACTACTACTATTCTATATTTACGGTTATATATATGGTAATTTAATTATTATCATACTTCTATATATTATATTATAGCTATTGAAAACTTTATTATCATACATTTTTTTTTTTTTATTTTTTACTTTCTCTTTTCTTTGATATTTATAATAAATTACCAAGTAAAGTTTTCAATTGCTTTCATAACCTACATAAAATCGAATAGAAGATAAATCGAAGGAACATATCTCAACAAATAATATTTCAATTATATAACCTATTACCATCACCATGTCTGGTCGTATCCTAGATTTATTTAAACCCTTTGAACCGTTCTTAATTGAAGTCGTTGCACCACAAAGAAAAGTTCCTTATAATCAAAAAATTATTTGGACTGCGGTCTCTTTATTGATCTTTTTAATATTAGGTCAAATTCCACTGTATGGTATCGTTTCTTCTGATACATCCGATCCATTGTATTGGTTAAGAGCAATGTTGGCCTCTAATAGAGGTACTCTAATGGAATTAGGTGTCTCTCCAATCATCACCTCTTCCATGATCTTCCAATTCTTACAAGGTACACAATTGTTAACCATTCAAATGGATAATAAACAAGACCGTGAATTGTATCAAATCGCTCAGAAAGTATGTGCTATCATTTTGACTTTCGGTCAAGCTTTGGTCGTCGTCTTAAGTGGTAACTATGGTAAACCAAGTGATATCGGTATCGCCATCTCTTTACTATTAATCTTCCAACTCATGTTCGCTTCCTTCATTGTCCTTCTATTAGACGAATTGTTGTCTAAGGGGTACGGGCTAGGATCTGGTATCTCTCTTTTCACTGCTACTAACGTCGCTGAACAAATCTTTTGGAAAGCTTTAGCACCAACTACTATCAATACCGGTCGTGGTAAAGAATTCGAGGGCGCTATTATCGCTTTCTTCCATTTAATCTCCGTTAGAAAGGATAAGAAAAGAGCTTTGGTCGAAGCCTTCTATAGAGCCAATCTACCAAACATGTTCCAAGTCTTATCCACAATCTCTGTGTTTTTGTTCGTCCTATATTTACAAGGCTTCACTTACCAATTACCTATCAGATCCACAAAAGTTAGAGGTCAAATCGGCACTTACCCAATCAAACTCTTTTACACTTCAAACACCCCCATTATGTTACAAAGTGCTCTAACATCCAACGTGTTTTTAATCTCTCAAATGTTATATCGTAGATTCCCAAATAATCCAATCATCGCATTGTTGGGTGTCTGGGGTGTTAGACCAGGCACTCAAGGCCCACAGGTCGCTTTGTCTGGTCTATCCTACTATTTACAACCCATCGACTCCTTTAAAGAATTGTTGTTCGATCCAATTAAGTCCGTGATCTACATCACTTTCGTACTTGGCTCCTGTGCTCTCTTCTCAAAGACTTGGATCGAAATTTCCGGTACTTCTCCAAGAGACATCGCTAGACAATTTAAGGAACAAGGTCTTGTCATTAACGGCAAGAGAGAAATGAACGTCTACAAAGAATTGAAAAGAATCATTCCGGTGGCGGCTATGTTCGGCGGTGCTACCATTGGCGCATTGTCTATTGCATCTGACTTATTAGGCACTCTGGGCTCCGGTGCCTCTATTCTAATGGCTTCCACTACTATCTACGGGTACTATGAAGCTGCCGCTAAAGAAGGTGGCTTCACTAAGAATCTAGTTCCTGGTTTTTCTGAATTGATGTAACGGGGAGGAAAAAAATATATATATATAATTGAATGTATAAGTATTTCTAATATTATATCGAACTTTATACACATGCATATATATGTATTACAAAAATGTTTATTATCTGGACGATTGAGGAAGTTACTATCAACTGAAACAAAACACACACACACATTTTGTTGAGTCTTGTATTGTGTTTGTCTCGTTTAGAACTTCCCTCGAGCCGTTTTTATATTTTTTTTTTCTTGGTCCGGGAAAACTTGCCTATTTTTGATGATAATAATAAAGCAAGAAGATTCAACAACAACAACAAAGGAACATAACTACTCGAAGCTACTAAAAGAAAAGAAAAGAAGAAGAAGAGGAAGAAGAAGGCATTACAATAAACATTTCGCTATATGGCATTCAATCAATTGCAGTTGTCAAATAACTCTTGTAAATATTTAATTAGGTTAAAAAAAAAAATTTTTTTTTTTGTCATATCTGTAAACTTTCCTTATCCCACTTTAATTTATCGATTTTAAATATATAACTGATCGATTGGCTCTAGTTTAATCCACACACATATATACATAGTTATCCCACCAGTGTATCATGACTGAATTGACTACTGCTAAAGCTGATTATTCTTCACTACCATTCAACGAACAACTGATTTTGAAAAGGGTTTGGGCTCACCTTTTCAATCTTTGGGGGATCCCTGTTCCTGGCACATCGTATCTGTTCGATTCCCAAGAGTTATCCTCGAAACAAAACAACGAGGATAGAATTGGCGAACCTTTGAATGTAGGGACAAAACATTCTGAATTTGAACAATTGGATATCGATTCCAGTGTCCTACATGCTGATTTTTGGGATACGTTGAAAGTGGAGTCCCCTGATTGCCACCTGTTAAGATTCATCAGAGCTAGAAAATTCCACGTTAATAAAACCATCCATATGTTATCTAAGAATTTCGAATTCCGTCATCAACATCAGCTAAACAGATTGCTAAACGATGGTGAATGCAAAATCTTTGCGGAAAGAGACACAAACATGGGTGTCGCTCTCTGTTTGGAGAAACAAAAGGCCGTGTTATTTGGCCATGATAATCAAGGCAGACCATTTATCTTAGTTAGACCAAAATTGCATTATTCAAAGGACCAAACAGAGTCGGAGTTGGAGAAATATGCGTTGCTAGTCATTGAAATCTCTCGTTTATTTATGAATGAGGGCACCATTAGTATATTGTTCGATTTGACTGATTTCTCTCTATCTAATATGGATTATGCGCCAGTGAAGTTTCTTATATCATGTTTTGAAGCACATTATCCGGAATCTCTAGGTTCGTTGTTTATTCATAAAGCCCCATGGCTATTTTCACCAATTTGGAATATTGTTAAAAATTGGTTAGATCCTGTGGTAGCATCAAAGATCGTTTTCACTAAAAACCTTAAAGATTTAACTAAGTATATTGATTTGGATCAACTACCTACATATTTGAAAGGTGAAAATGATGCTGTAAATTTAGATAAATATACTCCACCGGATGGCTCAAGGGATATCTTATTACATGTTAAGGAAGATGATGGAGAAGATGGTGATTATAGAAAGAAAATGGAAATTTTAGAGAAGAGGGAGCAGTTAATTAAAAAGTTCCAGGACTTAACTATTCAATGGATTCAAGCTAAAAATGAATCTGAATCGCAAAAACTATGGAAACTTAAATATGAAATCGGTGAAGAGTTGTGCCAAAATTATACTCGATTGGATCCTTATATTAGATCTAGATCATATTATGATATTATTGGTACTTTAAGATTGTAAAATATATTAGAATAACCAAATAGAAGAAGAAAGAAAGGAGTATACTAAGAATATTATTTAAGTTTTTTTTATTTTTTTTTTTTTTTTTCTTTATTTCCCTTTTATTGTTCTGTGTTTGATGATAGATTTACATTTAAAATATGTAGACGAACACATATGTAGATTATTTAGTTGGTATTGGCATTCAAAATACTTTACATCTTAACCTTATATATATCAAGCGTATTTTAATACTTCATCACTTTTCTGTCCGCTTCTTCTTTTATGAGGGAAAAAAAAGGACACGAAATAAAATGAAAAATAAAAATTAAATAAATAAATAAATTAATAAACAAAAGATAACTTTGAAGATGTCATCGCTCGAGGTCCAACTCTTATTGTTTGACACCAAAGCGAAGTTTTGATTTTAAGAGTGCGACTTGTTCATGAACTAGAGGTTTAGGATCCTATTAAGATAAGTGACTGCCAATTATAGTTACTATCTTTTATATTTTAACCTTATTATCATTCGTTTTATTATCACTATTATTATTATTACTATTATTATTATTTTTTTTTTTTCTTTTATTTTCATTTTTTTTTTTGACTAAAGACGTTTACACATCACCATATTTAATTGACATATGAATTATAATGGTGCATCCAAGAATATATGAAGCTGTCAACGAATTATTAGAGTCAAATTATTCTACCCCACAATGGAAAATAGATAAATGCTTAAGGACTCTCACTTCTATATCAAATAAACATGGTATACCTACCGATCTAATACCAAATCTTTTAAAATTTTTGTTTTATAACAACATTGTTTCAATAAAAACAAGATTAAAACTTATTAAAAATAACTTAATCCCAAATGATTATATTTCAAATGAAGTATTCCATTTTATTTTAATGAGATTAGGCAACTCCAAAGACAACTATATTGATAAAGATATTCAATGTGCCATTTGTGAATGGTTGCTGAATGTATATTTCTTATTCCCTGAAAGAATACTTGAGTCTGATAAATCTATATTAATATATTTATGGAAATATGAATATTTACAAAAATATATTACATATTTTCTTGTCTGGAGTACTCACACAAAATATGATATTAAACTTTGGAAATTAAATATGTTAGATAAAACATCTAAGAAACCTGTTTATTCCTCTTCTGAAATAAATTTGATATTAATATTAAAACGATATTTAACACTTCTAGGCAAATCAGAGGTTTTATTAAACTTATTACAAAATAAAATTAATAAAGAAAACTTACAAAACTTACATGATTTACAAGATTTAAAATTCGATAACAAATTTAGTACTAAACTAATAAACATACTGTCAGAAGAAAATCCAAATAAATTTGGAATTGATATAATCAAGAAAAATCAAAATATGTTGTTGGATATGTTGAAGGACTCGGAGATCGATCCAAACACATTGAGATACGATAGAAGGAAACTGCGCAACAGTTTGTCTCCATTATATGAGGTCAAAAATATTCCACAACTTCAGAAAAATTGGACAAGACTCAAATTACCAATTAATGTAGAGACTCTTTTCATGGCCCCTCGACATAATCCTGTAATACAATTCTATCCAATGGTTGTGGTAAATAACCCAAAATATAATTCTAAAAAGGAACAAAAAATGAGTCGAGTTCAATATTTATATTCTCTTAATTCATGGGTTGAGATTAACTTGAAAAGATGTTTTAATGACATAACAATGTTAGATGAAGAAAAGACTCCGATAATTAATACCATAGTATTCAATTGTCAAATATTTGATAATTTACAAACAACCGCAATCGATACCTTTCTGACGTTAGAGAATCTGCTAGCTAATGAGAAGATTGTAGTAATGTTAATAGTATCACTGTTTCCAATATTAAAACCACCAACTCATGATTTTATGAATTTTAGAAATAAACTATTGAAATTCTTAGCCATCTGTCATTTAACTTATAATGATCAAAGAAATAAAGGTGGGAACAGTAAAGTATTCCCCATTATATGTAGTGCACTTCTCTCGATGATTCAAAATTGGTTTCTTACATATTCAAATGACTATAAGATTACTGATTTTGCGTTTATTTTATTAACCGATATTAGGAAATTAATGCTTGCGAATATGAAATATTCTATAGAAGACCGATTTTTATCAATGACATTAATAAAGTTAGTGGTTAACCTTACTGAGATCATTCCAATGTATAAGACATTGTCTTCTGGTACAGCTTTGCATTTTGATAAGTTAGTGTTAAGTAGAGATACTATCCATAAGATGATATTATTAGATGATCCACTAATATTGAATGTATGTTGTAAATATTTGATCAAAATGACAGATGTGTTAATTAATCATCCACAATCCGGTAAATTTATTGAACTACAAAACCAATACATTTTGGATATTACAAATTACCTTTGGAGAAATAGAATAATGGAGAAACGCAAAATTTTCAATATTCCTACCGAATTTATTAAACAGATATTGGATAATTGTTTTTTCCCAGATGTCAAGAATAAAGGTAAAGCCGTCTTTACAATCACTGGTATTCCAGCTATGTCATTTATTTCGATTAAAGCACTAGAAATAATAGAAAAGAAAGAATCCGTTCAATACCATTATGATGGATTGATAACCGAGGAAGATTTTGCCTTATTCAAAAAACGTATTACAGAAGAAAACATTGAATGGATACCAAATGTAACAGACATCGCTTCATTAAAGATTTTAATCCTAAAAGAAATATTTAATATGCAACCTTATAAAGAGATTGCAAGATTTTTATTTGCATTTTTAAAGAGTCTTTCAAAGTATAACCATACAGACAAATAAATATTTACAAGATTGTATATATATATATATGTACAAAGAAATAGACTCATTTTATACAAGTTTACAAGACCTTAAATGTTTCTTCTCGATTTTTCTTTCCCCACTGTTGTTGGAATATATATTTTTTTCTTCTTTCTAAAAGTAAAATTCACAATATTGTATTTTAAAACCATTATATCGTAATTTAAATTTTTCAAGAATTTTTGACCAGCAGGTAATAACAGTAATCTCTCAAGTACATATTCTTTACCTTTGTCAAACAAATCACGTTCATCCACAAACCAAAATTTAAATTTACCATTTATGACCACTTGATAACGTTTATAATGCCAATCCACAAGGGGGTACTCCATTGGCCACTCATAATGATTCCAATCTTTAAGTGATGGTTGTGCAGTTTTAATGATGGATGCACATTCCTCTGAGATGCAAGGAGCTACAGGGTAAAGTTCAGTCACCAATTTCTTCAAGTTTTGCATGATCAGTGTATCTCTAATTTTTTGTTCACGATAAGCCGATTCTAATAACTGAGTCATTTTCATATAATCTGATATAACAGTGTTAAGTGACAAATATTTTTCAAACGATTCTGTTATCCTTCTAGACAATTTTTCAAATTTATTATGGAAATTTACTTCAGTTTCATCTTTAACATCTGGTTCGATATAATCTTGATTAAATTTGTGGATCTTAGTTTCAGCTATATTTTTAGTCAACTTAATAACGCGACCCAACCAACGTTCCACACCAACAATCTTAGTATCATCCCATTTTAATACTTCAGTGATTGGGCTTTGGAAAAGCATATGAGCTCTAGTGGCATCAGGTCCATGGTTCCTGATACATTCATCTGGGTCGACACCATTATACTTAGATTTAGACATCTTCTCATATGTGACAGTAGGCTTGGCTCCGGTCCTTTTAATTATCCATTCAGAGTCCCGTAATTCAATTTCATCCGGTTTCAAAAATTTACCACTGTTTGGATCACTAAAAGTCTTCCCATGGACCATCCCCTGTATAATTAATTGCTTAAAGGGTTCATTTGTGGCATGATCCCACATTTTAATTGAACCTAGAAATTTACTTATAAATCTTGAATACAAAAGATGTAAAATGGCATGTTCAATACCTCCAATATAAAGGTCAACAGGCATATAGTCATTAATCTTCTTTGGATCAAAGGGTAGCTTATTATTTTTAGGATCTAAATATCTGAAATAATACCAAGAACTGTCAATGAAAGTGTCCATTGTATCTGTTTCTCTTTTAGCATCACCACCACAGGATGGACATTTGACGTTGACGAATTCTGGAATGTGTTCTAATGGGTTACCACCCTTCTTTGGTATCCCCTGAACATCAGGTAATATAACAGGTAAATCCTTTTCAGGGACAGGGACAGGGCCACATGAATTACAGTGAATGATTGGGATTGGTGTCCCCCAATATCTTTGCCTACTAATCAACCAATCTCTTAATTTCGTCCTACTGGCTGATTTAGCAATACCAATTTTAGAAAGATGCTCAATAAGCTTCTCTCTTGCTTCAACTGTTGACATATTAGAATATTTACCCGTATTTGATTTCATAAAACCAGTATTTGATGTGTAAGGTAAATCCACTGGTGGTGCGTTGATGCCATTTTCGACCAGTTTAGGATAGATACAAGTATATATAGGTTGATTAGAAGGCATATTATTATTCCAAAAATCGAAATCTCTTTGATCATGACCAGGACAACCCATAACGGCTGCACCGCCACCATTATCACCACCAATCATTTGATTTGTTTGTGAAATAGCAGTACCAGTCTCCGAGATGATATATGGAGCCACAAATATGGGTATATATTGGTTATTGAAGGGATTGATAGCGAATATTCCTTTTATTTGGTATCCCATTTTAGAATTTTTGGGTAAAGAAGGCAAAAGATCAATAAATTTTTGTAAATTGGGGTCCCTGACTCGATATTTTTGAACTATTGGATGGTTCCAAGACAAAGCCAAATATTGAACAGCAGGCAAAGTCTCTGCCCTTGTGGTATAAACAGTAATATCATCAAACTGTGGATCACTTGTTTTAAACTTTATATCTGCACCTTCTGAATTGCCGATCCAATTAATCTGCATATTTTTAACGTTTTCTGGCCATAAAGGTAAATGTGCCAAGTCGTTAAGTAAGGAGGAAGAGAATTTAGTGATACCGAGAAACCATTGTTTCAGCATTTTCCTTTGGACAAGTGCTCCAGACCTCCAAGACCTGCCCCTTGAATCCACTTGTTCATTAGCTAAGACGGTTTTATCGACGGGATCCCAATTGATTTCAGCCTTCCTTTGATAAGCGAGACCATTTTTAAACAATTGTAGGAAAATCCATTGAGTGAAACGATAATAATTAGGATCACAAGTGGTGATCTCTTTATCCCATTGGAAATTAGCCAACATGTTATTCATCTGTTGTTTCATTTTAGATATATTTTGTTGAGTCCAAACACGAGGATCGATATTTCTTTCTATAGCGGCATTTTCAGCAGGTAAACCGAAGGCGTCCCATCCCATTGGATGTATAACGTTATGACCTCTTTGTTGATAGAATCTGTTTAAAGAGTCACTTATCACATAGACACGTAGATGACCCATATGTAACATACCTGAAGGGTAAGGGAACATGGATAGGATATAAACATCTTTTTGTTTACCTTCCACTAAATTATTTGAATTAATAGGGATCGGGACCCCTTTAATTACTATATCTTTCCATTTGTCACTAATCTTTAATAATCTTGAAGAGATAGAGTTAATTGATGATTTCGTTATATGAGGATTTGTCATAACTCATTATAAAAAAAAAAAAATAGAACACAGAGAGAGAGAGAGAGAGACAGAAAGAATGGAAGAAGTTGTAAATATAAAAATATTCGGATATAAAGGAAAGGTATGGAATTAAAAAGTGTTATATATTTTGGATTAGTGTAATATAATAAATACACAGTGTAATGTAATGTATAGTTAGTTGTATGTATGTCTGTTATATAATACCATTTTATCAACATAATGATAATAAAATCTTAAAAGGAACTCATCCGCCTCCCCCATCCTCCTCTTGGCTTCTATAAATATAAAACAAGAGCACCCATACACCCTTATCATTCTACCTATTCAAAATATTTTCAACCCATATATAATAAAACACCACTCATACTATTCTATATGCAAACCATACAAATGAGATAGAAGATGAGTGTACACAGCTAATAGACGACATTATTATTACTACTACTACTATTATTATTATTATTACTATTATTGATAACAAGAATTTAAAATATAGAATGTAGTTATTTACTAAATAGAGAACTTAAATTGAATTATGCACCAAATAAAGTACTACATACAAAAAAGATAATGATAATTAATTAGATATGATTACACCAACACAATCAGAATTGTTATTGGGAATGATACGTTAAAGAAATAACAAATTTCCAATATATTACAAATAAGAAGTCTTTCAATTCTAAATATTTGACACACCTGACATGTTCCTCAACTGTTCCTTCTTAATATATTTACATTAAACTCCATTTCCATTTCTTTATTTGTATCCAGGAGAATTAAATAAAACAAAAACAAAACCAAAAAAATAAAAACATGAATTTAGGGCAACATCTACAATTACCTACTGAATAGATGGTATACAGTCACAACTCAATAGAGAGAGTAAAGACTACACATATATTATACCCATCCAAACCATCGAAATACATATATTTAAATATCATCAACTCGTCGAGGAAAGGTTATCTGTTTTGTGTCTCAAAAATGGCTCGAGAGATTTGGTGGGAAATCATCACCTATTGTAGTATGGATCGTTTGGCACGAAAATTTGTGTGCGTGTTTGGGTGAGCACGTGATTGTTTTTTTTTATGTAATATTTTCCGGTCTTTTTACGTGTATGGGTGGCGCGTAAACTAAGTTGTTGTTGTTGTTGTTGTTGTTGTTGTTTTCTGTTGTTATTTTATTTTATTTTATTTGATACTTTGTTAGATCCATCGATAATTTGATGACCTATATTCCTAATCCATATTACAATCCGGTGGTTACACTTCAAATAATATTTTGTCTCTTTCTTTCTCTCTCTTATTATTTTATTTTATTTTATTTTATTTTATTTTAATATAATATTCTGAACTTAAAAGAAAACTAGTCGTTGTTATTGTTTCTTTTCCCATTGAAGAAACACTCACTCTCACTCACTAACCCACTCTGCTGGTCACATTACCACTTTAAAAAAATAAATAAGTAAATAAGTAAATAAGTAAATACACCTATGAATAGTAATAATGCAAATAAGAAAAGGTCTATCGATCAAGTAGATAACGAGTTACTCACTTTAGCTGCTCAACAACAACAAAACATAAACAATGAATTAAACCAGAAGAAAAAGAGAAGACGTCAATATGCTCCAATGACACAGTATTCTAATACTACAAATACACAACAATCACAATCTCATATAACAGAATCAAATTTGCGTTCCTCTAATTCTGACTCTGATTCTTTAAATTTAGATCTAGAATGCCCATCTGGCTACATCAAAAAAATCGTCTTAAAAAACTTCATGTGTCATGAAAATTTCGAGATGGAATTTGGTCCAAGATTGAATTTTATCGTAGGGAACAACGGTAGTGGTAAAAGTGCCATCTTGACCGCTATCACCGTAGGGCTAGGCGCTAAAGCAAGTGAGACCAACAGAGGTAATTCTCTAAAAGATTTGATCAGAAACGGCTGCTATTCAACGAAAATCACTATCGTCTTAGATAACTCTTCGTATGGTTCCTATCAAATGGGCACTTTCGGTAAGGAGATCATCATTGAAAGAGTCATCAAAAGAGATGGTCCTGCATCCTTCAGCTTAAAGACAGAGAATGGTAAAGAGATCAGCCACAAGAAAAAGGATGTTCAAGCCGTCATTGACTATTTCTCTATCCCTATAAGTAACCCCATGTGTTTCCTATCCCAGGACAATGCTAGATCTTTCTTGACGGCAAGTACCCCACAGGATAAATATATGCATTTTATGAAGGGGACCCTTTTGCATGACATTAATGTCAATTTGGATCATGCTAAGAAGATTTGTGTAGATGCAAATGAAAATATGTCATTACATTTGGAAAATTTGAAATATTTAAAGAAGGATTATGAGGAGGCTAAGGCTTTAGTCAAAGAATTACACCAGAGTATTAATCTCAATGAAATGAAAAGACTGTTGCAAGGAAAATCGTGTTGGATAGATATTAAATACAATGAAAATTCAGTATTGAAAAGACAAAATGATATCAAGTCATATAGGGAGAAATTAAATGAGATCGACTCTTCTATAAATAGAAAACAGGAAAAGATTGAAAGGTATGAATCCGATAATAAAATCGATTCAAAGGAAATAGAACAAAAAAATAAGGAATGGGAGAGTAAAGATCAACGACATCAGCAAGTTAAAGATCAATTAAGATCAGTGAGAAGATCGTATGATATAACAAAAGAACATATAAATGAAGCTAAGACGAAGATTAAAGAATGTAATAACAGAATCAGTGAATTGGACAAAAGTATTCAACATTTGAAAGATGAGTTGAAAAGAAGAATGAATGATAATAAAGAACAAATGAGATTGGATCATGCTCGTTTAAGTGATCATAATAAAGAATTATCTGATTTGATAGGTAACCTTTCATCTCAGATTCAAGATCTGGAGAATAAGGAAAGAAATCTTGTAGGTAGACGTAATGAAGAGATTAAACAACTGGAAACATCAATAATTAGAAATCAACAGGAGTTGAGAAAGATTAAAGATGGTAATATCTCATTTTTAAGTAATTTTGATCCAAGAATGGAAATTTTATTAAAACAGATCCAGTCTAATAAGAAATATTTTAAAACAACCCCTATGGGTCCATTGGGCAATTATGTTACTGTTAAGGATTATTATAGAGAATGGACACCATCTATACAAAAATATTTATCGTCTACTTTAAGTTCCTTCGTGGTGAGTTGTTCTGAAGATAATAGAACCTTAAGAAATTTAATTAGAAGATGTGGTATAAGGGCAAATATTTCAATTATCACTTATAGATTCGAACAATTTAACATTGAATCAACAAAACCACAAACCGAATTTCCAAGCATTATTGACACTCTAGAATTCTCCAAACCCGAATTAAAGTTTCTTTTTGTCGATTTAAATAGAATCGAACAAGTGTTATTAATTAAGGATCATAATAGAGCACGTAGTTTCTTGAGAACAAAACCTAAAAATATCGTTATGGTCTTATCACAAAATTTAAGTAATTCTAATTTTGGGTTTCAACTAGTCGGCGGATACAGATTAGATTCGGTGTCTTATGAACAACGTCCTAAATTGAAGATGGGTACTTTATCAGATAATGGTGTCTCATATATCCAAGATCAAATTGCCGATGCAAATAATCAATTAAAAAAGGTAAAAAATGAATATGATGAGAAGATTAAACACTATCATACAGAGGTCCATGAATTAAAACGAGAAATTAAAAAGCATAATTATACTATTCAAGAAAATAGCAAACAGATAACAAAATTAAGAATCAATTTGGAAAAAACAGAGGATACCGGTGTATTAACCTCCAAGGAAAATGAAAAAGAGAAACAGAAAGAAGCTATTGTAGGGTATCAAAATGCAATTGAAAGTTTGAATGTAGAATTAAATAATTCTAAAGAACAAGCTATCCCAATTAAGAAAATATATGATGAAACGAAAAGAGAACTGGATGAGACAAACGCTATCATTCAACAATTAAACGAAAAAATTGAAATAAGACATCGTAAGATAAGGAAACATAGGGATGATATAGCATTATTAACCGATAAAAAATTACAATATAATGAGACAATCGAAAAGGTTAAAGATAACATCAATACTTTACAAGATGGTATTAAAGCACAAAAAGAGGAAGCTCTCAAATTTGCTACAGAAGAAGAACTTTCAGAACATGATTTACCTGATGATCAGGAGCAAATTAAAGAAGAATTAAATAAAATTGCCCGTAAGATAAGAAATGCTGAGAAACAAATAGGTATGACACAAACAGATATTTTGAACCATTTCGAATCTGTTAGAAATCAATATAAAGAGAGTTATGCTAAGTACAAGTCAATCGATGAAGCCCTTGTGCTTTTGCAACAATCAATTGAGAACCGTTGGCAAAATTATCATCATTTGAAGAATCATACTTGTTTGGAAGCAGATATGGATTTCAGAAAGTCTATTAGAATCAGAAATTTTTCAGGCAATTTACTTTTCATAGAAGATAAAAAGAGTTTAGAAATTTATATTTTGACACCCAATGATGAGAAAGCGAGGAATGTTGACACACTTTCAGGTGGTGAAAAATCGTTTTCACAAATGGCTTTACTTTTGGCTACTTGGAAACCAATGCGTTCTAGAATTATTGCATTGGATGAATTTGATGTGTTTATGGATCAAGTTAATAGAAAGATTGGTACTGCATTAATAGTGAAAAAATTAAAGGATTCTACAAGAACCCAAACAATTATCATTACACCTCAAGATATTGGTAAAATTGCAGATATCGATAAGGCAGGTGTTAGAATACACAAAATGAGGGATCCCCAAAGACACAACAATTCAAATTATTATAACAATTGAAACATTTGAGTTTGCAACTTTACCTTGTAATTATTACTAATATTTCTGTGCTTGATATTGATAGCTTTTTTGTAATACTATATATATTTTAATCTACATCATACTTCTTTAGCCTATAAAAAAGATGTTGCTTTTTCTATTTAGATTTTTTTTTTCAATTCAGAAGTATTTCGTAACAACCTATTAATGTTGGGAAAAACTTACTAATAGCTTTCTGTAATTCATGATACATACAATAATCAGCTATTATATAAACTTATAAATAGTATACATTAAAAAAGAAGAAGAAGAGGAAGAACTATATAAATATCCTAAAATTCTACCACCTTCTTAGAAGGGAAATCTGTAATTTCTGGCACTGGAATTTCTGGTATGTAATATACTTCTCCATTCTCATTAATTCTTTCCCTATCCTTTTCACTAATAGTAAAGATCTCTTTAACATTTTCCTTCAATAATTCAGTTAATTCGACAAAATTGAATTGAATTTGGTAGGCTTGTTCTCTCATATTACGTCTACACAAACCTTCGATCAACTTAACGGCATCTGGTTTGGTTTGATTTAGTCTATCGATTAATCTCCCCACTGAATGAACTAGATACTCTTCTTCATATATAGTACCTTTTTTACCACGGGCACGTTTACGTTCTTCACGCCGCTTGTTTTTGGCTGTGCGTCTAGAGGCACCAGTCTTGGCTGTTCCACTAGTTTTACCAGTATATCTGGTGAAAAAAGACTCTTTGGTGGATGTTTCAGATGGCGCAATAGAAACGTCATCAGCTTGCTCATTTTCTTGGCCATAGAAAGCGAAAGGATCTTCCTCTTTCTTAGTACGCAATTCTCTTAATCTTCTTAATTGCGAGTGGACTTGTCCCTTGCAATCTGCTAACAATTCAGCAATAGTACCAAAACCTTCACCTAAGCCAGGATCAACGACCTCTTCAAGCAATTCTTTTTTGTTGTGTTTAATGGCAATCATGCATGCAGTATCAAAGCTATAAGCCTTACAGTATAACTGCATGGCTTCTTTTACATCATTCAAAAACTCTAATTGTAATTGAGCTGCTTCGATATATTTGTGTTCAAATGATAGTGAACCAATTAATTCTTCAGCAATAGATTCGACATCATCTTTAAAGTATTCAAGTGCAATTGTCATGGCCTCACGCCATTTCTTAGCAAGAACATATGAATCCATAGCTAATTTATATTCATTCAACATTTCATAAATAATACCAGCTTCCCCATATTGTTGAGATGAAGATAAATGTTTGGCATAATGGGAGTATATAATATTTTGCTTTGGTAAGTTGTGACGGTATAATTGTAAACCTTTCTTATACAAATCATGAGTTTCAATATATTGTATTAACTCATTAGAAACTTCATTAGAATTGTTTTCGATTTGAACTAAATGCTCTAATGCCTTTTCATAATTTTTCAAATAGTCATCAATAACAAATTGACGACGCAAAGGCTCACTATCTTGCAATGATTGTAAGAACGGCAAATATTCACGTGGATCCATTTGCGATTTTTGTGCTACTAGCAATGCTAATTTGATATCATATAATGATAAACTCACTTTATAAACTAGATTAACATCTTGCAAGAAACACAAATAACTAACTTGATTGTCCTTTTCCTTTCCATCTTCTATGGAACCAATTAATTGTAAGGCGGACTTCAAATCTTGTGGTTTTTGAGAGGCATATGCAGTAATAATTGTTTGCATATACTTCTTCTTGTATTCAGGGGTAGCCAAGAGTACCTCTAATAAGGCTTTACAGACCTTGTTTACTTTAGAGGTACCTGGATCAAAAAATTTCTTCTTTATATATTGTTGCATTTCTGTTAGTGGAGCAGGAGCATATTCATATGAATCTGTGATACCAAAATTTAAAGTTTCTTTGTATTTGGTTTGTGTAACATCATCTTCAATAAGACATGATACAAACAAGTTCAAATAGTCAACGTCTCTAATTTCATCAACAAAATGTTTTATATTATCCATAAACAAATCTGGAGCATAGTCGTATAACAGGTCTAAATTGATACGATGCGTACGGCACTTCAAAAATGCTTCCCTATAATTTTTCGATAAAATATTCTTACGGACTTCAGATAGAACCATAATTCTTGGATAAATAGTTTCTAAGTTACCACGAGGAGCTTGTAACACAACGGCAGCTTTAGAAGGCATAACTGAGACTAAAATAGATCCCCTTTCAACGGCACGAACTCTTTCATCTTCAACATCTTGTTCAACAACAGGTAGAGTCTTAAATTTGGTAGAATTTAAATGGACAAATTGTAAGTAATGTTGAGCAGTTACAAATAATAGCAAATCATCAACAATTTCCATGGATGTAACGGCAGATGCTAAAAGAACTTGATTAGCATATAATTTACCACCTGATGTGACACCAAATGCTATTAGCTCGGAACTGTCATTTTGCCATTGACCATCAGTTTCTGTAACAGTATTATGAACTCTTTTGACCCTAAAATCACGTACTAATTCAGGAAATTGTGTGACTTGGTTTAGTTGACCTTCTGAATCCAGTTGAACAATGGAACCATCTCTAGTTTGGTATGCTAAATAATTGTAATCAAAAGTTGTCTTTAATAAAATGATTTTATCAAAGACTTCTACGACGTTTATAAGAGATGGTTGTGTAGTATCATGAACGTCAATAAGGGCGATGCGGGAAAGATTTTCGGAATCCAATAAAATCCCAACTATATTGTCATTAATAAAAGCGACTTGACGAAGTGTATCTACTTCTGTGGCAAACTCAGATTTGGGGAAATACTTGATCACTTGTGGATGTTTACCCTTCTTCATATCATCAATATGAGAGATCGAAGCTAACACTAGATCATTTTTTGTAATAGCAGCATATATCTCATTTGACAAACTTGTTGAAACATCGATGACATTATCAGAAACACTGAAATCTCTAAAATATGCTGGTGGTGGTACATTAGCCATGGATAATGGGGTAATATTAACTACATTTCCATCAATCACTAAAGAAGTACCATAGTCAAAAGGTTTTAAAGTTGGACCGTGAGTCATTTTAAAAGTTAAATCAACAATGTTTATATGATCTGCATTTCCATACATTAAAGTGTATTCCTTCTCAGGATGCCATTTAGCATATTGGATATTAGAAGAATATATTTCTTGCTTTAAATACCAATGGTAATTTTTGGTTGTCCACAATTGGATAGAATTATTTAGCACGACAGTCAAAATCTCTGAATTACTGTTCCAACATAAACTAACAATCTTTTCATCTAAGGGAAGTCTAGAATCAAATTCGTAATGTCTTAATCCATTTCTTTCAAAGAATATTATGTCCAGGGAATTTTCGTCTCCCTTATCAGTATTACGTTGAACAGAGACAATTTGAGAACCTTGTGGTTTCCAAGTCAATAAATGTTCCATGCCATCTACAGGCTCAGAAGCACTATCCAACTGACCATCTCTAGAGAATACCCTTAAGGCTCTTCTAGGAATAATGTTACCAGGCTCATCAGGCACTTCAGCGTCTTCAATTGTGGATATAACGAAATATTCACAGTCACCTCTCCAAGAGATTGTTACTTCATGGGTGTCCATTTCTGTTAATTTCCCTGTATCAACCATGTAGGGCATAGTTGGATCCCTTAATTTATTACCAACCAACCCAGATGCTTTAAGACTAGCCAAGGCTTCTCTCTCCATAGCACGAGACCCCTTACCTCTAAATTGAGTCTCTTTCTTACCCCACCCGACAGTAACATGTTTGGATTTCTTTAAATCATCTACTTCTAAATGATATTCGGCTATTGGTTCGAATAATTTACTTAGTAAAACCACGCTACGATCTTTTGTTACTAATGCTAGAGTCTCTTCATCATAAGACCATTGAGCAGCTTCAATACCATTATCTATAGTTCCCACTATTTCTACAATAGTGTTTGATGGATCAAAAGTAGTTGAATCATAGGTAGCAGAGATGATATCACCATGTTTAAAGACGAATATTAACTGATTCAATTCAGCAAAATGGATAAATGATAATAATTGATCATTAAATGTTTCAATATTAAATGAAGCTAAAATATTTCTTGTCCCATTCTTCATATATTGTTGAACCTCAATCATTCCAACGTCTAAAGCACCTAAGACACTGGTTATACTATCAGTTAGAGTGTCAAAGACGCTATCTAATAGATGGAACTTAATACCTTCATTGGAAATTTCTTCGCTACTTGTAGCTATTGGTTTAAAACGGCCTTTGTTTAAGATTATTAAATTTTTCATATCTTAAAGATTAAAGATTAATAATAATAATAATAATAGGGATTGAAGTTGTTGTTATTCAAAAACACGCAAAGTAAACTGTAACGATCCTATATTATATTTAAGTATTATCTGCGAAGATTAGTTAAAAAGTATTTGAATGAGTGTTTTTTAAATTTTTTTTGTTTAAATTAACACTCTTACAATCTTTACTAATGTAACAATCGGCCACAAGTAATAGAATCTTGTTCAAAACAAAAAAAGTACTTTCCTTTTTACTTTTGCCATAACTCTTGTTACTTCGTTCACCTCATCTCTTTTTTGCCTTCCTCTTGAAATTGCTTTACAAATGTTTAATTGCATAACTTGCAAAAAAAAAAAAAAAAAAAAAAACTAAAAAAAAAGTTGCACGGTTAAAATACTTTACAAATGATAATTGTTTATATAGATAACTATAGTATATAATATATTCACGCTCATGATTAACAAACTTACTGAAGTAATTCATCTCTGTAATGAGGCTGAAAATTGATTCTTTTTGCTGTCTTGCGTAGATAGTCATCGCGAGCCCTTCTCTCTAACTGTTGCATCTTCTTTAATCCACTTTTATATTGTTTTTCTGTGATACCGCTGACCGTTCTTTTGTCTTCAGCTGTTATAACTACAATTCTTATTGTATGACGAGGTGTGTTAGCTGATATTTTCTCACGACTATTTGGTGTTGAGACTTTTTCAGAATCAGGTTGAGGGTTGTCATCAATTTTATTGTTTTCAGGCTCTTCTTGATCTATTTGGAAATGGATTTTTCTGGTTGATTTGGACTTTACAATTGGTTTCTCTTTCAAAGAAGAATAATCATAAAATGGGGCAAACATTTCTTTCTCAAAACTTGTTTCATATGGCATTCTACAATGACGCTTAGAATTCATATGATCTCTGATACTTTTTAAACTTTTCCCAACATAATTACAACATAAACAGGCATAGTCAACGACAATAGTGTTGATCAAAAAATCTAATAACCCCGGTAGATCCATTAAATAAGAACGTTCCGGTATATATAATCCATGAGAACGAAACATATGTCTGATATTTCTTTCCACCTCTTTATTATCCATGCCACAGTAAAGACAGCACGTGTGACTTAAACTGTTATCAACGTTTTCACCAATTTGAGAGTTGGTATCATCAGTTTCATCCTCCTCGGTCGGATAATCACTACCAAAGTTAGATTCGCTAGTAAAGCTATATTCAGATACAGTATCTTCATCTAAGTCAGTATTAGTATATTCAGTATCAAAACTTAGTTGAGAAAATTCGGAACCAATAGATTCTGCTTCAGATATTATACGTTTTAATTCCAATTCGTCATGCTTATAGTCTTGAGATGCTTTGACCTTAGAATCGGAAATGCTTAGCCCGTGGCCATCACCCTCATTATTATTATGGTGATGAATATGGTGGTGATATTTTTTTTTGGAATGTTTAAAATGATCATTTGGGGTATTTAACATTGCAAAACCAAACTCATCAACTGGATTAGCTTCTTGTTCTTGTTTAGATAAAAGTAATTTTTCAGCAAACTCATCCGAAGTGACAGGTGGCAACTGAGCCATCCTTCTTTTCAAATTGTATCTATGCCATTCTGTCTTCATATGATACCTTTGTAAATCACCTGTTTTAAATTCGGTACCACATGAGTTACATGTAAACATTGAACTGTTCATTTTATATTCTTATTAGTCTTTTCTAACGTGTTCACCTAACTAGTAAATATGTATTAACAACTTATAATACTTTTTTTTTCATTCCTTTCGTCAGGGAAGAAGTAGGGAAACGTGACATGGGATTAGTATTAATCCCTTATAACTACCTTGACTACTATTACTTTATCATGTATACATTTGGATAGAAGAAAACATCGTATTAATACAGTTACGCATTAATTCCTAAGTTGCCACAACAACTATCTGCCTTCGGAATTGAAAATTTTCCATTTTGGGAATACAGAGTCGGTCTCTGTAAGAAAGGTTTATTTTTACAGGCAATGATCCCTCTATACAATTCTTAAGTAAATGTACGATTTTACAGTATACTCAGATTGGAACAGTTCAGATTACAAGTATAAACTATGAAAGGTCACTAAGAGTGTGTCAGTTGTTGTTTAAGATCTTATTTTCTATTAGATGGGGAACAAGTATGAAGCAATTGGTAATATAATACAAAGGCTTTTTTGGAATTAATATTTAATCTATATCTATCTTATACATAGTTGGTTGTTGTATTCTTTTTTTTTTTTTTTAATATTCACCAGTCCAAGGTAATGATGGCATTGGCCACATCCGTCTGTAAAGAGACATTGCTACAACATCTTGAGCAGACAATTTGGCATCGAATCTTGCTTTGAAATAACCATGTGTACCAAGTTTTTCCTTAATAAACCCTGATCTTCCACTCTTGGTAAATAATGGAATGGATTTGAACCATTCGACATCTTCTGGGTTGAAGAACATGTAACGAACAGTGACCACGTTTCTATGGAATCTAAATGGATGACCAGTAAGGATGGCTCTCTTTGCCATAATTCTAGTGTGGTCAGCATTCAAGAGTGTACCATGGCCTATTAATTCAATACCGATTCTTTCTGTAGAAGATGGCTTAAAGAAGATAGCTGGTGGTTGAGTAAAATCTACAGGTGCAATACAAGTAGCAATAGATTGGGTATCAGCATGTAAGAATCTTTCAAATTTATGAACATTGTTAGGAGTATTGGTATCGGCAGAGAACAAAGGCTTGATTGTATATCTTCTAATACCATATTGGACTACTATTGGTTCTTGCGCTGGAACTGGTTTATCATATTCTTCCCACCTTTGTAATGAAAAGTTCACAACACTGTTTTTATGTTCATGTGGTAACAAACCATAAATAGCCACAACATGTGATTGTGGTGACACTATTTTTGTTAATAGATTTTTTGGGAAACTTAGGTATATTTTTACGCGATCCCCAGCAATAACTTGCGCATCTTCTATGAGATCCTTTAATAATCTGTTTCTAATATTTTTATAATTACCGATTCTTAACAAACGTTTCCATTCTCCGGGACGTTCTGGGTCCTTTTCGTCGACGTCCCAAACACAGTTATGTAGATTTTTTAAACCTCTATATCTTTTCAATCTTTCAACACCAGATTCAGCTGGGTTCAATTCAATTTCATCGGGGAACTCGCGATCTTCCTTTTCTAAAGCTCTGTATTCTTGTAATTGACGTTCTTCTTCTTCTGGTGAAAGATCAATAAATACCTCTTCTTCTTCTTCTTCACTTTCTCCCTCTAAAGATTGTTGTTGGTTATAATCATTTTCAAGGGTCATTTCATCTGTATCCATCATCATATCATCTTTAACATTTTGTTCAAGTTCATCTTCATACTGTTCTGCGACTTCTTCACCAGGATTTACAACATCTTCTAAGTACCATTTTGCTTGATATGAAGAAGTTCCCTTTGGAACTTTGACTCTTGTCTTAGTTTCATCGCTTCTTGGTAAATACCCACCATCATCAAATCTGGCAGAAGTCAATTTTTCATATTCATAATCTTCTTCATCAGACCATTCTTCAAAATCGATATCTTCTGGAGCATATTCATCTAATGTTTCTCTATTTTCATTAGATTCGAAAAGATTAGTCTCTTCTAAATCTGTAAGGATATCACCAATATTATCTCCATTCTTTTGTGTTTTCTTAGTTGGTTTAGTTGATGCTTTTAATCTTTCAATCTTAGAAATTTGAAAGTCACCTAAATTTGGAATATGAACTAATCTATTGGCATTAAAGCCAACACCACGAACAGTACCTCTAATCATTAGTTCACAGTATTGATCGTTTACCTCATTGTAATCGATTTCATCAGCAACCATATAACCTCTTGAATCTCTCCAATTTACTGGACGTGGTAATTTCTGGCATAAGGTTCTTAAAACAATTAAAGAATCAGAAGGTCTTTCCAGGTTATAAATTCTATCTTCATTAGGGAAGAAATGTTTAAAATAACTTTCTAAGGATTGTTTGACGTCTAGTTGAAACTTTTCCTTCGGATGAACTTGAGAAAGATTTGAAACAACACCTATGCATGAAGATATACCTTGTAATTCTAATGCACGAATAATTTGCTCACCTACATCCTGTTCTACTTCAGAGACACCACTTAATTGGAAGACTACATAATCCGAAACTTTTGCGGCATCTAAGATATCCATAAAATTATTTAAATCAGGAATTACAATTTTCAAATTACTCTTATATTGTTTAACATAATAATTCTTGACACTTGGTTCTCCAATATTAATATTTTCGTCTCCACTTATTTGTTGAACATCAGCAGACGAAAATAATTTTTCGATAGCATCTTGTGGGTTACAATCTTCAGTCAGTGGGACAACAGTAATAATCTTTTCAGCACCATTAGCACCTTCAAACAGTTTTCTATTTTCTAAAGATGCAAGAATCTTCTGCGCTCTAATTTGTTTAGCTTTGTTACGTCTTTGTAACTTGGATTCGCCTTTTAGTGCTTTATTATTCGCAATTTCTCTTTCGACTTTACCCTTTTGTAACCTCTTTAAAGCACCCTTTGAAGCATGTTTTGATTTAAAAGCCTTATGTGCTTTTTTAAAAGATGATCTGTGATGGTTACCAGCCATTTTTTTTTGGTTATTATTGATTTTGGTTTCACAAAAAAAAAAAAAAATTAATTAAATGAATGGAGCCAATGGAAGCAATACAAATGGAGGTGCTAATGGTTCAACTGCTTTTCTTAAACGGCCGACTCTTTCCTTTTTAAACTGTTCTTTGTAATATGATCTCATCTCATCGATTACACTATATTTTTTTTTTTTCAAACACTGAATTAAATAAATTTCTTCGAGAATATTTTCTCTTTATTTTTGTTTTAAAATTTTGAATTCGTGATTATAAATATTTATTAGACTGTTTCTACATCCATACCTCCAGAACTGAGGCGTTTTTTTTTTAAATTTTTCTAAGAAAAAGTAGTTTTCTCTCTTTTTTATGAATTGCCTACAATGGAAATTTCAAGAAAAAGTTTAAACTGCTAAATAGAAGGGTTTATTTGGTTTTCTATTTTTTTCTTCTTGCTAAGAGGAAGAGAAACCGCAGTATTCAGAAAATAGTAGAATGGGCAGAGGCCTTAATGAGAGAAATGGAAATATCTTGTAAGATGGCTCAGTAAGTGTTACTGACCTCCCTACTGACCTCAGTCTCTTTTCACACTGTTCTCCTCCTTCCGTCTACATCAGCCGTTTGCTTAGCCCCATTTTGCTTTACAGGGAACTATGTAAAACCACCATTCCACAATGTAAATTAAAGGCAGACAGACAATTCTTCCCTCCTACTACAATGGAAATATGTCTGGTAGTGGTCACACAATTTCATATGTTCCCTTTGGTTGGGGAGGAAACTTGCTATTCCTTATCCGTGTGCTGAGACTTTAACCCTAGTGACAATTTATTGGGTTTCAAGCTATGGCTTGTGTGAGTAAAGTAAATTATCCTCTATTGAAGATGTAATTATTATTCTTGGTGTTTGATAAAACTATTATCTAAAGGCAGCCTTAATATTTTAATAGCTATATGCTTAAGACAAAGGTTGTTTGTTATTAGCGAAAGATTGATTCGTTTGTGGAAATAAACCAACTATAGAGACTATAATATAATGTATGTACAAATGTGATTTTGAATCGGGGAATTTTTCAAAGACATTATCTGTAAATTGAAGTTTGTTTAAGACAGATTATTATAGTTATAAAGTTGTAAGCAATCGACTAGAAGGAGAGATACAATCATCAATACTTAATTAGAGATAGTTTTTTTTTTTAATTAATTATGCGGTAATTTACAATTTTTATTCGTTTTTATAATACCTCATATTTAGGCAAGTGAAAGGATGAAGTTGGTCGATATATATATGTATTGGAAATCAAAAGTTAATTATTCGTAATGAAGACTTTTTTGATAGAATGGTAAGATTATTGTTGGATATTGATACAGTTGCAAGATAAGCAAAAAGGTTCAAGTTGCATGTCTAATAAAACATTCCTTTAGAACTGCCAAATCGGATTGAATAATAGTTACTAACAAATATTTATTCAAATGTAATACTAGGGGTAACGATGTAATATTTTTTTTTTTTTAATTTTACATTTATTGGAATTTCCTATGATCATTTTTTTCTATGATTACTTATATTTTTTATACAGCAAAAATGGCTCACGAAAACGTCTGGTTCTCTCACCCAAGAAGATACGGTAAAGGTTCTCGTCAATGTCGTGTCTGTGCTTCTCACTCTGGTTTAATCAGAAAGTACGACTTGAACATCTGTCGTCAATGTTTCAGAGAAAAGGCTAGTGACATCGGTTTCCACAAGTACCGTTAAAAAGTTGATTTGAATATTACATTTATTTTTATTTTAGTTATACTTGTTTTATTCTAACTTTTTTTACATACTTAATTTTAAATAGAAATCCGTGTATACTTATACATATCTCGTTTAATCGGTCCATTTGATCAGTATTATATTATATTATATTATATCAATCCTTTTGTTTTGGGCTTATAGATTTATTTATAATTTTTTACTATATCAGAGAACTAATCTTTGGGAACTTGTGAGGTATATTTAACCGTACCTACTCTCTGTATCATCAACTGTTAGTTTAAAAGTTACTCTTCTGTAGGTAAACCTAATTTAAATTGTTGCACTTTTTACCCGGAATGTAGGTCAAATATTTTGTGCTTTTCTTTTTTTTCCAAATTGTCTCGAACGAATTTTAAGAATTTTTTATATATAAAAGCGGATAACTTTTGGTTTATGGTATACATTACAACTTTCTATGTTTTATGTGTTTTATTTTTTTTTGCTTGTTTATTCCCTACAGAAGAAACTGAATCAAAATAATACCGGAAACAATGCCACAATTGGCTATCCTGTCATCTAACAGTTGCTAATTGCCAGTCCTTCAAAATAATTGAAGTACGTGTTTCCCAGATCAAATACGGTCAAGTAGGAAGTCCGATGTTTGTGTATTCATTATGATGTGATCATATATACATCATAGTGAGGGATAAGCATGGGATGTCGATTATATACCACAGCTTTTTTTTGAAAAACTTCTTTTATATTTTGTCATATACACTTTTTAAATGGATCATGTATGGTAAGTAAACCTCTCTTAAATTTTATTTGATATTTATCTTAAATGTGTAAATATATATATATATACTTTACCGTGTTGGTATATATGTATGTATACACGTTCTTATAATTTACACAGAATCTTGTCTCCCATACAAACGAAAAGTTTTGACGGGTTGACGGACTGGTGCAGCATATAATCTGGATTTAAATTCGCCAATATCTTCTATCAACTTACCGGAAGGATACTTAGAGATATCGAGTTGGCTTTCATCTATACCTTTTGCTTGCACTTGAGACTGTAAATGAATAATAATTTTAGCAGCATTCGGTCCTATAATATAGGTGTTGAAAAATCTAATCATTTCTTCTTTGGTCAATTTAGCTACTAATGCAGCTTTTCTTTGACGATGAGTAAAGTTATAATCACCTAAATATATGGCAGCTGCATAACGTGAACTCTCTTCATTCATATTCTTATATTTTTGTAAAAGACTCTTGCACAATGCATCTTTATGTTTGTTGAAATCATCTTCACTCATAGTTTTCAAAGTTTCGCCAAATTGTTGGTAAAAACTATCAATTCTCCATTCTAGATATGGAGTTGTATGTTCTGATTGTACCAAGATACGGATATTAGAAGTACCATGGTTGTTTAAACTTGAACTGAACACAACATAACCCAATTGTTCTTTGGTTCTCAACGTATCGAAGCATGGTTCATGAAGCATTTGGGCAAATAATCCACTCCTTGCAGATAACTCTTCACTATAAACATCCACTTGAATAACATGTTGAATACAAGAATTAACGTTATTCTTATCCTTTAATGAAGTCTCATATCTATATGTTGAGCCTTTAGGAATTAAATATGATCTCAACCTCCTGTTTTGACCTTGTGAGTCTAATGAATGTTTTCCCTCAAAAATTAATGTAATAATGTTTTCAATGTCTTTCACTTCGTTGTATTCAAAATTACCATGGACCAAAATCTCAGAATATAATTCTTCAAACATATTTGGAATAAATTTGGTTAATTGTTCAAAGTTCAAATTTTTGACAACATTTAATTTATCTTCAATAGTCCATGATTTTTCATTGATTAACGCATTATAAAATGGAGACATCTGTGAATATGGAACTTCATACATTAAATTCTGAAGGTTCTGAATTGTTTTGTCTTTAAATATATTAAAACGAATTTCCTTTGGTGTGAAGTGTTTAATACCATATAAGAATTCTTGTAATATTTTGAGCAGTTTATCATTGAACCCATAAATTGTTAAATCTACACCTTGATTAGTCTTTGAGAAGGTGACATGTGAACTGGCACAGGACGCATCGTATTGTAAATCCTTTAATGAGTCATTGACTAATTGGACATATAAAGTGGAAAGCATGCTATTCAAAAGGCATGATTGTGTGTTAGGTAATTTCAAAGATATGTAAATGTAACCTCTTGGTTGCCAAAATCTATCATCTTTCTTGTACCAAATTTTACCCAAGTTGTTATCTTTGACTAATAATGGTTCTTCCAAGGGTTCTTTTGGCAATACTGGATCCATCTTTTTATCAACATCAAAGTTTGTAGCTATAAATTCATTTTGACGCGGTAATTTCAGATTATCATTTAATCCAACATTTTTAATCTCTTTCACTAATGATTCAGGGTAATCAATTATTTTATACTCTGTACCATACCATTTTTCTTTAGAGTCAGTCTTGATGTCCTTAGATATCAAAGTAATTCTAGAATTTTCCAAAGTCATGGAATTCACATATTTAATGACCATATCAGGTTCATTTTCAGTCAATAAATTAGTGCTTAGGATTCTATTTACTGGGATATATTCCTTCTCTAAAGCCTTAGCTAAAGTTGAAACTGTATTAGAAGGGTTTCCCTTTTGTTTAAACTTGAAGCAAGCATTTGAAATTTCCTGTAATTCATTGAAGACCCAATCCTTTGGTAATTCCTTTTTTAACATTTCAACGTATTGGAAGACGTTATATATCACTTTAGTGTAATTCTCCAACCCTAATTTAGTCAAATCGATATCAATTGAGAAAAATGCGTTATCTTTGGATACAGTGTGTCCACCAGCAGATAATTCATTAGCATAACCCAATTCTTTCAAATGAGCTAACAATGATCCGGAACCCTCATGGCCAATCAAGTGAGATAAGATACGATGTGGTTGTGATTTCCAATGTTGGTCACAATCGGGCACTACGAATGTAACTTCTAACTTTCTTAACTCCTTAACAGGATTAACTTGAATGATCTTTTGGAGATGTGAGGATTCTAGGATTGGTTCATTGTACTCAGGTAAGTCACGATCAATGGTTTTGACATCTTTAAATAATTCATATGCCCAATTGGATAAAGTATCTAAATCTTCTCTACCTAAGATACAAAGTTTCATTAAATTTGCAGAATATGATTTATTGTAGAAATTTAATAATTCATCTCTAATATTTAACCCTAATTTCTTAGGATTTTCACCTAAAGTGATTAAATTACCTGTAGAAAATTTATGATATGGATGTTTAATGTTGGTTAAGGATTTATCTAACTGATATAATCTCCATAGATCATTTTGCAGATTTTTCTTATTCTCTGAGTCAACAGCATTGATCTCTTTATCAGTAGAATTTTTATTAAATAAAGGACATGTGAAAAACCCAGAGAATCTGTCTAATGCACCATACAGATGTTGATAATTGACTTCGAAATAATAGTTTGTATTTTGCGCACCAGTATAAGCATTTGATGAACCACCATGTTTACTTAAGTAACTTGAATACTCGTTTTCATCAGGAAATTTTTTAGAACCCATAAATAATAAATGTTCACAGAAATGAGCTAAACCTGGTAAATTTTCTGGATCTTCGAATGCACCAATGTTAACGTCTAAAGCAGCGGCAGCTTTATCTGTAGTTGGATCATGTATTAATAATGCTTTCAAATTATTTGGTAATTGGATGTATCTGTATGATCTGTCATCCAGATCTGGTTTTAAGAAGTCGGATTCGAGGATTTTATAATTGGACATTCTTCTTACTGTAGAAAATATGGATAAATTATACTTAACTGATGATCCTAGAGTATTAAATAAACAAAGACTTATATAGGATAATAATAATACAATTAAGCTATACAACGTGACAAAAGATCGTAAAAAATAAAAGTATCTTAAGAAATATGATAATTGAACACCTTTAATCTTTTTATGTTATCTCTGTTAATTATTTTGTAATATAAGGTAATATATGATATACCCATATATATGTATGTATGTTTGATACTTACCTTCGAACGAAAAGGTATTTTTCCCTCGATAATTAAATAAAGTAAGTTTTTATAAATTTTTTGTTTGGTTCTTATTTCGTTTTTTTGCTTTCCGCTTACTTTCATTATATTTTCGGGTTTTTAACAGTGGAGGAAGTCGGGAAACTCCAGTTTATATATTGAGTACACCATAAACATAGATATTTATACAATGTGTATAGTGTATGTTTATAGGTATAATATAATAGGTAATGATGTAAGGTAATATTAATGTAATACAAGAAAGTGAAAAAAAAAAAAAGAAGAAGAAGAGTATATTAAAAACGTGCGTATAATTACAGGACATAACGTCATAACAGCTGGGATAGTTAGTATAATTAGTGTATATATGGGATTAATTTATTCCGACCAATAGTTTTTGAAAGGTTAAAGGAAGGATGGGAATTTAAGACAAGATATTGATTTACCAAACTCTAATCCAGACGGTATTATCAAAGCAACAGATGATTCTACTAAACATAATCTCTCAGAAAGTACGAAAATTAAGCATAATCAGAACGATAAATGAGAACATTAACCGTCTGTGTATTACTAAGAAAGTTAATATATAATTAACAATAATTAAACAAACACATGTAAGATCTTAATCATCCATGTATTCCACTGTAAATAGGGACTATATTTACATAATAAAAGCATATAGATGTAAATATATATATATATATATATATATATATTATTTAAATTATCAAAATTTCAGTAAAATCCTGTTTTCCAAACCCTAGTTTTTTGTTTTTAAACCTTGATTTCTCGAAAAGAAAAAAAAATATTTATTTCCTGATCAGGTAAAAAGGTGTTTCTATTAATAGTAGCTAGGTCACATGATCTCAAGAAATAGAAAACGGAAAAGAAATTTCTTTTGTTTTTGTTTGTTTCTCGAGAAAGGAACTGAGAACAAACGTTTTATTTTTATATAAGAAATAAACAAACAACAAACGTTTTGTTTATATGATCCTTGAAAAGTAGGTTTTTATATTCATCTCGAACTTGAACTTTAGAAGTGGTATTTTTCTTGTGGTTAGAAAGATAAGCTAGATTGTAATACCAAAAGTCCTTTAACTTATTATTATAGTCTCTTTGTCCATTTACGTATATATAGACACATACGCATTTTTTAGTGAGATTATTTTTGACGTTTTATTATCTTTCCAAGTTTCCCTCGCTAGTCAGTTAACATACTCTAAGAAAGCAAATTAAAAGGTCAATTCGCTTTATATAAGTAATAATAAGATATTTGCACATAATGCTTTTTTCTACTATTTTTTCTGCTGTTTTATCTTTAGCCCTTCTATCTAATGAAGTTTTCGCTACTCCACCAGCTTGTTTATTAGCTTGTGTGGCTCAAGTTACTAAATCATCATCCACCTGTCAAACTTTAAATAATGTTACTTGCATCTGTTCCAATGAAGCTTCTTCTGTTAAAAGTTGTTTATACTCCATTTGTCCAAATGGTAATGCAGATGCTGCTTATGATGCATTCAAATCTTCATGTTCTGAGGAAAATGTTTTAATTGGTGAAAACAGTTCTTCTTCCTCTTCTTCTACTACTACTTCCGCAAACTCAATCTCCTCCTCCTCTTCAGCTTCTTCTTCTGTTGTCTCCTTTACTTCTTCTTCCTTCTCTTCCTCTTCTGCTTCTTCTTTCTTCTCCTCTTCCTCTTCTCTTTCCTCTACCGCTCCATCTTCACATGTTGCTTCTTCTTCCTCTGTTGTCCAAACAACTTCCTCCGAAATGACTACTCACTCTACCTCTATCTCTAATACAGCTGCTACTACTTCTACTACCTCTTCGTCTTCTTCTACTTCCATTTTTAAGGCTACCGTTTCTGAAATTCAATCAGATGCTGCTAATTACTTACAAGCTGGTAACTCCTTCATCTTTGCAGCCATTGCTGCTTTACTAATGTGATTTGGTATCGTTCTATATTATTTTTTGATATCTTTTTTTGATCATTTTTTCTTTTCTTTTGGAAGTTTTTGTTTTATTCTTCATATAACATTTTTAGTATTTCGTTTTAATTTTATTTTTTTTTTTTTTTTGATTCTATGTTTAGATTTCTTCTTCTGATTATCTGCGATTTTTATACATATTTAGAGCTATTTTAATTTTCATTATAAATAGAATTCTTATTTTAACCGTTGAGCGTTGTAAATAAAAAAAATAATAGATTTTTTAATATTACATTTATATTTTATTTAAAGGAATAGTAATTAGTTTTTTTTTTTTTTGTTATTATTTAACGTTTAAAGCAAGTGGTTTGTTTTTAAAATCTCAAGAACAAATAAATAAAATGAAAAAATAGAAGAAGAAAAAAAAATAATATAATTATTAATATTCAAATATATATAACTTCCTCATTTATAAAAATTAACTGTTTTTGATTATTATCATCTTTAGCAATATTATTTTTGTTTGATGTTTCTCCATCCAGTACCAATTCAACAAGGAAGTCATTACACATATGCGGTCTAATATATCTAGATAAGAAATCTGCATCTCTATTTAATGGTATTTCTCCAAAATTAGAATATTTCCAACACTGTTCCTTGTCCGACATTATATCTGAATAAGATCAATGTGCACTTTTATTTGTTTAATGATCACTCTCACTACTTTAATCTATTCACAATTGCAACTAGGAAGTTCTTCGTATTGAACATGTCTTATAACTATAAAGTCTATTCCCACGATATTTATAATATTCTTCGTCGAATAATAACCATCAATGTAATTGTGCTTGTTCTCTGAATTTAATTTTACAATCAGATTTACCTCTATAGTTATTTTTATCAACTGTATTATTAGACTTGAATTGATTCTTGGCTTTAAATGTTTAATGTCAAATATATTCTGTATTAAAGGTTCTTTTAAATTTAATTCCACTAGCTTTAATAATGAAAAAAAAAAAATCATTTGTTACCTCCTTAAATAAATAAGTGACATTTTCAATTAAGCCCAATTGAATACAAACAGGTTTGATCGTTAATTTTTTGATTATTGATATGTGCTTTCTACAAATTAGTAAGATATGATCAAACTTATCACTATTTTTTTTTCTAAATAAAGGATAATTTCTAAATATCTTTTTAAACCTATTATTCTTACTTTTCACTTCTACCCACATTGAAATTTCTGTAGCAATATCACTATTATCTGCCTCTTCCATACTCCGAAGTAATTTTAATTTGTGTGTTGATCTGTCAAGTCTATATTTATTGGTGTTTACATTTACTATGCCACCATTACTAGTAGTAATGTTTTTTTTATATTCAAGTTAATTGGTATTGTATAACCACTACTATCAGTAGATTGTCTATTTGTTGATATGCTTGATATAGCTGTATTATTTGAACGTTTTAAAATTTTACTTTTGGGTGTTGAAATCGTCTTTATTGTAGAGTCACTGTCAGACTCTGTATTTCGACCAATTCTATTACCACTAGTAGCGTCATTATCATCTTTTTTTCAGTATCATCATCATCTGTATATGTAATACCTTTCACTGTTGGTAATATATTCAGTCTGTTGTGTCTCCCTTAATATTTTATCGAATAGCATAAGTCATGATTTAGGTTTCTCCATTTCAGTATTTAATTCCACAATAAAAGAGAGTTTCCCAAAGCAATAAAAATAAATAAATTTTAATTATCAAATTTATTCAACTCTTTCCATCCCAAATTAAATGAAGGAATCTTATGTCTTCCCTTTTCCAAAAGAAAAAAAAAAGTATCATCTCTCTTGTATGATAGTCCAAACGTCTACGTCTCATACCCCCTCCCCAATTTACGAAACGTAAAAACTTAAACATTTTCTCCTGGACATATCTTAAATGATTTTGGTGAACTTTCTAAAACATTCCAAACATTATCTGCTGGAAATATTCTTTTCCATTAATCTCATACGCTATAATATGATCTATTATTTTATGCAGGTATTAGCGTCACATTTTGAGAAAAAAATCTAGTTTATATTAACTTTAATCTGGGGTTCTACTACACAACTTAAATAGGTAGTATTTTTTTTTAAAGAGTAGTGCTTTAGTCAATTTAATTTTTAGTGTTCCTGATATATTTTCGTTACCACAATGATATTCACCATTTTCTGGAAGTATCTAATATAATTTGATATCTGCTAGATTCTTCATTTATTACTTCATTTAAAACAGTAAATAAAGAATCAATTGAGTTTTTTTTGTAAGTTTCTATTATGAATTAAGTATTAAATGTTCTAATCTCAAATATAATAACAAAATAAATGTTGATTTAACTATCCATTCCTATGCTAAGTTCAATCTTCCACTTTGCATTTTAATAATTTAGTTTGAAATAGATTTAACATGTTCATGTATATGCATAATCTCTAACTAAGATATTCCTCCAACAATTAAAGAAACATTATGATATTAAAAGGTTTAACTTTAAACAATTTGCTTAATCTTAAAGTTTCCTTTTTCTTTATACCTTTTTTCTCAAATTCTGCCATGGTAATAAATTTCCCATTTTTTTGAAACATTATATATAACAAACAAGGAAACCAACAAATCTATGAGGATATATCTACCTGTACTATCTGTATCCTTTCTTCTATCACTGTATAATAAACTGTCTAACTCCAGCAAATTCTAATAATAGTAATAAAAACTCTGCATTATGAACACTCTTTATTTGCAAAGAACATTTTCTCATTCTTCGAAAACCTTGACTTTCGAGAAGTTTTTGAGACCAGTTATTGAAGCGTCACAAAGGAGGGAACATGTAGTAAAACAATTAATAAAACCGATAGGTTTACCCCAACCACCAAATTCTAAAGTGGCATATTCCAAAGGTAATTCATTTAGGGATTTATTCGACGAAGAGAAGACAAGGAGAAGAACCGAGGAACTAGCGTTAGAAATGAGTAAATCTGGGATGTATGATGTTTATACTTTTAGAAAAACAAACGGTAAACTTTTCATATCACCAAAATCCTATTGGCGTGAGGACAAATCTTTGTACTTCCCTCATATTGTAGGAAGATCTTTGAAGAAAGGAGAATCAAAACAAATTTCTATTGAGGATAAAATGAGAGGTAAATTAAGCATTGTTAGAATGTTCAGTAATGATATAGGTGAAGAGTTGTCGTCCCAGTTTTTTAATGACATTTATACCCTTGAATCTTTGTCAAATACCTCGAATGCTGAAAGTAATACACAGTTAATTGAAATCAGTTGGGTCGAAAGTGGTATAAGATCTTTAATTACAAAATTATCATTCCCTAAGTTGAGATCTAATATATCTGAACAACGTCAAAGAAATTATTTTTTCGCTTATAAAGATCAACTACCTTTTATGATTAGAGACCAATTAAATATCAGTAACAGTTTGACAGGATATGTATTGCTGGTAGATCAAACTTTAAAAATCCGTTGGATGGCTAGTGGCGGTGTCTCAAACATTTACAACGAGGAGAGAGATACAATGTGGAAATGTGTCAAATCATTGCAAAAAGAGATGGAAATGAGAAACAAACAGTAGCAAGAACAAATCTTGAAAAATAAATAAAAGAAAATTAGAATTTAAAACTCTGATGTCATGCACATAACTACCAAGCCATGGCAAGATTTCATAACTCTTTTCATAATTAATATTCCCCATAGTATTATTATTTCCAAGTAATGTTGAACATGTTTATATTTTTCTTCAATATTTTGCGACACTTATATTTAAATTTACATCTAACCATATTCTGAAATCGTTGTCTGCTTCTTAATGTTACTCTATACAATTTTTATTTTTATTTTTATTATTTTTTTTAATTAATGCTTTAACTTGACATTATTATGGACGGCTAAGTGTATTTAAATCATATATCTCCAATCCAACTCTTACACATTACCATACATCTAATTGCATTTGTAAACATATATTAAATTGACAGCCATTCTGTATTAAATATTAAGTTAAATTTTGACAAGTAGAAATAACCTGTAAATACAAGAATAAAATAACAAATATTTAAAATAATATATTTTCTACTGTCAAATTTACAAAGAACCGAATCACACGAATAAAGGACAGAAGATAAAAGGGTCACGTCTGATTCAATTTTTTCGAACAAAATGTTGTATTCTGTACAATTTGTCATTAAAGGGCAACCTCAGACAACTCACTAATTTTAAGTTCATGTGCCTATCATATATTACGCAAGAAACATTTACCCCAAAATGGTATATGTCCAATTTGTAAAAAAGAGATGATCTCTCCACTCTCAGTTTAATTGAAAAGCAAACATTACCTATATTTGTTAAGTTATTTTTTTTTTTTTTCAACCTTTGAAAACCCTCATAGAGAATATACAAGACGTTTCAGTTTCTCAAAATAACGGTTTAAATGAACAGATCCAATATTTTCAATCACATTGTATTAAAATGAGGGAAGAAATATGCAAGACAACAACAATTACTCATAGCAGGTTAAAATGAAGCTTGACAAGATTCTATTTTTGAAGCAGAAAATTCAATATTTGGAAGAATCAATAAAAAAAAAAATTTAACCAGAAACATTACAACTACAAATAGTGGGAAAACTCCAACTGCTGAAGGCTATTTAAATGGCTCAAGATCTAAGATATCTTCATTCTTTAATAAACAAACCCTAACTTTACATTTTAGTTTTAATAGTAGAGATTCTTATATACAGATACAACCACCGCCAACCGTTAATTTGACTACTGATAGTGATGACTATAATGAACAACAACAGCAACCTATTTCCAAACTTAAACACTCTCAGACCTTACGACATTACGGACAAAAGACTCCTCAATATAAAGAATTTCCAAAAGAAAAGGGTATCAACAACAGGAACTTATATGACAACAATGGGGGAAACACTAAGGTGAGAGCTAATACCTTTGGCTTAGGTTCATACACGCACCAAAATATAAATAACGAAAAAAATACTAGCAATAACAACAGTGAAAATAGTTTTAAATCTTATGACGACTTAGCAGTAGCCGAATCTACGTAAATTAATAGCTTGAATTCAAATTCTGATTACATTTTCACAATCCAAACAAAAAACATTTTCTTCAGAAGGAGTACAATTCGAATCTGGTACACAATCACCCAGATCAAATAATAAAAGCTAAAAACATGATTATTACTATGTTAAGTACGACAAAGACAATATTACAAAAATAACATTTCCATATTAAACAGTAATAAAAACAAGCTTAATTACACCTCCTGGAAAAGGATTTACCTACCAATAATATAAATAATAATTGGCAAACTCATAATACTGGAACTCAAAGGAATAGATTAAATAGTACATTAGTATCAGGACGAATCCAATTCCCTACACCTTTAGAAAAAAAAAATGAAAATCGGTAAAAAAAAGCTGATAAAACCAGTAACTCACCAACAACAGTTCAATACCTGAAAAGGAGAAGTGTTACATCTCAAATCAATTCATCTAATAATTTTACTAATGATCTTCGCACTTCAACGAACAATTATAGATAAAAATGCTATCCGTTCAATGAAAGTGTGCCGCACCATACTAACATTTATTTTATATCTCTTTATAATATATACTACCTATAATGCTCCCCAATACATCGCAAAGTATTCACATCAAAGATTAATATTTGTTACACTTCAATAAAGAGTATTAGGAAAAAAAAAAGATTTACAACATATTGGAGAGTCAATAACCATGAAAAAAGTTAAAAAAAAAAATAATATTATATTAAAATATATGTAAATTTAATATATATATATATATATATATATAAAGGAAAGAAAAAAAAACGATAAAATTGGTGGGTAAAAACAATATAGTATCAAATAAAATAGAGAAAAATCACAAAATATGAAGATATTTAAAAGATGTTATATATATATATAGAAGAATATGTTCCAAATTTAATATTGATTAATTTAAATCGACTAACAAATTATTTATTTATTTATCCATTTATCTATTGGTTCGTTCTCAAATCATTTATATGTTACCACTCTTCTTCAATTGAACATAGCAGGAAATAAATGGGACAGCAAACCCAACTGCAAAGAAACCGAAGTGTACAACACCATATGGAATCTTTCTGTTATGTACTTTGAATGGAATATTCGAGTAGACGCCTTCTTTGAAATGAACTGCGTTTCTAGCAGTAGCAACAAAAGCTCTTCTAGTAGTAATTCTGCTTAATTGTTGGCTCAACATGTTTCTTATTATTCTTATTATTATTATAAATGTATACTTATATATGTATGCGCCTGTAACTCAACCTTTTCGAAAATATGATAATGTAGTCTTCCTAAACGACAAGAAAAAACAGTCTCTTTTTATAAACTTGAAAGAAACTTATAGGGGGAGACACACAAAGATTCAAAAGAAGGTTATTATAAAAAAAAAATTTTCAGTCAACAAGATACAAGAGGGCTATATAAGATCATTTTAAAAAAAAATTGACAGAACTAAGCAGGACAACGTTGGTCTTCAATAAAGTCCTGCTTCTCACTTTCGTAAACTCCAGTAATTGGCTACAACATAAAATACCCAGGTATCTGTTTTTTTTTTTATTATTATTATTCTTTCATCTTCCTTTGATAGGCCAAATAAACGTCAAATAAACGGAAATTTTCAAAATTTGTTTTGTTTTATATGCGGAAACTCCGTAATTGCGAATATTAATTATTGGATGAAAAATAATCTATATGGTACCGAATCACGTTGGGTAGAATACGAATATCGTTCTTGCCCCATTTTATATATGTATATGCATTAAGAGGCTCATTAATGTCCTCGATACTCATCCTTTCTTACATCCATGTGGGATGTGATACCTTCCTTACCCATGTCGCTCATTGAAACGGAAGGTACTTTGAATATTGATATACAATTATGTATGTATTTGACTTTGAAAGAGAGTACAAAAAGACGTATGTAGAAATGGAGTAATGTGGTTTGTCTCTTCTATGATATTAATCTAAAGAGTTCATCAGCAAAAAAATGATAAATCTTTTATAGGTTCCTTTTAGATGTAAACTTTCTTGTAAAGGAATCTAGTCTGAAGGTCTTTAGCCATTCCATTCAAAGTTGGATCCAATTGTTCCAAAATTACAATATTATAATTTACTTTTTTGATATCTGCGATTTAATAAAATGAGGTAATTCTTCCATATGGTTTGTCTCCTGAGTCTCCCAGGTAATGTAAACAATTTTAATTTTATTTATCCTGAATATTGATTGAATCTTAATTAATACTATGGGGACTGTTAGATTTACTTTAACATATATCAAGAATACTACTTTTCATATTGGGGCTAGCTGCCAAAATATTTCCTATATCATCAATAATTTGTGTCTCATTTACAATATTTAATATGTCTTCTCCTGCTTCACTCTTTTTTTTTTTTTCTTTTGTTTTTCAGTTTTCTGTCAACCTTCAAATGCATACAAGATTTAATTTGATAGACACAGCGAGATAATTGGATGGAGCTAATTTATCAATTACCAATGAACATTTTAGAGAAACTTTGAATAGTAAAAGTTTATGCATTAAAAATTACTTCTTTGAAGTTACAATAAGATTGTATTAAGAGTACGTTACTTTTGGTTAAAAGGTCATATATAAATGCATAGGTACTATTACGGTTATGCAAGGTTTTGTTCCACACAAAAGTATTATCTCCAAATAAATTGTATATTTATAAAAATTGTAGTATGACAATTATGCTTTCAAACCACTTCTTGATGCAAACTCCTTGTAATATTCAAGCATCTCTGGAGTAATACCTTTTGATATTCCTTTTAATGCACTTTCAAAATGCTCAGGTTTTACTTCAGAAGTTTCAAAATTCTCCATAATGGCGGCCAAACCAGCTTCCTGACACAATAATACAACTTCGGCACCTGAACAACCTTCTGTGCGTTTAGCTAGACTTTCAAGATCAACACCTGTCTGTTCAATATTGAATCTCTTGGTGCAATTTTTCAATATTTGAAGTCTTGCCTCAAAATCAGGTGGAGCTACATAGATATGTCTATCTAATCTTCCGGGTCTTAACAAGGCGGGATCAATCTCATCAGGTCTATTGGTAGCTGCTACTATCACTACCCCATTCAATTCTTCAACACCATCAATCTCGTTTAATAAAGTAGTCAATACATGATGAGCTGCAGAAGTGGAACTTCCACTGTCTCTATCTGGTGACAAAGCGTCAATTTCATCAAAAAAGATAATACTTGGAGAGGCAGCTCGTGCCTTTCTAAATATTTCTCTAATTGCCTTTTCTGATTCACCAACATATTTATTGAAAATTTCAGGACCCTTAACAGCAAGGAAATTGACCCCAGATTCAGTGGCTAATGCCTTTGCAGTCAAGGTCTTAGAACAACCTGGTGGACCATATAAAAGAACACCCTTTGGTGCGGATACTCCTAATTTAGCAAATGTTTCTGATGCTTCTAAAGGTAATTGAATCATTTCCTTCATCTTTTTCTTTAAATCGTCTTGACCACCAATATCAGACCAATAGACTTTAGGCATTTCAAGGAAGATTTCCCTCATTGCACTAGGTCTAACTTCTAACATAGCATTCTCAACATCATTGAGTGTCACTTTTAGGGTATTTTCAAACAAAATTTTTCCTTCCTTGATTCCACGTTGGATTGTCTTCATTACTGATTCTCTACATAATGCTGATAAATCTGCACCTACATAACCATGTGTCTTAGAAGCAATCAATCTGATATCATCGTTGGTCAAAGTATGACGTTCAGCAGACATTTTACTAAACTGTTTTAACAAAATGTCTAATCTGGCATCAACGTCAGGGATTCCAATTTCAATTTCTTGATCAAATCTCCCAGGTCTTCTCAATGCTGGATCTACAGAGTTAGGTCTATTTGTTGCAGCTATGACTACAACCCTTCCAGAGACGCTCATCCCATCCATTGATGTTAGTAGAGTTGCCACAACTCTGCTCTCGACTTCACTAGAATCATCATTGGCTCTATTTGGTGCTATAGAGTCTACCTCATCGATAAATATCATGGATGGTTGATACCTTTGTGCTTCATTGAATATATCTCTTAAAGTAGCTTCTGTTTCTCCAAGATATTTAGAAACAATAGATGGTCCACTAATAGTCAGTACATGGGCATCAATTGAATTAGCTACACATCTTAGCAACATAGTCTTACCAGTACCAGGTGGACCGTGTAACAAAATACCACGAGGTGGAGTGACACCAAAGTCACTGAATAAAGTAGGTTGATTTAATGGTAGCTCAATGGTATTTTGTAAAACCTCAATTTCTCTATTTAATCCGCCTACATTCTTATAATTGTAATGTTCTGGTAAATTGTATTTAGAACTGACTGTTTTTGATGAAACTAAAATAACATTTGTTGAGCCCTTTTTGAATAAAACAGGTGGTGATAAGTAAAACGAATTAGATTCTTCGTTATCTTGTAGAGTCATCTTTGATATATCTGGTAACCTATTATCAGCGACATCAGTAATTAATAAATCTATTGTTTTTGTAACTTCAGTAGAGACATCTACACAGAAATCTTTAAATATCATACCAGGCATAATGATACCACAATCATCCAAAAGTTTTTCGACCTTTTTAACATTGATATCTTGTTCATCTAAAGAACCTTGTATAGATCCAACACTGATAGTAGAGGCATATGAAGGTTGAGAAGCCAATTTTTTAATTTCAACACGATCACCTAATAATATGTTGCCAACAGCTCTTATCGGCGTAGATAATAAAATAACATTAGGAGGATGACTCTCGTCTTCAGCTGGCTTAGCTTGAACGGCAATTCCATTATATCCAATCTTATTGATTAAACAAATAGTACCGGGTGAAATATCCAGATTCTTTAAAATAGTTGGATTTACTATGGCATAACATGTAAGTCTGTTATCCCCCTTAGTATTTAATGGACGAACAATATATTCTGTTGGGATTTTAACCTTTGGTTGTTTGACAGTAGATTCACCCTTTGAGCTGGAAGTAGGTGACTTTTTAGACGTATTTGATTTAGGAGCCATCTTGTATAAATTGCTAAAAAAAAAGTTTCAATTAAATGTCTGTAGCGCTTGTCTTAATTTAGATACATAAAGTTTCTCTGAAAATATTTCCATATTTGTATTATATAGTATCTATACGCAATAAACGATTGTGTTTATGTCTTTAAAAAGTAAAAGATACTCATCTCGAAGTTTTATAGATCATCAGTAAAATTTTCAATATTTTCCGTTAGAGGACATTGTAAATAGAACATTAATTGAAAATGACAAGTATAAATTAAGAAAACTCAAAAACCCATATTGGTACAAACGACCCTTTTTAGAGAGATATATTTATGGATGTATGTATATACAGATATCGTGTTAACTACAACATTGTATATTTTTGAGATAGTGTTTCTGTTACATCGACTTTCTTCCTACTTTTAGTAACAAAAAAGTATTTCCATATATCTATTTCGATAGTAAATAAATAGATGTATAGATGGATAAATGATGCTATGGTAATAATAATATCGACAGCAATAAATTCTGAAGCAAACTAATAAATAAAATCTATAAATACAAACTAGCAGCGAAAACAATATCTCTCTTAATCAATTCTTGAGCTTTACTCATCTTCATATGAAGGGTCGAATTACCTATGATAATTGATGCAGTCTTCACTTCACGACATATCTCATCTAACCAGGTAATTACTCTAACAACTGTACCCTCTGCTTCTGGACTAATATCCATGATTTCTTTAAATGAAAGGCCGCGTGCCCATTCATACACAACATTCATCAATGCAAATCTTTTCTTTTCCAAAAATTCGGCTTCTTCCTGTGTTAGTGGAACTTGATATGTTTCATAGACTGACAACATCTTTCGGTAGATCTCAACAATACGTTTTTTACCTTTCACTAATCTTGGTGTAGCGATAGGTGGTTCTTCTTCTCTGGTTCTTCCCTCATAAACAAAAGCGGACAATAATGCTACAATTTCTTCAGGTTCGAAATCACCTAAGAAGTTATCTAAGATTAATTCAGTTAATACTAATTCATAACCCGAGTTGATTTCACAAGCAACTCTGCCTTTTAGAAGGACATTGTTATTCTTATCGATAAATCCGGTAGATTTAAGAACTTCCAATCTGCGTTCATAATCAGGTAACAAATTCAAATTTTCGTCCGACATCAAATGATTTAATTGTTTAATCTCACTTTCTAGTCTATATTTTTGGTATTCGGGTATAAAATGAGAAGCTAATCTTGGGCATTCATATGATTCTAAAGAACTTAATTGTCTCATTATATTCTCTCTTTCTAAGATGTTTTGATGTAACTGTAGGTTACCCTTGATGTCGAATTTTCTTTCCCTTAATTTCAAAGAACTTTTTATGACATTAGATACTTCTTTGTCAAACTCTTCTAAAGCTTCTGGCTCCTTCTTCAAGAATGACTTAAACTGAACTTTCAAGACATAAGCAGTAATGTATTCGATAGATGTTAAAGATATATTGTAGAATAGTGGCTCGGTAGGTTTAAATTTTTCGAAATTGGTTCTACAGTATGATGCAAACTTTCCTAAATATGGAAGATGATTTGGTTCACCGTTTGGTAACGTATTAGGTTTCGTAAAACATAAAACACGACAGGAAGAAGTCTTTGTATCATTTCTAAACACAAAACCGAGCCTGTGTTTTTCTTCTTCATCTCTATACACCACTAATCTTCCGATCTTCAAAACTTTGAAAATTTCTGGTGTATTATTCAATTCCGTCATTATGTCAATGGTGTTTTGCTTTAATCTGACTGTGACATCTAAGAATTTTTCGATATCTCTGTTACAACTATTACATGTTTCACTGTGTACGTGTTCCAATGTTCCTTCTAGGGCCTTTATTTTCTTTTCATATTCAGGATGGGAAGTTTGGTTAGTATTTTCGCTAAAGGAATATTTAATCATTTCTTCTACTTTTAACGCTTCTATTCTTAAAAGATTTAAAATCATATTGTATGTCAATCTAAATTGTGATTCCAATTTTGTTGGAACACCAAGGGTAACTTCTTTAAATGAAACTCTTGACAAGGGCTCTGTGTAAGACATAACAATAACAGTACCAGTTTTATCTAATCCTCTACGACCAGCTCTACCTGCCATCTGAGTAAATTCACCTGGTGTTAAATCTCTCAATCCATTACCATCGTGTTTTTGGATTTCACTGAAGACAACTGTTCTAGTTGGTAAATTTAACCCCATAGCAAAAGTTTCAGTAGCAAATAACACTTTAATAAAACCCTTTGCAAATAAGATTTCGATTAATTCTTTCACAATTGGTAATAATCCACCATGATGGACAGCAATACCTCTTTCCAACAGGGATCTGATTTTTAATATTTGTGGTAATTCTCTATCGTCCTTCTTTAAACGAGTGATAGATTTTTCAATAAACATATAAATTTGAGATTTTTCTCTATTGTTACAAAAATTAATACCTTCTAACCAATCTGCATATTCTTCACACCTTTTTTTACTGAATACAAAAACAACCATAGGTAAGAGATCTTGTTTTCTTAAATAATTTACTAAGGTAGACCAAGTCTTCTTGGAAGGGCCACTCCTTCTGAAAAACTGGCTTTTGTTTGAACCGATAGCACCTGCTCCACGACTACCGCCACGGCTGCCACCACGGGTACTCCCACGAGCTGCACCCCCACGAGCTGTACCTCCACGTCCACCTCGAGAACTTCCTTTAGAAACCTCCTTTGAACTTTTTCCACCTGCAATACCGGGTTTATCTCCACTTAATAAATCTTTATGCTTCTTAAAGTTTGCCTCTAGAAATTCTCTATCTGGGGTAATTACTGGTATTAATTCATTCTTAGCCCAAATATTGATTTCTAAGGGAACTGGTCTCTTTGGAGTGGATATTACATATATGTTCTTTTGTTTAGTTCTACCAATCCAACTAGCAAATTCATAAGTGTTTGGTACTGTAGCAGACAACAAAATAAATTTAACATGCTGAGGCAACATAATAATAACTTCTTCCCAAACAACACCACGATCCTGATCATTAACATAATGGACTTCATCAAAGATGACGAATTCAACATCTCTGATTAAATCTGCACCACGATATAACATGGATCTTAGAATTTCTGTTGTCATAATTAAGCAATTCGCTTCAGGATTGATTTGCACATCACCTGTAATTAAACCAACATCAAGATCTTCGAAGGTTTCTTTGAAATCTCTAAACTTTTGATTTGATAAAGCCTTTATTGGGGATGTATAGATTGTTTTAGTCATATTTCTTTTTGCCATAGATATAGCATATTCAGCTACAACAGTCTTCCCTGCAGAGGTATGTGCAGCAACAAAAACTGAATCACCTTGTTCTAAATGATAAATTGCTTCTTTTTGGAATGTATCTAATTCAAATGGCCATGTTCTGGCTGGATTAGGGACCAATTCATCAAAATTGGTAATCTTGTGATTCAAATCAACAACATGTGCCCATTCCTTTCTTTTCATTATATTTTTATTAACATTTATAGATCTACCAAAATCGATGTCTGCTGGTAGCAAATCGTCAATATCTTCGAATGTTCTATCTTGACTCTCCAAAGTTGGTAAGCCCTTTTCCTCTTTATTGATGTTATTATAAGACAATTTAGATAGTGCATTGGATAATTCTGAATTTGTTAATTCCTCGGCTTGTAATCTCCTATCAATAATTTCATCTTCAATCTCTTTTGAATTGTCTATTTCATTCAATTGTTGAAATTCATCATCATTTAATGATGAATCAACAAAATGCGAATTGTCTGGTAATAAATATTCCTGTAACTGAGGAACAATCCCTCTTGACAAACCATCAGGTATATCAAATAATCCATCTTTATCCTTATGTAATAACTTTGTGGAATTATTCAAATTGTTTGATTGCATAGATAATCCACCTGGAGTGAAAGGTAATTGTTGGGTACTTCCTCTAATAGTGTTTCCATGATAATTGACACTTCTAGTCAGGGACAAGGAATTGGATGCATTAGCATTAACAATCTCCTTTAGTGTAACTTCTTCTTTAAAATCGTTGATTTTACCTTCAATACCTTTTCTTTTAAAATAGTAAGCAGTACGTGAAATTGGCTGTGGCGTGGTCAAAAACTCTTTGTAATCATAGTCTTCTGAGTCCATCTTTGGGACTTGTTGAACAACATCCAATATGGACCACGGTAAGACATTAGAAGGAGTCAAATACTTTCTTTTCAATTCAGCATCAGTTTGTTCCTTTGTTTTGTAATTGTCAGAAAGATCTACTTTTGTTAACTTATCTTCAAACAACTCAATATTAGAATCATTTGTAATTTCTTTTAATGATTGATATAACTCCTCAATAGATTTTTCAGTTAGCACCATCTTTATTCTAATTTTCTTTTCGTTTCTTAAACCTATCGGAGCTGTAACGGTTAGGTTTATATTTACAGGTATAAGAGGTGGTTGAAATATATAGAAGTGCTTAAAAGGTACGTTTCACTTCTGACTTTGAGAATGGAATCTTATAATTTTATTTCATTCCATTTTGTCTATTTTTCTACGTTGCTTTTGGGCCGAGGCAAGTGAAAAAAAAAAGTTGATTGTGAATTGATGAGATACAAGAGAGAGAGAGAGGGAGTGTATATATATATATATATATATATATATTTATGTGTGTGTGTGTGTGTGTGTTACACAAGAGGACAAGCATCTAACATACGCTAACATTAAAAGAGAATGATAATAAAACTACTACGGAAGATTTGGTATATTTGCAATTGATATCACCTTTAAATATCAGTAGATGCAATCTTATATAATGAAAGAAACGAGAGACAAAAAAAACGAACGGAAAGATTCGAAATGTTGCAATAAAATAAGTTAAAGAAAGCTATATATATATATATAGATGTAGATATATTATTGTATGTAACATTGCAAAAAAATTTTATAACCACGTAGAAGGTATTTATGGTATTAACTCACATCACTTGCCAATTCTCTTTGTCTTCGTTCTTATTTTTATTTTTTCCTTTAATTTTTATACGTACTTCGTAAGCGTTGCAATTAATGGTGGTTTAAATTCTAATGTTACAGTATATACAGTCTCTATTTAAAGATTAACAATTAATTGATTATAAAAGAAATGTGTTATGATAATGGCAAGTAATATTTATCCACATGCAAAACTAATAGAAGACAGGAAAAAAAAAGGAAGAAAATATGTCAAATAAGTAGATAGTAGTTTTACTTTTCTTCACTTTCACTTTAATCATTATTATTATCATCACTTGAGAAAGGAAAAAAATACGAATATAATTAGAGAAGCTTTATTTAGAGGATCCATTCTCATATTATTTGGTTTTCTATTAGAACTTAATGAAGAAGCACGTTCAAAATAAGCCAACTTGTTCTTGATTTTTTCGATTTATCTTGATACCTCTTTCTGACTTACTTATCTTTAATTTCTTTCTTTTTTTTGTTATTCATAGTAGAATTTGGAGACAATGGTGAATAGCTCTTATAATCAGTTAAGTTTAGAGTATTGGAGCTACTATTGTTAAGAGCCGACTCCATCGAATTGTTTGAAAAATGTGTCGTACAGAGTCCAAAAAAATACCATTGTTCAATATATCCAATCTTAATTCCACTTCTTCTTGACCAACATTATTTGGTAATAATGACTTTAATAACTTTTTTTCCAAATTAGTGAGAGAAAGATCATTAGTATTTTCTCTCTCAATACTTTTTTTTTCATATCATAAATAACTACAGTCTTTAATCTTTTTCCATCAGGACTTCATGTATTATGTTTATTTCGTCCACTACTTCTTCTATTACCGATTTGTTTTCTATTTGTTGATTTATGTTAATAGTTAGCACTATTACTTTGACCTCTCAACAACATTTTTTTTCGTTCCTCCAATTCTTTCAATCTCATGTATTTTTGATTCTTGTAATCCAACTTTCATTCTAGCCAATTGCTCTTCTGAATATTGAATAGCAAGATTTGGAATTGTAGTTTCATCAATATCGTTATCATCAACTTCACTTTCATCGTTTGAAATATCATTATGGTCCTTCCTATTAAAAGTAATTACTATTATTACCATTTTCCAGTTCATTCTCACTACAACTTGTAAAATTGATTTATCAGCTCATTTTGAATTACACACTTCTTCAAAAGGGTGTCTCATCATATTAGAGATTGTATCATATGAATAGAAAGCATAACAATCACCAAACACCAATTTCATATCTTTTCCAAAATATTGTGAATAATTTCTCTTGCATAGTACCCAAATCCAATGGATGTTTCACATAATCGAAACAAGTAGGGATATTTCTTGCTACGGGATCAAAGAGGTTCCAAAGGGGGGGGAGCAATTGACACTTCATTTCTTGTCGTAATTTTTTAGGTGATTTAGAAGGATGACTCTGTCTATTTGGTCTTCCACCAGATGTTGATGCACGTCTAATGGCTAGTGGTTGGTCAGGATGTATAAAATCTCAGGTTCTCTCTTTTTTTTTTCTTTTCTGCTTGTGATCACAACATCTTGTACAGGCATTATTTAGTATATGTTTCTCAAAACTACTTTAATATTTTTATTTAGCCTACAGTTAGATGATGGATGTTGGACCGTTATGTATATATATATATATATTGTGCTATTGCTTATCCCTATGGAGATCGATAGTAATCTCCTATGAGGTAGCATAAGTATTAACATCCATTTTCCCCTTCAATTGTGGATAGAAGATCTATGGATCATTAAATGTAGCTGTAATAAAAAGGGACACTCTAAATGCTTGAGTAGGAGTTTTTATATTGATATTGCTTGTTGTTATTCGTTTAGTTATATATTTGTAAAACAATAATGGCAATAAAAGGAGGTAGAAACTATACAGTTAATGTAACATGAAAGAGGAATCAATAAGGATTCGTCAAGAGAAAGGAAACAAGACAGTGGAATAGTATTTCCAAATAAACAAGAGCCAGTAGTGGATCTAATATTATATGAAATATATATACATATGATACTTACTTACAGCGGAAATCTAACCTGTAATGAGAGAGGAATAAAGTAGGGTTAAAAACAACAAACAAGTCAAAATAGAGATCCAAACCCAGCGAGCAAATAATATCGCTGTTTAATAAATTTCTATCTCTGTTTTGTTCTTGTGTTTATTATTGGAAGGGATTCCATGGATCTTTCAGTTCTTTATCAGGGTGTGTGGTGTAAAATAAAGGCAATCAGAATCCATTTTATGAAGATGTCTCTTCTTCTTCTTCTTCTTCTTCTTCCTTAGCACTCTATGAAACCAATGTTTCTATAGAAAAGGAGACTCCAACACACACATCTGCCTCCTTTTTGACATAACATGTGCACTGATAACAACACCTCTCTTCTAACAACAACACTTCTTAAAAACCCTTCTTGTCTCTTTCTCTCTCGAGATTCTTTAATCTTTCAATCTCTACCATTGTAAAAGGGGGGAAAGTGTTACCCGCACCTTGTTTTTTTTTTTTGTATTTTCTTTCTATTCTGAGTTTTCCAATAAAATAAGTTACATTATTCAAAGTTATTAATTATTATTATATATTCTATCTCTCAGAAGAAGAAGAAGATGATGATGATCTATATTTTAATAGTTTAATTAAATGTTATTGCTGTTGTTGTAGTATGTGTGCAATCTATAGATCGGTACTTATCTCATTTAACAAGTATTCTCAATTAAACTCACCCTCACTATAGTATTATTTAATTATATAACTCATAAAAGATCCTTTGATCTATTTTTTTTTTCTTTTATCCTACCTCCCCTCTCTTCCCCTCCCCTCCTCTCCAATATTCTTTGTTTAGTATGGACTCTACCAGTACATTGACGCCAAATAAACATATTACCTCTAATTCCCCACCTACTACTACAAACACTACACCGACCACCTCCGCAATCTTCATAAATCAAAAGAACCCAACAACAACAACAACAACATCAACAACAATAGCCAATGACAACACTGCATTAAGTCTCAGTCCGACGTCTGTTCTGAATATCAATGCTCAGAGTAATGATATGGGCCATGGTATATCGAATCATACGGACTTGAATTATAAAATTAGAAGGGACTCAATTGCTCATTCTCAAGGAATGGGTGGTGTCTCTTGGGGGTCTCTCACTATTGGTTCTTGGCTAAGAGATGAAGTCATTTTACATGGTCTCAATAACAATAACAGTAACGCAAACTCTGACTATGTTGTAGGGACAGGTTTGAATCACACAAATCAGTCAAAGATGCACAACATTAGTAGAAATTCTATCTCTTACAGACGATTATCTACAATCAATAAACTTAATAACACGAATAAATCAACAAAGTCAGAGAATGGAGATCCCTCTAACAACTACGCAAATGACTTATGCTCGAATTTTCCATTGAACTCAACAATTTCATCACTTCCATTCTCTGCGAATAGTACATATTTACCTTATTTCGAGACGCAGTTTTGTAGGGACTATTCATGTTGTGGGTTATCGTTACCAGGGTTACATGATCTATTAAGACACTACGAAGAAGCTCATATTGGTTATAATACTGGTTCTGTCAATGGAAGCCATATTGATCTGAATCCTGGGGTTAAGAAACAAAACAATTATTTAAGACAACAATATACTAAACAGCAAAGAAGTGTTATTATACAGGAACCACTGAAGTACAAGAATAATGACGGGGACTCTATTCTATCACATGAAAAATATGGTAATAGTAATAGTAATAATAATGATAACAGTAGTATTAAAAGCGAGACTATTCATAAAGATTCTACACTCATACCGACTACTGCCGCAGGTACTAACATAAATAATAGCAGTGCTACTGACATACATCTTCATACTATTAATAATAAGAAAAATAAAAATAATAATAATGCTATGATGGGGACTAGCATGAATGTGGATTTAATGAATAACAATTTACTGAATATGGAGTTAGAATATTCCCATAATAATAACAGTACCAATAGGTTGTCTGATTCCACAACGGATAACTCCATTAATGATATCGGTTCTAATCAAAAGTTTAGAAATAGTTCGATCCCTTCTTCCATTATTACTAATGGTCCATTAAACGCAGAATCTGGTTCAAATCATTTAGGTCTAAATCATACTGTTGGTGTAATGGATGCAGCTTCGTATCATGGCAATGGAAGAACTGTCGACAAAGAAAAAGAGGAAGAAAAAGATGGCGGTAATTGTAATAATAATGATAAAACTAATAATACTAGTATGGGTGAGAGCAATGAATCTTTCCATAATTTAAAGGGAATGGCTAATTCTTTTGATGTATCCACAGATAATATCCATGGTTTTCATAACACTTTAGTGGAGAATTCCAATGATCTAAATAATTTACTTGTTGATTCGCTTCCTATACGGCAGGTACAGTTCAATGATAATAATAATAATAATAATAGTAATAATAATAGCAATGGTATTTTAGGTGGTATTGGTAACAGTTCGCTATTTATGAAAGACACAATTCTTAATGGGACACCTGGTATGGCTCATCAAGATCCGTTGTCTAATATACACACAAGTAATAATAACAGTGATGATGATATAGATAATGACGATATGAATAACGATGGAAACAGAGTGAATTTCATAGATGACCCTGCAAGAAGACTGTACGTAATGGATCATGAAGAACATAAACCATTCAAATGCCCTGTCATTGGTTGTGAAAAGACGTATAAGAATCAAAATGGTTTGAAGTATCATAGGTTACATGGACATCAAAATCAAAAATTGTTAAAGAATCCAGACGGTACATTTACTGTATTGGATCCTGATTCTAATGAACCATACCCTGATGGAATGGGGTATGAAAAGGATAAACCATATCGTTGTGAAGTATGTGGTAAACGGTATAAGAATTTGAATGGGTTAAAGTATCATAGAGGACATTCTACTCATTAAACGTTTACAGTAAGACCAATACTACTATACATATATTTCTTTTTTTGTTTTCGACCCTTTCAATTTCGATTTCAAATAGTTGAGATTCTTGCGTCTGTTATAATACAGTAGTTATGTTATTTATAGCCATCCCTAAGTTGGTTAATGATTATGGCAACAAGAGGAATAACAATATCGATTATCTCCTAAAATTTAATCGAGAACTGTTTAGTACCACTTGAGATTATGTGTATAGGTCCGACTTGATAAATACATAAATATTAAACATATTAATGATTATTTGATTAAAGAGGGTGTATCTTTCTTAGTTTGTCTCAAACTATTCATTTGACTGAATACACTATGCTTATAGCCTCGAGATAAGACATAAAAGGATCAACACGTATTTATATAGACGTATTTTCCATTTTATCTACTTCGAAAGGAAAAAGATGGAAAACATATTTGTATAGAGGTGGGAAAAAGTTAAAAGAAGAGACATTTACTAAGGACGAGACTAGTTTTGTGTAATACATTGCAGTAAATTGATAAGGGTGAAGAAATAAGAGAGTATTTGAGATCCAAAAGTAGTACTATATCATATATATATATATATATAATTCCAAGTATTTCCTGTAAAATTGAGACATTTTTTTATTATTAGGAAGGAAACACACATCAAACATTATTCTACTAGCGAAACAGAAAATGAAGATTAACCTGTCAAGTCCATTTCATATATTACAATGGTACACATACATTGTCATAATATTTGTATTTCAATTGATTGTAATCTTCCCTCTTTCCTGCATCATATTCAATGACTTGTATAATAGATTAATATCACTGGATTCTATTCAAACGATTCCATTAAATGTATTATTGACGAAATCACAAGATTATAAATTTGAACAATCGTTTGTTAGGTATGATTTTAGCCCATTACCTTCAGTATTGAGTAATGGTATCCCACAATTGATTCCTTTACGTTCAAGTATAGACTATTCATTAGATATGAGGATAAAATTTTATTGTCAACATAGAGTCTATCCAAATATTAATTATAAGGAAAGTATGGAATTATTAGATACTGTGAAGATTAAAATTTGGATAAATAATGACCCGATAAACCAATTATTGTATCAAGTAAAAATGCCAGTGATTTGTTCAAATAAGGATACGAGTGAATCAAGTCTTCTATTGGCCTCAACGTATATGTCGTATAATGGGGATACATTGTTATCAAATAGAGAGATTACTGATTCTGCTAAATCTTTACTTTCAGGGACTAAGCGTTCAATTATGGATTCGTACCATGATCAATGGTTAAATGAATTTTCAATTAAAGATAAAGTTAGTATCCCCACATGGGCAAAGAGTGTTCATATTCAATTTGATTCTGTTTCAACATATACTGTACCCAAGATAGATATGCTAACAGATTCAATTGATGATCAAATTAACGTCAATATAATGAAACGTTTAACATTTGAGCCTGAATCATCAGTTTTACAATTTAAAACAATCTATGAACAAGGCATAAGGAATTTTATGTTGACTCATTCGTGGATCACATATGTTATTGGTGTCACTATTGTACATTCCATTTTATTGATTTTATTTTTGTTGATGGGACTTTATTGTTTTTATAAGATTCTTAAAACAAACGCAACTTTAAAATCAACATAATAACAACGTAATACATATACTTCTGTATTTGTGTATATATCAACTATTTTTAACTAGAGGTGGTCTAATTAACTAAAAGTAAAATATCGATTAAATTTTTTTATTTTATTTTTGATATAGAAAGTAATGAATGAAGAAGATAGTAGCACATTTAAAAAGAAAAATTATCCTGTATACAAGTCATTATTCACATTATTAAAAATGTTGATTAAGTTGGAGAAATATAAAATAATGGATGGTATTGTACCAAATAATAGAATGGTAGGACGTAAGCCTTTAACTTATGGAAATGATCCACTGTATATCATTAAGATAAGGTTACAAGTATATGGTAATCCAGCCACTATTTCTGGTGCAAGAGTTAGATATTCTAAATTATCATTTAGACAATTATGTCATTGTTATAATACAGGTAGTACATATCTACCAATGATTCTTGCTCGTGAATTTTTGTTAAGAGATAAAAATGCAAGGATCTCGGATTTCACTACAAAAGTAAATGATTTACCTTTGGTGGCTTAAGTCGAGATCAATAATACTACAGATCTACGAAGAGTCATTGGAATAATATGTCCCTTTTGTGAATGAGATCAGTGTCTATTGCTGTTGTCATATAAAGGAAAAAGTCAGAGAATGGTTTGGTTGTGGGTTAACATACAATGAAGATTTAATGGTGGATATATTGTAAAAAATTAAATCTAAATATAGCGATAAATTAAGATTAGAGATGAAAATTAGAATTCATGAACATGATAAACCATTAATAACTTTAAAACTTTGTGAAAGGTTGTGTGATGCAAATATTGAGTGGATAACAGTACACGATAGATTAAAAAGTACAAGATCCTCTCAACCGATGGATTTAAATGCAATAAAATATATATATGTATTTGATGGGTTAAAGGAGAAGAATGTGCCTAGTGTAGCCATTGGTGATCCTTTCACAGTGATTGATTTGAAAAGAATTCGATCTTTCACAGGTTGTCATGGTGTGATGTCTACAAGAGTATCATTAAGTAATCCTGCATTATTTACAGGTTATTGATAAATGCCCATGAGGGTATCTCGAAAAATGGAAAATATGCAAGTTATAAGACGCAATTTGAAAATAATTATATCCTTATCGAGTATGGTTGATTTGATTATTGGGTTAGAAACAGATTTTGAATTTTTGTGATACAACCAAGAAGGTTTTGACACCAAGCTTGAAATCGCATATAGAAATCAGATAGTGCAACTGTGAGTGTTCCTTTTCAAATCTTCAACATCTGATGTATACACATTTCTTCTAGCATATACATTTCTCAATACATTCTTTTATTGATAAAACGAATTTTTTTTTAACCCCGAAATAGAACGAACGGAAATTAGACAAAAAAAATTTAAAGAAAAAATTTTGTATTGAGATGGAAGTAGCATTGGTAGTAAGAAGAAAAGATGATAATTGTTAAACAGAAAGGAATCATTTGAATATATCTTATGTTGTGTTGTGAATGGTGTGGTGAGTTTTATAATAATATTTGCTACATCATTATATCCCCAGAATATTTCAATTTAATAGCGGTTAACGTTACTTTCTTTTGAGCCAATTGTTAATAAGATATATGCATGTGTATAATTTATTCCAAGATTGTTAATTATGTGTGTTTTAAATACAGATGTAAAGAAGAAAGGTTTGAAATCAAATATTCACAACATTATTCAAAGATGGAAACTTATATTTAAAAGGATCTCTGAAGAAGCATTAGACGGTTTAGAGCAAAATGAGATTTCTTTATCTGATGATAAAAAGATAGAAGCACTATTTAATAATAAGAAGAAAAAGAGGGAGAAGGAGAAGAAAGGTAAAATTGATATGGAAAGAAATAATAAGAAGCAAAAGAATATCCAGTCTTTAACTAACGATTATATAGATCTGAATGAACATTCTGTATCGGCTTCTTCAATAGGAAGAGGTAATGCTGATGAAATGAAAGCAACAGATATCATTGATAATTTATCTGACTTTGAAAGTAATGATAATGATGATATTCAAAAAATAACATTTGATAATTATGATCCAGTTAAAGAATGTCAAAAGCTTCGAAGTCAAATAGATGGACCATTTTATCATGCTGAAACTATATGGAAGACAAGAAGAAAACTTTGGACTGAAAATACCACAAACATTGATCCGTTTAAGGAACATAATAGAGAGGTATTTAAAGCTATTCCAGGGCAATATTATTATAGAGTATATAAAAAATTAGTGATTGAGGATATCCCTCTTCGTGAACCATTAAATTTAGAGGATGCAATAATAGTGATTAATTCTGGATGGAGAGAAACTAAAACTTGGAATAACGCATCTAAGGGGTTAGGCTAATCTTGATACGCATTGGCCACAAATATATACACATAAACATAATATATAAGTAAGCTACTCTTTTTGATTCAATTTGATTACTTTTAAAGTTTGTTCAATAATTCTTAAATATCTATCTAACATAATAGCTTCTATTTGAATATTATTATCTCTTTCCATGTAAAAAACAAAATGTTCTTATGTCTCTGTTAAAGGATCAACACACTTTGTCTTAAATGTATGATGATGAAGTTTTATTAGTTTCTTCAATTGAACATCTTGGATATAGTTTTTATTCTGTTCAATTTCCTTTAAAGTATTGGAAATTTCAGTAGGAACTTTTAAATGAGTGATATCGTCTACCAGATTACATAACGTATTTTTATTTGATTGCATTAGAGTAACACATAAACAATATTCTACCTGAGTCCTTCTTTATCACTTAAATATAATGTTAAATTATTGTTCTCTCTACTATTATAACGTATGTTTTCAAGTCGTATGTTCTTCAGTCTTAAATTTGTCCGATCTTTTAGATGTTGTTAAATTTACTTTCTATAAAATAAAAAATAATATATATTTTATACCATTGAGAGAAGTAGTCATATTCAACAAGCAAAAACATATATATATATAGACATTTTTATATGAATGTATAGAATTTTTTTTTCCTTATTGTTTTAGCAAGATTTGTATATAATATAAAGAAGGAAAACTAAGTAGCTATATCTAGTTGAGAGAAAGAAGGTTCTTGTATGTTTACTTTTATCTGACTTTTTAATGCATATGTATATAAATATACAATTGATACATTTTTACCCTACATAAGCATCACAATATTTTAACTTTTTGTTCCATATGCTTCATAAAGTTTCCCTCTTATACACTTGAGACAAAGTTGATAACAGCTGAACAATATTTGACTAAGTTATCCAACCTATCATCATTTTCATGATATTGATTCCATTCTCTCAAAGCTTTAGAAATATCCTCATTTTTATTATTCATGTGAATTACATCCCCATGGACTTTAAATAACAAACTCATGAATGCTTCGTATAATTCAAAATTCTTATTTGATTTCAAACCTTGAGTTAATGATTCAATGAACCACACTATTTCATCGTATGGCTCAAACGAATTAAGTGATCTAATCTCCAAATCCACTGAATTTGGTGGTAATTCTATTAGGTTTTTCAAAAATTCGGTATAGTCCTTAAATTCATGACCTTCTCTTAATAGTCTGGTAAACTTAGATTCAAAACCAACACGACCAGTGGGTTTGAATTTTTGTAACAATTCCTTTGCATTCTCTTTATTTTGAGCATCCAATTCTCTTCTCTGAATTTCTTCTGGTGTTTCATAGACAACACCTTCTCTTTTAGAAGCTTCATCACCAACTTTATCACCATGTAATTGTAAAAAGAATGGTGTGTTGTTTTCCGGTTTTTTTGGTGGTTCAGTAGGTTTGGATCTTTGTTTGATGATGTCCATATTTAATAAGGTATTCATTTTATTTCTTGGACCCAACGATAAAGTGATTAAATCTTTATTAATTTGGTCTAAGGAATGATAAACGTTGGATAATTCACCTTCATTACCCTCATCATCATTGTTACCTAACGCACCTGCTAGCATGGAACTGTTCCCTTCAGCTGAAACAGTTGGTAATATAGCCTTCGCAAATTCTTCCTCATTTACTGTTCTTGTGGAAATTGCTTTAAATTGGGCTCTATTGGTCCAAATACTGATACCATTTCCATTTACATGAGTAGTGGCTAACAGATCACCATTTGGTGAAAATTTCAAGTCAGTGACAACACTATCTAATTTAACTCCATCTATACATCCACCAGTGGGTAAATCCCAGGTTCTAATTGTAGAGTCTAAGGATGCAGAAACAATCCAACGTCCGTCTGGCGAAAAATCGAATGCGGTGATTCGGTTACTATGGCCCCATAATTGACGTACTACTCTTTGTGTTATAGCATCAATGACTACAATGGATAAATCATCTAAGGCAAGAGCAAATAAATCCGAGGATTTATGATAAACCATGGATGTTATTGGTGCGTCTAATTGTAATTTACCCAACAATGATGATTTATTGAAATCATAAAATCCTACCAAACCATCAAGACCACAGGATACCATCTTCCTATTCATCCCATCAAGTGCAATCCCGGTAACAGCCCTTTTATGAAATTTATATTGTTTCCTTAAAATACCACTTTGCATATTGTAGATAGATATTGAACCATTAGAAGAACCCACCAAACCAAAATTACCACATTGTGATATGGCTACTGATTTAACAAAGCCTTCATCGTTGGTGGAAAAAGTCCATCTACCAACTCTCCTCGATCTCATATCCCATGTTCTGGCGATCTTTTCATCTTTATGGGCAGTAATGATGTTTTCCCATTCACCTAATCTGGCATTTTCAATAGCCATTGCAATGATTTCAGGGAATTTTTCCTTCATTACCTTACCAGCTAATCTACCACCGTCTGGCTTCTTGTGTACTCTTTGAGAAAATTCTTGACTTTGAGCATCCTTTCTTAAAGAAAATCCCCACAGAGATCTGTCTCTAGAGGCAGACAGAAGGAAATGAGACTCAGAATCAGCAAATTTGATACATGATGGAGGTTGAGAATGACCACCTCTGGAACGTAAGAATCTTGGTGGCTGTACCACAGTCTCACTTTCAGTTTGAGATAAAGATGGGTCGAATACATATTCTTTTAAAGAGTTATCACCACCAGAGGTAACAACAATTGGTTGACCGTTCAAAAAGGATGCACAAGTCATACCACCAAAAGTTTCTTTATGGATATTCTTTAAAACATGAATACGAGAACGGCGATCTAAATCATAAAAGATTAAATCACCTAAAGTGGTACCCACACATAAATGAGATAAGCCATCGGTTCTAAAGGATAAAGAGGAGACAGCAGATTGTAAAAGCTTAATAGTACGGATTTTTCTGCCCTTTCTTAGATTGAACATAATAATATCACCTGTAGAGGTACCTAATCCCATTACATCTAAAGCTGGAGCTGGTTCAACACATGTTAACTGTTCAGGAAATTCATCAGAAGTGTATAGCAATTTCCCAGTCTTTACATTATATAATAAAATGTTTGATTTTGTCACAACAACTAATTTATTTAAATAGGTGGCTAAATGGGTTAAACCGATGATTTCACCACCTTGTAAATTGTTAATTGTGAATTTTGTGTAAAACGTAGTGGCATATTTATCATTCATAGAATTATTCTTTTTGTATATGTAGACATTCTTGTCATCAGTTGAGATACAAAGATAATCACCAAAGATAGACAAGTGTCTTACAGTAGCAGTATTTGACTGTAAAGTAATTAAATGTTCTTGGATACCACGTTTATATATTCCGACTTTGTTGCCAAAAGCGACATAAACATAATGGAAATGGGCAGCCAAAGCAGTAATTTCAGAATCAGTTTCTTTAGCAGAGACAAATAAAAGATGTAAAGTGTTTGCATCATAAATTTGGAAAGATTTCCCAACACTAGTAACAATATAAAATGTGGCACCTAAAGTACCCACTGCAAATGGTATTCCATTACTAACATTACCAACGACTCTAAATGGAGCAAAAATTTTGGAAGAGTAAACAGATTTTGGTAACTCCACTCTTCTTTTTTTATTTAACTCAGTCATTTTATCTTGCACTAGATAAACTGTCCAAAATTGAGTCTCTATTTTTTATAAAATTTGAATATATGTTATTTTCCCTCAGGAACAATTAATGTCCCGTACAAGACAAATAGTATAAGTGACCAGGTAATACCTGTATATATCTATATCCCAAACCCATTCACACCACTTTTTTTTTCACTTGCTTTAATCAGACTAACCTCATCGCAAAAATTTTTAAGTTCATGAAGTCACGTGCACAGGCAAAAAAAAATTAAGGAAAATCGATATAATCAAAGGATATAAGTAGGATTAAATCAAGAAAATTGCACATCGCTAGAGTTGGGGAAGAACTATTATTAAACTTTCTTTCTCTTTCTGTACCCAAGCATGTTGAAAGTCAACATTGACCGGGTATCTCCTTAAGTAAGAAAGAATCGAAACTCACATTTCGTTAGATAGCTGAACAGCATAAATAAAAGGGAGTGACACTAATAAATAAAAGGAAGAAGAAGAAAAAGAAGTATTATAAATCTGTTTTTGATTATAAGTGAATAGATTATTTTGAAAACTATCTTTTTTTTTTTTTGTTTATCCTAAACTTTAATGGTGGAAACTAAAAAAGTTATTGGGATCGATATTCCAAAAGAAGAGGTTGAAAATATTACTAAGCATAATATCAATAAAAATGTAAAGTTAACATCTATTTCTCCACTTATGTTAAACAAAAATACTCAAAAAGCAATGGAGTCTATTGCTCCAATTTTAGAAGGTTTTAATCCAAAGACTTCTACAAGTGAAAATATGTCTTTAAAATTACCATCTGCAGTCGTTTCTACTGGTGACTCACAGTTAGATGAATTTGACAACGTGCGTAGGTTCAATAGAAGTTTAAGTATGGCCGAGCCATCAAACTTTGTTGACCGTAAGCAATTTATAAGTCAAGCATGTAACGTTACATTAGAGAATTTAAAATTAATTGAAACTGCAAGAAGAAATTCAATTCCTTTTCATTCACATTGCCATTCAGCGATAGTGTCCGAACAAGATACTAGTGAAGCATCATCTATATCTGCTGATACTTCTGGACTCAACACCCCTGTGCCTGTTTCTTCTAGCATTTTGACTGGTTCAAGTTCTACATCAACATTTTCTTCCAGAAAATCTTCAACTAGTCATTCCAAACATTCGTTACCTAAGATTGGGAAAATTGGTGTATGTGCGATGGATGCAAAAGTACTTTCAAAACCAATGCGTCATATTTTGAATAGATTGATAGAACATGGTGAATTTGAGACAATTATTTTTGGTGATAAAGTTATCCTAGATGAAACTGTAGAGAATTGGCCCACTTGTGATTTCTTAATCTCTTTCTTTTCTACTGGATTCCCGTTGGATAAAGCTATTGCATATGCAAAATTAAGAAAGCCCTTCATTATCAACGATCTTGTTATGCAAAAAGTGTTATGGGATAGAAGATTATGTTTAAGATTGTTGGAGGCGGCAAATGTACCTACTGCACCAAGACTTGAAATTAGTAGAGACGGTGGTCCTCGTGCAAATGAAGATTTGAGAAAGATGTTGTTAGAAAAAGGTGTCACATTAGAACCTATTGAAGAACCTAAATGGAGAATGATTGACGATGATACTTTAGAGGTTGACGGGAAAATAATGACTAAACCATTTGTTGAGAAACCTGTCGATGGTGAGGATCATAACATTTTTATATATTATCATTCAAAGAATGGTGGTGGTGGCCGTAGACTATTTAGAAAAGTGGGTAATAAGTCATCTGAATTTGATCCTACATTATTGTACCCTAGAACTGATGGTTCATATATTTACGAAGAATTTATGGATACAGATAACTTTGAAGATGTTAAAGCTTATACAGTTGGTGAAAACTTTTGTCATGCGGAAACAAGGAAGTCACCTGTAGTAGATGGTATAGTTAGAAGAAACACACATGGGAAAGAAATTCGTTATGTTACACAACTTTCTGACGAGGAGAAAAAAATGGCCCAATGTGTATCTAAGACTTTTTCTCAGATGATTTGTGGGTTTGATCTGTTGAGAGTTTCCGGAAAAAGTTACGTTATTGATGTAAATGGATTCTCCTTTGTTAAAGACAATACTTCCTATTATGATTCTGCAGCAAAAATTTTAAGAGAAACGTTTATTCAAGCTAAAAAGAAAATGGATCTTGTTAAGCGTACTATGCCTCAGATAAGAGAAGAAAAGAGTCAGAAATGGGTCTTTAAGGGATTAGTTACAGTAATTCGTCATGCTGACAGAACACCGAAACAAAAAATTAAACATTCTTTTACATCTCCAATATTTATATCTTTGTTAAAGGGTCATAAAGAAGAGGTTGTTATAAGAAATGTAAATGATTTGAAAATTGTGGCACAAGCATTAAATATCGCATTAGAAGAACAAGCTGAAGATCCTGTGAAGGTGAAACTGTTATATACCACATTATTGAAAAAGATTGACTTCCCTGGAACTAAGATTCAATTAAAACCTGTTCTTAATAAAGAAAGTGAGGTAGAAAAAGTGCAGTTTATTTTGAAATGGGGTGGTGAACCAACACATTCTGCCCATTATCAAGCCACCGAACTGGGTGAGCAAATGCGCCAAGATTTTGACTTATTAAACAAAAGTATTTTACAAAACATCAAAATATTCTCCTCCTCTGAAAGAAGAGTATTATTATCAGCTCAATTTTGGGCATCTGCTTTATTCGATGCTGATGAACTAGGAAATGATGAGATTAGTATTCGAAAAGATTTATTGGATGACAGTAACGCCGCAAAGGAATTGATGGATAAGGTAAAGAAGAAGTTAAAGCCGTTATTGAGAGAAGGTAAAGAAGCACCATCTCAATTCACATGGCCGGCAGAAATGCCTGAACCATATTTAGTGATTAAAAGAGTTGTAGAATTGATGAATTATCATAAAAAGATATTAGACTATAATTTTTCAACAAAAGATGTGGATAAAATGCAATTAACATGGTGTTGTGGTGAAGATCCTATCTTATTTAAGGAAAGATGGGATAAATTATTCAAAGAATTTCATAGTGTTGAAAAAGTAGACCCATCAAAAATATCTGAGTTATATGACACGATGAAATATGATGCACTACATAATAGAGAATTTTTGGAAAATATTTTTGATCCTCGTGGATGTTCTGAACTAATTGACAGTGAATTAGATACACATTCTTTAGTGGATAGATATCCTATTAATATTCTGGCGAAGAACAACTTTAAAATTGTGGAAAGTCAAAATAATTCTGCTAGTTCAAGTTCCAGTAAGACAAGTGTTGGTTCCCTTGGATGGGTTTTAGAAAGCAATAAGATGAACCAAGAAAATTCAGCATTTGCTGAACGTAAATTTAAACACTTGAGAGAACTTTATAAATTAGCTAAAGTGTTATTTGATTTTATTTGTCCAAAGGAATATGGTATTAAAGATTCAGAGAAATTGGATATTGGGTTATTAACATCTTTACCATTAGCTAAGCAAATACTAAATGATATAGATGATATGAAGAATAAAGAAGCGCCTGCATGTGTGGCATATTTCACAAAGGAATCCCATATTTATACGCTATTGAATATTATTTATGAATCAGGTATTCCTATGAGGATTGCTAGAAACGCCTTACCAGAATTTGATTATTTATCACAAATTAATTTTGAATTATATGAAAGTACCGATTCGTCAGGACAAAAATCACATTCAATTAGGTTGAAGATGTCACCTGGTTGTCATACACAAGATCCATTGGATGTACAATTGGATGAAAGACATTATATTAGTTGCATCCCTAAGTTGTCTTTGACTAAACATTTGGATATGGATTATGTACAACAAAAATTAAGAAATAAGTTCACTAGAGTGAAAATGCCATCTAAATTTACACCGGTAAATATTACTAGTCCTCGTTTAACGTTCTATAAGATCAAAAAGAATAAATTAAAGAGAGAGGCCAGCAAGTCTGAGGTGGAAGGGGATGATTCCGTCCATACTACACCATTATTTACACTATCTCACTCATCTTCTACATTATCAATCGATGATAAATTAGAGCATTCTAGGTAATATATGGGAAAGTACTATTAATGGCAGTTATTCTATAGTTTGTGCTGTATATTTGTAAAATGAAAAAATTGGCTCTTCATATAATTTTGTGCTGTTCAATACACATAGAAGTAAAGTGTATTGTTAATGAATATTTAAATAACTATACTTAGTCAGTGTATACTCGTGAAATCAGTTGTTTTTCATTCGTTTATATATATATATATATATAATACAATGTTTTTTTTACAACCTCGAAATTGTAGAATAGAGATTTAACGCAAAAAATGTCAATTTAAATATTAGAAGCGAAAGGGTTTTGGTTAAATTTTATTAGGAGTTTGTATGTAAATGGGAACTTTATTTATATTTTTTTTAATTAAATTGGTTTTGCTTCATTGTGGTATTCTTCTATGTTTTTTATAATTTAATATAGATCATTAAATTGTTAAAGAATATTAATAGTTATTTAATATTATGTTGTAATACTTGGTGAACCATGGTAAAAATTTTAAAATTTGAACTTATAAATTACTTTGACTTTTATTGTATAACACAAAGTATAAAGATTTGGATGTAAAAGGACGAACTAGAAGTGTATACAAATTTTGAAAAAAACTTTTTTGAAAAGGTAATAGAAAACTTTTTTGATTTATACAAAGAATATTTTAGTTTTTAACCGGTTTATTAAAAATTTTAAGAAACGTTAATTAGAAACCCACCTTTGATATAAAACAAAATGTATTTTTTTTTTAATGAAAATGTTTAGAGCGGTATAGTAGTAACTAATTTGTATTTTTCTGTAAATGTTTTTACCTTTGTTTATTTTTTCTTCCTTCTATGTCCTTTTTAAAAGTCTTTTCAATTTTAAATATTATAACACAAATATAAAATAAAAATAAAATAAAAAATAGTAAAAAAATAATAAAGTAAAAATCTATCACAAAACCTTTCATAAAAGTGTAAATAGTAGCCAAAAAGTATTTCTTCAACCAACTATTTTTATTTAATATAAAAGTAAACTCATTCGTAACCACCTTCTTCTTACTTGAAAAAAAAATTTTTTTCAATAATGAGATTATTAAATGATCAACTACCCAAATACTTTTATAAATTCCAAAGATATCTACCTTAAAAAGACAACACCTGGGTAATTTGTATTCTATAACAATCCAAAAAAAAAAGACAAAAGAAAGAATGAATTACATTGATTTAGTCAAAAAGAAATTATATAAACTCTGTTTAAAATGAGGAAAAAAATAAAAATTTTTGGTATTTTTACTCAACCACTAAAAACTCTTCTTTCAAAACTAATAAGAATAAAAACCAAACAAGCAAAAAACTCTTTCAATATATAAGTTCCACATTAAAATTAACATTAAAATCTCCCTTTATTGTTTCACACTTAAAATAAAAGGCGTTTTTACAGATGTAATACTAAGAGAGATCTGTTGAAAATTTATTTTTAAGGAACTTAATGTCGGGTTAATGAAAATTCAATTCAATCAGTAACTATTGTCATTTTAAAAGAAGTAATAAATCACTTGGTCCACCAGGTTTTTTAAAAAAAAAAATCAAATCTTTAGGGAAAAAAAATATTTCAAATCTAATAATTATTATCTTTTGATTTGAAGTAAGTTATATTTCAGATGTTACCATCACAAGTGAATACAAGCCAAAAATTCCTTAACTTATTCCTAAAAATAATCAATTTCTCATAATTGTAAAGTACAATCCTTTAGAATTTCAAAGTGAGTCCATTTTTTAAGGAAATTGTGACACTTTAAAATTATTAATATATATATATATATTTCATTTTACTATTTACAAAAACATATGGACATTTACAAGAATCTTCAAGGAAAAATAAAAGATTCAAAAAAAAAAAAAAAAAAAATAAAAATAAAAATAAAAAAACAAAGACAAATAAGAAATACTTGAATTTTACTGTATTCTTTTCATTCTTCAATACTTATAAGCCCAAGTATCTTTCTGGAAGAATAAAAACAAAAACACTATCCAATTATAAACAAAATTACAGTATGAATGAAACATTTACTAAAACGAAAAAGAATAGAAATAAGTTAAAATCAACAGATTTTTCCTTTAAATTAACTGAATGTAGAAATGTAATAAAAGGTTCTTTAATGTTTCAAGATTTAAAAACACAATTAGACAGTATCTCAGATTCAGTTAAAGCCATTAGATGTCTAGCTATTGGTAACTTTACCGATGATTTTCCCGCTAGGTATCAGTTGGCTTTACTATTAGAAATCATTGACTACATTGAACATACTGGTGATGGCACTTCCCTATTTGTTTCAATCTATGATCCTGTATTTACAATCCAGGATAAAAATTTTATTAAAGAAAAGGGTTCTTTTTGGTCAATTGACGAAACCTTACCTTCGAAAAATTTTGAGAGTGATTCGACACTATACTTTCTTCCGCATGCTCCTTTAGATCTTACAGAAGCTATTCTAGTCAAAGAGAGACCGAAGTATTATTTGGCTAATAACGTATTTCAACATACAGATAGACATACTGCTTCGCAGTTAAATGAGAAATACCCTGTTCTAAGCAAATTAGTTAATGTATTGCAAACTTCACAGACTGAAAATGGGAAAGAAAATAATACAAATAGAGAAGATTTATTAAAGGACGATGACTTCATTACATATGTTTCTAGAAAGAAAAATAGAAGAAATAAAAAAAATAAATATGTTCTTCAAAAACCGCAGATTGATTATTCTTTAATTGATTCTTATTTCCAAAATTGTAGAATTTTAACCGATTTTAATAATGGACAACATTTAAAAGATAAACCTTGGGTAAATTCATTTTCTGACCTAACTTTCCATGTTATTGACTGAGTAATAAAATAAAATTTTATCCCTATATCTACTAATTTTATTATAACCAAAATTTCATAACAAATCTTTTCTGTTGTTGAAAAAGCTTATTATCATTATTATATCATTCTAAAAGATATCATTTTAACTCTAGAATTTTACCTGGTTTATTTATTTATTTATATTCTAAACATATCACTTTATTTCATATTTCAATAAAGGTGAATATATTTCTAATCTATGATAACTGGCACGAATACTCCTATCAAAAAAGAGTATCTCCAATACAAACGTTCATAGCTGTCAACCAGCCCTTCATGAATTATCGTATTTAATAATAAAAAGAAATAATATTAATTAAAATAATTCCAATTGGTTACACACAGGCATTTTTTTTTAAATTACTATAAATCAAATAATGTACATATATAATAATTAGTTATATAGGCAATCAATATTTTCCTTTTTCCTTTCAAAAATAAAGTTCAGTTATTTTTTATCTATTTCTGATATGATTCCCAGTTATCGAGAATTGCCTTAATACGTTCAGAATCAGTCAAATCATAAACATCTTGGAAATATTCCTTAGTTAATTCAAATGGCTTAGCAGTTAAGTTTGGAATATATTTTCCAATTAATTTATCTGCCTTAACATTTTCCTTAATGATATTCTTGTTTAAGAAGTTTTTGAATGGCTTAACACCATTTTTTAAGTAAGAAGAATGGAATGGAACAGAAATACCACGTAATGGAATACATGCGAAACCTCTTTCTAATTCAATTGGTTGTTCCTTGGCTAATGATTTCTTAGAAATTTCATCAATAATTTCAAATAAATGAGATTCAACTTCTTCTAAAGACATTGATTCTCTTAATTTAACAATATCAATCTTTTGCATCTTAATTAAATTCAAGGTGTTGGACAAAGTATCTAATGCTCTTAAATCACCGGCAGCAACATATTGTTGATTTTCAACATTGTGATTAACAATTTCTAATAACCAGCCAGTTCTTTTGGCAATCATCTCAACAACATACTTCAAAGCTTCTTGGTTAAATGTAGAAGAAACTCTAGTTGGGTTAACAGCAACCATACCATAGTTAGATCTACCTTGTTCATCTCTTGGAACAGCAACCTGCATAGTCATACCCCTGTAGAAAACAACCTCAACCAACGATTCAATAGACATGATATCAGCTAAAGAACATAAAGCGGCATATTCACCTAAAGAATGACCAGCAAAAGCGGCATCGGCTGGGATTAAACCTTTAGATTTCAAATCTTCAAAAGCAGCCTTTTCCATTAAAGTTAAGGCAGGTTGAGTGAATTGAGTAGCTGAAAGCAAACCGTTTGGCGATTTGAAAGTGTAAGAATAAGTATCTTCAGTGATTTCCTTAAAGATCTTTTCAGTCTTAATTTCGTTATCAACAATAGTTTCGAAAATCATAGAGGTATAGTTTTCTCTGATTCTTCTACCCTTTTCACCACCGAAATAAATTGTCAATTCCTTTGGATTATTTCTGACAATATCTAAAATAGAGAAACCATATGTTTCTTTGAAGTGATTATCAGCTCTGTCCCAGACATTTCTAGCAACAGCAGACTTTTCGTACAGATCCATACCCATACCTTGTTCTTGAGAACCTTGACCAGTGAAAACAAAAGTAGAAACTGGTTGTTCAACTTCGGCTTCACCACTCAAAACAACAACATCTGAATCATTCTTGGTTTCAAACTTGATTAACTTTCTACCATTAATCATACCAACGTGTTGAATAGTGGTCTTTAATGGAGTGTTTGGTAATACCATGTTTTGGAATTGACATTCGTAAGCACGAACTCTAGACGAAACACCATCCGCAGCATAGTTTTCAATTAACGCACGAATAGCAGCAGATGAGTACATACCATGGGTAATGGTACCTGGTAAATCAGCATAACTAGCAAAGTGACGTGAAACGTGAATTGGATTTAAATCACCGGAAATTCTACCGTAAGTTTCGTTAGTGCTTGGTGATTGTGTATCTAAAACAGCAATTGGGATAGCGTGCTCTAGATTAACTTTCTGTTCTAATGTAGAACCGTTTCTCTTCAAAAAGTCAATAACTGGATTACCATAGGATGCAGAAGCAGAATAGTCCACAACACCGATTTCAACATTTTCTTTGGTTGGTAATTCCAGCTTGATAGGACCAGTACATTGAACGGAGGAGAAAACAGTAGCATTCTTAAATGTGACTTCAGTTTCAGTTTCAAAGGTTAAAGTCTTTCCTAATAAATCGATATCTTCATCGTCTAATTGGAACCATTCTTTGGAACGTAAGACAGCAACATCCTTAGCAGATTTAACATGCATTTGGTAGATTGGTTCAGTAATTTTTTGGAATGTGTTTTGGAAATCATCATAGACACCTCTGTAGAAGAAAGATGAAACAACCTCCATAACTGGACTTCCTTCTCTGGATAAAGTACCAACAACTTCAACAACTTTACCAGTGGGTTGGTTAACAACAGACTTAATAACAGCAGAAGTAGAAATAACATCACCTTCTTTTAATGGAGAAGCCCCTGGAGCCATTCTGTAACCATTAGATAAATGCACTAATTTCAATAGATCACCATCGACAGTCTCTGGGAAGATTGCTTTAATAATTGCTCTCCAACCAACCACAATTGCAAAGTCCATTGGAGCAAGTAACTTTCTGCCTGGTCTGGCAACAAAGTCTTCACAATTGTTTCCAATAGCATGGGTGAACTCAGCAATGGCATCAGCAGTAATTGTAAAGTCAGAACCCTTTATAATGTTTCTTGGATCAAAGTCTAAGTTAAATGGTTCACCAATCCATAACTTCCAGTACATTTCCTTAATACGTCTATTACGGTCTTCCATAATTTCAGAAATTGGAGCAAAACCATCTTCAGTGTTGTATGTGTAAAGTAATGGTAAAGCAACTGGAGTACCATCCATAGTTCTATTTTCAATTAATCTCATCTCAATAACGTTATCTTTGATAAGTCTCAAAGTAGCAGTCTTCTTTTGTTCACCTTGAACACGTTCAGTTAGAGTAACAACAGTGGACGATGAATCATTTGGGTTTTCAATTTCAACAATCATACGATGACATGGCTTGAAAACCTTCTTTGCAGCATTACCAGTGTATAACTTACCTTGAACGAATCTTTCAGTCGTGAAGAAAGCGTACCTCCAATCTTTCTTATTACCTGCCAACAATTTGAACCATTCATCTGGAGAGGTGTTAGTGTGAGCATGGAAAACAACTTTTTGTTCAGACTTTTCGATATCAGTTGAAACAGGCTCTTCACCACCAATGTATTCAATAGTTGGGATGGAAGATCTGTCATTGTTGTAGTAATCCTTAACTAATCTCTCAATATGACCTTCGTGAATACTGTCCATGATATCTTTAATTGGTTCGTCAATCTTCTTTGTAAACATTGCAGCAACAGGACCATGTAAAATACAAGTTCTTTGAACATCTTCATCAATAACAGCTTCAATATTTTCCGATTGCCATAAGGAATCCTTTTTAAAGAAGAATTCGAATCTGTGGTCAAGAATTGGAACAAATGGAACTGGCTTTTGAAGTGGGTTTTCACACATATTCAAGAAGTGGTCGACATCTTGAGCATTCATATATTGTTCCTTGGCAGCTGGATATGCGTTAAAGACAGCATCCAAAGCCTTTTCTGGTTCATTCAAAATAGTGTAAGATTGAATAACAGACGTAGTCTTCTTATCAGTGAAACGTTCTTCAACACGACGCAAGAAATCACCAGTAAAGTTTCTTAAAGTGACATCAATCCAAGAGTTTGTCTTCTTAATGAACATCAATTCAACTAATCTCTTAGCAACTTCTTCGTAAGTCATTTGAGTAATATCACGAATTTCTCCATTAACTGTAGCAAACCATGGTTTATGAGTATCAGCATTTAGCTTCTTGATAATATAGTCTCTCTTAGCATCCAAAGCTGCTTGTAATTTGTTCTTTGGTAAGTTGAAAATTGTTTCATCCATTTCTTTCCAGAAGACAACACAACGTGTTGCAATTTTATGGATTGGTTCGCCCATTTCAGAACGGACAGTTAAAATACCACCAGTTGGTCTCTTGTAAGTGTTTTCCCATTCAGAATCAGGAACACCAGAACAGTTAATAATAGCTTGTTTGGCAGCATGAGAAGTCTTAGCCTCTTTAGCAATCATAACTCTAGAACCAAATAATAAACCATCAAATGGCATTGGTGGATAGTCGAACTTGGTTGACCATTCACCAGTTAAGTATGGATAAGTGTCTTCAGCGGAACCAAAACCAGAACCAGCGATTAAAATAATGTTAGATTGTCTTCTGATCTTTGAATACATTTGCAAGATATTAGCATGGAAATCTTCATAAGAATGGTGACCACCAGCTCTACCACCAGTCCATTGTAAGACAATTGGAAATTCTGGATGTGCCTTAGCGATATTGATAACTTGAGAGATAGCATCAATAGAACCAGGTTTCAAACCTAAGTAGGTCAAACCTAAAGTTTCGATATATTCTGTAGCAACTTCAAGAGATGGAACACCAGCACCGATAGTAACACCAGCAATCGGATATCCTTTACCTCTTAATTCTCTAATTAATGGAATACCCCATTGTAACATTCTTGGGTTGACATAGATTAAGTTAATAGATAAACTATAACCTGGTTTAATTTTTGAAATAACCTCATCAACTGCTTTAGTCATACCTTCCGCGGAGAAGTAACCACCACCGGCCAATTCAATCTGATATCCAGCGTTAATAGTGGCCGCAACAAATTCTGGAGAGACAGTAGTTGGAGTCATACCTGGGACCAACAATGGAGCTCTACCAATTAATCTAGAGAACTTGGTATCAACGTAGATTTTACCGTTCTTATTCTTGATCAATCTTGGATGGAATTCTTGTAACCAATTCTGGTTTCTCTTCAAACCGGAAGTAGAGATATCAAAGATTTCTTGTTTGAAACCATAATCGTCATCTGGGTTTAGATCTAAAGAACCAGCGATGATGACACGAACACCGGTACCATCTTTATTACGATGAGTCAAAACACCTAACCCAGAAGCACCACCTGGACCGAAATCAAGGATATGAGAAGCAGAGAATTGACATGCAGTTTCCCATTTGACAGGTAAAGTGATGATGCAATCAACAAGTCTATAAGCTAAAGAACCTTCATAGTTTCTTAAGTCTTGGCCATCGAAGGTGTCATAAACTGGAATCTTAATGTAAGATTGTTGGAAATCGATTCCTTGATTCTTCAAGTCTGCAAGGATTAAATTTTTGGCAGGGATCAATAGTGGAGAATGGAATGGAGAAGTGATTGGTAAGAATCTGTTAGAAAACTTCAATTTTCTTTCACTGTATGGAATTCTTGCCTGATCCAAACCCGCTGGAGCTTTAGATTTTCTTAAAACTAAATTCAAACCATATAAAGATTGTGGTGGACCGGAGACGACCAAATTTCTAGCACCATTAACCAAGGAAATGATAACATGTTTTTCTTTTGGTAAATGAGAATTAGTTTCGTCAATGTAACTTTGAACTTGTTCTTGAGATAAGTTAGTGATAGTTAACATAGGGGATGGAGTACCTTCACCGTTTTCAATTGAATCCTTGACAATGGAAGGTGGTAGTGAAGTATTTGGATAAACCAAATCGCAACGTACACCAATGAAGAATAATAGTGAAATTGCTTTCTTTATAATGTTATAGAATGAATCCCATGAGTCAGCTTCAGCAATGGCAATAGCAGTGACTAAACCTTGAGAGTGACCAGTAGCACCAGCTAAATGATCTCTTAATTGACCAGGTGTAAAATCCAATAATTTAGCTGTTACAGCGTAATGAACTAATTGAATAACACCAATTAATGGACATGAAATCGGAATAGATAGTAAATAATCGACATCAGGAGTCTTTGATGGATTCTCCAACCACTCCAAAAGGTCGAAACCTTGAGTGAAAACCTTATCGGCACCTGGAGTAGATTTAATCAATTCGTTTAATGTCTCATGAGATGCATGAATAATATCAGAAACTAAAACATTATAGACGGTATACAATTCTCTTAATTCCTCGAAATAATCGTCTGTGTTACCTTGACCACCGAAGATAGCGACCAATTCAGAATGTTTATTTTCCGCAGATTTCATTAAGGCAGATTTTGATTTCGCAGTAGCGACTTTACCAGTGGAGATAAAAGTAGCAGTCAAGAAATTTTTTATCAATTCTTTGGCCTTTGGTAATGTAGTTGATTCATTTTGATCCAAAAGTTTAGCAGCAAAAGTATGAATATCGTTACCTTGTAAATAACTATTTTCAAATTCTTGTAAAGCGACATTTAACACTTCATCAAACTGAGTCTTAGTTTCTGGTGTTATTAAAGAAGAGATATAAGCCAAAAACTTCCCTAGAAGTTCGGCAGAAGAAGAGGGTTCGTCATCTGCAGCAAATCCATCGGTTGGATCTGGTAAAGTCTTTTTAAATTGTTCCTGTAATTGGAATGCAGCAAAGAAAGAAACGTTTGGAACGGATAATTTATGTTCAATAGAACCGTGTGTTAAAGTTAAAGATCTTGTAGCCATTGTGGAAGTATATAGTTTGTTTGTTTAACTCTTTGTCTTCCCAGATATGTATATAAATATATACGTTTGTACTTATTAGTGTGTGTGTATGTATTGGAGTGGGGGAGGCAGAGTTTGAAAATCGATATATTATATCTTTAAAAAAGAGTCTATAACGTTTTGTATAACAAATATTATTCAGCCTCTTTCAATGTAAATAAACTACCACAAATCTTTTATGAATGTGTATGTAGTTGAATAGGTAAGTAAATATAAAAAAAGAATATATATCTCGGAAAAAAAAAAAAGAAGGTAATATGAGTTAAATAGTTTTGTTCTTCTGATATCAAAAGAATTATCTTAATTCCAGCTTTGATTTCGAAAAGCGAAAGGATGAAGGTAGAAAACAAAAAAAAGTAGAATTATAAGATATTATCAAAGGTAGAAGAATGAAACGTGGTTAAGGAATTCACACACAATTATAGTAAGATATATATCTATAAAAAATATACTTTCCGGTAAATTGAAAGAAGTATACCTCTTTTATAAGATTTAAGAAGAGATGAAGAACAACTATAAAGTAAACAAAAAGCAAGAAAAAAAAAACTTAAAAGAAGAGTCAAAGCCTATTTGTAGAAGGAAGTAGTTCTTATAGAAAGAGGGAAGCCTGTTGAAGTAACCAAGAAACACATGTCCCAAAGAACTATAAACAACAACGAAACAAAACAAACTTTAAAAAAAAAAAACCTACACAACAACATTTACCCCATGTCTAATTACGTTGCATGTGTTTCCTCGAATATTTTTAATATTTTTGATAATGGACATAATAACGTGTAATAATCTCGAAATCAAAACAAAAGAAAAAACGTTGCAGTTTTAGTGGAAAATTAACTAAATTTTCACATGCACGAACAAATTTTGTTACTCAAAAAAAAAAAAAAAATTTTTTTCCTTCTCTTTTCTTTTTTTTTAGTTGCGAGAATTCCTTAATACAGTGATGTATGGGTTTTCCTAGTCCTTCAAGACTCTTTTACCCTTTCACCACTATTATCATTGGTTTGTGGTTTGGTCTTAATTTGTGTTAGTTTTCAGACCATGCAAAAGAATATCAGAAATAAGTTACACAATTATTTGACAGTACTATATAACCTTCTCTATCTCTCTGCCTATCTTTAGGTCCAGGTTTAAATAAAACTGTGTTCTAATCTACATTAGTATATTACTTTCTTCATTTTTCTTTTTTGTAAACTGATGATTTGCAGCTTAACTAGAAATATTCAAGATTCTAGACTTAAGAGTAAAAAAAGATATATAACGTATGCCATTCTTCCTCTGGATTTTAATAATCATTATCAAATAATTAAATGTTTCTTCTTGTTTGCACGGCTTCTAATAGTTTTTAATTCTATTCTTCTATTCTTTTTTTTTTTTCACATGCTTCTCGTTGAAAATAAACAAAATTTTTATAAAGCAAATAGAGCAAAAAAAAGAAAAGAAAGGAAAACAAAAAAAGCAGTACTTTCTTCATCGAATATTAGTTTCTTTTGTTTCTTCATTATTCCTCCTATTTTGTTCCTCTTACAACAAAACTTATGGACCCATGTGAAAATTTAAAAAAAAAAAAAAAAAAAAATTGAAATATTTTCTAAATATCGGTCAGTGACATAGTTTTTACTTCTTTTTGTGAGTTTTGGTGACGCTTCTGTTTCCAATATCAACGTCTCTAAAGTGATACATGTTTCTATTCCGATGTTAGAAGTCTTGACTGCTACTTTTTTTTCAGTACCAGGCGTTAATGAAGATCTCATCTTTTACGGCCATGAAGAATAGTGCCTCTATTCCAACAGCCTACTGCTGAAGTGCTATTTAACTCTGATTCCAATATCACCAGTATATTTAGAGGATTGTCATCTTCTTTACCCCTCCAATTTAGCTGTTTCCAATTTAGCTTTATAGAATATTTCAGCCTCCACAAAAGATACTATTACCACTTTAGTCTATTTAAATTCCATTCTACAAGGTAACTTGACCTCTTCAACTACTGCAAAAAAAAAAGTATTATCCATCATCACTGACTTATGTTTCAATGTCCATAATAAGACCATTTTCTTAAATTCTTTGGAAAAAGTTATTGGATGCTGTTGGTAATACCAATGTCACTAATAAATTGATAACCTTATGAGGCGTTTTGAACAACAGTAATGATGTATCTAGTAACGTTAAGACTCCAGGCACTTCACAAAATATTTTAATAGCTGACATTTCAAATAATCAACATATCTCATATTTATTCAACATTTTACAAACCTCCATAGACCCAGCAGCTGGTTTTGGTACTTTGCTAAAAAAAACATCTTACGCTCTCTCTAATCTTGTTGAAGTTGTTCCATTGTTGAGTATTTTGAATAATAAGGGCTTCTGGTATGCTTGTCTCAACTAGTGAAAAATTATATAATATTACATCAATGGTTGTGGACGATTTGGGGATTCCATCCGCATTCATATCGTTAATCTTCACTTTATATTACGTTCATGGTAAAGGTCAAGTAATATGTTGTTAAAAATCTCACGCTGTTCAAAACTTAGATTTCAGAAGTATCAATCTTTGAACCATACTTGAAAGCATTGAACATTACCGCAAATGATTTATATTTAGAGAGTCAGTTATTGAAAAAGGGAACATATGTATATTCGAGCCATCAAAACAGTGCTTTCCCTCAACATTTTATTCATTGTTTCCTCTTTCTCCATCTTATGTTTCTGCATTTTCATGTTCGTCAAACACAATGAATTTACCTTGTTTCATTCGGGAATGCTTTGGATTATTACTTTCATCGTTATTCTGTTCGTTATTTTCTGGATTGTCTTCCAGTATCGTCGCTTGTATGATCCACATTATCAAATTAGACACTAACAAAGATGGGTTCAACATCATTTACACAAGGGGTGCTTCATACTCTTATCCTTCATTGTGTACATTTTCCATCCCTTTTATCACTTCATTGTTTGTTGGTATCAGATGGTTACACCATTGGGAGAGGTGCTTATCGTGGTGCATTGCCATTTGTTGAAAAGAAGACCGTTGTTTTAGAAGCTGACGCTGAGACTAAATCCGGTGGCTCTTCCGAAGTCAGCAAAGAACGTATGACAACTCCTGAACCTAAAGTATAAACGAAAGGGAGACAAATGTAAAGAAAGAATTGAAAACAAAAAGTGAAGAAGAATAAGACGAGTATTCATTTTTCATCTATTGTATATAAGAATAATATAAGATATTGACAATAGTAATTTCCTACAATAAAGAACTTTCTCATAATGTATACGGTAAACAACTATAACCATATAACTGCATATGTTTAGGTATATATATGTATATATATGTCAGATTTAATATATTAGTGGTTTCTTTTCAATGGGTTCAGACATGTAGACGACTTGTGGACGTCTAGAAGATCTAACGGAACACCAAGTAATGAAATTGAATAATGCCGCTACTACACCACCCCAAATGATACCTAAATAGACCCGACCATAATTTAATTTAATACCGTATGAGTCATTATCATCCAGTATCTTACGAATAACAGTTAGTACACCGACACAGGCGCCTGCACTAACAAGCAAGGACACGAATGCAAAAAACGATATAAAGGCACCAATAACTTGAATAAACCTGAAATGCAAAATCCATCTAATAATACAGACGACTGTATTTATGAAGGATAAAACGATACCTATCAACAGTGTGATAAACATACATTTGATCAGCCCGTTGAAATATGGCATTTTATTCTGGATATCTTCAGGTAGAAGAATGGAGGCGGAATCAATTGCATTTAATAGTGAATTGTTCTCTATATTGTCATACAATAAATTTTTCAAATTAAAGTTTTGAATACCTTTGGGCGAAGTACAACTAGTTATAGTTTTATTTGTGGTTTCTGTACAGTAGGACCAAAGCCCAAGGTTAATGTACCCTGGAAAACTAATGTCTGCTACTGTTGTTGATGATAACACTACATTTAATGAGATGTCCGTCAGATCAATTTGTGATGTATATATTTGATTTATTGGATAATAATTCTTTGTTGAACCTGCACAGTCGATAATTGATAAAATAAACGCAGCGAAGGAAAAGAATGCCGTTAATAATAGAGTAAATGCATTTGACATTTTTGTTTGTTTCTCTTCTTAAAGTATAGATAGACTAGGAATATTAAAAAAAAAAAAGCAAAAAACTAAAATATGAAGTGAAAATGACAGTAGCTGGCAAATAACTTTCGTCTTTGAAGCAACGCAATAATTAATACAGATGAGAATAGTAATATTTGATCTATGATCTCTACAGACAGTTAATTGTATAAAAGGTTTAACCAAATTATATATCAATCAGAAGCACCATATGTTTTACACATACATTTATATATTTACAACATAGGGCTTTGAATGATCTACAAAGAAAGAAAAGAAAAAAAAAAGAAAAAAAATTATAAGAATAGTTAAACCAATTTAACTAACAAATGACCCCACCAAACACAAAGGAAGACAATCTAAATATAGAAGGAAGAAGAAAACAAAAAGATAACACCATAAAACAATGCAAAAGGAGGCATAGATCCCTGGCTTCATAAGTCACTGTTACACATACACACACTATAGAGATATCTATGTCTATAGGAAAAGTACCATTCTTATATTTGATTATGTTAAAAACTGTAATAATAATTATGATTATAATGGCTTATTATTATTACTGATTTTATACCCAAATTAACTAATTCTGGAAGGCCTGCTGGGCTGTGTAACTAAAAATAGAAACTTTCTCGACCAACTCTCAATATTTTTCGCGTCTTTCCTCTTTTTCTCGAGACAAAAAAAAGCCAGCAAGACAAAAAAAAAACAAAAACAAAAGAAAATCACCAAAAATCAGGGGTCCAGTTTTTTTTTTGGGGAACTCGTTACTTTTTTTTTCCTTTTTGAGAAAAAAAAAATCCTTTTTTGACCAAACAATAAGCAGGTTTCCGAAATTTGGTAATGGAAATTTCAACCGCAAACAATTTTTTTTCTTTCAAAGACTCTATGGAAAGAGCAATTAGGGTTTCTTTCAGATATTTTTGTTTTTCCTTTCAGTTTATCTCATGTTTTCTAGGGTTTTTATTTTCTTCGGTTTCTTCTGAAATCCTGTTATAAAGATATAGGCATTATTATGTCGGTAATTCATTTATTTATATATCACCTGCAGAACTATATTTTTAGTTGTTTGTTTACTTAAAAGTTTGAATACAGGCATATTTTCACAAAAAATTGTCTATTCATTTTTTTTTTTTTTTAATATCATATTAGATTGCTTTTATTCATATGGTATATTTTCAGTCTGATGGATCTATTTTATCACACACCGTAAAATAATTAATCGTTCTGTTTTCATAAAATTAAATCAAATTGATTCAATAGATTATCACTCTCTTAATTTTTGAAAAAAAGATATTCTAGTTTAATCTTATATTTTTTAACCATTCAAATATAAATCTACTCTACCTAAAAATTAATGAGAAAAAAAAAATGAATTTTTATGAGAATCAATGGATTGGAAAACTATGAACTGTTAAATAATAATATTATTGTCCATAATGTATTATATTATTTAAATTTATTAGTATCCTGAATAGACTCAATTGAAAACGTACACAGACAAAAAATTAATCTTAATTATCAATTGTAAAAAAATTCTTAAATCAAGTTTCACTTTTATAAATAATTGTTAAAATAGAAATTAAGTATTTTGTGATGTTTGATTCTAAAAAATGAACGAAATTAAAAAATATCAATAATAATAAGAATATGTTATTACTACTTATTGGGCTTATATGTAAGAAACGATAAAGGAATAGGGAGAGGGACTGATTTGGTCTTTCTAAACCAATTGAAGGAGAGCTTTCAAAGATTTTTCAAGCTAGCTATGAATAATTTGAAACTGATCACTTTAAATATGTCTAAGTTGAGGAAAAGTTTTAGTACAAATTATCAAAATTCTGTTTGAACTGTTTCCTTTATAAAAAAAAAAAAATCATTCTAATCTTCTTTTGATAACAATCGTCTGTTTACTGTGGAAGGTTTAAGTGAAATGAATTATATTATACTAGTCTCGGGGGGAATTTTCTTAAATTAGTTTTACTTCGTTTCGATATCAAGTTAAACTAGTAATATAACGTTATATGGTATTAGATCTTGTTCAGTATATTACATAAACATATACATGATCAAAAAAAAGTTTTTTTTTCTTTTATATTCAAAACTACTCAACCTTTGATATACAATATTATTATGGTTTACTCTTTAAAACAAAAAGGGGAAAGTAATATATATACTAGATAATTAACTAATCAGTGATATCCTCTATTTAATAATTCTTGTTCCAAATTATTCCAAAAATAACGAACAATTTCTACATCTTTAAATCTTCTATTTCTATCCAATTCCACTCTTTCAACATTCCATTGTTGAACATGTTGTGGTATAACATCACCGTTAAAATAGAAATAATAACCTTTACAATGCTGAAACAATTCTTGTGGTGTATTCCATTGATAACTATTAAATTGCCATGTATGACCAGTTGTAAAAACGGCTACTACTCTATCCCAATATTCTGGTTTAGTAAACATTCTTGTATTGTTAACTACAAGGAACCTAATTGGTCTGTGTATCTTATCAAATTTCTTTTCGATAGTCACTAAATCATCTTTTAGAGATGAAGGTAACTCACGTGGATTAATATATTTACATTCTTGTAAAAATGGTTTAACATTAGATATAGTAATGATTGAGGACGCAGCAGATGGTATTAATATAATCGGATCCTTGTGTTGAATAGATTTTTTATGTGCGTTAGATGATACGCTCTTAGAGATATGACCATGACGACCAGACTTACTACGTAACGAAGATTTAAGGTTTTGAACCAATTTCAATTCTGCATCTTTAATTAAATAACCAAAATCAATAGATTTTGTACCTCTTAAACCCGAATTATGATCTAACAATTGTCTTTCATGTTTCAACGCTTCAGCTAATAATGGATCTGATTTTATATCATCAGATATATTATTTTTATGTAAAGTATCTTTTAGAGATTGATCTATTTTGTCGTCGCCAGATTGGTCCTTCCCAGATACTGTGGTACCGTCATTTAAACTAATACTATTACCCTCAATATCATTAGGACTGTTATTATTGTCTTCTTTACTAGTATTAGTATTAGTAGTAGTAGTAGTAGTAGTAGATTCCAAATATTGTGATGTCGCAAGTTGACCACTTAACCATCCATTCAAATCATTTCTTTGAAGGAAAGATACATTAGTTAAATTTTTATTTTGACAATCTGCTAAATAATCGGTAATACTCGAATCTTTATGCATATAACAATGAACCACAACTCTTAATTCCAGCCCTTTTCCATCAATTGAAAAATTTGTCTCTTGAGATAAATCAAACTTTTCCAATTTATTATAATCTACATTATTATCATCATCGTCCTTAACTAAAACAACATACTTAGCCTTTGTAATATCATCAACAACCTCATTATTTTCATTTAAAAGCTTTATCTTTTCATTTTTAATTAAATGGTTTCTTAATGTAATTAAAACGTTTTCAGCCATTATAAATTCACGCTATATGTGTATATATTAAAGTAAGTGAAAAGCAAATATCTATTAATGTAAACGTCTAATGGTGTATTTATCTTCACCCTATGTTTGTCACACAGTAGTGCAATGAAATTCAATATGGAACGATTATTCATTCCTTTCTTCTTCTTCTTCTTTCTAGTATATCTTCCAATGAAACACAAGAACCTCTATCCTTGTCACCATAATGTTCATCAATCTTTACTGGATCTTAACGAGGAAAGAATATTTTGGTAACTTTGAATTCTGCAAACAAAAAATTTTCAGTCCAAATGAGGGTAACCTTTCATGAAAGATTTCTTTCTTTGTAAAAATAAAAATAAAATAAAAAAAAAATTTATACAAATAGAACCAGTCTTAATAATAACGCTGATCGCTGGTTTATTTATGTATTGCAGCTCAGACGACGTAAGTAGAAGAAAAGTAAACGGTTATCTGCAGTTCAGAACATCACACAACAAATAGTGTATTGGTGGAATCAACTATTTTTGTTGTAGACTTGTTTCTTTTCTTTTTTGTTCCCTCCCGTTTAATTTGAATTAGGATTTACCGTAGTGTTCATTGAATACACCAACCTATATACATACATATCTATATACCTTGAACAAAGATGGCTAAGAAGAATAAGAAATCATCTGATCCGGTTCCCAATAAACCAGAAGACTCAAATTCCAAAAAGAAAGGTAAAAAATCTAAAAAATCTAAAGAAGAGGAGCCTGTTGATCCAAAGGCAGCACAACGTGCCAAACAACAAGCTCAGAGAGCTAAAGTCACATCGTCTTCCAGCTGGACCGGGAAATTACCACACACTTTGTTACATGAATTTTGTCAAAAGAGAAAATGGGGTAAAGTAGAATACGAGATGAAAAAGATCGGTGATAAAGGTATGTTGGCTATAGCTACATTGTCATATACAGATCCAAAGTCTAAAGAATTGTTAACTGTTCGAATGAATGATCCAACTTATGATAAAGTTAAACGGGTAGGTGTTACAACCCCACAAGATACTACTAATGAAGCAAGACATTATGCTGCTACTGTTGCTCTTTGTCGTCTTGCGTACAATACAAACTTGCAAATGATGTTACCTCCAAATCATAGACAAATATGGTATGCATTAGATGATTATAGGAAAAAATTGATCAAAGAAGGTGATACATATCATGCTAATCGTATCTTTAACTCTGAACCATTTGTTATGCTTTTAGAAGATAGAAAATTAGAAAAACAAAGGGAAAAGGAAAGGGAAGCTAGAAATAATCAACAAATGAAGGAGCAGCAAGCTCCTATCTTTATATCATCTACAAATTTAGTTGCGAACACCAGTAAAAGGAATGATAAAGGTGAACCAACAAAGAAAGGATCTAAGAAAGACGGAAAAATTACAAAACTGCCGTTCAATAGCAAGAAACCAAATACAGTTACAAATAAAAAAACCATCAAGTTTCCTAAAAAAGCATGGGAAAAGGCTGCGTTTATTGATTTAGACGAATCAACTAGACAACTTATTGAATTATCATTGAAAGGTATAATTGATTGGAATAGTGCTCGTCATTTAGATAATATATTAGATCATGATGAAAGGTGTGCCCTCAGGGAGAAATTGCTTTCTTTTAATTTCAGAGAAGCACACGTAAATGAGGCTATGAACTATAACGATCCACTTTCGTTCCTATTATTTAATTTACCAGAAGATGATTTACCTTTGTTTTTCCATAAAAGGAAGGAGGACTCAAAAAATAAAATTGAGATAGCATCTCTTCCATTGGTTACAAGAATGAGTGTGGAAAGATTATGTGAATGTGGTGCATCTGAAGATGAAGTATTATATGCTCTAGAACAGTGTAGAATGAATGAAAATGAAGCTGCGCGACTATTAACAGAATCCATAATTAATAATCAACAATATTGTATACCAAAACTTGACAAAATAAGTGAGAAGGAGTCTATCGAATGTTGGAACCAGGAATTAGAAAGTTTACAAAGTGTATATGGAGATTTGATTGAGAGTATAATTCCAGACTCTAATTATATAATGGTTTTGGATTCTGCTTTGAAGTTAAGAGTTAAGTTCTATAGGTCGGATAATTATCCAAACTCTTTGCCAGGTATTATTGTATCTACATTTGATAAAACCATAAAGTTACCAAATTATATTAAAAAGCAAATATTAACAAAATTGTTAGAGTACATTTTAGAACATAATTTTATTGGTGATATGTGCATCTTTACAATCTTTGAATGGCTACAAGAAAACATCAAAGATATCATTAATAACCCAGGACCGTTATTACCAGAACCTTACCTTTCCAAACTCAATAATATAAGCGGAGAAAATTCAATTAAATATAATAAAAAATCACCAAAAAGCCACAGTTCTGCTAATGTGCATTTGAATCCAGAACAGTTGAAAATCGCTAAGGATGAATATAACCTAAGGACTCATTCTAAAGAATTTAAAGAAATGCAATTAATTAGAAGCCAACTACCTGCTTGGCAAATGAAAGATACTATTGTTAAATTGGTAGAACAAAACGATGTAGTATTAATTAGAGGTGAAACAGGTTCTGGTAAATCAACTCAAGTAGTCCAATTTTTGCTTGATTCACTGATGAAAGGTTCAAAAAGTACCAATATTATATGTACGCAACCTAGAAGAATCTCAGCAATCGGTTTAGCAGAACGTGTTTCTGAAGAACGTTGTGTTGAATGTGGTGATGAAGTAGGATATATTATTAGAGGTGTAAATAAGACACGATTGGGGACAAGAATTAAGTTCATGACTACCGGTGTGTTAGTTAGGATTTTACAATCTGATAAATCCTTATTGAACGACTCCATTGTGGTTATTGATGAAGTGCACGAACGTTCCTTGGATACAGATTTGGTGGTTACGTTATTAAAAAATTTATTAGGCAAAATACCAGGATTAAAAATTGTTCTAATGAGTGCCACTGTAAATGTTAATCTACTTAAAAAGTATTTCCCTAAATTAGGGACTTGTCACATCAAGGGGAGAACGTTTCCTATTCAAGACTACTATTTGGAGGATATTCTTAGCGAATTAAATTTCACTATCAGAAAAGCTTCAAACCACAAAACAAATGGACATTACAATGATATTAACGATGAAGATAATAATGATTCTTCTTCAGATGACTTATATGTCCAACCTGATGCAGATTCATATTATTTCAGATCTGGTAGGATAAACTACGACTTAATATGTCAAGTAACCGCACATGTGGATAAAAGATTACAACTGGAGAATAATAACGGATCGATTATTATATTTTTACCTGGTATCGCCGAAATTGACAAATGTTGTAAAATGTTGAATGATATTGAGTCTGTTAATGATTTTGTGGTTCTTCCCTTACACTCCGCTTTATCTCCTGAAGATCAGAAAAAAGTATTCAGAAGATACCCAAATAAAAGAAAAGTTGTCGTATCAACCAATATTGCTGAAACTTCTATAACTATTGATGATTGTGTTGCTACAATTGATACAGGGAGGGCAAAGACTATGTTCTATAATCCAAAAGATAATACTACAAGATTAGTTGAATGCTTTATTTCAAAAGCGGAAGCCAAACAGAGAAGAGGTCGTGCTGGTAGAGTAAGGGAAGGGTTATCATACAAATTATTTTCAAGACGTTTATACGAAGAAGATATGGTGGATATGCCAACACCTGAAATTAAACGTGTTGCATTAGAATCATTATATTTATCTGTTAAAGCTATGGGTATTAAAAATGTTACCAAATTTTTAGCATCTGGTTTGGAATGTCCACCATTGGATGCCCTTAAGAAAGCAGAAACAATGCTTTCCACTATAGGATTACTTAATTTGGAAGACAACACGTTAACCGAATTAGGTCGTTTTATATCGTTAATGCCAGTGATGGATAGTAAACATGGGAAATTATTAATCTATAGTATATTATTTGGGATTACAGATATTGGTGTATTAATTACATCGTTATTAAGTATTGGGGGACTACCATTTATTAGTGGTGTTGAGAATAGAGATAAAATCAAAAAGATATTATCGCAATATAAAACCAAGGGTGATATATTAGCTTCAGTAGAGATTATTCGGAAATACCTTGAAATAGATGATAAGGCCAAGAAAAGGCAATTTATGAAAGAAAACTGTTTATCTTTTAATAAGATCAATGAAATTCTATCATCAAAAGCGCAATATTATTCAATTTTAAAAGATATTGGATTTCTACCGTTTAATTATAAACCAGATATTAAATTCAAAGAATTCAATAGAAATCAGGATAAAACAGAATTGATTGAAGCAATATTAACAGGTGCGTATTATCCAAATGTAGCAAGGGTGGAATTACCAGATACTAAATACCTCTCCACATCATCAGGTGCTATTGAAAAGGATCCAGAAGCAAAATTAATTAGATATTGGATAAGAAACGAGGAATATGTGGATAAATTATTCAATCTGAATAAAGATAAGGAGAACCAAAACCATAATACTGATGATATGAATATGCCTTTACCATCTACAAGAGCTTTTATCCATCCATCATCAGTTCTATTTAATTCTAATACACTTGATGTTGATGAAATGAAATCTTTAGATGATTTAAATAACGTTAATGTTCATGAAAAGTACAACAGTAGCAAAAACCCTATTTTAAAATTCCCTTTCATTTTATACAATACATCGTCTTTCACCAGCAAATTATATTTAAGAGATATCACACCGACTTCAACATTATCATTATTATTATTTGGTGGAGCGATATCGTATGATATCAATGAGAATAATTATTCTCCTGGTATTGTAGTAGACAATTGGTTACCGATCAGAACATGGTGTAAAAATGCAGTGTTAATTAAACAATTAAGAATACAATTGGATAAGGCTATTAAAACGAAATTAGGAAATCCAAGTTATATTAAGCATGACACGAATTTAAGTTCTACAGATAAAGTATTAAAAGTAGTAGAAACCATTATTTCTTGCGAAGTTTAGGAAGAAAAAAGAAAAGAAAAGATAACAACATAACAAAGGTAAGATGATAATCAGTGATATTTACATATTTAATACATATATATATATATATATAGATAGATAGATATAGAGACAAAGAATAAAGAAATTTTTAAACATTGTATTGTAAAGTTAAACTCTTTGCGACTTCAGTGGTTTCGATAGCATTTTTAAATTCTTCAAAACTTAATTTTCCGTCATTATCCAAATCGTTTTCCACAATGGTTCTATCTACAATTTGTTGCAATTGATCATCATCCAAATTATTCCCGACCATAATCTTCAATACGATAAACAATTCACCATTAGATATATAACCATCCTTATCAATATCGTAGATTTTAAAGGCAAAATTCAATTTTTCATCTTTACTACCACGACTAGAGAATATCGATAACCCAGTAATAAATTCTTGGAAATCCACATCACCAGAATTATCAGTATCGAATACTTCCATTATACGAGTAGCCAAGGGGTTGGAAGAGACCCCAGGAATGGACATGAATTCACTTTTATCTATAGAACCAGAGGAATCTCTATCCAATTTCATAAACCTTTTCCTTAACCTTTCTATCTCATCAGGATCGAAATTTGTATCTTCTAACAAGTCATCTACAATTTTGGAAGTTGTCCCACCCATTTTAAATAAGGAAGCGTTAAAGTGTAAGTGTATGTACCTGTTTATATGTTTGTTGTTGATCTTTTTGAATGGTTTTCTCTCAGTAGAAAGTAAAATGAGGACTACTCGAGGTCTTCCCCCTTCCTCATATGACCTTTTTTTTAATAATGTGTACATTTAACTTCTGTGAATAAAAATGAAATATTAAAAGTTAACATTCTTTGTTAGAGAACCAGGTAAAAAAAAATTAAAAAAAATTAAAAAAAAAAAATTAAAATAAATATTTTATGGATATTAGGGTTAGTTCCAAACCTTGAGGAAAAAACACCAAAGGAGTCTTGAAAAACTTAGGTCATTGGAGTAAAAAATTTGGGTTATTTTTTTTTTCCTGTATTTTTTTTTGTAATTTTTTATTTTATTTCATTTCATTTGAGTTGATTATTTTGAATTTGACAAGAAAAGATCATGTGTTATAATGTACAACCATTTAATTTAATTTAATTTAATTTAATTCTCAGATAAGTCCAAGGTAGAAAGAATGGTAGATAACATCCAAAACATACCAGCTAGGGAAAGATGGCAGACAATACACCATTAGATCTATTAAAATTAAATTTAGATGAAAAAATCCAAGTCAAGTTGCGTGGGGCACGTACAATGACGGGAACTTTACAAGCATTTGATTCTCATTGTAATATTGTACTTAGTGATGCTATAGAGACGATATACAATCTGACTGATGATGGGTCTTTGGAGAGTAATGAAAGGAAATCTGAGATGGTATTTATTCGTGGTGACTCTGTGACTTTGATAACCACTCCAGAAGAAGATTGAATATATCTGTGTAACATTATCTTACTACACTCACGCATGCATATACAGAGAAAATAGTGTGAAAAAAAAAAAAAATTATTTTATTACATTAGTATTTACAATACCTATATATATATATATATTTATATATCAAACAATGTTTTACATATTTGTTTTTTTTAATTTAATTATTATTTTGATTCGAGATTTATTTGTATTCTTTAAATAATGTTTCCAAAGTGTTTACATCCTGCAATAAATCATTCTTTTTTGATCCTCCCAGAAAGGAAGTAAGAAAGAAGGACTCAAACGCAATACAAACATTAAATATACATAAGTATACACACATATAAGTATATATGAATATATATATATATAAATTCGTAGTGTCTAGTCCTAACCCATACATAACACATACAATTCTTGGTGTACCTGAACTTGTTCCCTCTACACCCATACACCGTGCCTTCGTCTGTCCTTTTTCTTCGAGCGATTTTCAACCGGTTTTTTTTGTTTCTTCATTTTTCTTCATTTTCTTGAATAAGATGAAAGGAAAAGTCGAGTTAAACAAGTGTAAAGTTAAAGTAAAGTAAATAATGATAATGAGGTAAGAAGAAGTATATTTATTTCTAATGGTCATTTGTCTCTTTTCTTAATTTTTTGTTTGTTTCTTAATTGTTTTACTACTTTCATCTTCTATATAAAAACCATACCCTGTTATTACAAACAATCAATTCGATTTTTATTTTTATTTTTATTTTTTTTTTATCCTCACTTTCTTAATCTCTATTTATTATCGAATATCGAATACTATCATTTTTTTTCCCTTCTCCAAATGGGTAATACTGATTCAAAATTACAATCCGTATATCACTCACATTTCCAAAGATTGGCTACTCCTATAAATTATCCTAATTCAAATTCTAATGATAACAATGAAACAGATAAAAAGATAAATAATAAAAATGATGATACTACTACTATCATCCCATTATTTGATAATAATATAAGCCCCTCTTTTATTCATTCTTTATTATTTCAAAATAATAACAATGACCATCAGCAAGATCTTCTGTTGGATTATTCAGTCTATAATAAATACCCAATCTTTAATCATTTTTTTATGGATTTTTATAGTACTGATAATACAAATAATGTAGAATCGTTTCATATTGATAAACAGATTTTAAATATTATAATAAATAATAACTATGAAAATTATGAAAATTTGTTAAGGTTCGTTATATTACAATTCATTCTCTATTCAAAGGCAATGTTTCTCATTATTACTAGTACTAATAATAATAATATCTCTTTTTGTCCAAAGAAATTAATACAGAATTTATTATTATCAATAAAATTGTTAATTAATCTACTACCAACCTATTATTCTTACCAAAATGATACTACTTCTAACAATAATAATAATAATATATCTGATACTGATTTTATATGGAATGATAAATCTTTGGATATTATACTCAATATAAAAGATAACTTTTTTCATTTCAATAATAAAAATGAAGTAGGTTCCTTGGAACCAAATTGTTCATTAGGTCAATTGATTGTTGAAAACTTATTGAATTTATCCTTTATTAATGGATTTACCATATATTCTACTACTACTACTACGAATGATACTGTCCCTGTTTGGGAAAATGGTTTGTTTACTAAAGATAATTTCCTCCTAAGACAATATCCAAGACTGGATCTAAATAGATTGTATTGTTTGAAATTGTGGTTGACTCTATTTTCAATAGATTTATACAAAGTGGATATCCATTTGAGTAACAGATTTATTAATAGTAATAATAATAATAATAATAGATTTATTCAATCTTTATTGAATCTAAATTCAAAAAAACTTAATTTTTTGTTTCTTTCTATTATTAACCTTTTATCAGTATACGGTAATAACTTTAAATTAAATTTAATTCAAAACTCATATTATTCAAATGGTAATATCCAAGTTAATAATAATAATAACATTAGTAATAACACTGACCATTATTATTCTTTAAAGAAAATCGATGACTCAATTATACCAAACAATAAAAAAGTCTTACTGGATTTAAAATCAAAACTTATTATTACAGGTCTTCAATTCATTAACCTCGTTTTATATTACATTACAATAAATAACATTAAAAATACATCAATTCAATCCTTTTTGGAAAATTTTATGCAAAGAGAATTCGATTTTAAATTATTATTAACTTCTTTTGTTAAAATATTTAAATATCCAATCGATAAATGCATCGAAATTGAATTGAATCCATTAAGTTTTAACAACAACTTAACGTCATCCTTTTCTAATCCTTCTGCAAATGTAACTAATTCAAAATCATCATCATCATCATCACCATCTATTAATAATAGTACTCAATCAAATAAATCTACTACGAATAATGATTCAAATTCAATTAAGTCCAATTTACCTCATATCCCTGATCTATTAATTCAATTCATGTTATTTCTGAAATCTTTTATTAACATCAACCATGGCTTCAAAAATTATTTCATCGAAAAATTCGCTAATAAATTTATTATTTTCAATATCTATTATATTAAATATTATAGTAATATTAAGTCTTACAATTCTTCATTGATTCCATTATGCTATACATTGACTCTAACACTATTAAACGAAAGACTGACCCTAGATAAACTGTTGAAAACATTCACAATAAATTATTATACAAATAAATTACCAAATTTCTACAAACTACCAAACCTTGAACTAAATAACATCGAATCATTGACTTACAGAGATTTCATCATCATCCATCTATCAAATTATAACGCTAAATTGATTAAACAAAATTTGATACCAAACAATTTGAATTTCGAAATCATCTATAACATTTTACCAATCAATAATACTACTATCAACATAAAATCAAATGACTTACCCAAATCCGCCTTATCATACTCAAGCCAAGACTCAACTCTATATTCAAATCAAGACTCAAATGATATAATGTCCGTCAATGCAGTTTTGTCCCTAATAAATCTATTCAATAAAATGTCAATGAAATCCTATCTTTCATCATACAGTAATAACGAAATTTACTACGTTAAAGGCTCACAGTATTTTGACTCAATCCAATCGCTATCGTTACCATCATGGAAATTGGATCAGTTGGCACTAATGATTAGGACTTTTTTAAAAATCATTGCGTTCCACTATGACGAATCCAAGAACTTATTGTTTCTGTTATGCAAGTATCAAAGTCTTTTGTTCCAAATTAAGGATTCGATTCAGTTCATTAGCAAAATTTTGTTCAGCAATCCATCAAAACTCAATGACTATCTTTTCAATCATTTAAGTAATATTAAAGCTTTACAAAAAATTGAATATATGTCTCAACTCAATCAGGTGGGGGTCGGATATGACAGACTTAATAACAATAGTGGTAATAACAATAACAATACGAATGGTAATAACTATTCCAATTTACCAAAGGATAATCTAAATGCAGAGAATTTATCATTAAACCATTCAACAACATTAATTTTCAATAAAGTGCCATCAGATGCAGATCCAATAGAAAACGGACTAAAAGATAATACAATATCAGATATTGAGAATAATAATAATAACAGTAAGCGAAAAATCAAGATCATTGAACGTTCTGATTATAATTATGATCTTTATTTCGAAAATAAATTTATTTACACGATTTTCCAAACACAATGGCCATGGGGTTTAAATGAAAATCATAAATTAAAGTTATCCAAGACGGTGTCAGTCGATCCAACAAAATGTACGTTTTGGACAGGTTATTCAGATTTTAAATTATTGGCTAAAATTATCAAATTGATAGTATTGGAGTTCCCAGAGATTGTAAATACAAAGAGAAAGGCAGAATTTAGTATTTTAATGAAAAAATTCGATGTATTCAAGCCGAAATTATTTGATAAATTAAAGGATTATTTGCCAATATATTTATTGCAACCAAATTTCTATTCAGGAATCAAGTTTTCGGATAATAATGACCACATATGTTCTAGATGGCTATATAAACTTTGCTGGACGGATATTTTTAATAGAAACTCATATTATTATCAATACAATTCAGAAGTTGATGGTATGTATCAACCCAGTATTGGAACAAACCAAGATAAAGTTTTCTTCCAAAATAAGAAATTAAATAACGGTATGTCAATGAACGGTCATATAACAAATAGATCAGGTAGTCTAGCCTCATCATCGTCATCACCTTTATTACCTACTTTAGAGAAATGGTCATCTAATAATTCTGCATTATCAAGAACGCAAAGTAATAATGGTTCAATACTAAATTTTTTCACTCAAGATAATGGTAATTCCGTTAATAATACCGATCCAACAATGTTTACAGGTAACAGTGATGAGGATTATGAAAAGAAGTCAATACACAACTCATCGAACAATAAAAATTGGGGTGGTAAAAACAACAACAACAATAATAATAATAATCCTTATGTGATATCATCTCCTGCATCATCTTCCTCGAGTTTCTTTAAATTTGCTTGGAGTCATTTTCAAAAGGGTAAAGATATTAATAATTACGCTATTCAAGAGGAGGCTACTACTGTGAATAACAATAGTAGAAATATAGTAGATGACGATGATGAGGAAATACAAAATATATATACAAAGACGTACAATTATCCAATCGATTTATATAAGATTCCTGACGATGAAGAAATTTTGAAGGATAACATATGGGTCAATACTAAAGTTAGATTATTTGTTTTGAAAAGGGATGAGAAAGAAGAATTAACATTTTTCAATGTAACTTCATCTCTATTAAGAAAGTTTAAATTTTCAAACAACTCGAATGACTCAGAATATAATGAAAATAGTAGAATTTCGATAAGTGATTCTCCTCCAATTAAATCAACCCCGATTACTATCAATAATAACGACAATTATAATAGTAATAATAATACTCCATTAACAAGACCTATTAGAAGATATTTCTAAATGATATAATTATGAACAGTAAGTATTTTAATATATATATATATTTTGAAAAAGAAAAGAAATGACAATTTATGTGTAGTGTATATAATTCTTGAGTACATACTATATTCATATGTTGCAATACTTTCTACAGTGTGTTAAAAAATAATAATAATAAAATACAAAGAGATGAAAGTACGCAGACTGTGTCTGATAATAATATTATATATATTTACGCATTGATACTTATTTAAAAATTTCAACAGTTTAATGTCTTCTTCTACCTTTCTTTTGAACCAACTCAAACCCATCGTCATCAATAATTGGTTCATTTTTTGGTGCTTTTTCAACACTCTCTTGTTCCATATCAATATCCATACCTTCTTCATCATCTTCATCGTCTTCATCCTCTTCTTCACTATCACTAACTACTTCATTAATTTGGATATATCTTTCCTTATTAACACCTTTCTTCTGTCTTTCTAGCCATTTGGTGTATAAGTCTTCTACTCTACTATAGTTTAATTGTCTACATTCATCATATAATATTATCATGCTATTAGCGATTGGTTGAGCAGAACCATCATCCACATGGGTATCAAATTCATCCAACATTGCATATAATAACGTTTCTTCAATTAATGGAGAATCAACTATTTTATTATTTTTAAACAAATCCACAATGACACCAGTAATCCAGTCCCTCTTCTCAGCGGATTCAACACCACCCCATTGATTAATCACAGCAATATCCAATGCATCCCAACTATATACCAACATTGATATACCTAATTCGAATCTGGCTTGTTGTTTTGGATCTGGGAACATTAAGTTTGATTTCCCAGGTTGTGCTTCTACCACCATATAATCATCGTATTCTGACATTCTTTTCCCCCTACCTGTTTCTTAATAACTATGACTGGATACCTATTACTACTAAGGCACTTCTATTTAAAAGCAAGTCTTGTTATCCTACCCTTGATGATCCCAAAGTACACCTAGCTAAATGAATATCTCTGTAACCAATAGTTGTTTTACCTCTTCTCTTATCTTCCAGTCTCATCTCATCGCCTTTCATCTCGAAGAAAACTTTCTAATTGAAAAAAAAAAAAAAAATTTTTTCAATTACTCGAAGAATTAATAAATATGGGACAATTATCTAAAATAAGAAAACAAAAAAGTGAATATATAAAAGTGCAAACACAAACTTGTAAAGGTCAGCTACCCAGTGAACAACTATCATTTTTACCTCATTTTATTTTATTTTATTTTCTTTTTTGTATTGATACATACATAGATTTATAACACATTGGGAGACATTAGTTAGGCTACTAAATACTGGTTTTATATGGATTTTATTTTGTCGTAAAAACTCTTGTTTCTAATCACTTATATAGATATAAAGAGAAGAAGATAGATAATTTGGTTGTTTTTTTTTTTTTTTGGATTATGTAATGAAGTTAGAAGAAATTTTAAAACAACAAGTGGAAATTGACGACCTGTTTACACATTTATGTAAGTTACATGAGAGGTTATTAGTAGGGGACAATTCTGAAAATGATGGGGTGTCCTTGCAAACTGTATCGTTAAATAAAGTTCGTCATGATTTGATTATCTGTTTGAATGATTTCAACACTTTGAACGATATGTTAATATCGTTCAATGGTGCTATAAAAAATAATATTCAAGTCTTGGAAAAAGCAAGACTTGAAATTAATAATTTAAAACAAAAGAAATGTGAATTATTAAAAGAAAGAGATCTTTGGATTTTAAACCCAAATACTACTGGATCTGTCAGTTCGAATACTTCTAACAATAACGATAATGATATCATAAAAATTAAAACATCTTATAGGCATAAGATGAATCAATATATCGACATGATAGGAGTAAAGAATACAACTCTGTTTAATCATCCTAGTTTTACATATAAAGATAACGAAAAAAATAAAGGAAGTGAAGAGGAGACACCACTAACTGCAAAACAGACAATTGATTCCTTAAGACTGTTAAACAACTGTCAGCTGGAAATTCAGAATGAAATTGTTACATTAAAAACATTATTGAATAATTTAGAGAAGGATTCGCAATTGATAAAGAATGAAAGGAAACAAATGATTTCTCTTATTGAATATCGAAGAAACCAGATAGAGAATCAAATAACTAATGTTGAAAACAATATTATAAAATTATTAAATAAATGTGGTTTTTTATTTTCAGATAATTCTAATTCATCATTCTCTTTTACATCAACAAATAGTGGTGCAATCAGTGAAAAATTATTAAATTTTTGGAATTCTAAGAATAATCACGATATTATAACAGAAAAAACAAATATAGATATAGTAGTCGACCATAGTGATGAATTTATCGATTTAAAAATTAAAATCTTAACAGACCAATTGGATTCTAGGAAGAAAAATTCTACAAATTTATTAGCTGATAAACAGTTATGGCAAGAGTGCGTCAAAGCATTAGAAGATTTGGAAGATTCTTTACAAGGAGCATTACTAAATCTAGGTAAGGATTCAAATTCAACTTTACCATTACCTTCTACGTTAATATCAATGATTACCGATAAAGTTGATTATTTGAAAACTTCTTTCAATAATACTGACAATTTAAGATTGAAAAAATTAATTAATAATGAAATTGGTAATTTGAAGATGGCTTGTGATGAATTACGTCATAATTCAAATAATTCAAACAAAATTGATCCTCTAAATGATTCTATAAAAGCAAAAACATCAAAGATTCGTACTCTATCTGATAATAGTAGTGATTCCATAAATTACAATACATACAATCCAATTGCACCTTTAATCATTGGTAAGTCTCCTCCAAAAATTGGTATTTCTAATGAAGTTGCCAATAACATTTTTGCTACATCCATTAATAAAAAAAAGAAATGAAGGCAATTAAACAAATAAATATTTCTAGTAATAAGGCATAAGTATACGCCAATTAACTTTAGACTTCATGCTCCTAGCTACTTTTGACTCTTTGATTCTCATTATTTGTTTTTTCTTTACTTTTCCTATAGCTTATCGTTCTTGACAGAGTACTAGTCTTACTTTACTTCTGTAAATGAATAAATATATATATATATAATTTAATGTACATCTTTTCATATTTCATTATGGCAAAAATACAAAATAAATTTTGCTAATCTATTTACAATTTAAGTAAACTATTTTAATGCCTTTGAATTGGTTTCTTTTTAGGAATAAAGGGGCTTGAAGAAGAGGAATGCATACCTCTCCTACTTTTTAGTCTTGGATTAGGAGCTGGTCGTTTAGGTAGACCCTTTGATCCAATGTTCGCATCAGTTTCATTTCTAATTGGGCCTATATCAACACTGACCAAAGTGTCCTCTATTTTGTTGGTATTAATATCATTCTTATTTTCAGATATTATGCAAGATTGACTTATTTTTGATTTATCTGAAAAAACTGGATCTAATTTTACTAATTCATTAGATAAGTTAGTTTTTGTAGAATCAGCCAATTCTACCGGTGAAGATAATTTTGTTTTTTTTATTTGAGGGATGTAATCGTCTGGATTATAGTCATCATCTTCATCATCAATTCGACTCTTCTTTTTGGGATTATTATCATCTTGGTTATTTGTGGACATCAACTTTTTATGCGAGTCAGTCTTACCCCCTACCTTGCCATGCTTGGTGTCATCAAATGGTCCATCCAAAATATTATCCGGAATATAAACAATATCATCAGAGAATGATATATGTCTTTCATGTTTCCTGTTTTTCTTCTTATTTTTAACTACTGGTGTCTTCAAATCATCACTTAGAGTATTACTACCAAAAATAGATGATTTCTTCTTGGTCCCAGTTGTAATAACATTTAGATTATCAGACTTGTTAGCAACTTTCTCCTTTTTATCCAAATTTAAATTTTTAGATTTTTTCTCAAAATCTGGATGTTTGTTCTTGTCCTTACTTTTCTTCTTTTTCTTCTTCTTTTCTTTGTCACTCTCTTTATCCTTCTCTTTCTTTTTTTTTTCTACATCCTTCTTTTCACTAGCATAATCAATAACTTTTTCATCAGTTCTAGGCTTCTTTCTTGTTGGTGGATCCGTGTTAATAGTAGAATCTTTTCTGGAATTTTCATTTTTAAGTGTTGGTTCCAAAGTGTTATAATGATTATAATCATCAGTAAAACGCTTTGTCGAGTTCCTTTCATATCTTGAAGCATATGTTATTTTTTTATTAAAGTAACCTGGTTCAATATCTTCAACACAATGTCTGTTATGAGCGTCCATGATAAGATGATTCCATAATTTGTTTTTCATTAACGATTTCTCATGCCCTAAAATCCAGAGACTGGTCTTGGCTCTAGTGAAAGCAACATTCATACGTCTAAAATCTTTTAAAAAACCCACGCTTGACGAATTCTCGTCTGCTCTCACACAAGATATAATAATAATTTCCTTTTCTTGACCTTGAAACCCATCAATAGTATTGAAATCAATGTACTTGTTAATTATACCGCCAAAATATCTTATAAATTCAGTTTTCATCTTTTGCATTTGTTCCTTATACGGTGAAATTATACCGATTTTACCAGTAAAATCAACTGTAGATTCATACTTTTTAAATAGGAAATCTACCAATTCAATGGCAACTCTTACTTCTTCAGCATTAGTCAATGACATAGTTTTCATATTTCTTTCTTGTTGACCTGTAGCGATGTTGAAAAATTTGTATGGTGTCAAAGGAGGGCATTCATGCCATGGACGTCTATTAATGACATCCATGTTTGGCCCATCTGTCAACTTACCTCCATAAAATTCTAATGATGGAAAACGACTAATTTCTGGATGCATTCTATATTGAACATTCAACAAGAATGGAGTGCAGTGCTTTGCCATCCTAACGAATAGAGACTGATTATATTTATAATTGCTTGCAGCACCAGATAAAACAGTAGGTGGCAATTGATTCGGATCACCAACCATAATACATCTTTGACAACCATAACGAAGAGGGATAATAGAAGAAAGTTCTGTACACTGACAGGCCTCATCGATTATCACCGTGTCAAATGTAATTCCAAGTGTAGCCAAAACATCATGTGCTGAACCAGATAGAGTGGAACATATAATATCACTACCAGCAAGAATTTGCATTTGCATATTCCTTCTATGTAATTCCCTGCTCCGATACGCAATGGAGTTCTTCTCACGTATTTCATCACGTTGTTTACCTAAATCATTAATTACTTTACTCAATTCACGAATTTTTAGCTGTAACTTGGCAACATCATCATTTGATAAAGTGCTTGATGAAGAGCCATCCTCCGCATTTAGTTTGGCTCTTAATTCTTTTCTTTTATTCACAAAATCATTGAATTGACGGTCTAGTTCTGGATTTTGAGTATATTCGAAACTTTTATCACCCAATTTTCTATCAACCAGTTCTTCTAATGTTAAATCTTTAATAGCTACATTAACTGCATCAGATCTCCCAACACGAACAACATTTGGTTTATAGAGAATCCCTGCATTATTCAAAACACCACCTTTTAAACGTAAACAAATTTCATCTACTGCTGCATTACTTGGCGCACAAATTAATATTTTTTGTTTCTTAAGCATCTGTTCTAAAGATTGGGTTGAGGCTTCAGAAGTAGGGACTTTAATAACATTGCTAGGTTTGGCTCTCAATAGAGATAAAAAGTACCCAATAATCCCTAAGATAGTTTTAGTTTTACCAGTACCAGGAGGACCTTGGATTAAAGAAAATCCATCCCTCATAACACTATTAACAACGGCTTCAGCTTGAGATAAATTCAATTTATAAATGGACTTGACCCTTTCAAATTCTTCCGGAGAAACTACTGGAGGTGGTAAGGTCTTTGCCAACAATATTTGGTTGACTAATTCGTAATATTCTAAACCTTCCAAAGTTTGAAATTCTCTTTCCACTGTTGTCATCTGCATGACTTTCATAGCAAAGATCTCTGCACGTAAAGTCAAGAATTTAGAGAATTTATGATTCCTATGGATCCTTAAGGTTACATCTACAGCTTCATTTTTGGTAACCTTGATTGAACGAACCTTTGCAAGACAAGTATTTAAAGCTGATTTAAAATCAGCACTGGATAAATTGTTACCCTTTTGATAATCGGGTAAATAGGCTAGAACAATCAAATCTGATTCATTAACGCCACTATTTTGTAGCATTTGTTTCGAAACCGATACATAAACTTCATAAAAATCAGACACAGCAGTTCTATTACCCACAACAATGCTAAATGGCATATGTTCTTCTCTATCCCTAGCAGAACATAGGCCCTGCCAACATTCTAGAAGTAACAATGGCTTCATAACACGTTGATACTCTTCACATGATTTAAATTCATCACAAATATCGGAATACTTTTCAATACCTTCATCTGTGGGGTACTCATTTTTTCGGCTATAATCCCATTGTAAGATATCTGCGTAAAGTGGATTTAAATCAACATTCAACCTTTTTCTCATATTTTCTTGGTCCAGTTTTTTTCTTTGAACAAGGGTGTCTTTTTTAATAGGTTTCCCATTAATATCTAATGTTTCAATACTTTTAGTCTTACTCTTGGCAGAAGCAAACAATTCTCTAGCAGATTCAATGTCAACTTCAGAATCACTTTCATCACTACTAATTTCTTCATTTTTCGGTTTACCGGCTCCTGGTCTTGTGTGGAATACAGACGTACTTGGAGGATGAACAATTCTATTCTTAAGTAACTGTCTTCTGGCCTGTTCCATTCTAGATAAAGGCTTAACAGTCGGTTGAACATGTAACAATGGATTATCAGTGACTTGGAAATTTCCAAATGATGTGATCCTTGGTTGAGATTGCTTAGGTCTTCCAATAATAGAAGAAGAAAGGGCTTTTCTTTGAAGAAAATCTGCTTTATTCTCAACAGGGGTATATGAAGGAGATGGGCTTGAAGATTGTATACTCTTCTGTTTAAGCCTTTCCTTTTCTCTATGATATTTATCTGCTTCTTCAATAACTTGATTTGTAATATCAACATTAAATAACCTCGTCTTAGCCAAAATTTGTGATGACTGGGCTTCAGTTAACTTATTTGAGAACTTCCTATATTTCGATGCATATTTTGCCATTTTTTCTATTAACATATCGTCAATATTAATGCCCTTTTCTTGAGCCAAATCTGTAGTAGCAATTATCAGTCTAACACATGAATCCAGTAGCTCCTCATCACTCAATCTTAACCAATATAACATATTATCAAAAGTTTTTAACACACAATTGAAAAGTTCAACACTATTCTTTCCAAGAATATCTGAAATTTCTCTGTATAAGGATATTAAAGATCTACTTAATTCTAATGTATCCTTCGTAAAATTTTCCAATTCTGAATACTCATATTTTGATGCCCACACAAGTGTACAACGATATATCGTATCCATAAAACTCCAACAGTACTCCCAAAACTTAGTAAGAGCCTCTTCTGACTCTGCTGTTTTTAAAGTTGAATAGTTTGCTAAAATTCCTCCTATAGGATCAGCAAATGAACTAATAATATCCATTAATACCCTTACAGCTCTTGGACATGGTTCGTAAAATTCACATTTAATCAATTGTTTAAGTACGCAATTAATAGCGTCTAATTGATTACTTAAAGAATGATTCAAGATAGATTGAATACCCTCTAATCTACCTTCTACATCAAATGTGTCATATAAAATGTTTGTTGCTGCTTGGTACAATTGTGTATTGGATGAAAAAATACATGACCAGAACCCAAGAGATGGCTCTTTTTCACTTAAAATTAAAGATAACTGATTTGGCAAAATGTCAGTGAATTTTTCGACTAATTTGGTAGCAAAAGAGATATAAAAAGCCACAGTTGAGTTATGCTTTTCGACTGTAACTGATTTCGTTGGTATTATTACTAAACCATTAATATTTCTTAAAGAGATTAAAAGTTCTTTGGCTAATAATGGACCATTTTCAAACGAACGCAAATCAATCTTTGATGTAATATTTTCTAATAGTGTTAATGGCATTGGTAATTCACTAATACTCTTTCCCATGTACAGTTTATAAGTTCTTTGACATAACAATAAAATATCATAATCTATACATTTAGTGATAATAGACATTGATCCCTCTGATACGGAGATTGCAGATTTACCTAAACCAGGATAAAAACCAATAGGATCAATAGCCGAAACGATAACAATATTTTGGATTAATGGATTGTTTAACAGAGTCCTTGAATCAGTCTTTGTAAACAGAATTGTTTGAAAATCTTCATTATTATAAAGTTGCGAACGTTCCTCTTCAGTAATCGTTAGAACAGCACTTAATAAAGCGGTAGATGAGTTCATAAGACAAGCTTTCGGGAGTGATTGTAGAGTAGCATAATTAGCAATTATTCTTAAAAACGCCATAGATACCTTTTTAACCATTTGAATACGTTTAGATTCTGATAAAGATTGATAAAATGGCAGAGTCCAAGATAAAAGATCTGATACTGAGCCAATTGTGAAAAGTTGATCTACTTCATCGTTAGATATTGGGACTTGTTGAATTTTCAATAATTTCATAGCAAATATGTTTTTATCAAATATATTGTCTAAAATACTATGAAAGGAATATGGTTCAATTTTATTCCAAAATTCGGATCCTAATTTCTCAAGAAACATTTTTAATATTCTCAATAAATAATCTAATGGTTTATCATTGAACTGTTTGACCAAATGATTATACCAAAGGATGAATATTGATTCAATTGGATATTTGATATTTTGCTTTAAGGATTCGATATTTTTAGGTACCAAAAAATATTCTAAAAAAACGTCTTTATTAAACAATTTGAATATTGGATAAAATCTCATCCAAAATTGTGTTATTATTGTATCATTCCAATTAGCTGGATTCTCTATAAACAATAAATGAAAATAAACTTCTTGTAAAATATCAGCAGTCAAACTTCCTGGATCAATTACAGTGTTGTTTTTATGTAAATTCTTCAAAAAGTCTTTTGACCAATTAATCTCTTCCTGTGTACCTTCGCACCAACAATAAATTATACCAGGTACAAACGTAGTAATACCCTTCTCTGGGTTATTAAAATTAAGAAACTCGTTCTTACTATTAAATAAATATTTGAATATGACGTCAAAATAATTTTTCAAATTTTTGTTTAACCTTAACATATGTGGATTACAAATAATTTCAAATATCGCCATTTCTAAAGTCTTATTAAAATCAACTGTTTTATCATCAATAACGCGAATATTTTTCAATACTGGGAATAAACTATTGATTCTCCATTGACAAACAATATCATTAAATTTAGACACATGTTCATGCGGTACATTTCTTTGTATAGCGAAATGTTGTAACATATTACATTTACCACGACTAAAATTCAAAATACATTGATCACATTGACTTAAGATAGGATTAAATTTATTTTGGACCCAGTTAATAGTATACTGCTCATTGAAAGAGAAAATTGTTAGGCAGAATATTGAGATTGGATTAATGATAGGATCACAAAAGAGATGAAAATCTGGTGGAATTTCAGATAATAATTTCAAAAGTTCTCCTAATAATTGCGATTCATTGATTTCTTTATTGTTACCAGCATAAACCTGCTCAATTATAACAGAATAAAATTTTGCTCTTTGAATTAAATCATGACCCAGCTTTGAATTGGGTGAAGTAGAAGACATTGTCCAAATATATATAGATAGTGATAATAATTAAACTTAAAACAACTTTTCTTATTTTTTCTTTTCCTTATTTTAAACAATTATTATGTTGAATTTTGGTTATTTGCTTATCTATTCCTATTGATTTCTATTGTAAATACACTCTTTAAATAAAAATCAAGGATATTAGGTATTTAATACAGTAGAATTAGAAACTATTGTATAATCAATTAACCATAAAAATTATTCTAATAATTATGTATATACCTGCAATGGTGATGTCAAATGAGGAAAAAAAAAAGTGTTTAGATGTGTCGATCTCAATTTTAGTTACAAACACTAATAAAAAAAAAAAGTTAAATTCCTCTAAATATACTTTCTGCAGTGAAAGGGTAAATTTGTGACAATATCAAATAAGGATGAGATCAAAAGAGCTAGATAGAAGAATTTATATATACCTATGTTTATATATATGTATATATATGTATATGTAAGAAACAAAATAGAGAATAGATTTTAAAACTCAATAAAAAATATAATATGACTTATAGGTCTTCTTGTGGTTATTGTTGGTTTTCCTTCTTCCTTTTAACTATTAAGATTATTGATGAATTTTAAATTACTCAAAGAGGTCTGTGGTAGCAAAAGTGTAGTAGTTGAAAGTGTAGTAAAGTATCAGTTTAATGATCTGTACAAGAATGAGGCAATATCCAAGATGAGGGAAGCCTGTTATTCTTCTTTATTTTTTTTTTATTTCATTTTCAGAATTCGTGTCCTTTCTCTTACTGAAAATTTTCATTTAAAAAGAAACGACGCAAAACGAAGTTGGAAAAATTAACAAAAAAAATTTTTTAGTTCACGTGTTTTTTGTTCGATTTCAAGACACGTAAAAGAGGGTCAAGAGAAAGCACAGAGAATGGTGGATACATGAGTGAGTAGTAAGTGAAAAAAGAGACAAGCATTGCCTTTATTATTCAGTTGGAATTTACCTAGTCATGAGATTCACTTACGACAATCTCTTAAGATTATAAAGTTATGATAGAAAATATTACAATCCATTCTTAACATTTGGAATAAAAAAAAAAATAAACTATATAAAACACTTCTACAATTACTACATAATCATCATTATCGCCTTTATTTTTTATGCATCAATGTTTCGATCTTTTCTTCAAGTATTGTTAATCTTTCATCCTTTTCAATATTAGAAGCTGCCAAATCTTCTATAATCTGTTCTAATTTTAATACTAAATTTGACAGAGATTCCACAGATTGCTTTATACCCATAGATTTAACAGAATGTGTAGGAGTCTTAATGTTGTTGTCTTCTTGTTTCTTGGTTTTATCTTCTGGTTTTATCACCTCCTTTATATTGTTTTTATTTACAGCATCAGTGACAATGGATGTTGGTTCAGGCTTATTCTCCCTTGACTTCTCTTGTTTTGGTGAATTTCTGATTGAATTAGTTAAGACATATTTATCGGTTTCCACAGGTAATTCAGGACTAGCAGGCCTTTCGTCTTCTTCATCCCAACCTGATGTATCCTTAGATGGATCTTCTGCAGAATTTTCTTGATCAATATCACTAGATTTTTGTAAAAGCTTATCCACTGAAGAATTAGATTTTAAACTATCATTCAAGGTGGTTGGAGTTGTTGAAGATCCACTATGAACAGTGGTAACATTAATGGAGGGAGCGGTAACAAGACTAGATTTGATGATGGTAGAGTTTTGATTATTAACCGTTTCATTTGGAACCCTTTTATCTGATTTTACCGCTGGTTCAGGCTCTGCTGGTTTCATAGATTCATGGAAAGTTGGAGTAATGCCTTCGTAGATAGATTTCATACTTACTAATATTGGTCCATCGATATTTTTACCGGATCTCCATTCTTCGGCAGTTAAAGCGGGCTGATCAGATGGTGCATCTGGATAAATATCTTCTTGAAATTCTTCTGATCTTCTTGGAACAAAAAATGAAACAGGTTCAATGGCTTGATCAATAACTGTCTTATAACATTTCAATACTTCATTCGATTTAACATCAACAAATCGTTTTGGTGCTATAGCAAACCCCCTTTGTGGATCAGTGGATTGAAATTCAGATAATTCAAACAATTCGTCGTTTTGGAACTCATAATATCTAATGTTACCATCACCTTTACCAGCAATGTATAGGATTTTATTACTATCGTCAAAGAATGGCATCAAAATACCTGAGGATTGATCAACAGTGTAAAATCCACCAATACTACCTTTCTTCAAATTAAATGCATCCCAAATACCTATTTGACGGTCACTTAATCTAGAAAACCCTGTAGTAGCTAAACGATCAGAGTTCCCTAACCAAACAACTCTTTGATTTTTGGCGCCTTGATGAGCTGAACCTTCACTTACGATCTTCTCTTCTCTAATATTCCAGACTCTCAATTTTTTATCACGAGACACAGTAGCTAAATGAGAACCATTGTAAGAAAACGACATTGAAGTGACCATATCTGGATGCTTCAAAGTAAAAATATTTTCTCCTGTCTCCACATTCCAAATTTTAACTGTATAATCCAAAGATGATGTAGCCAAAATATCCTTAGCTACAGGATGGAACAAAACATGACCTACTTTTCTAGTATGACCAGATAAAATCTTAATAGGTTTAACATCTTTTGGTTCACCATCCTCATTTAAATAATTATGGAAGGAATAATCCTTTGGAATCTCCCAAATTGCGATCTTTGAATCATCAGATACAGAAGCAATTCTATGATCATCAAATGGATCGAAATCGGTGTCTAAAACTTGAGCAGTGTGTCCTCTGAAAAGTGGAACTTTATCTGGCGCTTTGCCAACTTCTTCGATTGGTAAAATTGCAAAAGCACCACCACCTGAAGCATTCCAATTGACAGAAATAAATTTCCCATTTGTTTTAATAATATTGGAATCCCAGGCGTTGTTGGTTACTTTAATATTTTCATATTGCAATTCTCTTTTAACGGCTTGACCAAAAACATGTCGATATTTTGAGGCACGCACGAACTTACTACTCATTTGGTTTTACAAAAATCTATTTTACAGTAATATATATACCAGTCGATGCTATATGACGCTACTAAATAATATCTTTTTTGAATATTTATGGTATTACAGTTTCTTGAAGGGAACAAAAAAAAGGACAAAAAAGGAAAGGGCAGTTATGTTAATGGTATACCCATGGATATAAAACTGTTCAAATGAATATCAATGGATATTCAAAGTATATTAAAACCTCACTTTTAAAGAAGGCAACAGAATAACAATCTTCTATTTGCTTTTTCTCTCTATATTGTCCTTCGAGAAATTGGATATTTCACATTCTTTTGTTGTCAATTTTCACTTCAGATTTTGTCCAGTGTTTTTTTTTTTTTTTTTCCTTCTTTCTTCTATAAAACGTGGCGCGGGATTTTTTATTCCGCAAAACATTAACCTGGCACTTTTAAGATTTCCGCTTCAATTCGCAAACTTCACATAATTTCTTCTTGAATGAATAAATCTAAATCTTTTGATGACAGGAGGTTCTAAAGTTTGAATAAAGTTTTTGCTGATCTCTCTCTTGTGTTTGCTTATACTTTTATAACCCCCCATCACCCCTAGATGTTTTATTTGACCATTAATTTTCACCCATTGGATTTTGCTTGGATTAAAATAATTCCATACAAGAGAGAAAAGCTGAAATAAAAAGAAAACCTATAAGTTTGTAAGTGTATGATGAATACGACTACATAAAAAGTTAGCCGTATTAAAAAGCGTTTTTAATTTCAAAAAAAGAAAAAAAAAATATTTGTAGACACAAAATGTAACTATAAGATATTTAATATCTTGATTTAAATCTCATTATATATCGAGAAAAACCATAATAAAGAATATTCTAAAGGTCATCGATAAAAGCATATGAATTTAGTGTTTATTTTAAATGAGGACATTCACTAATTAATTCTCTGTCGGTAAACATGTATCCATTTTGGAAAACCATCTTAAAATGTCTTGGATGCATGAGGGCATAGACATTAGTAAATAGGCAAAATTAGCATAAAATGGTTCATATATTACACTTTGTTTCCCTAAAATTGAATAATCTATTATTTTGTTCGCCAACTGTTTGGTGTCTACTACAGGGGCAAAAAATTGTCTTGGCGCTTTAAAACCATTAAACATATCAGTATTTAACTGTCCCGTGATAACAAGAAGAATTCTAGTATTGGAACTATTCTGTAAATTTAATTCAAATTTTAAAGAATTGCTCATACTAATTAAAGCGGCTTTACTAGCTGCGTATACAGATATTTTAGCTGGAGATAATATACCTAATATACTTGCAATGTTAATAATGTAACATTGAGCACCTGAAGACTGTTCAGGTCTTAACTCTTGCATAATTCTAAATGGTGTATAACAATTTATTTGCATTACTTTTTCTAATTCAGAATATCTGATATGGTTAAATTCCGAATATGGAGATCTCATTCCAGCATTATTAATAATTAAACATATCTGATTTTTATATCGACTTTTTATATCTCCAATTATCTTCTCCACTTCAAGAGGATTAGAAAGATCACAACGCTGGAAGACCACTCTATCGCTGTCTAATGTGTCATTACTTGGTTCCCTTATATCAATATTAATAATTTTGATTTTCTTCAATTTGGTTAGAAGTATCGAAATTATATCTTTTCCTAGTCCATTACTGCCACCTGTAACTACCGCTATTGGAGAGTCTAACTGATCGAATTGTAACCATTTCTGCCTGCTGAATATTTTTTCTTCGAATAGGGAGTTAAATCTGGAGAAACAAAATACACCAATTGTATATATACTTATTATATAGATAATTTGTCTTGGTATAATGGTTTTGAATGGCAACAGGAAAAAAAGCGGGTATTTTATAAAAGGAAGAACTAAATAATACATCAACACATCGATGTTCAGCATATTATAGAAGTAGATCGTTGAATGTTTTTTTTTTTTTGTTAAAGAATATAGAAATACTCAACACACTTTCTATATAATTACAACTTTTATAAGTTTACCTTTCCCATCTTGTTTCTATCCAACATAAAGTGTTTTAAGCTTTTTATTTTTCCTCATTTACATGTTTTTTTTGCAACGCGCTGAGCGCTATCAAAAATGTTTTGATGATAATTAAATCTTTAATATTATACAAAACAGCATATTTACTGCTTTACTAGAAACAATATTTGTTGAATATCGTAAAAAAAAACTTGTTGTCGATTGGATCGACACTTGTTATTCATGAAGAATATCTTTATTCGATTCTACACTGGAATATAATTCTAATTCAAATGATTAAAAAGAGTATTAAATTCTCTTTTTTTACGAAGCAGTATAAAAGAAATAAAATTACATATAATTCTAAACTTAATGATTTATAATATTACACTTTAATAATAATTGTCTATTTAGAATGAAAGGATAACTTAAACTTAGCATTACATTGTTATCACTAGGATCTTCATTTAAAAATTGTATTTTTTTTTTGCTCCTAATTATTTGGCATGGAATGACTTCTTCTAAAGGAATATATGTAGCTTTATTGATATCATATGTTTGAATCAGACTCTCTAAAATTAAAATCAAAAAAAAATCCGAATAAAATAGAGTTTGTACAATAAAAATCTTTTATTAGAACTTCATGTCTCCAATCACTTCCGTTGTAATTGATTTTAATTAGAACTTTATCATATATTAGGATGAAATCAGTTCCATTTTTTAATTGGAAATTATTGATAGAATTTAATCCATTACTATTTATATCTTTAAGTATACATTTTAATTTTTTATCTTTTAAAGTATCAGTATAAGAATATGATTGATTATCATCTTGAAAAACAAATTTCACAAACTTCACTTTGGTTGATGGTTCTGTAAATCCATTGATGTCTTCCATAATAGGTAAAGTTATTCCATCATTACCAAACTCATCAACAAATAGGATTACACCCTTGGGGTGCAAACAATGAATTTTTTTTTAAAACAAACAAGCTTTGGCACAGATACATTTTTAATATTTAATTAAACTGTAGGTAGCTTGTACTGTTTGTATTCTTTAGAATATTTCAACTGTCTACTAATTCCATCAAATTCAGGAGTTAAGACGTAAATCTTCCCTTTTCTTGTGAAGATTCAATGTTTGGAATTGCCAAAATCTTCTGCAAATTTGAAATAATCAATTTTAACCTTGATAATTATATCAATAGTTGTATTATTTGATAGATATTAATTTTTATCATAATAAGTACCTAAGATACTTGTTAAGCTGAAATATAAAAGGTTGTGATTGTTTAAAATAAAAAGTATCCAGTGTTTGTAGTTGGCTTCCACCATTGTCACGCAATTATAGTTAATCACTTTTTGGAATTTACTGTCTCTTCCGTTTTTTAATCTTAAAAATACCCAATTATTACAAGCAACAAGTAGAAAGGGTTCACCCTCATAAGCGAAAATGGTGCTAAATAGTATATTACATGTTAATGGTGAAGTTATTTCTTTTTTTACTTTCTTTGCATATTTCTTCAAAGTAATAGCAATTTCTGATCCTTCTATAGCAACAGGTAAACTTAAACATGCTTCTCTATTTGTATAAACAAATCTAATACTCAATATTAAAAATTCAATAACAGTTGGGACCCTTTCTTTTGATTTTTGGATAGTTTTCAAAATTGATGCGGTCCATACTTCCTTTTCTGTCTTGGATAAAGCAATAAATGTAAATGATTCATTAGTCGCTGTATTTCTGACTTTGAAATTTAGTGTGCCTGTATCGTTTTCATTGTGTTAGATACTACTTATTAAACTGTCACTTTCATCAGAAGTAAATAGTACCCTTTGTCCTGTAGAATTAAAATGTGCAGTTTTTGAAGAGTTTAGTGGCATTTACCTTGAGGGTTCAGTGTTTGCATTCATCGAATATTGATCTATAATACAACTTTCTCTTATATTTGAACCCTTCTTTCTTTCAATACTCAAATAATCAAATGGTATAGGTCTCTCCATCAATGTATACCATTTATTATTATTTTTAATAGTTATTTCTGTTATTAAGAAATAATTATCCAGTAACGCAATGTAAATGGAGGCTGGCTCCAACCAGGCTTCTCTTTTCTTGTAAACTGAACCTGAATAAATTAATCTTCTTTCACTATTCAGTAATCCTAAATTCAACTTATCTTCTATTGAAGGATCTACATTGTTGAAATGTTCAACGGTTGACAAAGGTGTTGATAAATTTGAATAGCCAGTAGTATTTTGTCGCATTCTACTATCGAACATAAGTTTTCTAGAAAACCTTATAAGGTTTCTATGTTCTAGTGCTTCACCATAAACCATATCAACCTGTTCATTTAATTTTTCGACTTCTTTAATAGCAAGTAATATGTACTCATAATCTTCCTCGGACACATCAGTGTTCTTAGAAATTGATTTTAACGTAATTGGTAGATTTTGTAATGATTTAAAGAACCCACCAAAAAAGATAACGTCATGATATAACTTAGAACGTGTAATCTCAGGGCTGTTATCTATCTTTTTCAACCATTTTGCAAATTTACCTCCTTTCTTCTTTTCATATTTTATTATTTCATGAACGGTAGCCATCGTCTTTGCATAGTTTATATATGGATCATGGGCTTCATGACACCACTCCAAATACAATTTACCAATGCCAGAAATGAACTTACCCTTTGTTTTAATTTTCCAATTAATAGGATTCAATAAAAGATCAGTATAAAGACTAATTAAAGGAATAAATGTATCAAATGCTAAATTGGCAAAATTAGGTTCATCAGGTAATAAAGATGGTTCATATTGTTTTCCATAGATTTCTACGGCCACATTTGCCATATTTAACGATCTTTCTTCTAGAATTATCAAATCAAATATAAAACTTTGTTTTTGAACATCTTTTGGATTAATTTTTTCTAAATCTTCTTCAGTAAGATTCCAATAATCAGCCCATACACCAATTGACTTATTGATGATATTGGAATATGGAACTGTATGTCTTTTGGAAATGGCCATTGGTCTAGTATGGCAACTTGCAGAATAACATTTTATATGGAGCTCATTTTGAATTGTATCGTCAAATGAGTAACACGGAAGAAGTTCAGTAAATATTCCTTGGATATCAAGACCAGCTGTAACAATTGTCACAGTACTTATTTTGTTTTCATTTGTTGTTTCTTCATCATTATCAAAAATGATGTTTGGTTCAAACCTGATTGCTTTCTATCTTAATAATGAATTAATGATTTTATCGACGTTTGAATCAATTAAAACTTGATCAAAACTTGTTGGAATTTGAAATTCTAATAATCTTTGAATCATTTGGTAAAATTCGAATTGACCAAAAACATATTCTGTAAACCACTCAAAATAAGCTTTCAAAATCCACTCATATATATCTGATAATCTATAAACTGAATAACATTGGTATAATTTATTCTCATCCAAATCTGATATGCTAAAAGGGTGTGTTGGTACAATCACACTTGGTGCTACCTCTAAAGGTCTACCACCAAGCAATGAATTATAACTACTATGTCTTATAGAAGAGTCATTAAAAGTGTAACTTGCATAAGAATAACAGCTTTCGATGCTTTCTGAAACTCTGCGCAATCCAGTTATATTACGTAATGCAGTTGGAACCTGTGGTGGTTTAGAAAAAATTTCTGAGATTGAATCGTTATCTTGTAAATTGACACCATTCAATTTTATAATAGAATCATTTGGTTCTATATCATCGTAGAAATTGGTGTTCTGTTTATCTACAGATTGTTGTCCACTGTTTTGAGTAAATGTAAATGACGATTGTAGGGATTGTGGTGGTGGCCGAGGTCTGTGAGTTCGCCTATTCAGTGGCGAGTATGCTTTATTATACCCAGGGCTTTCAATATTGGGGGATCGACTGATTAAAGGAGAATAATTATTGCTCCTTCCTTGACGTATGGAATCCGGTGATGTTAGTGGTGATCTCATAAAAAAGTTTTGGTCTTTTTCTCTAATCGGTGTAGTGTGTAAATGTTTAGTATTATGCCTAGATATATCATTTTGACTGGTATAATATTCATCATTGGTTTTAAATTTCTCTAAGAACGATTCTCTAGTGACTTAAAGTAGGCAATTTAGGAAGATTATCATTTTTTTCAGAATTACCACCATGCAATCGGTATTTATCTTGTCTAATTGAATACATCAACCTTTTCTATCTTTCTTAATACCCTTTTTTGTTCTAGTTAGGTTTGTTTGTTGTTAAATATACTTCGTTGCTGATGACTATTCTTTTCCAATTTTTTTTTGTTTTTTTAATTTAAACTCTTTCTCTGATCTTGATAAAGAAAATAAATCTTTATAATCTAAATTAAGAGGTCAAACCTTAATGAGAAGATCTTAATAAAAAAAAAGTATTATAGGAAGAAATTTGTGTCGAAAATGATGTGCTTGTAGTTATATCCTAGCTTTCTCATAACTTCAAATGTTATGAAACATAATTTTACCTATGAATACTCTTTGTATATTATATCATTTTAAAAATGATGATAACAATAATGGTATACGTTAGATATATTAGACTTTATCTATCTCTCCAGAGTTATATTTAAAAGTATTTCTTTACTTATCTCCATATACATTTTTTTTTTCGTTTTGTTCTCGAATATACTAATAACTGGTTTATTTTATGTTTTAATGAAGGTTTGTCAGATTTTAATCTACCGCCATTAATACTAAAAACCGAAAATGGCTTAGTCACATTAGTAGCATTTCCCTCAGATAAATCTCATTTAAGATTTTTATCATCATTAGGTTGTAATGTTTAGTAGTTGCGAGATTTTATAAGACAAGAAAGAAAGAAAGAAACTTAGAAAAGCAGGTGAAAATTGGCACAGGAAACAAACGAATTTTTATGTAAAAAAACATTCGAGTATGTACTTTTTTAGGTAAAAGCGTTAAAGATGTTTGATATTTACCAATTTTTCTATTTACGAATTTCTAAGTTTAATATTTAGCTATTTTCCAAGGAAAATAATAGATCTTTGATGAGTTAAGCCATATTTTGAAACCACCTTTCTTAGCGTCTTTAAGCTTTTTTGTTTTTTGGAACAGCACGTGGATAACATAAAATAACTGATACAAATTTAAGTATCATTATTTAGTGGGGTATATATCTTAATGCTAGATCTATTGTGAATTTTTATTATTTTGAAAGAATAAAAACAGTTTCTTTAATATTTCTGTGTAAGATTGAATAACGACTGAATACTCTTAGTTTATAAACTCATTGGTCTAAGGGTTTTTTAGTTAAGTCCTGATATGATTATTATTGCTACCTAAATATAGTTTCACAAATTTGAGTCTTTAAAACAATTTTGGGGTCTTATGAGTACATTAATATTGTACTCAGGTTTTATTCTAGTTTATTTATATTTATCAAGTTTTAATTAGGTGGTAAAAAATATTCACTAATTTTTTTTTTTACGAATTATCTTGACATTCTTGTCTAAATAAGCATTTTATAAAAAGTTGGAATTAATAGAGAGTAAAGTAACTTGAAATAAAAATAGTAAATTGATCAAAAAATCATAGAAAGAATTTTATTTTTTTATTTTTTTTTTTTTTTGTTAGATGCAAAGAGGAGTGTGGTAACTTAAGGTAGAGTTATAAAACTGAATATAAAAATATTCAGTGTAATTTCACCTTTTTTAAAATTTAAGCAATCTTTGGTTTTGAAGAGTGATTCTTCCCAACAAAGGGCTTTACCTCACCTTTCTTCAAGTTTACGAAAAACAAACAAAAATTTAAAATTATTTCTTGAAAAGTCAACAAAAACCAAAAAAAAAAAAAAATAAAAGTAAAAAAAACATTAATACCATTTAAACAAATAAATACTACTAACATCATTACTCTCTTCAACACTATTATTTTATATTAATTTAGTACAATTCACCTGTGTTCTCTGTATTTAAATATTTTAATAGTTGATCCCCTAACAATACAAAATTGTTATAGAACAAAAAAATGTAAAATAAAAGCAAAATATTCTTCCCATAATTTCCAACCCCTTCTAGCCAAGTTTTAATTACCTATCTGCTAACAGTTAACATATTATAGTCACTAAATACATAATACTGTACTTGGTGTCTCAAAAGTTGAAAAACGATCTTATTTTCTTTTTTGGTTTTTGCTATCTCTAAACCTTCTTGATAAATTCTTTCTTAAAATTGTGATCTGAATTAACTGTGGATGTGTTACGTTGTATTACTAAAATATAGAAGTACTAGTGGTGTATTCAAGATATAACACTTTGAAAATAATTTTTTTTATATTTTTATTCAAGAAAGATAATCATCAAGATCTAGAAAATTAAAGTTCCAATGAAATTTAATAATTATAATTCAAGAAAATATCGAGTTTCCTTTACTTTTTAATTTTTCCCCAGATTTTAAACATTGATATTCGATAATTTTTATTTTATTTTAATTATCAAGGAATACAAATTTTTTTCTGAGCCGTGACTTTGTTGAAAAACTAATCCACGCATCTGTAGTTCAATAAACTCTTCAATTAGCATATTCCCCCTTTTAGTCACTTTAGTTTCTTGATATATTGTTCGTGAATTAAAACAAACTCAAATGTGATATAAAAAACAAATTATACTAATAACCAACATGTTTACTTACACTATTCTTTTTTTTTTTAGATTCATCTATTCCTTTGGAACTTCTAACAGGAACATTGAAAAACGTCTCTAATTTTACAAACAACAAGAAACGATATCATATTTTGGGTATTAAGAATTAACTCAGTCCATTCATTAATTTATTCTTTAAAGAAAATTACTGACAAGAAAAAAGTGTAGCCATTTCTCAAATCGTAAGAATCATTTAGTATAAAGCAACATATTCTATGAATATATTACTTGCTGAATTTTAAGATTCAAATTTATTTGAATATTACATTCATAATTAAAAAACTAAAGGGTTTTCGGTATATTTATTGTAAGACGTCACGTGTTAAACATAAGGGTTCCTAAAAAAACAGTATTAGTAATTCGAAAACATGTAACATATACAGCAAAAGTCAAGGAATATTAGTTGGATGTATGGGTATAAGACAAAAGTTGAGATTCGATTCTCGAGAAAAACACATTCATGTCGATGTAAAAAAGAAACGAGTTTCAAGAAATGTTTGGGGAAGAGAGTTTTAGAAAGAAAGAAACTACAGAAAAAAGTAATTAAAGGAAAAAGTAATGGAACATGATACCAAAATAAAGAAATACCTAAAAGTCCCATAAGAGTCGTAGAGTCACACACTAACAATAGGAACTGTTACAGAAGATGGAGGAGAACAATAAGAAGTGGAATCAACAATAAGGTGGAAATGTAAATATGAGAGGAAGAAGCTTCGAAATAATAATAAAGGAAAAAGTAACTAATTGGATAAATGTTTTGTTATGGCCACGTAGATCAGAAGAAATCGAGAACTAAATAAATTATGAACTAATGAAACAATAATTGTCTATTATCTTGTGTTTTCGTAACTGCAAGAACGTGTTTCCACGTTAGTAAAACTCATGAGCAATTTTCTATTGTATCGAGGGACGCCTCATTGTGATACAATAATTCAAGACAAGTTTCATTAGACAATTTCTGATTCACATGTGGACATATATAAGTAGGCAGGATATCCGAGTAGATTCAGGAAATTTGTGAGTTTATAAGAATCTTGTTCTACTTATAATTCATTTATGTAATTTATATAAAATTTATACAGAAAGAAAAGAGATCCCAGTATATAGTTATATAGTTTTAGAAGAGGTAAAGTCTATCCAAACATTTTATATTTTAATCCCATATTTTATCTAACGCTCTAGGATGAGTAGATATTTTCCGAGAAAGTGAATCGTTTGACTCCATGGCCAAGCTGGTTAAGGCGTGCGACTGTTAATCGCAAGATCGTGAGTTCAATCCTCACTGGGGTCGTTTGTTTTTAAAGTTTTTACTTCATGGTCCTTAGTGTGATAACCCTTTGGTTATTAGTTTCTGATAACAGTCTAATTGAAATTGTAATAGATGAAGATCTACTACGAGAGATATACTCTTCTAGAATGATAAATATAATAAATGATTCTTGGTTGTTCCTTGTTGTCCTCTATACAAGATATATAAACTATACTGTATATACAGAATAAACTAAGATACACAGATATACAGATACATACATGTTTATAAACAAGAAAAAACAAGAACGTCGTCGTCGACTAAAGAGGTTGCAAGATCGTCTAGCGTGACATCAGGACAACATATGTCACATCTGCTCACCCTTTAAAAGGAGACGTTACGGGGTTCTGGAGCCATGTCTTATTTCTTCTGAATTTGTTCCACAAATAATCTAATCTTTTCTGCGACAACATTGGTCTGAGATCTTCCTCCCTGATTTCTGCCAAATCCATTTCTGTAGCATTATCAATTAACACTAAAAATATTGTTCGCCCGTTCTTTGTTAATACATCAACTATTCTGCTGATCTGGGAAGGATTCTTTCTGAGATCTGTCAATGTAGCTGGTGGAACAAAATGGAACTGTGACTCAAACGGATAATATTTCTTAACATACCTGATGTTAAACACATTATGTTTCTTATTATTCGCTAATTCACCTCGGTGGACCTCTACTGCCTGATCTCCCACTAAACTCTTTATTGTGAATGGACCAAACCATAAAAAATGGAACTTCCTTCTCGTATCTGAACTAACATAGGCCTTTCTATGGATCAAAATTTTATCTCCAACTTTAAGCTGTGGAATTTCACGGTGCTTCTGGTTGAAGTACTTTGACTGTTTCTCCTGTGCTTGTGCAATTTGGTCTCTAATAACCACTAACTGACTTTCCATATTTTCCACAAACTCTGTCATTGCTTTTCTGGCGGCTAATTTACTGAACTCACCTTTCTTAGGAAGCCTGTACTTTGGACGATCCCAAATAGGATTAAATATACCAGTAAACCTCTCTTGAAAACCTCTTAATGCAAAGAATGGAGTACAACCAATGGATACCTGGTAGCATGTATTGTAAGAGAATGTAGCAATTTGTAAATATTTAACCCATTCATTTCTACCTTGACAATATGTTCTAAGCATTTCAACTAATGTTTTGTTTAATCTTTCAACTTGTCCATCACTCTGTGGGTTATTTGCAGTGGAAAAATTCGTACTGATGCCTAATCTTGACATGAAATATTCCCATAACGAATTTATAAACTTTGGATCACGATCTGAGACTATGAATCTTGGAATGCCATACTGTAGTATTACTTTATCCAAAACTATTTCAGCGATTTCTAACGAAGAAACACGCTTTGGTAGGGATACGGTTATAGCCCATTTAGTCAACCTGTCTGTGATTACCATAATCTGTTCAAGCCTACCATCTGGTTCCATACCACTCACAAAATCAATGTTGATGGCTTCAAATCTTCTTGTGGGTATTTGTAAAGGGTGGAAAACACCAACTGGCAACTGATGGGAATTCTTCGATGTTTGACAGTTATGACAAGATTTAACAAACTTCAATACATCTGCTTGCATACCCTTCCAATAATAATGCTGAGCTAATCTTGCATATGTTCTGTTAGCCCCTGGATGACCTGCTATAGCTGAAGAATGGTACAGTTTTAATAACTCTAGTCTTAATTCTCCATATGGAATAACCAATCTGTTTCTAATGCCTTCGCCATAACCATAATACAATAAGGAATTTTGAATTCGATACCTAGTGATAATAGTTTTATAATCTGCAGGACATTGTCGTTCTCCTTTCAAAATCTCAATAATAAACGACAAGTGACGATCATCCGTATAACCTGCCTTTACTCGTTTTGATACAGACTCTTGAACTGATCCTATTGTAAAGGTTAATTTTCTGATTGCTATTCTGGACAAACTGTCAGCAACATTTGTTTCTCCTGGAATATACTTGATTGTGAAACTAAATTGCATCAAAAACGACACCCAATTCTGTAATCTATCATTTAACTCATAATTTTTCATAATCGATTCCAATGACTTGTGATCCGTATATAACTGGAACTGTCTACCCTTTAAATAATGTTTCCAATGTCTGAGAGCATGCACTATTGCAAACAGTTCTTTTTCTCTGACTGGCCAATTTAATTGATAGTTTTGCAAAGCCTTACTTAAATATGCCACTGGACCAATAACCTTATTTTCGCTATCTACTAATTCAAGTACTGCACCTACGGCTTCTTTACTTGCATCTGTTGTAACTCTGACCATATCTGTACCTGAGAATGGTTTCAACACTGGAGCTGTAATTAGCTTCTGCTTTAATTGTTCAAATGCCTTTTTCTGATCGGAGCCCCAATTTTCTTTGCTAGCAGCAAACTTGTGTAAAGGTCTAGCAATGGCACTAAAATTTGGAACAAATTTTCTATAATAGGAACATAATCCTAAAAATTGTTTTGTCTCTTTCGAAGTCTGAGGTGTTGGCCAATTCACTACTGTGGACACCTTTTCTGGATCAACCTGAATTCCTGAGGCATTAATCCAATGTCCCAACCATTTAATAGTAGTCTGAAACAAGCATGTTTTGGACTCTTTAACATACAATCTTACCTTTCTGAATTTATCAAAGACTAACTGGAGATGTTGTGCATGAGATTCTTGATCTTTAGAATACACCAAAACATCATCTAAATAAACAACAACAAATTTCCCAATATATTCACGTAACACATCTTGCATAATCATTTGAAATGTTGAAGGGGCGTTCGTCAAACCAAAAGGCATTACCCTCCAAGCATACTGACCTTGCGTAGTCACAAAAGCTGTCTTGTACTGATCTTCTTTACTAACCGGGATCTGATGGTAACCAGAGATTAAATCTAACGTGGAAAACCATTTAGCACCTTGCAATTGATCAAATAACTCATCGATTAATGGAAGTGGGAAACGACTCTTGATGGTAGTTTGGTTTAATTTTCTAAAGTCACAACACAACTTTGAGAACCATCTTTCTTTCTTACAAACAAAACTGGAGCACCATACGGGGATGTTGTAGGATAAATTCTACCTGAGCGAATTAATTCGTCAATCTGCCTACTTAACTCTTGCTGTTCTGAAACTGACATCCGATATGCTCTATTGTATGCAGGCTGTGAACCTGGGATAATATCAATGTGATGAAGAATTTTTCTTCTATAATCAATTTTGTTTGGCAAACTTGAACGAATCACATCTCTGTTCTTATCCTTAATTTCCTGAATCAGCCTTTGAGTATCTAGACGATAATACTCCTCTGGCGATTCTAGGCTTGCTTGCTTAATTAATAATACAAACCTTTCATCTTTGGCATTCTTTTTCCGCAACAACTTATTCATTCTTCTAAGGGAAACTGGCCAAGCCTTAAATTTCTGAACCTCTGCATACTCTGGTTTAAATGTGACACTGTCAGAACTAATCTGTCTTGTCGGGATGAAAGGATTAACGGACCTACATCTATCAAGAATTTCCTGAGTCTTATTCTGGGGTTTAGATTCGGAAACCCATCTGAGCGCTATATTCATATTTTCAAAAATAAAATTTAAACCAAGTAATATGTGGTCTTTAAGGTTGACATGGTCTGACACAAAACAAGTGACCTCCACTGGCTGGTTATATAATTTAAACGGAACCACAGTGGCCTTAGATACGGGAACAGTTGTTGAATTTTTATCTATGCCTTCCACCTGATAAGAACCGTCTATCTGAAATGTCTGCAGATTTAACCTGTCCACCAATTCTTTACTAAGAATACTCGATTGTGCACCACAATCTAATTCCACTATCGTATCCTGATTATTGATTTTCACTGTTTTCTGCAACGGTGGATAAATATCTGGGTTCTTTCTGATGGTTGAAAGTTTTGCCCTTAACACAGTCCTCTGGGCTTCTAAAATTCGGGACTTTAGTAGTTTTTTGAGTCGGTACTGTTAGACGAACTTTTGGTAATTGATCTGTTACCACTCTTGCGTCTGTCTTCAAAAGGACATGAGGAACTCATATGACCTCTTTTATTACAATTGAAACAACGCATTAACGCAACACTAGACTTACCCTTGTTACTGTTTCTAACCGACTTTGGTAGAAATTTACGATGACCTTTATCTTTAGCTGATAAAACATTAATAGATACACCTGAGTTACTTACATAGCACCTAGCTCTGTTTAAACAAGTACGCCACGGAGAAGTCAGTTTAATATCATCTGCTAACATAAAGCTTCTAATTTCTGGTGGCAACGCAGCTAAAAAGGTAGCAGTGTAAAAACACTGAGGAAATCCTGAAGGAGCCTTATTTTCTAATTTTGTGATGGCTTGGGCAAGTTCTTCAAAATTTGTAACCGAATGTAAGGATTGCAATTCTAAATAAACTTGCAACTGGTTTAGTCTGGTATCAAATCTTTTACCCAGTAATTCGACTAGCTGGTCAACTGAACTGATTGAGGATTCAATTTCTTTAAAATAATCGAATGCAACTTCTCTCAAAGTTAAACCTGCTAGCTCGACTTTGTACTTGTTGTTTAAATTCTCCTCTTTATACATGTCGATGAAATTTGTCAACTCTCTTTCCCATGTAGAAAATGTAACATTATTTTTATCTGTTGTCGAACCTGAGAAGCTAGAAACCAACTTAGTTAAATCCTTAATTATTTCACGGTGTGCAACTGATGGTATCTCTTTGGCTGGCAACTGCTGGTTAGTCAAAACGCTCGTAACTGCAGAAGCTATGGTAGACCCTAGAGTCTTGCTAAACTCAGTGAACCAAATCGGTGGCTCCGGAGGGACTGAAACACTGGACCCTAAAACTGGAGTAGCATCGGAAGACTCGACTTTGTCATTACGGGATTCTGCAACAGAATCTGACACGGAAGGTAATACCATATCATCACTGGCCACGGGAGTCTCCAAACGGTCAGTTGACATCGTGGAATTAACAGTGGAAGCGACTTTATTAATTTCTGGCATGCTCAAAACAACTGGATAAAGAATTGAAAATGTAAGTAAGATAAGTATAAAAATCTTGCTGGATCTGTAAACTAGAACGCTACCAAATGTAATAGATGAAGATCTACTACGAGAGATATACTCTTCTAGAATGATAAATATAATAAATGATTCTTGGTTGTTCCTTGTTGTCCTCTATACAAGATATATAAACTATACTGTATATACAGAATAAACTAAGATACACAGATATACAGATACATACATGTTTATAAACAAGAAAAACAAGAACGTCGTCGTCGACTAAAGAGGTTGTAAGATCGTCTAGCGTGACATCAGGACAACATATGTCACATGTAATCAACTCCACGGTTATTTTAATTGTGATAACCTTTTGGTTATTAGTTTCTGATAACAGTCTAATTGAAATTAATAATAATAACGAACTGAGATAGATATAAGATAGAGACTCGCTTTCTATCTTTAGTCGTAATATTAAATATAACTAACTAACACTAAATAAAACTCACTTAACTAATATTAACTAAGATATAAAAATTATACACTTATCTATCTTCGTTGGTTCTTCTTTTTTTTACTTCTTTTTCTTGGTTGCTCTTCTTCTGTTGGTTACTCCTGCTTATATGTTTGTATCCTTTCTTTACAGTTTCTTACCTTTTCACTCTCGAGGTTTGTTTGTACAATTTTCCAAAAAGGAGAGTTTAGGAAAATATCGATAACCCTCATTTTCCTAAACCAATAGCCAGAACCCTAAAACATCAATATCTGGGATATTACACTTAGGCTTTTTGTCATCTTTAACTTACCACAAATTGCCAATCTTACTTTACTCTTAAGCACAATCAAGGTACTACTAACCTTCTTGTAAGTTACCTTATCCTATAATGCCTCAGCAATTTTTAACAATCGTGATAAAGACAATTCAAAAAGATAATACAGTCTGGTGCTCCCCACTTTGCTCAAATTCTAAGACTAAAACATATTTATTTTTTTTTCCCCTCAAGGTATAATAACAAAGAAAGTATCTCTATAACCCAACCTATAGTTAGTCCAACTATCTTAGCCAACCATACGGTACATGTTTTCGTAACGCTATTTTGTTGTTGTTGTAATCATTTCATCCTATTGAAGATTGCTATGAAAGTTTGACAAGACGGAATCATAAGCCTGTTTCATTTCGCAGAACCCGGAAAATATTTCTTTGAGGAATATTCTCCGGGATGAAAATTTTGAGGAAAACTTACATTCCGAAACCTTTTTTCTAGATTAATTCTTGGGGGATTTTTTTTTTGTTAATTAATCTAAGGACAAGGGAAAAAGCATCTTGGAAAATTATATCTATTTTCAAAGTCTTGTATCCCAATGCTTTAGCTTTTTATCAAAACCCATCAAAGACAAACATATCTAAAAGTAGCAAGGGGTACTTAAAGAGTGATATGACCCATATTTTGAAATCAGCCAATCTCTGCTTCACTCTATAATATTAATAAATTCAGCTATACGCTTACACATACTGAGCTGATTATTAACTGTTAATAGCGGTGATTTTGTCCCAATATGTATCGTTCACTCTTGGTCAGGAATTTTAGAGTGATTCAAACAAAAGGGGTTTTAATTAAAAATGCTATTGCCCCAGTAACTTCTCGTGTATTATTATTTCATTCTACTTCTTATTCAAAGAATAATGTGGTAAGTCCACAATACACAAAAAATAAAGATCAATCAAGTCATGATAATAAAAATAATCATTATAATATTCATGGAACCCTTGATAATACATTACTTGCAAAACTTTTGGGTTTGTTGCTAGCTGGTGGTGCTATTTATTTTGTTTCACCTAAAAAACATACTTCAAAGAAACAAAATACTCAATTGCATGATACAATTGAAAATATTAATGAATCAGATAATTCAACAAAAGAAACAAATTCTGCTGTCAATTCTTCTCTTTCTGCGGAAAACATTGAAGTCAATAACAGTGAAGGATTGAAGGATTTGGAGACTGTGAATGGCGAAAGTTTTTCTGACACTGAAAAAGAAGTAAACAAAGAAGGTGCTTATAATCCAGATACCGGTGAAATTAACTGGGATTGTCCATGTTTAGGCGGGATGGCACATGGTCCATGTGGTGAAGAATTTAAAGAAGCCTTTGCATGCTTTGTTTATTCTGAAGCTGATCCAAAGGGTATTGATTGTGTGGAGAAATTCCAAAAGATGCAAGACTGTTTTAGAAAGTACCCTGAACATTATGCTGAACAGTTAAAAGATGAAGAAGAAATTAATAAACAATTAGAAAATGAAATTGAACAAAATGATTCTGGTTCAAATAATATTGTCACTGAAGAATTCGTCGAGGTAGACACTCCAGAAACTACAAAAAATGCAAACAGCGAATCATTACCTGATGTTACTGAAGAAGAAGCTGTTATTGTAAAGGATGTTCCACATAATGGAAACTTAAATCATGACGAAGTTGCCAAAGAAATTACTGACACTATGGAAGAAGTTGAATTAACTGAGAACAATTAAGTTCAAATAATAATCGACATCTAATAAAAAAAAAAAATAGAATGAGTTTCATGTAAATAAGGCGATATGCACAAATGCATAAATAAACACACATATATATGTAGTAAAAAATATCTTGATAAATTCACTTCATAACTGCTGAGGAGAGTACTTGTTTACCCAATTTCGATATATTCCAATAAAATATCTACTATGCATTACTATATATATATTTTTTTCTTTTAAGTTTATGTAAATTTGTTGGAATGTAATCACCTTTATCATCTTCTACCCATAAAATATCATCTTTAATTGCAATATTTCTATACTTTGATCCACTTCTTACTCGATATATTGGTACCAATACGGAATTACTGGGGCCAAAAGATATATCTGTATATTTATTATTTAATTTTTGTAAAATGTATCCTTTTTCACAACAATAATCTTCAACAACTTCTTTGTAATTTACTGTGACTTTTCTCAAGGGAAGTAATTCAACTTTATCTTCTTCACTATTGGAATCTACATGTTGTTTGTCTTTATCAATTTATTCATAAATAGCTTCTAACAAATTCATAAGAATAAAAATCTCACCATTAATTGGCATGATCTTAACTGTGTCATAAGCATTATTATTATGTGGATAATGGCTAAGCTTGGAAAGAAATTCTTTACTCTTTTTAATTTGTGATACTTCAAAATTTGTAGCTGCATTGAGCTCTGTGAATCCAGAGAAGACTTGATTAATAAAACCAATTTTTTGCTCTTTGAACCAACATTTGGTTATCTTTACAATAAAAGCACCAGTCAAATATAAACTTATTAACTGAATTGAATAAAGAAAGGATAAATATTTCATAGATCATTTATTGAAAGATATATTGATGATGTCAGATATGTTTGAACACTTATATTGAATCGATAGTATGTTGTAACTTATCCAGATTGTCATCATCATTATGATTGTAATTATTATTAGTAGTATTATTGAAATTGTTGAAATAAAAGACTCTAGAAGGACCAATAGATACCACCCTTGAAGATAAATATCACAGCAGAAATCTTCCATAGTAAAAATATCATTAGTATGATATTTTACCCATTGAAACTTAATTAGGATATTATTAGTTTCCTATTAGGTTGACATGGTAACATAGACGAATACAGTGGCAAATAATAATTTACAAAAAAATATTCGATACTCATTTCCAAACATATATAAAGAACATGAACTCGTCGATAATCTAAATTATTTCCTTACTGCTTAAAATATATCATATATTTTAATGTAATTTATATTATCTCTTTGTGAAATTTCTATATAACCAAAGGACATTCATAGAAGAACATTTACAGAAGTACATCTTCGATATAAATTACACACATAAAAGTCTAATAGGATATTCTTTCAACGAATGGTTGTATGAAACTTTATAATCAAATTGGTGGATATAATATTAGATTAGTCCATGAAAAAAAAAATTTAAATAAGAATAGCTTATATAGAGTAATATTAATGAAATCTTGGTGAGTTTAAAGAAATATGATGTGTATGTGTTTGTATTTTAAAGACATATCTTCTCTTATAACCAATTTCAAGCAAGTATGCAAGTAAGATGTCAAGATAATAATACAACAATGATGGAAATTCCATGAACAATTTCAAAAAAAAAAGTTATTATAATTTGTTAAATGAGGAAGATAGGAGACGTGGATTAGTAAGAAAGATGGAAACAATATTAAAAGAAGGTGAGAAGATTTGATCTATATTTAATCGCTTTTTTAGAAGATAACGGTAATTTCTTACTTGCGAATATACGACCAAATGAGATTGATAATTTCGAATCTTTATAAAGAATGGAATACTCGAATCAAACATACAAAGAAAATAATTGATAATATAAAGATGGGATTACTGACAGATAATACATACATACACATATATGTATATATATTATTTACATACAAGAATAATAATGCTTATAATATATATATATATAAGCATAAAGCTAAAATGAATATTTTACAAAAACAATAGGATTTGTATCAATTGGCTTCTGGGTTAGATAAAATATAATCAACAGTCTCTCCAACAGTCTTTAAATCATCAGCTATCTTATCAGGAATTTCAATTTCAAATTCTTCTTCAACAGCGACTAATAATTCGACAGTATCTAAAGAATCTAACCCTAAATCCTTATTAAAAGCAGTGTCTAAGTTGATCTTCTCAGTATCTGTATTCTTATTAAATGTCTTAATGACATCTTTCACTCTCTTTAGGACTTCATCCTTATTTAAAGAGGAACCATTGTTAGCAGCAGCTTCAGAATATAGTCGAATTGATTGTAATCTTTGAAATTGAAGAGAAAGTGGAACAGTGTTTTTAACAGAACAGTTAAATGTTTTGTTTGTTAAGGAAACACCATTACGTCTTATAACAGTAGAATATTGCTTAGTAGCAATTCTTAAAGGAGCTACTCTTAATAATACACTTCTTAACATTTTTTTTTTATTATTATTGTCCTTAATTAGTTGTGATATAAAATATTTATATGGGTTAATAATAGAAGAAGAAGATAGTAGTAATAACTATTTCTTCTAAAGAGTACAAACCAGAATCAAAATGGGGAGGGGGGGGGGTATTGCTCACATTGATAAGCTCCCATATTTAATAAAGATACACAAGGAATACAATTTAATAATACTCTGCTAAATAAATAATATCTGAAATATACCAATAAGTCATTAATAAAAAATCTGGCCTTGTAAATTCTTTAAAGCTCAAATGTCAAATCACTTCAAACGAAAGTAAGTATGTTTCGTAGAGAGTGATCCAGGTACCCAGATGATGATGATGATGATGATGATGACAGACTGTTGTGTTGCATTGATGTTAGATACTGGTTGTTTTACACATCTTATCTTACAATAACATCTTCTAAGACACTATTTGGTGCCATTTATGTTTTAACCATGAATTATTATGTCGAATTGCAATGGAATGGTCTAAGCATCTTCAATGTTTCTATCATATGAGGAAAACTTATAAAGTTTTACAAATTGTAATGAACCACCATTTAACAGTTATTCTGTGATAATCAATACCATGTTCCTAGAAACCGACTATTATCTTTCTCCTTTTTTTCCTCGACACTGTTTAAATACGTTATAAGATCACATATATAAGATACAAAGTTGAGACAATATAGATAATAATTAATTGACTCATTCAATGAATTTGTAATTTTTTTTTTTTCATTCTTTAGATATAGTCTAAAGTATATAACCTTGTAGATTGGTTATCATTTTTTTCGTTCTTACTATGACTATATGATATGCAATGGTTAATACTCTTACCCAATTTAAATGTCACAACCATCGAACTCGCTAGGGGTAAAAAAAGAGTTCCTACCGAAGAAGAATGGAATGTGTTGTACTGTTACAGAACCACCTTTCTTGATAAAGGTACCAATTCCTATATACAATATTCTTCTTGTTCTATACATTTTGTTTCTTATATATACCCGTTCACATATCCTTCAAATAGAATACAGATAAATTTGTCAAACAAAAAAAATAAAAAAAATTGGAAAAGAAAAGTTATTTAAAGGAAGAAATGTGTGTGTGTGTTTAAACTCGACCAGTAAGAATAAAATAGAATACATTCAATATATATTATATGTACTGTTTATAGACTCCACATAGAATCAAAAGGCAGAAAAAAAAAACTTGATAAATATTATTCGAATAACCATAAAAAAAAAAGAATGTCATCAACTATAATTTTTAGAGCAGGTATAGCCACTTACAACGAAGATACAAAGATGTGTGAACCAAAGCCAATGCAAGGTATTGTTACAATTAATCCAAGTGCACAAGACGATGATGATGAAGAAAATGAATACGGGATGAAGTTCTGGGAATTCCAATGGATGACAAAGGATCGTAGTGTTAAGAATGATAAATCATTATGCGAACCAATCCAATTGATTTTGATACCTGGTGAAACCAAATGGGTTCATGTGAAATCGTGTCCTGATGCAAGAATGTTTGCATTAATCTTCTCTTCAAATGAGAAATATTTCTTTTGGCTACAAGATAAGAATCCAGACGGATTAAAATTGAATGAACTGAATGAAAATGATAAGATTATATATAATAAGATTACCGACCTTTTGAAAGTGAATGGGGATGAAGAATCTGAGGAGTTTGAAGAAGCCACTGACAAAACTCCAGAACCAGACGACGATAATGATGAGAAAAATAACGATGCTATTATGGCCGATGCAGCTGTGTGAAAAACATATACATATACAAATATTTATACGTATAATAAATAATACATAGGTTACAAATTTATACAAACTTAACATCCCAGTTCAATTCATATCCTGACATAAATGGCGCTAAAGTGATATTACCATCCTTTGAAACAAATTTATCCTCGATTTTATTCTTTGCTTTAAATAAAACACAGTTGTCATTACTTGATTGAATTAAACTTGAGTCAACATCATAGAATTGTAGTGGAAACTTAGATACAAAATCAGATAATTTATCTAATGAATCATATTTTGCGAAAATCTCAGCTAAATATTGTAAAGCATAACGTTGAGTAAAAATACCAGCAGATACATTACATGGCTTTGCTTTATTTTCGATTGGATGTGGAGCAGAATCTGAACCAAAGATAAACCATGGCTTACCAGATATAGCAGCAGAGATCAATGCTTTTTTATCGATGGGCAATTTAGCTACAGGTTTACAGAAATTGATTGGATTACCAGCCCAATCATCAATAGTTAACCAAAGATGATGAGCAGTAATAGAACCAACGACACGGATCTTAGAAGGGTCGGTAGTATTTTCATTAATCCTGTTAATAGTGTCAATAGCATCCTTTGTAGTAGCATGTTCAAGTATGATCTTTAAATTAGGGAAATCATCATGTAATTTAAGCAATGCTGGTAAGAAATGTTTCTCTGCATTTAATACATTAATATCATTTTCTGCACAGGAAGGTTTTTCACCATGTAAATTCAATACTAAACCTGTTCTTTCCATAACTTCAAAGATTGGATAAAATTGAGAAAAATCGTTTGGATCTACGTTTGAATCACTAGAATTGGTTGTGACACCGGCAGGGTAGCATTTAATACCATGAATCAAATTTTCTTTAGCAGCTTGTTCAACCATTTTAGGGTCCAATTTACTTGATAAATATAGACTCATTAGAAAAGTAGTCTTTGGAGACAATTTTTGTAATTTTTGTCTATATTGACGAACTTGTTCTAATGTGATAATAGGTGGTTGTAAATTTGGCATAACGTAGACTATAGAAACACCACCATCTCTAATCATTGGAGTAACTAACTCACACATTTCACCATCTCTAAGATGAACATGCATATCACATGTTAACCCAAGTGGAATCTCGGTAGCATCGGTCATAATGGTACTTGTAGTCATGTTAAATCTACTGTTGTTGCTAGCGCTAGCTAGCCAATTAAGTGTTACCTCTATATTACTATCTGTACAATATCCGAGCAATACCCTTCCAACGACACATTCATCTTTATCTCTTTCATAAATATATTCATCCTTCAATTAGATCTCTCTGTCTTTCTCTACATTCAGGATCTTAGAAGGAAAAAAGGCTCGAAACATTTTTTGTCGTGAATGATGATGGTACTTCAATAAGGATTGACCTCTACTTCTAACTTTAAATAGAAGAAGGTTGGTATATTGGTTTGGAGTTTGTTAATAGTCTTCACTTCTGCAGTGATTATATATTTATTTCTCTAGAGTAGAACATTTATTAGTTAGTTTAATAAAAGAAGAATAATAGCTACACAAGGCAAATAAATAAATAGATAAATAAATAAAAGAGATTGATACAATTATGTCATCTTTAAGATCTATTTCAATATCTTTACCAATTAAAAATAAGATCAGTTTTAATAATACTATTAATTCACGTCAGTTCCATTATTCTTCTAATATTTGTTATGCAAGAACTAGATTTTCTCCCCAAAGGACACATGATAAGAAAAAAACAAACTCGACGTTAAAGCCAAAATTTCCAATTGATCCATCAACAAATTTAAGAGTAACTGACCCTATCCCACCTACGAAAAATAACATTCAATGTCCTGATTCTCACCCGTTATGGCAGTTTTTCCATAACAAACAATTCATTAGATCTTCTGATCAGTTGGACCTGAATTCTAGGTCATGGTCTATCCCTGAATTACGTAGGAAATCTTTCAATGATTTACATTCCCTTTGGTACAATTGCTTAATTGAAAGAAATAAATTGGCTAGAGAGATTCATCTTGTTAGAGCTGGGCTACATACAGAGATAGATTCTTTTGTTACAGTCGATGAAAGGATTAGAACGACTATGTGGAGAATTAGACACGTGTTATCTGAAAGAGATCATGCTTTTAGGAATGCAACTTCAAATGATTCCGAGAGACAGAAATTAATTGAAGAGTTTTCCAATGAATTTATACAAAAGAATCCAGATTCAACTACCGATATCGAGAATGATGATTCTTGGGAAAAATTGAAAAGATTTCAATGGGCTCTCTTTGGTATCAATGAAATCATTGAAGAGAATAAGCACATTGACAAACTTTTTGTTCAAGGTATAAAATTGATAGCAAATCTCAAATTACAAAAATTCTCATCAATTGATTCAAATATTGAGGATTGGTACATTAATAAATGGGGTGGTCATCAATTAACTGATATTGCACAATGCTTTGTCATATTCTCCTGTGAAAATGACGTTAAATCCACTTTAGATGCTTGTTCTGTAGTTAATGAGTTGAAATTGGATCCTTCAAAGTCGATCCCTAAAGATAAAGAAGTTCAAACCGTCCAATCATATATCCAAAAATTGGTTCAATCATCCCAGGAATAATTTTGTTTTGATGTTGTTTAAATTCCAGTGCATTACACAAATATATTCTTCCCTCTTTTATTAAAACAAAAATAATGGAGAAAAAAAAATGTAAATACATCAAAATAGCAATAATAATATTAATAACAGTTCAGGTTATCTTCATGTATATAGTAAATACATAATCATATATATTATTTTACTCTTCTTGATAAAAATTCTGTATCTGTAAATTTAAATTATTCCATTGATTTGTTACAACTTCTATCTCTTCTTCGGGACAAATTTTTAATAATTTGCTTAATATCTGCATTTGTCTTAACCGCATCTCCAGGTAAATCTCATCCTCGGTATTCGTATCACTGTTCATGGAACAATATTTTCCTACCTGAAATATTGTTAACCAATGTCTTTGACCATTCTTTTCATCCTTTAATAATTCATCTACATGATTAGATGCATATGAAAAATCATTATTGACTAACGAATAATCAATATGAAGTGATAACAAATCTGCATAATCTGTGTCCCTCTCTGGATACTCCAAACTTACCAATATTCTGTTCCATAATGACCACGTCACTTCTCTTACATCATTAAGATAAAATTTTGGATTTAATTCCATTAAGATCCTAATGATTTCAAGGGGACACTCTTGATATTTTAATATATTTTTAGGAGATGTTGCAGTCGATGATATGTTAGTTTTGTCACTACTTGTGTTTTGGAATTTCCATTTTGATGATAGATATAAATCGCGACAAAGTGAAATCAATTCACTGATCCTATTTGAAACTTTATGGTTAGTATCATATTTGGTTATATAATTTAATAGAGTCTCGGCATTTGAAAATTCAATTGAATTTATTCTATTAGCATTATGGAAATACTGCCAAAATTTATCGACTAGCAATTTAACAATCTTCTCGCTGTCACCTTCATTAGATGTGCGTTCAACTATCAATGGAATTAAAGAATATTTTTCTAATTGTAAGATCGCTTCTACTACTATTTTGATAATTTGATTCTTATCACTTCTATCAGTGTAATCTATCTTATTAAATATTTTGATAGGGTTTAATAACTCTAAAAATTTAGTATTATCACATTTTAATACTATATCGCATAAGTTAGTAAAGTAAGTAAATTGCACCTCCTTACTACTCTTCGAAATATTGTAAATATCTAGTAAACTGTATCTAACCATTGATGAATAATTTTCCACAGATTGATAATACATTTTGATTTGTTTATTAGTAATGGAATACTTATCTAATGTCACATTATCATCAATCTGATTTAAAAAATCATTAAATATTTGTTTCATATCCATAAACTCAACTATTTTTTTACTATTTGCAAATAATATATCCAATGTTCTAGATTCTATCTCAAACAAATCTTTTCGACCATTTATGTTTGTCAGTATTTTAAATAATGTCTTCAATTTATCGTATTGCAATGAATCATTTATCACAAATTTATCCTCATTATAATAATCGTTGAGAAATAATTTATAAAATTTAGTGTCATATGTCAAATATGGGATCAATTCATTTTTTAAAACATTAGGATCACTTGAATTAAACCATTTTAACATATTATCTTCTTTTGATATGATATGTTCAAAATCTCGAATTTTAATCTGAGTAGATAATCTTTTATTATAATGTGATAAAGGCTTAACAATACCGTTCACCCATTCATCAATTGATGAATCTTGCCCCTTTATCAATTCCCACAAAGGTTCATAAGCCGATGTGTCATATGGATTAACTTCATTGCATATAATAACTCTTCTTTGAAACCAGTTCAATTCATTGCTGGATAGTCCTAATTTTTTGAATCTGGAATCAATATAAGAGCGAATCTCGTCATATCTTTTTTCGATAGTTTCATCATCCATCTCAACCATATACAATAAATCAGGATGATTAGAAATTTGTGAAACAACAAGATCATCATCATTATCATTCTTTTCCATTTCAATTTCTCTGCCCTTCAAGGAGTCTGCCTGAAATAAAAATTTTAGATTCATTGGATCATCTAGTTCAGGCCATAATACTATAATCGCATTAATAAAATCTTGTAAATCACAAAGATTTTTGAATATCTTACTCAGACTAGTTGAATCTCCATTGCTTGCATGGAAACAAGCTATTAAAAATAATTTCTTGTCCATTTCCCTTTTTTTTTCCCCTATATTCTTGTGACAATTGTGGTTTGATTTAATCACACACTTTATTAATCTCTAGTTTCGCCAGAATAAGTATTACTTCGATCTTTTTATATCCAAATAGAGTGAGCTGTTTGTCTATCGAATATAAAATAACATTAGATGAAATATTTTGTAATACTTTTTTTTTTTAAAAAAGTCGTTGTTTTTTTCAATTTTTCTTTTTCAGTTTTTTTTTTCTTTCTAATCAATTTTTATTTTGCATTAGTAATTCTACTTAGTAATATAGGAACAAGATAATTAATATAGAAAGACACAAAATATTCTGTAACTTTAATACCACTGCAACTACATGAATAAGCAAAAAAGAAGTAATGATACAGTATTTACGTACAGTGGTTAGAATATATACTTAAAGATCCAGTTATGTATGTAGTATAAAGCAGTATTGAGTAAGGACAGGGAATTGACTCACTTTACCATATCTAAAAGTAGTTTATTAATTTCGAATATTCATGACTGGTAGATTTAAGTTGTAGACTAAATCAGGAATTGGTGTATTCATTTGGATAGTCTTGGCTTGGTTAAAATTTTTTGTATCCTTCTTAGTAACCACTAAGAACTTTAATAAAACTAGGTGGTGAATAATCTTATTCCAATTCAATACTTCAAATATCGTCTTATTATATATGTTGTGTTCTTTGTCTCCTGTCTCGGATTCGTTATCAAAATCGGTCTTCAATGTACGAAGTATATTTGTGATAAAACTGTTCTTTTTGTTTACATTAACCAATTGAACCATTTTATCGTATATTTCTTCAGTTTCTAATACATGGGTCATTTTTTCACCAACACATAAAGAACAACTGTATAAGAATAATTTTTCGATGTATGACAATTTTTTATATTGTTCATTGTCTATGAATACATTAGTTTGATTTAGAGACTTTGTAACAATATCTAAACTTATCTTTCTTTCACTTGGTAATTTAGAAATAGAAAATCCGTTATTACGTTTCATTATGGTGTTTTGTTTATGAACGAATTCTTTAATTACATGTTCACTTGCATTCTCAATAATATGTATAGCAGATCTAGCATCACTATTAGTTAAACATATTTTTTTGCAAGCTTCACTTATTGTTTTTTCATCCATACACAAATTGATCACTTTATAGTTATTATTGTTGTTATCAGTAGTTTCTTCAGCGTTGTAATTTTGGATCTTTTCAAACATTAGATTCTGAGTCTTTGTATCTTTATATATCTTATATTTGAAATCATCTTTCAATTTCCTTAAATGGTACTCAACAATTTTATACAATTCTTCATCAGAATAATTTTCAAATGGAATGTTATGATAATTAATCTTTGAAAGAAAATGTTTCCCTAAAGTCTGTTTAACTAAATCTGGGTTTTGTCCCAAAGCAATAACAATCAATTTAGAGTTTGGAAATGTTGTCCAATGGAAAAATTTGTAGAGTAGATTCAGATCTTCTTTACACAATATATCTAAATCATCGAGTACAACAATGGAATGAAGTTTTCTATTTCTATCTATTGATGAGAAAAAGTATTCTAATGAATATTCAATGACATCAGGACTTAAAAATTCACCTTTCTTACCAGATAATTTATCCCATACGTATTTATATAGGGTTTCACTCACGGTCCTACGATTTAGTATTACGGTATTGAAGACAGATAACTCTTTATAATCACTGGATTTCTTTAGTTCAGTTAATAATCTTTTAATTATTAAGGATTTACCATTACCGGACTTTCCATTAATGTAAAGTGCTTTAGATTCATTTTTCCGTAAGGAATCAAATATTTCTAAATAGCATCTTGCAAATTCTTTTGATCTAGCAGGTAAAGAAACAAAATCTTGGATAACTTGAATAATTGATGTGTTACTGTTAATATCTTTTCGTTCCTTCAATGTAGAGAAAATAGTTGGCGTTCTTTTGTTACTAGGAATATTTGGTTTTATTTTTGTTTCTAGAGCAGCTATATCTAATGATTTAAAAGTGACATTTCCATCATTTGAATTAAGTGAAAGATCATTAGTAAAAATTTGTGAAGGATCTTCCATATTATTTTGGAATTTATATTTTAATTTAACGAATTTGTTTTTCAATTTGTTGAAGTCTATAGAGATTTGTTTTATCTCCTGATTTGATAATTTGAATAAATTTTCTCTTTGAGTATCCTTTGGAATTGGATTTTTTGGTTCAGATGTTTGTAAAGAAGGTATTATTTGTGGTTGAGATTTTTCTTTTGATAATGGTACGTCTTCCTCTGAACGAGACTCAGGTATATTTTCCTTTTGTGATTTACTTTTAGAAGTTTTCCTTTCCTTTCTTTTTGGACCATGTAATTCTCTTCTTAAAGCACTACGTTTACGATGTACACGCTCCAATCTTTCCTCTTCTTCAGAATCAGATAGATGATATGAAGATTCAGAATCATTATCTGATGATTCTGATTCTTCTTCTTCATCAGTAAAATTATCCCCATCATTTTTCGAAACAGTTACTTCTTCTTCTTCTCCTTCTTCTTCAAAAACACGATTATTATTAGTACCAGTCTTGACTTTATATTTAGTTTCTTCAGTCTTGGACTGTGATGTACTTTTATTAGACTTAACGGTGCCATTCTTGGTAGCTTGAACATTAGATCCTACAGATTTGTTATTAGAATCACTATCCGAATCCTCAGTAAACAATTTCTGTTGTTTCTCCCCTGATGTCAATTTATTTTGAGTCGTTGAAGAGTTTGAGTTTGGTGTGACAAATGCTGATGGAGTAGTCTTATTTAGAATAATTAAGGATGTAATAGATTGAGAAGGATGTTCATTTTTAACATCTGGTTCAACTAGACGTTCCTTCAATTGGAACTTATTATGAGTTGAGGTATTTGCAGTAGATGAAGTTTTCGTTGATGGAGCCACTTTTTTGCTGTTATAACTATGACTCTTTTCTACCTTAACGGTCATTTTCTTTAAATGTTCCTCTGAACTCTTTGGTTCCATCATTTTGATTCTATTGATTTCTTTGTTTATATCCATAGCGACAAAACTTTCAGCGGTAGGTTCACATATATAACGAATAAAAAAATCTTTATCTTCTACCAATTTATCCCCTGGGATCATATCGTATTCTGATTTAGTTAGAACATTAGCTATCCCAATAAAATCTTTCAGCCAAATCTCCGATAATTCGGCAGTTAAATAGATTTCATTGGAATTGATCCCCTTAAAGAAAAGATCTTTCAATTCATCCTTGGATAGCCCCTTTTCTAACATCAGTGGATCGAATTGACTATAATATTTAGTGGGATCCAATTCGAACCATCTGAGATAAGAAAATGCCCAAATTTCTATCAAGTTATTTAAAGTGTTTTGACGGATTTCATGAATCAAGTATATTGAGTATGTCTTGGTGACTTCGTCATGCATAATGACACTATTGCCACGACCGAAACTTAGTCCATCTGAAATTCTTTGAATGTAAACATTTTCCATGACCCCACTCTTTCTGGACCTTCTTCTAGAACCGGTCGTAATGTTACCGTGTTCATCTGTAGTGATGACTTGCCAACCTTCCAAATCCTTATGTGAGGTAGCCATTTTCTTTCCTTTCTTTCTAAAAAAGAGCAAATAATAAGCCAGCGAATCAATCAATCAATCAATCAATCGAGGTATATATAATATAAATTCAATCTTGTTGTATCGAGTTAACGGTTTTGTTACTTTGTTTGTTTTGTTTTGGTTTGAATGAGCAAACAGAGATTGTTTAGTATAGGAAGGAATGAATATCTAGACAGTGTAGATACAATTGACAAGTAATTTGAGCAATTATATATATGGTATCTCGGTATAATCTATGTGAAATTAATAATATCTCAAAGTGACAATATTGCAAATAATTCTTTTCTGTCAGTTTTGTTTGTTTGTATTTCTTTCCTTCTTAACTTTTTCTCCCTTCTTTCTACAACGAAATTTCTTGCGGAAGAAAAATCCATTTCTCGAGCGATCGAGAAATTCTGAGTGTTTTTTGGGTTTTTCCGTTTAATTTAAATTTACTTCTCGATGGTTTATTTTATTTTATTTTATTTTTTTCATAATAGAAATTAAAGAGGGCGGAAAAATATATATTTATATTTCACGGTTAGAGAGAAACTTTTGAAAGAAGGACTGGAATGGTTGAAATAAATTTAGATCGTTTGATCTTCGAAACAAAGAAGTCCGATGAGACTCAATGTTTGATCTATAGGTACTTCCCAAATTAAAGTGTGCAACCCTTTCTCTGTTTCTTTTCTTTATTTTTATTTGTATTTCTTTCTTTCTTTCTCTCTCTCCCTAAGCAACCTTTCAATATTGGAAAAGAGGGAAGATTTACGGATTAATTATTTTAATCGAAAGTTATAGGAAAGATCTAATAGTAATAATATTGGTTATTATCTTAGTTTTTTGTGTTTATACGATCTTATTCTTCTTTGTTTTATTATTTTTATTATTATTATTATTAGTTTGTTTGTTAATGCGTCTCTTGGTTAGATCAAATTGAAAGAAAGAAAGAAAGAACAACAACAACAACAAAAAAAAAAGGAAAAAAAAAGAATATATCATATTTTGTGTACTTAATATCCATTCGTTTGATATTTGGCTTACTTAATTATCTTTTAGTCTTTTTATTTTATTTTATTTAGTTTATTGATTCTTTCATTTTCTATTTCTAACATCTATTAGGATGAACTTTAAACATATATGTTCTAACATCAAAGGGCATCTGTTGCTACCGTTTCAGAATTTAAATACTTTGGACAAATTGATTCAATGTGTTCGACTAGTTTCAAGTGTAATGGGTCTCTTATTCGGAATGATCATAACACTCGTACCGTACTATAAACCACAAAATATGTACATTGGAAAATTAAACACTTTGAGAGCCAATATCGCAAAGGGAGTCTTTACTGTATTAATGGAAAATTTCGAAAGTAATTCGTTAACCAACATTAATAATGGGGTTGGTTTGACCACCTCTGAGATTCTCGTTTTAACTTCTTACACTTTTCAAGAAGTTCAAGATATACCTGCATACATCCTTGTGACTCTCTATGGTGATTGTGATGCAAAGTGTATTGTTAATGATAATGATAATAATAATGATACTGAGAATTATTATTATTATTATTATGATGGTTCTGCACGTAAAGATGATTCATCTTTAACAGATTCCTGGAATCATAAAAATAACACAAAGTTGAATTTCGATTGTCAGTATTGGGGACCTGATTATCTTTTCGATTATAGAGCTGCTCTTAATAGTGTTGGCTTGCATATTGTCTTAGAATATGCTTATGGATCAAGTTATAAAGGGCCGAATAATGAGAAATCATCTTATGAGAATTACATACAATATTTATCAAAATTAAAACAATGTGTATTAAAACTTTTTTTCTTCGTTTTGGCTATTGAACTAGTTATTATATTATTGACCCTTTGGTATTATTACATTAAGGGTAGAAAATTAAATCATTCCACAGAAAAATTTCTTTTACATCTACTCTCATTCTTATCATTATTTGTATTTGTCGCTGGTACGATTAGTGTTCTTTCTTTACTTTATATTAATTATTCAATGAAAACAAAGATCACTGAAGAATTGAAAGCATTCGGGTTCTCTTACCGTATAGGTGAGGCTTGGACTACATGTATGGTGTTTTGGATCTTCTTTTCTAGTGTGTTGTGCCTTGTTTGGTCTGGTCTAGAATGGTGTGTTTCTACAAATGACTCTTCGGTGGATAGCTTTGATGGTAATGAAATGAATGTCAATTCATATTATAATAAGAATAATAACGATACAGATAAGAAGAATCAGACTCACTTTGGGGAAAATATTGATGGAGGTGATAACAATGTTGATTTAAAGTTTTTTGAAAGTACAGAGAGTAGTACTTTGGCACTTTTACCTGTTGATAATAATAATAATAATAATAATAATAATAATAATAATAATAATAATAATAATAATAATAATAATTTTAATCTTAATCTTAATGATTCCACTATTTCGATCTCATCTACTTCTGCATTTGTTTCGAAATCTGATATTAATAAAAGTGACCATAGGAGACAACAAGGGTACATTAATACCAATGGAAATAACAACGAAGTTGATGGAAGTGGTTCTGAATATGAGTTACAAAGTATTGAACTTAGGTTTAGTAGCGATTCTGATTCTCAACTATATGATTTAAGCAGGCTTGATAGTAATGATGAATCAGATCAGAATCATTATTGCATCCAGAGGATGGTCATACCATCTTCTGCAATTCAATTTTAATATTTTGTCAAAAAAAAAAAATAATTTTTTTTTGCATCTATATATATATATATATATATATTGCATTCTTATTTGATGATCGTTTTCTTGTTTACTTGTTTGTTTGTTTAATATAACTGCATGCATGTATAAATGTATACACATTATAGATTTGTTTCGGATAAACAATATTATATTATTTAAGAGATATTTTACTGTTGTATCTTAATCCATACACATATTCACCTAGGAGCTATCACAATATCACCTTTCTTGTCTTAGAAGGTTCTATACATATACATATACACACATATGTATATATTTAAAGAAACGATTGGAATCAGAGTTAAAAATTAGGTTAAAGAGGGAACAAAGTAAGAGCTCCTAAAGAGAAATAAACAAACATCTAAAAATTAACAAACAACTTCTAATAACAAATATACAGCATCAAAAATACGACAAGTATAAAAAAATCATTTAGCAAATTATCAAAGAGCACGAAGAGGAACAAAAGCTTTTCAATTGTTTAATCAATGAAATAAAATGCATTGTAACAATGTTATCCAATAACTGACAAATAATGTTATATATATATATATATATATATATATTTGTTATTTTTGTCTATTTAACAATCTGTAATCTTAATTTACACTTTTCATTGAAGCAAATAAAGGTGGGTACAGTAGTGGATAAAGGTCGATATAACATTTATTCCTCTCCCGTCTTTCTCTCAATCTTACTATTTTTTTTTTTTAATGCCCTCGAGTACTATTCATTTTTATCAGTGCAAGTAAACCATTTGGAAATGTTCACTTTGTTTGAGGTATTGAAAGTCAACTCGGCGTTAGTGTCGGAGTTACGTTCAACTAACTACTTTTCTTAAGGAGAATGAACAAAAATCAAGGAATAAAAAAAAAAAAAAGAGAGAGAGAGAGAGAGAGAAGTTAGAGGTGCTCTGAGTTTCCTGTTTCTGGATTTGAATTCAGTTTAAGTTAGAAATCAAAGTCACATTGAAATGACTTCCAAGTGGCAGGTTTTTTGTGATTGTTGAACATAATTCTGTTGTTAAGGTTATATTAGAAATTTTTTTTTTACAAAGTGTTCCATATTTTATATAAGTTTGCTACGGTTTTTTTTTTTTCTTTTCTGAAATTATGAGCTCATTAAAAGAGACCACTTTTCCAGATATTTGTACTACATTCAATTATATTCAGGTACAAAATATCATAAGAACGAAGCTTTTTAATGAATATTATAAAATAACATGTGATATTATGGAAAAGAAAAAGCATGAGAGTTTATTCAAAAATGGATTAAAGGACAGGTCAATATACACATTGTACCAAATTCCCTAAAAAAATTTTTTTCTTAATCCATATGACAACGACAGAATTATAATTTATTTTGTGACAAATTGCCAAAATGTTGAATTACGTTTGAGAAGAGACAAAAATTTTTGAATCTAGTCCTTCTTTGTTTCCCTTTAAACAAAACTAATGGAAATATTGTTATGGTGAAAAAATTTGAATTAGCAAAAGGGATTAAATATTAATCCATTGATTTTTTTTTTATTACAAAGGTCCATTGATAAATATCATATGAATTGCATTAATGGAAAATTCAGATTTTAGCAATCAGTGAAAAATCAATAAAATAAAGAAAACGTTATAAAGAATATTAATATTGATTTTATAAGGGAGATCGCTTTTATCATTACGCAAAGAGCTTCTATACTATTATGTAGCGGCAATATATACAACCCATAATTTTGTTCATTTAAAGATCCTTGTTGAGATTTTATCAAATTGTTTTGAGTGTCTATGTTGGAACGTTTTTTTTTATATATATTGCAAAAACGTCACCAGATATGTTTGATCAATATCTGTGTGGAAGAATTCAGTTAAAAATTTGGCCAAAGTGTGGTTTCGTTGATTCGGCGATTGTTGGAGAGTAACTTTAATATGGGTTTGAGAGTGAAGCATACCTTACTGAAAACGGCAGAAGAGAAATATGGAAAACTTGATAAATGTTGTTATATTATCTGTTTAATGAAATTCACCCTTAGAAAGTCTCTGTCTTTTTTTTTTTTTTGTATTAAGCATAATATAATATAATCGAAATTCTTTACGTGTATGTATATGTATATATGTAAGTGTTTGTTTTACTTTTAGTCTTAGTATACAGATATATAATTAGTTATCCTATCTCTCTGGTTTTGTGCAATACATTCAGCTATCCAAGTAATATTTCTGATCTCTTGTTCCTTTGATTTCATCCATGCCCATATAGTAGAGATAGTAAACTGTTGTGTAAATGCATCTTTGCAAAGCTCCATCTCCATCTTATAGAAATGATCTTCTAAATCGCCATTATCGTCATCCAAGATATTTTTATAATCGTAGACGTTATTCAAAGCGGAACGAACACTTTCGAAATCATTAGCTTCAGCCAATAGACGAGTAGCTACCGGATAACATTTCCCTACGGATGGCATCAATTGTAATTTCAAATTAGAATCCAGGATGTCTTCATCACTGTTACTGTTTCCGTTACCATTCTGAGTCTGAGATGGATTGTTTCCCGAATGTAAAGAATTTAATGCGATATTTATTGTTCTTCTATCAGCTTCAAATTCCAGTAGTTCCACCATGATATCTGATGCAGGGTTAGGTAAGTAAGATTTAACGAAATGAATGAAATCCTCCAAATAGGCCTTATACAATTTATTTCTAATGATTTCAATGTTCAAATCATCCAACTCATCAGCGTTATCGAAACAGTCTTTGAAATATGGAGCCAAGGGAGTGTCAACCAACACCGTCTCATACAGAGACTCCAAATCTGTAGCTACAGATAAAGTAGGCAGGGTATCGAACCAACCTAATGGATGGCATCTACTTAGGATCTCAGCTTTATCACGAGAATGGATAGTACCAGTGATCATCAGAGTCACGTTATCGATCATATATGCGTAAGTGATATAGTCCATGAATTTCTTGTTGATACCGGACAACTGGTCCCTTATATAGTTGAATTCTTTGTACAGTTTTCCAGATGCCATCGACTGGATAATTGAGGTGGTTAGGGAGTCCTGTGAGACATTGGCTAGGAAATTCCCGTAGTCTGTGGAAGATAGTTGTAATTTCAAATCTTCTAAAGTTTCGCATTGGGTTAAGTTTAAATATTGGTTTGAGGTAAGCAACCCATTTCTATAGCCTCTGACTATCCCTTCCACATAACCGTTATCTATATTAAAATATAATCCTTCCATTTTGGTAACCAATATATTAGCTAAAATTGATCTTTCTGTTTTTTTTTTTTTTCTTTCTTTCTTTCGGTGTTCAATTGAATTAGTATGGATTACTGGTCCAACAAACATACATACAATGTTTTGATATATGTGTATTTACGTACGTGTATGAAACCAAGACAAGATGTTAATAGTTATTTCTTAATATCAATCACTTATCTGTTTTTCTTTTTCTTTTCTTTTCTTTTACCCACATCCTTCAAATTCTTACAGTGGAAAATATAGACATGTGTATATGTCATTCGAGACGACATAGTAGAGGGGAAGGCAGAGACAAGAGGTCACACCCTCCAAACACAACACATACAAGGCAGGTTCCAGCATCACAGTGCTTGCCAGAGGATGGGGATGAGAGAGAGGGGATGAGGGTGAAGAGAGATTTGTATAAAATTAGCTACTTCTCTAGAGTTTTATTCATACAGTTGATTCAATTAACCAGATTATTTTTTTGACTACTAAAATATACACTTTGTTGTCTTAGAACCAACCGTTAATAACAACTATCACCCATGTATATATTAGACACTTGACAGTATATATTATACACCACCACCACCATACCCATCATCATCATCTCTCGTAGCCTGAATCAACACTACAATTACAATTACTACTACTACTACTAATAATAATAATAATAATAGCACTGTGGTCATTCGGCCTGCAATTCTGTTTTGTCACTCTGTACGGTATTATCTAGCCATATTTTGGGAAAGATTTGTTTTGTTTTGTTTTGTTTTTCGGTTTACAGAATCAAAAAATTTTTTTCTTTCTGTGTGTCGTGTCGTGTCTTGAGTTTTCCTTCTTGATCAAAATATTGTAACTTATACAGTTACTCTCTCTAATCATTCCAACAAAGTTACATCTTCAAAACTTTCAATTGTTGCATTATACTTGTGTTCATCCCTCCTTGTTGCTACCCTTGCTTCCCTCCGTGGCACTACTTCTCTTTGTCATTTCATTGGGAGACGAAGACAAGTATATTTCTACAGAGTATACAACACATACCCTACAAACAAAACACTAACGTTTGTATTATACCTCCTTATATAGAAGGAGAAAGAGATCGATATCGATATCGACAGGTAGGTAGAATTAACAAGTAAATTATCCTTTATTAATTGAGCGATATGGCGGAAGATAGTGAAGTTAAAGTGCCCGCGGTTGAACAGGTACCTGACAAAGAGGAGGCGAAGAAGAAGAAAAATAAGAAACCAAGTCAGAAAAAGAAGCTGGTAAACTCTCAGATTGTTGCTGCTGAGGGGGACGTTAAAGAAGTGAAGGAAAAGAAACCAAAGAAGAAGGCTAAGAAACCAAAAAATAAAGATAATGATGAGCCTGTCTCTACTCTAGATGCCGGTATTGAGGTTGAAGAACCTGGAAAGAAGGAGGAGGAGAAGAAGAAGAAGAAGGATAAGAAAGCTAAGAAGCCTAAGAAAAACGAGAAGAAGGATAAGGAAGGGGAAAGTGGTGTAGTTGAAACCTCCGATATTGTCGCTGCTTCTGGTGAACCTGAAAGTGAATTTGAAAAGAAGGAAAAGAAATCTAAAAAGGCTAAAAAGCCTAAGAAAGAGAAGAAGGACAAAGAAACTGAAATTAGTAGTACTGTGGAAACTTCGGAAGTTACCCCTACTTCTGGTGGACCTGAAAAGACAGAAAAGAAAAAATCGAAGAAACCTAAGAAGACCGAATCTGATACTAACAATGAGGCTGACTCTGAAAAGAAAGAAAAGAAGAAGTCTAAGAAATCCAAGAAGACTGAGTCTACTACTACTACTACTACTGATGAAGAGGAATCTGAAAAGAAGAAAGAAAAGAAATCAAAGAAAAAGGATAAAAAAGAAAAAAAATCTAAGGATGATTCTAAAGAATCCTCTAAGGAACCTTCTAAAGAATCTTCTTTGGATACCTCCACTACTGGTGATGTTTCTGATATCCCAATTGATACTAGTGGTTCTGCCCCAACCGAAGGCTCTCCATCTGTTGGTAAAATAGGTAGTGTTGTTACTAATGGTATTCCACATACTGCTACTGTATTTGATTTAACTCATATCAAAGGTACCGAAGAAGCCCCTATTGAAACTAAGAACGATTTTAAGATCCATTCTCGTGTTGATTACGGTACTAAAGGTACTAAAGTTGACGTCTTAACTAACCATGTTAATCTAACTGTAGGTGATGACGTTACTGGGTATAAGAATTCAGAGCTGGATCCATGGTGGAAGTCAGCTTTCATTTATACTTATCATATCGATTTCAAGCCAAAGAAAACACCTGGAAAAGATGGTAAGAATGGTCGTGGTAGACCTGCTCCTCCTCCAGCCCCATTGTCTAAACCAAAGAAATATGAATTGGTGGAAGCTTTATTCCATGAAGACGAAACTTTGTTCAAATATAAGGATCGTATTGCTTTCAATGGTGAAGAAACTTTATATTCTCATGTCCCATTAGAAGAATTCACTCTATTTGATGGTTGTTGGGATGTCTCTAATAAACAAAAGAAGAAGAAGACTTCTATTGAAGGGTTAAATAATAACTCCGAAGAGGAAATAAATGAATTGGCATCTCAAATTACTCTGAAATTTGTATCTAAGATTGGTTTATCAGATATCTATAAAGGAACTTTAGGTAAGAACCCAGAAGATCAAGAAAATAAAATGTCTGCACCTGATAAGACTGTCTTATTATCCTTATTAGGTGTCAAGTTCTTACAATCAAATGATCCGGTCTTCCAAGTTCATGGTAATAAATTTTTTATCTATAATCAATATTCTAAGACCGTTCCATTCCAAATTGGTGCCTATTTGATTCATGGTTTCACTGTTTCCTTAAGATACGCTTATGGTTCTGTCTTGTTAAACACCGTTAACGTTGCTTTACCCTTCTATAAGCATACTAAATACTTACCAGGTGATCCAAAATTTACTGAAAACGATAAGACTCCATATACGTTAATGGATTGGATCCTTGAATGTTACGATCAAGCTCATGCCCAACGTAATGGTGGTAAGCCACCAAATGGTAAACCTTCTGAAAAAGATATTAATTTCTTTGTCGAAAAGAATAGAGATATTAAAGATTTAATTAAAGGTTTGAAATGTTATAGACCATACATCAATTATTCTGTTAACCCAGATGGTACATCAAAACCACCAAAGAAAATGAAATCTAAAGGTATTGTTGGTTTTACTAGAGAAACTGCTGATTCTTTGAAATTTAAAGTCTTACCAAGTGATGTTTCTAATCAACCACCAGTTCCAGGTGAAAAAGAAATTATGATAACTACTACTGAATATTTTGCTAAGAAATACGATATCAAATTGAAATATCCAGGTGTCAAATTGGTCTCTTTAGGTGGTTCTAATGTAGTCCCAGCTGAATGTTTAACTATTGTCCCAGGTCAAAAATTGAAGGGTAAAATTTATGATGAAAAGGCTGTTATTGACTTCACTGCTTTAAGACCAGATGAGAAATTCAGAGCCATCTCTAGATTAGCTTTACCATCTATTAAGAATGCTTTAACTGGTGGTGAAGAGAATGTCATTGCTCCACATGATTCTGATTATTGTTTCTTAAAGGTTCCATCTCGTGTTATTGATGCTCCAACAGTTCAATTCCAAAATACGCAAGTCAAATACGAAGATAAACCTTATGGTAGTAAAGTTCCAAACTCTAAAGCCTTATCCCAAGAGACTAAAGGTAACTGGAACTTACAAGGTCATCAATTCATTCAAGCGCCAGATGAAGAATTAACTTTAAGAGCCATCTTTATCAATGATTCCAATAGATCACCACCCGTCTCGGTTATGGAAGATGTTAAGAGATCCTTGAACAAGTTTGCATCCGATGTTTCTTCAGTTGGTGTCAAATTTAACACTTCTGCTCAACCAATCTTAATTAATGAATTCGATGCTCCAGTTAAGAAAGTTACTGGTGGTTTTGGTGGTCGTGGCGGTCGCGGTGGTCGTGGAGGACGTGGTGGTCGCAGCCCACGTGGTCAAACCTCTTGGGAGATTACTCCAGGTGAAACAAAACTGGTTGAATTGTTATCTAGTGTCCCACCAAAGAGTTATATTCTTTTCATCTTAAATAAACCTAACCAAGACTCTATTTACAACAGATTGAAATATTTAGCTGATTTGAAGTTTGGTGTTATTAACTCATGTGTTGTTTGGAATAAGTTCAGAAAGAATTCTATTCAATATAATATTAATGTTGTGATGAAGATGAATCTAAAATTGGAAGGTGTTAATCACTCCCTTTCAAGTGAGGATTTGAAATTATTAAAGGATGAAGAAACTGGTTTACCATTCATGGTTCTTGGTGCTGATGTTACTCATTACCCAGAAAAGGAGCAAAACTCTATTGCAGCCCTTGTTGGTTCATTTGATGACAAGTTTGCTCAATATCCAGGTAATTATATTTTACAAGATGGTCCAGGTGAAGAGACAATTTCAAGGATCGGTAGTATGGTTTATGATAGATTAAGAATCTATCATGCTCATAATAATGGTAAATTACCACCAAAGATATTATTCTATAGAGATGGTACGTCAGAATCTCAATTTCAAGATATTGTTAAAGTGGAGGTTAAAGGTATTAAAGAGGCATTAAGAAAGGCCGGATCTCAATTATTAAACGGTGCCAAATATGATCCACCAGTCACTGCAATCTCTGTTGTTAAAAGAAATCAAGTCAGGTTTATGCCATTATATGAAAATGCTATAAATGAAAAGGGTGAAACTGTTGCAGTTCAATCCATGGGTAATGTTATGCCAGGTACAGTTGTGGATAGGGGTATTACTTCATCTGCACACTTTGATTTCTTCCTACAATCGCAACAAGCTTTGAAAGGTACTGGTGTTCCATGCCATTACTGGTGTATTTATGATGAAAACCAATTCAACTCTGATTTCTTACAACAAGTTACTCATGGTTTGTGTTACATGTTTGGTAGATCTAGTACCAGTATTAAAGTTGCATCTCCAGTTTACTATGCTGATATTTTATGTGAACGTGCTGCTGCATTCTTTAAAGCCAACTTCAATATGGTTAAATTTGAACATGATAAGAATAAGAAAAATAAGAATGATCCAATTCCACCTGCAGAGTTATTACCACCAGTTAATGATAAGGTTAGGGATATTATGTATTACATTTAGATAAGTCTTCATCGGTTATTATTATTGTTTTTTTTTATTTTTTCCTTCTTCCTTCTCTTTTTGTTTTTGCTTATTTTCATATATTTATATATATTTATAATTTTTTTGCTTCTCTTTGTTTATTTCTTCTTTTTTAGTCAGTTAATAATATGCTTTTATCTTTTTTTAAATTGATATATACATATGTTATTTAATTTAAAATTTTACATACGTTGAATATACAAGTAAAATAAATAAACGTTTGCTCCTTTTGTTTACAAGCTTTACTATCCTAAATGACTTCCTCATATAATATATTTTTAACAATAAAGATTGATAATTATAATTGAAGTTTAGATAAGACAAAAGAATAAAGTAAGGATAAGATAAGTAAAAAAAAAAAAATCGGTATATATCTCATGAGTAATTTTTCGAAGTTTCCGTGTAAAAACAGAATATGACATTTTTCAAATACATAAAAAGAGATTAAATCAATGTGATTAGTAGTGGTGGTAATGTAGTTTTACATAGTTTGATTCTATTTAAAATAAGTCTTCCTTTCCTGCCAACTTTCTTTGGATTATTCTCCATTTTCCTAAAGGGGAAAATAAATGGATCGAGTGCACTTACATTTCCTAAAAGGGTAATCCAATCTCGAAGCTTTTATTTTCTTCTTCTTTTTTTTTTTTTTTCTTTGAAAGAAGCTTCGAGGAAAGAAAGAAAGAAAAAATTTTTCCTTCTCTCTGTCTTTCTTTCTTTTAGTCCTCTGTTGTTGGTATCAAGGAGAGGAAGCTGATGATACACTATCACCATTTAAAGTATTTGGTTACTATGAAGCAATAAAAGAAGAAGGAAAGAAAACAGAAAAAAAAAAATAATGATTGGAATTTACTGATACAAGTTGTCTCTTAAACGTAGGTGTCAATCTACTTGCCTTTTTTTTTTTTCTTTTCTTGACTTGGAATAGAACATTAGTCTCTTTCTTTCTACTAGAGATTACATATACTTCACAGAATCGTTTGAACAAAAAAATGTCCGATTTGTTACCGTTGGCTACTTACACTTTGAATGTTGAACCATACGATCCAACTCCTGCTATCAGTTTCGATAAGCCGGTGACTGTTCGTATCACTCTGGCTGCTATTGATCCTGAACCGATCGATGATGAAGAAAAACCATCTACTTTAAGGATGATTAAGAGGAATCCAGATTTTGATGAATCTGAAGAAGATGAAAGTGATATTGATTTCAACAAAAAAGAAGAAGAAAATGATGAGGATGAGGATGAGGGAGAGAAACATCATCACAATCATCATCACCATCACCATCACCATCACCATCATCATCATCATGAACATAATCATGATAAAGAAGAAGATGAAAGTGAAGAAGGTTCTGATGAGGAGGTTCCAGTCGATGACGATGAATTTGAAGAGAGTGTTCTTTTGACTTTATCTCCAAAGACTGCCTATCAACAAGCTATCGATATTACTATTGCTCCAGAAGAAGATGTACAATTTGTCGTCACTGGTTCCTATACTATTTCTTTAACTGGTAACTATGTTAAACATCCATTTGATTCTATTATGGATGAAGATGAGGGATATGATGATGATTTGATCTCAGAAGACGGTGAAGATGATGAGTTAAGCGAAGACGAAGATCTAAGCGATGAATTAGATAATTTGGAAGATGTCAGTGACGTTGAAGGACGTATTGAGGAATTGGTTGCTGAAGATAAAGCTAAAAAGGAAAGTAAGAAGAGAAAAGCAGATGAAGAAGTTGAAATAGAAGAAGAAAAGGAAGAGGAGGAAAAAGAAGAAGAACCAAAGCTAAAAAAAACTAAGAAGGAGAAGAATAAGAAACAAAATGAACAAGAAAAAAAGGTTCAGAAGAAAGTTGAATTTAAGAAGGACTTAGAAGAAGGCCCAACAAATAAGAAGGAAGAAAAGAAACCAAAGGCACAAGTCTTACAAGGTGGTATTATCATTGAAGATCGTACTATTGGTAAAGGTCCTCATGCTAAGAAAGGTTCAAGAATTGGTATGAGATATATTGGTAAATTAAAGAATGGTAAGATCTTTGATAAGAATACTAGTGGTAAGCCATTTTTCTTCAAGTTGGGTCACGGTGAAGTTATCAAGGGTTGGGATATTGGTGTTGCTGGTATGGCTGTTGGTGGCGAACGTAGAATCATTATTCCAGCACCATATGCTTACGGTAAACAGGCTTTACCAGGTATTCCAGCTAACTCTGAATTGACCTTTGACGTCAAGTTAGTGTCTATGAAATAATAAATGACATATCACATTCTTGGTTTGTTTGTTTATTTATTTATTTATTGATTTAATTTTTTGAGTAAATGTTATATATACATATATATATATATATATACTATTAGGAACGATATAATTAATACTAACAAAAAACAAAGAGGGACACATTAAGTCTTGTTCTCTTTCAAATAAAATCTAATTAATACATCATTCTATGTACGGTTGTATTAAACTATCTGAAGCAAAACTCCATATAGGATCGGTTTTATTCTGATAACCATATCCAACTTTGTAATGGTATTTCATTACAAAGTTAAAATAATTTCTATCTTTATAGCGGAAATAAGTATTTCTCTTGATGAGAAAGAAAAATTCAAAGGAAATTTATTCTCTGATAAATATTAATTATAGGTGTGTAGCTGTAACTTTTTCTTGATAAAGTACATTACAGGCTTTAGAAAACTCCCATACGTGCAATTTAATATACGTTATCATTATTTGTTCAGTTATATCACACTTTACCCTCGATTTTTATTTCTCCTTTGCCAAAAGTAGTTTTATATTGAATTTAAATTTAATAATTATTTTTACTGTTAGTTATTTTTTTATTTTTAACAGTTCAACCATTGAATTGTTTATACATATAGTATGTTATTAAAAGAAAGAGTCTATAATTTAATATCACTCCAGTTTAATATATACACTTTAAATGAAATATAAAGTGAGTGGTCATTTAAATAATATACTTGGTTCAATATTGAATCCATTGGCCATTGTGGCAAGAGTCTCAGCAAAACATCCCATCCAAGTTATTACCATCTCTTTACTATTATTTTCAATTTCGTATCTATCTTTGATTCAATCAGCTATTCAAGAATGGAATAATATTTTAAGCAATGTTAACGTCCCTGTAGAGTTCCAAAATAATATTTTGTTAAGAGAATCTGTTCATTATTATAGAGGTACCACAGAAGCTCAATGGATAAAACTATCGTTGGATGATTTCAATAAAGTTAGTCAGTACAAGAACAATCACCATCTTTATCTCTATCCCATAGACTTTGAAGGATGGAATTTTAAAAAACAAGATGTTGAATTAAAGACATTTCTGAATGGTTTAAATGATTCACTTCATGCAATTTATGAAAACAAATTTTACCTCGTTAAGGAAAATTTTATATTACCTAGTAAACTACTAAAAGATGATTTTAAAATAACCCATTGGGAGCCAATCATTAGTATAGAATCATTAATTATTTCATTACAAAAGATAAGATTATTTTTTGATCATATGTTGCAAACACAACGATTAGAATTCACTGATTTGACATTTGTATTTGGATCATATTCTATATTAATCTATACAATTTTTAATATGTTTATTGATTTGAAAAGAATGGGTTCTAAGATGTGGTTAGCTTTTGCACTATTGTTAAATCTTTCGTGTGCATGTTGTATATCCATATCAATTACTAAATCAATCTTTGATATCCATTTTTCCATTTTCACACTGATTCAAGGGCTACCATTCCTTATTATCACAATTGGATTTAAAAATAAGATCAATTTATCAAAATATGTTTTAGAAAGATTCCGTATAATTAACATATCAAGAAAGATTACAATTGATTCTATTATATTCGATGCTATCAAAAAGGAAGGAATTCATCTTCTAAAATCATATATTCTTTTGAGTATGGTTCTGATAATGGCAATACTTCTGTTCCCATCTCAAAAGATATTGAGAAACTTTTCCATTTTATCATGTTTAATTTTACTTGTGGATTTTATCTTGACCATATCTTTTTATTCATCGATATTATCACTTAAAATGGATATTTATACTATTAATCAATCAACTGTTAATAGAGAAACGTTGAAGGAGGAATGTTCATCAAGGATATCGTCAACTAATCTAACTATTGCTGACAGAGAACCACAAAGATCGTTTTTAATATCAAATAAGAATGTTAAAATAGCTAAATTAGCTATAATTCTATTTATTATAGTAATTAATATGTATAGCGTGGATTTTCAATGGATTTTAAACACTTTACATTCCTTGTATCTTCAACTTTTCAATGACAAATCTTTACCTTCTTTTGTCACCAATAATCCAGATTTAGTTGACACATTAATTACTATATTTCCAACACAATATTATCGATATAAGGATAATATTAGTTATGAGACAAACTCGGTCAATATAACTTTGCACCTTCTGAAGATCCTGGGAAGTACAGTAAGCGATCAGTTTATGAGTAAGGTCATTTTCATTATCTTATTAGCAAGTGTCTCTACAAATATATATTTATTAAAAGTTGCTAGAATTTATACTAAGTCTACGATCCAATCTACTCTCAAACGCACAAATTCCAGGGAATCGTTTGTAATTCCGCCTAATTATATCTCAAGTAGAAGTTTTAATCACAAGTCAAGGACTCATTCTCCATTATCTTTCAATCCGGTCACCTATCCAACATTTTCTTTAACTCCCACATCTGATGATGAAAGTCCTGAAAGTAGTGGTACATCTACCCCATTAGGATCTGCTGATACATCACTTGATTATTTGGATACAATTCTTAAATCCTGTGAGGGCAACAAATTGCAATTGTTGGATGATAATAAGATTATTGGTTTAGTTTTAGCAAATAAATTATCCCTTTACTCTTTAGAAGAAAAGTTAGGTGATAAGCTCAGAGCCATTGAAATTAGAAGAGCTATCATATCTATTTTAACAAAGACAACAATTTTAAGATTGAGTAAGCTGCCATACAAGAATTATAACTATGATAGAGTTTTCGGTGCATGTTGCGAAAATGTAGTAGGATATGTGCCTATTCCTGTGGGCATTGTAGGCCCGCTATTAATCGATGGTGAATTGCTACACATACCAATGGCAACTACAGAAGGTTGTCTTGTGGCTTCGACAACGAGAGGTTGTAAAGCAATTAACGCCGGTGGAGGAGTGACAACTATTTTGACTAAAGACAGTATGACAAGGGGTCCTTGTGTTAAATTTCCTAACTTGGTAAGAGCAGGTGCCTGTAAGATGTGGCTAGATTCTGATGAAGGTCGAAATGCAATTAAAAATTCGTTTGATTCTACATCAAGATTTGCTAGATTACAAAATATTAAGACTGCAATTGCAGGTAATATTTTATTCATAAGATTTTGCACTACTACTGGTGATGCCATGGGAATGAATATGATATCAAAAGGGGTCGAACATTGTCTTGAACAAATGATAAATATTTTTGGCTGGGATGATATGAAAGTTATATCTATTTCTGGAAATTATTGTGTTGATAAAAAGGCTGCTGCTATAAATTGGATTGAAGGTCGTGGTAAAAGTGTTGTTGCTGAGGCTGTTATTTCGGGTGATATAGTTACAACTGTTTTAAAGAGTGATGTTAAGAGTATGGTTGATGTAAATATTACCAAAAATCTTATTGGTTCTGCAGTCTCTGGGGCTGTTGGTGGTTTCAATGCACATGCTTCGAATATTGTAACTGCACTATTTATAGCGTTGGGGCAAGATGTTGCACAAAATATTGAAAGTTCAAATTGTATTACATTGATGTCAGAAGAAAATGGAGATTTAAGAGTTTCTGTTACCATGCCATCAATCGAGGTCGGAACTATTGGTGGTGGTACTATTTTGGAACCGCAAGAAACACTATTGGATATGCTAGGTATTCGTGGATCCTGTCCTAGTGAACCAGGTAATAATGCTAAAAAATTGGCACGGATTGTGGCAAGTGTCGTTTTAGCTGGAGAAGTTTCACTTTGTGCAGCATTAGCATCAGGTCATCTAGTGAAGAGCCATATGAAACTTAATCGTAATCGTTCGTTAAAAAGTAAAATGAGTAAGAAATAATCACTATCAATTTGAATTTCGAAGATTCTTATGCCGTATTCATCTTTGTACAAGATAACACATCTGTATATTATAGAAAAGTAAACGTAAATATATACTTATAGGAATTTAAAATCTTAATTAGATATTAGTTGCATTCATCATACCACTAAATTGTTCATTGTTTATTTATTGTATTATAGATATAACATTATTAACTTGAACCAATAATGTGTTTAGCCATTCCAAAAGCTTTTCTCTATCCAGCTCAGTGATAGCCTCATATACACCTGGCAGTATTACACCATCAATACCGGTATTTTTATTTGAAGCAAACAAAGAGTGTTTAAGCCACGATCTCTCTGAAAGTCCATTTTTACTAATGAACATAGCATCTAACTGTTTCAATTTATCATTTGTTCTTAATAACCTGAAGTATATCTTTAATTTTGTAATAAATGACCATATTGGATAATCTTGTTTGCATAAAGTGAAAATCTCATAATTTTTTCTATCAAATATTTTACTATGACGCCATGCCAGAGCAAAAAGTTCTCTTTCCAATGAATTCGCTATTGAATGTAATTGCTTGTCATGGGGGAATATTTTAAATATTTGTTTACATAACGCCTTATATTCACCATAGACAATTTTGAAATAATTATGGGTCGTGAACATGTAAAGTTCACTTTCACTGAGCATTAAAGCAGTTAACCCCAACAATGTTGCTATGTTGTTGTGTAATTCAAATTTTGGATCTATATATTTGGTAAGGAAATGCATATTATTGTATAATGAATGCGACATCAATGCTGGATCGTTATTTGAAGCGTTTCTTTGAAAACTGAAGCTAGCAGAAGGTATTCCCAAATGATATTGAAATGGGACATAATCAGATGTGCCATCGAGTAGTGTAAATTTACCATTTGAATTCATTTTCCATTCATCATATAAAGTCACGTCCTCTTGTCCCTTAAAATTAATAAAATTGGAAGCGTATTTGATTATATGATGTAATAATGGATTGGATTTACATGTGAAGGAAGAACCAGTTACAGCATTATTATCTATGTTTAAATATGCAAGAACTGATCTTCCTAGGTTGTACGCATGATCATCAGTATACTCGGTGGAACCTACAAGTCCATTATCCTCACCATCCCAAATGATTAATTTGATGGGTCTTAAAGGTTTCCAACCTTGATCCAATAAAGATTTAAATCCCCTTGCTACTTCTAATAGAATTGCATTGTTTGAAGCAGTGGTAGCAGATATAATATCTGATATAGAATCTCTACTTGTTCCAATAATAGTTTCTCCATTCTGAAATATCCCTGGAATCTGTACTATAATGTTACTTATTTTGACAATTGAAGTATTTTGTTGATTAACTAGTTGTATAACTGTTCTGTCCATTGATGGACCTGATGAATAATCAAAACCTTCGATGTTACCCATATCTCTCCATTGAACGCCAGTATTATTTAATTGTTGTAAAATTGGGGTAACATCTTTGACACTTAATGGAATCGAGGGAATTCTTGGTAGTTTCCCAACAGGTGACATTCTTTCAGTGTAAGGGTATTTGGATGGATAATTGGGAGTCGTTGGATCACCTGGATAATCAGTAAAATATTCCACAGTTCCACGTTCAATAGCACTTGGATTCCTAGCAGGTCCATCCGGGAATGGTAAATAACCATTTTTCGTAGTTATTATACCATCATCTGCAGGATCATTAAAAAGAATTACACTTGATGCGCCATATAACTCTGCATTTCTAACTTTCAATCCACTATTCAAATGGCCATATTTAATTATATGGATCTTCCCCTCAATATCAACATTATTATCAATTAAAAATTTATAATCGCTTAAAGTTCCATAGTTACAAAAGACGAATTGCGCTGTAACGTTTCCATTTGGTGCGAATGAATTAAACCCCCTAAGTGCATTTACATTTGTCTTATTGGATACAATATCTTCAATTAATGTTGCATCCCAAATAATTTTATCATTTTGAATTAATTTCACTTGAGTGTTTACAGGTTGGCTAATCCAAGGATAATAATCTTCAGTACTTGGAGAAAGCCCCATGTTTTTTAAAGTATCGATAAGATATTCATCGTATGTAGAAGTGTTGTCAGATGATGTTAAATTAAGAGTATGACTCTCTATTAGATTTTCTTCTTGTAAGGTGTTTAGGAAGATTCTATAGACTTCAGCGCTAGTAAATTTCGATGAATGCCATCTTCTAAAATCTCTTGATAATGATGTCCTTGGAGCAAATAATGTTAAAAAGCCGAGATATATGGTTAAAGTAATCAATAATAATAGTATAAATTTTTTGGTATCCATATGTTCTTTCACTATCTGATATCCACTCATTATTGAGGACATTGTATTACTACGGGGACGTATGCTAGTCTGTACCAGGTCTGCATAATTTTCTGAACTCGCCTGGTTGTTGTTATTGTTATTAGTAGTAGAGGTAGTGTGGTTACTGTTTAATTTGGTAGATGAACTTTGTGAAGAGTAATTGCTAGTGACTTGAGATTCAAAAAGTAGAGGTGAGTTTTCAGAACTATGTAAATCATTAGGAATATTAGTATTATTATTATTTGATAAGTTACTCATTTCAGGGGATTCATAAAGTCATATATAGACATATATCGGGATGTGTGTGTTCATATGTATACATAACCTTTTAGCATTCAGGAAAAAATGCAATTCAATATATGTATACTACATTTATATATCACAAATAAACAAAACAGAACAAGTAGCATGGGGTTAACGTTAACTGTGTTCTAAAATACCTTAATTTAAGATTGTTAACCTTTGTTATGATTTCCTTGTCAAGAAAGAAAATAATACAAAAGAAAAAAAAAAAAACTTACGTGTTAACCACCTTAGTTGGTTATTGCAACCAGTTACAGAGTTAAAACGCAAAGAAACAATAAAAGAAGTCAAAATATATAGATAATGAAAGGTTAATAAATGAATGTGAATCATGATAGATTAAGAAGCTTTTGAAAGAAACAAGAAGAATCAAGAGAAGTAAATAAATAGAACAGTTTGAAAACGTCAAAAAAATGGCCGAATGTCTGAAATTGTCATCTTCGTTTTTGATTGTCACCAGTTGACTTATTTCGTTAACACCAATCAATCTAATATACTTTATCTTATTGCTAATAAATAGACACAACATAGTTTCTCTATTAATAATAACCAAATATATCAACATTTTTTAAATAAAGTAAAATTTTACTGCTCCAAATTAGCCTTCTAAAATGGCGGAATTCCAAATAACTCTGGGAGGGAACTGTATTTTCCGACACAATTCTTCTCTTTCTACTATGCGGAATCCATAAAACCCATCGACATATATTGTTCCGGAAAGACTCGACACAATTTTGACGGATTACTTCCGCACACTGCATAAATTGAAAAAAGAGGCACGGGATATGCACATTCCGCACCATAAAACTCCAAAAAATGAAACGGACAGGAATTGAACCTGCAACCCTTCGATTGCAATATTTCCAAAATATTCCAGGAACTAACTGGAGTCGAAAGCTCTACCATTGAGCCACCGCTTCATCTATCAACATTTCTTTGTAAAACATCTGGTTGGGATAGAGGGTTAGATAAAATATAATATTAAAATAGAAAAGGTTAAGATAGACTTTTCCTCTTCTAAGACTATATAACTATATACTGGGCTTATTTCCCTATCTTGTCTTGATATACTTCTATATAAAATATATACAAATTACATAAAGGAATTAAAAGTAAAACAAGATTCTTATAAACTCACAAATTCGTGAATCTACTCAGATATCCTGCCTACTTATATATGTCCACATGTGAATCAGAAATCGTCTAATGAAACTTGTCTTAAATTATTGTATCACCATGAGGCGTCCCTCGATACAATAGAAAATTGCTCATGAGTCTTACTAACGTGGAAACACGTTCTTGCAGTTACGCTAACACAAAATAATAGCCTGATGGCTCTTGCAACTACGATAACACAAAATAATAGCCTAATGGCTCTTGCAGTTACGATAACACAAAATAATAGCCTGATGGCTCTTGCAACTACGATAACACAAAATAATAGCCTAATGGCTCTTGCAGTTACGATAACACAAAATAATAGCCTGATGGCTCTTGCAACTACGATAACACAAAATAATAGACAATTATTGTTTCATTGATTTGTAATTCATTTAGTTCTCGACTTCTTCTGATCCACGTGGTCATAACAAAACATCAATCCCATGAGTCAATCTTTTCCTTATTATTATTTCAAAGCCTCTTCCTCTCACATTTACTTTCCTACCTTATTGTTCTTCTCCACTCCTTGTTCCTCTTTTCCACTTCTTGTTCTTCTTCTCCACTTCTTGTTCTTCTTCTCCACCTCTTGTTCTTCTTCTCCACTTCTTGTTCTTCTTCTCCACTTTTGTAATTCCTTTTTCCAAATCTCTTTTTCTCAAATCTTTCTTGGAACTCTTTTCTTTTTCATCGACACGAATGTGCTTCTCTCGAGAATCGAACCGAGACTGTTGTCTTACATCCGTACATCTAACTAATATTCTTTGACTTTTACTACATATGTTACATTCTTTCCTTTAGAACGTTAAGTAGATATAGGTAAAGTATTATAATAAAGGGGAAGTGCAAACAAAATAATATTCTAAAGCGAAGAAATTCTTGCTTTCTTTTTGTTCTTTTCTTTCTTATATTTGTATTATTTGGGAACTAACCCCCGCTTTCCCCCTCACCCCCCCTCCAAAAAAAAAATAACAATGTCTTACATTGAGATCTCATTTACTGTCTTTTGGCTTTTATCCTTAGGTTTTTTTTTTCAGGTTGAATATAAAACATTATCGAAATTCTACAAATATTTTTATAGTTGAATAAATAAACCGTATACAAGTAGTTATCACCCAATGAGTTCTACATTATATTGTTTTAAAATAGAAGTTTTACACCAAATATTTAAGGATTTTAGTAGGTTTACCTTTCCCTGTGTTTTTGTTGAGAATGAGCGCCTGTAGTCATTGGATATATAGTAAACATTCTCAATATTATATTTATTAGATCTAGTATACAAAAACTATAATAAAGTTCTTCGGTTTCTTTCTCTATATACAACATAGAAGTAATAATATACAAAGATTGTAAATAAGACAAAAAGAATTGATGATGAAATCCTTGGCTTTATATATGTTAATATTAAGCCATTTTCCTCTACGAACAGTAAGATATTTAATAAACAAACTCAACAACATTTCGTGACCTTGCAACAATTATTATTCAACAATTTATCGTTTCGCGTCTGCTAAAATATTATTGTTCTATTTATTTCGTTCCATAACATTATATTTCAACAGTTTTTTTATCTCATTTTATAATAAATCTTGTGTTTATTCAGTGTTTATTTCTGAAAATAAAACGAAAATATAAATATTTTTCTGACTTTGTTTATTTTACAATATTCACTTTTTGTTTGAAAAAGTTTAAAATTAAGGAAATTAAACCGAATTTTAAGAAAATCTTAGCAAAACGGTTTTCTCCTTTTTGTTTAATATGGTAAATATATCATAAATAAATAACAATCAGACTTTCAAGTAAACTCATATTCCCTTTCTTCTTCTTTTTTTAAAGTCTCAGAAATAATCAAAGTTTTACTTCAAAAGATAATGCGCCTAAGGCGTTACTGAAACTGAAGATAAATATTATTAGAGTCCTTCAATATCTTATTTAAAAAATATAATCTAAAATAAAAATAGACACACAACAACTTACAAAGAGTCCACGAAAAAATAATTTTTATTTTTTTTTTTCTCATAATATTACCTCTATTTATATTTCTCTTTCTGAGATCATATTTCATTTTTAATATAGGGTTAGTAATAATTCCATACAAAGTTTTCAAGTTTAGAAAATTTATCATTAATACACCAACTAACTCTCATCATTAACTTGTTCTCCAAAATATTCGATTATTTCCCCCCCTTAATTGCGATAATAATCTTTACATTCCTAGATTTTAATGTCTTTTTTTCTTTTTCTTTTTCTTTTGAATTTAATATTTATTGTATAAACTTTTGTTGATTTAAGTTATTGCAATTTAAAGTTGTTTTTGGTCAGTTAATTTGTTAATGATATTTATTATTCCCGATGGTCGACTTGAAAAGTGTCCTATTAAACACTAACAAATATTACACTTATTTAAAAAGAAAGGCCCTAGTCAATAGAAAGGAGTTTTTATTTAATCAGAAACTAATGTCATTCCTTCTAAAAGCTATTTTTTTTTTTAAAAAAAAAAAGAATACAAATATAAATTGAAATTTGGTCAACAGCTTTTTGGGTAGAAGTTTATTCGTATTGTTACTACGCCCTGGTACAGTGTACATTTATAAGGAGTTTGATCGACACCTTTTTTTTTTCTTTTTTTGGAGGAATTGATGGTTCTTGGAACCCTCTATACATGTATATATTCCATTGCACAGGGCTATTTTAATGAAACTTTAATACCAATACATAAGGTTACGTACAATACACAATGTTTTCGGCTCTTTCATAGATTATTCACTAATTTAGCAAACTTTCTTGTTTTAATTAAAAAAAAAACAATAATTTTATACTAATCGCAGTTTTCCTTCAAATAAATCGTTTATAAAATCGTATAACATCTTCTTAATATCTCAGATACACTTCAACTTTTCCATACAAATAATATATATTCAAAACAAGTTAAGATTATATTTCCAATCCTAAAAATATTCATTTAATATGTTGGTTAGGCATTTGAATATATTGGAAGAAATAAGTTAGAGTTTTTTATGTATTACATTTCAATAAAATTCAATTCTTTTTTTTTATAAAATGCAAAGAAAAGAATAAGGACTATATGAAACCTAAGAAAAATCTATTTATAAATGGTGGATTAGATTTAGAAAGTAAGTACTTTAGTTAAAAGAAATAATTCCTCTTTATAATTCATTTCTTAGAACTACTAAAATAAAATACTGTCAAAAAGGAATTTCCAAAAATGGCCATAACAAATTCATGATAATGAAAGTATACTGTATTAGATCCTGAAAAATAAAGGTTTTAAACCTAAAGAAAAAGAAACACAGAAGCAAGTGATATATATATATATATATATAAATATATGAGACACCCTTTGCATATATGTCTCCAATCTTAGCAACTATACTTTGGTATAAAAATATTTATTTTCTAAGTAAACCAACGGACTATGTAATTTCCCCTGAACAAAGGTCAAGAAGAAACTAAACCTCTATTTTTTACTGAACTAAAAAAAACATTTGTATATACATATACCAAACATTCAAATAATCAATGTTCATAGCTAATATGACCCAAGTTTACCAAACAAATACTCTCACAACATTTTATCCAGAAGGGAGAGGGGGGGGGGCTGATAATTACTTTTTTCTTTGCTTATTACATAAAACACATCTTTTTTAAAATTAACATTCAGAGAAATTAATAGTAAAGAGGGTCTTTTAGTTTATTCCCAGTTACCTTCCTAAAGATCTATTAAAAATTGTCGAAAAACCTCTTAACAAATTATTAAATGTTATTACTATTTAGTAAGGAATTAAGTTCTAAACAAGTGACAAATAACAAATTAGAATATAACTGGAGTAAGTCACTTTAAAATTTTAGTTATCTTCCATATAAACATCTATCGATACTTAGAAGATCTATAAAAAAAATACAAAAAAAAGTCACTCTTCTATTTGAAAAAAAAAATTCCAGAAAATCTTAATATCTATTTATTTTTTATTAAATTAATCAATAAATATCAAGTATAATAATACATAGAATAAATAACGCTTTTCACTATACTAAAAAAGCCCCCCCCATATTTATCCAAGAATGCTAATGACAAACTGATTTAGACATGTTGTCCGGAGCTAACGTTAAATATAGCTCTGCTTTGAAGTGCATGTGCAAAAACCATGACAATTGGCCAGACTGGAGAATCACCTAGAATTCTAACACCAAGATATAGAGCCCTTGACGATAAATTTAATTTATTTATTAACTTAGCAAGTTGTTCCGCAGTAGCATTCGGTGCAGTAACTAAGTTAATTTCATTTGCATCATCTAGCTCACTTAAGCTATTGAAATGTTGTTTTGTTTGAATCCGTAAAAATTCCAAGTATGATTTCATGGATTTTTTACTGGAAAGCAATTCATTTTGAACTTTTTTCAATGTCATAAAAGCTTTTAAATAAAATGTTCTATCTACACTCTCCAACATCACTGCTTGTCCATTTCTACTAGCAATATTTTTAGCCCAGGCCTCTACTCTTTTCGAGTACTCAGATAAAATACAAACCGCAGCAAAAAGTATGGTAATAGTTGTAATTGGTGTTCTGTACCCACCTTCCTCAGTAAACTTTCTTGATGGTATTTTCTTAACTCCTATCAATATGGAGATCCATGACTCGATAATGTAGATACAATATTCTGTAGTTTCATGTAAAGTATTCCAGTCATAACTAATTTCATCCAATAATATATTCATGTTGGTCCAATCTTTCAGCCAAATTCTATTCATTACATATGACAAGTCCACACATAACCTCATCTTTGCAAAGATATAGTATGGAATAATGATTCTTATTAATGGGTCCCTATCAATCATGGGTATGGTGATAGCATTAATATCCAATATACCACCGTTATTTATAAATAATTTTTCCCAATATTGAATAATCATCTCAATTGATGGTCTATAATAGGTTCTCCAGTACTGGTCGATTCTAGGTAGGGTTACCTTCTTGCTCATAGTCCCCCCATTACCATTTGTATTAATTAATAATTGTGAAATGCAATTACTCCTTTCCATCGAAATCTTTTCATGAATAGACACCAAAAGAGACAACATAGTCAATTTGGATAGCTTAGCATTTTGGAAAAAGAATGAATCACCTCTACTAAGATAAGACAAACAATTCTCGTATAGTTGATTTCCGTTGGCTAATTGAATTAATGAAAATTTGGAGTTAATAGTGAGAGCTCTTCTTTGTAGAGTTTGATACCATTGTGCAGGATCGCTGCATTCAAAAAGATCCTCGTAGATTGTTGGGACGCCGCATTTCAAGTCAATTGAATGAAAACCAGATTGTAACCCCACTAAGGATGCGAAAACATTGGATAATAATAGTAACATATGGCACAGCCTAATCCTTTCTTGTGAAAGAATAAAATATTTAAACATTGAAGTGATCTGTTTTTCAGTAGGAGGAAACGAGATTTCAGGTAGTTCCAAAAATTGCTCCAATGGTAAATTTACATTATATTTCAATACCAGATTAATTAAACTCATTATATATGTGTTCATCTCTCTCATAACTTTACCGCTGTTATTGAACACACCTAAAATATTCACCAAAGTCATTGCTTGTAGAATCCATATAGGTATTAAAGGATTGCCCCCATCATTATGTACATTATATGATCCATTTTGTAATTTTTGTAATTGTCTAGTTAATCGTGACATGGTTACATTGGACAGTATTTTAGTATGAGAGGAACGGAATGAATATAATGCACCAATCATAGCTAATGCTGTTAACAGTGGATAGTTCTCTTGAGACGGTTTTATTGAGAAAATATGTATAAATGGAATAAACACCCCAAATTCTAATTGATATAGATTGATATAATCATTTAATTGATTCACCGTGGGGAAAATGTTATCAGATAACTTATTTTCTTGTATAATAAAATTCCTTAGTCGGTCATCAAATATAGTGTAGTTACCTACATTTAATCCCTTACCAGATAATACCGGGACCATATGAGGATCAACCGTGTATTGACTAATATTATTTAAATTTGAATTAATCGATGCTTGAGTTGGATTAGTCATTGAACTAGAAGCAGAAACCTTTGTAGAAGCTTGTTTTGCATCGAAAATTACCCTTAACCTTTCATCTTCACCATTGTTAATAATACGATTAATATTGTTGTCATGATTGAAATTACTTACGGAATTTATTGAAACCAGATTGGGATTTATGTTTGAATTATGTGTGTTTGGATGCACAGTTGATATTTCTTGTTGTGATTTTAATAATTCCTTTTGTGCTTCAAAGATATCTAGCTGTCTTGAAGTAAAATATGCCGAGATACCATTGGACAGATTCGAGGACAATTTTTGCTCTCCCTTTGAGTTTTTATTTGTAGAAGATTCTGGTATATCTGAAGAACAAGAAGAGGCAGACAAGGAACCAGATCTTGACGATAAAGAAGGGTCGAACCCGATGTTATTAAAATTTTTGGGATCCACTTTAAATTTCATTATGGAAGTATCGGTCAACAATCTATTTATCCATGGATCTTCAAAGGGATCTTCTGTTTCTGTTGTGATAGTATTGGTGGCAGTTGTAGGTGCAGTAGAATGGAAAGTTCCATTTGTATTGGAAAAGTTCGATTGGAGTTCAGTTGTAGCAGAATTAGTCGTAGTAGCTTTCATGTTTGAGTTTGCCCTAAATTGCATTTGATTATATGATAGATATGAAGTTGAAGGATTTAGATCATTAGACGGGTATTCAAAGGTATTTAAGTTCATTACTGTTGGTATATTTTGATTCATGGATCCATTATTTATAGGACCTACTGATAATGTATCCAAATGGACCGTTGTATTGGGATATAAAGGTTGGATCCCGTCATTGATATTAGCCATGTTATTATGATGAAAGTCAATATTATGTGTATAATTTATATTACCAGTAACGTTATTATGATTATAGACTAAAGGTTGAGATGTGGCAGAGTTCATATATGTCATATTCATGGATAACGTTGAAGATGGATCTTGATCCAACATCCAATATTGATCGACTTTATGCGGCAGCTGCTGATTATTCAAATGAGTTGTTTGAAATTCTACCTCATTAGGCCCAATCTCTGAGGAAATTTCCGTATGAATTTGTGATTGTCCCCTTTGTTGTAAATTTGATGAAGGTGTCAAATCCAAAGAAATAACGTTTTCTGACACAGAATTATTTATGGTAGTATTCGTTGTTTTATTTGAAGTATCAGTTACAGTATTTGATTGTATCTTAGTTGTCTGAATCCTTGTGGGTTTTATTGACAATGGCTGTATAGAATCAGACTCAATGTTTCCATTCTTTGTATAACTGTGAGCACTACGAGCAGAGAAGGAATGACTTCGCCTGAGGGTTGTGTTTGCATATAAATCTGAAGTAGAATTAACAGTCTTTGAACCATTGAATGATTGTAAAGCGGATGGAAATTTTTGTGTCCTTTTCTTTGACAATTTTTTCCTTCTAATATCTTTACCTGAACCAATGGGCAAGATAGTCTCTGTGTTGCCTACGATTTTCAATATTCCATTCTCTATATTATCTTGTTTAAGGTCAGGATTCAATTGGTTGAGGTCTTCTTGAAGTGAGTTATCAAACAGATTAGGTTTGTTATTGTTGTTTGTGGTTGATTGATTATTGAAAGTAGGATGTAATTTATTTTGATGTCTCAATATAAGATCTTTTCTAGCGAAACATCTACCACATAGTACACAAAGATAAGGTCTTTCTCTTGTATGAGAGACCTGATGCCTTTTCAAATGTTCTTGTCTAACGAATCCACGGGTGCATATATTACAACGGAACGGTCTTGGTTTATCTGTCTTTATATAACGAGATTTCTTAGGGAATAGAGTGGTATCTTCCTCTATTGGATAGGACATTTATATTTCTATGAAACTTTATATTTTGTTACAAACTTCAAAGGTGGATGGGTTCTGGGACCCTTAATATATTATATTTGCTTAATTAATTTTTTTTAAAAGAGAATGTCAAGAAACTTAATAGGGATAAAATAATATTTTCTGTTTTTTTTTTTTTTTTTTAAATAGTTCTTCTGTTTAATATTTCTATTAATCCATAAAACGTTGTGAAACAAGTTTCAGATATATAAAGACAAGAAAAGAGTGAGAACTTAAAAAGAAGAAGAAGAAAAAAAAAACAAAAGGAATGAAATAAAGGAAACCAACAAAACAAATTATCTTTAATCTTAATGCTGTTTTTTTTTTTTTTTTTTTCACTTAAAGACAATTCCTTTAAAAGTAATCTGCTTATTCCTCGAGCATCAGAAGGAAAACACCAAATATAAAAAGGGAAAGTGAAATGTTCGAAAGTTTCCATTTTTTATTTTTTTTTTCTTATCCTACACAAATAAAACAATAGAGCGAAGAACGACAGACAATAGAAATTATTTATTTATTTTTTGTGTTTTTGTGTGTTTTTTTTGCCTGTATTCAACAAAGAATTGACACAAAGGAGGGGAAAAAAACACTTTTGAGAAAGAATTGTTTGAAAGGCAGTTCAATAATCTGAAATCGTCGTAAAGAGATATAATATTATGCTTTCTATAACTCGGTTGTTATTCTCTCATGACATTCCATTGCCTTTCTTATCTGTCTTTCCATTTATTATTATTATTCTTATTCTTATTCTTATTCTTTTTTTTTTTTCCCCCCCTTCAGTATGTTGTTTTCTATAGAATCAGCTAATTCGAAGTATTCCCCGCTGGAGAAGTTTGACATTTGTACAATTACTTTCTTTTTGATTATGTTGAATCGATTGCTAATAATTTTGTTGAGATATTCTGTTTTGCTCCAAAGTTGTGACTTGTCCTTCCATATATAGAACCCTTTTAGTGAATTCTGTTATTTTGGATTAAAAAAAATAAATACAAAAAAATACAAAACAAAAAAAAACAAAAAATGTGAACACAACTGAACAAGAGAGTATAAATAGAGGTTTCTTGAGTGAGCTCATTTAAAGTCATATATATTTATTTAGAAAAAAGAAAAGAGAAAAGAACCAAGCAAGCATATATATATATATATATGTATGTATAAGTAAACAAGGGGTTGGATATACATATATATCGAATATTCTATCATTTCATTTAGAATTAATACTTTTCATTTAATCAGACCCCTTATACTCATATATAGTGTTTTTGTTCTTCTTTTTTGTTTTTCGAATGTCTCAGTGTAATTAGAGAAGGGATCTTCTTGAGATTGGGTAATTTTTTTATTCAATAAATAAGTTCGCGGTCTGCTATTAAAACATACAATTTCATATATATATATATATATATGGGTTTGAAATGAACCAATTGTAGAATTGTTTCAGAAAGAAAATAGTCCACTTTTAATATATATACATAATTTAAATGCTAAAATTTAGGTAAGAAAGAGGAATTTTAACACACACATATATATACTGCCTGGAATTACATATAAATCTATTTTTTATGTTCTTGTCATAACGTTACGTTTATAACTAAGGATAATATTATATCGTCTTTCAAATGTGTATTAAGCCAGGACAATGATCCTATTATACGGTTTCCTGAGTTTATTCTTTCGTATATTTAATAATATAGACAATAACTGTAAAAGTGTTTCTTTAAACAAAACATAGCTTGTTCTTTCTTCTAAAGAAAAAAGAATTCTCTTTAATAGATATTAAACAACCACATGAAAGAATGTTATTCAGTTTACATATTATTTTTACCATCAAGTACCATATATACTACTACACCTCCATCATACACTGCAACAAACACATATTCAAACCCTAAAAATATACACCTATCTTTTTTTTTTTCTCATATATAGAGAATAAAAAAGACTGTTTTTTTTTTCTCTCCCTCGGCGAGGGTAACTGAAGATCTTGTCAAATTGGAAAATGAAAGATATATAAATAGAACATAAATGTTAGTTCTTTTTTTTTCTTTCTTGTCTCAAAGTCATTCATTCTTTTGATTCTTTCATTTAAAAACTTTTCTCTCTATTATATTTCTTGTTAACCCTTGTTCTATTTTTTGTGTCTCCTAAAAAGAGAACAACTTTGTCCAAATGTTTTCCCTTGCAATAGACAGTACGAATAAAGAGTCTTTTCTATTCTCACTTCTTTGTTCGTGATATGCAATTATTTTAATTGGGGAAAGATTAAAATCTGGTCAACTTTATAAGAACTCGTGTGGAATTATAATGTACGTACTGTACGCTTTCATGATACTCGAGTGTCAGAGGTTGACTACAACTACTACTTTCTTTCTTATTATATACAGTTTTGTGAATTATTAACTAAAATCATATTCCACAAAGTTCTATTAATGTTATCTTGTATACATGAATTGGAGCAATTAATTAGTTCTTTATATTACAGTTTTTCCATATCTTGAACGATTAGAGGATTGTTTTTTTTTTCCACTTACACATTCAACGGCAAGTCCATTCTTATTACATTCTTCTAGAAACTGGCTGGTAGTTTTTTTTCATTACGAATCGTACACGATATTAACGTCTGTTCGCAGCATCTTAAAAAGTCTTAGAAAGGATTTTCAATACGAACGACATAATGCTACAAAACTTGTTGAATCATATGTAATGTCTACACCAATCAATCATATCACATCTTCTGGAATAGTTGTATCTTCATCCCAGATCCACCTTTGCCATATGATACCATTGTTATTAGTGCTTGAAAAAAATTATTGGTTCCATCCAAAGTTAAGTTCTTTAATAGTGTATCTTACAAGAGATTCGATTCACCATCTGTTATCAATTTAGGATTTTCCCATAATTTGATATATACTCCAGAACAACCACCAATAGAATACTAAATTACATCTTCATAATGGCCATCTTGTTGAGATTGACAGTTTAATAACGATAGATACTCTTTATAGATCCACCCATTTTCTGGTATAGTCGTATCTAATATCCTTGTTCAATACTATCTTGACGTAATACGCATTGTATTGCTTAATATCCATCAATTCCTTTTGTAAGGATTGATACTTGGATAAGTGTTTGCGAAAATTCAACTGTTTCATGGGACATCTAGCACTTGAATCTCTTTCTTCCATAACTTGTTGGTGAACTGTTTTTTTTTTTTTTACTTATTTATTTTTGTTAACCAACATAGAAAGAGACTTTACTCGAGAATTACAATTCCCCCCCCCCAAAATTACGTACTTTCCAAACCTCCACATAGACTAATAAGTAAAATTTTCTCAATGACGTCTTTATGTATATTTTCCTTTTAGCTTCTTGACTCTTTTAGAATTTCCAATCTTTTTTTTTTCTTTCTAAAGAGAGACTCGAAAGTGATACCTCTAACAGCAAGAAACTAACAAGTAACAAGTATACTTTCTTACTTCTCCCAAAGGAATATATAGGTTGAACGACTATTTTTTTCCCTCTCTCTTTTGGTAGTGTCTTTCACTGTTGTAATTCATTATAAGATAAATAAAAAAATAATATAACTAAATACACATAGATATATTTAAACTATATTATTAAGAAATGTCAAGATTGACACCTTTGGCTGTTCTCTTTGTATCAAGCTTGGCATACTTTTATTATTCCAATTTTATTAAACCATCTAAAACAAACATTGATCCAGATTTCCGTAGTCAACAGATTGAAAATGTCATTTTACAAACTTGGAATGATTACAAATCGAATGGTTGGGGGAAAGACATTTATCATCCAATTAATTATAGAACATCCAGGAATATGCCCATGTCTGGTCAACCTTTAGGCTGGATCATTATTGATGCCTTAGATACATTGCTATACGTCCAGTCTTATTCCAATAATGTTACAACGAGGGATAATGTACGTAAGGAGATTGAAAATATCACTGATTGGTGCGCTAATACATTGAATTATGATATCGATGCAGAAGTCAATATCTTCGAAACTACAATCAGAATGCTCGGTGGATTATTATCTTCTTACTATCTTACAGGGATGACTTACACCACCAACAGTAATAGTAGTACAGTGGATCCTAATGTATTCTTACAGAAAGCAGTTGATTTGGCTGATAGATTAATTCCTGCTTTTAATCAATCTGCTACGGGAATCCCATACTCTAGTATTAATCTACATTCTGGTCATGCAAGAAAGAACCATGTGGATATGGGTGCGTCTTCAACAGCAGAATTCACCACTTTACAACTGGAATTCAAATATTTGTCTATTTTGACTGGTGATGACAAATATTGGAAGTATGTTGAATCTGTGTATAAACCATTATACCAGAATAATAATTTAATAGATTCCTACGATTCATTGATCCCCATTTACACGTTTCCTGATACTGCCAAATTCTATACAAATAACATTCGAATGGGTTCCAGAGGCGACTCATTCTACGAGTATTTATTAAAACAATATTTATTCACACATGAAACTCTATATTATCAATTGTATCGCAGAGCAATGGATGGCATGAAGAGGCATCTTTTACGTAAATCATACCCCAATGGACTTGTCTATATCTCTGAGAGACCCAATGGATTAAACAACATTCATTCATCCAAGATGGATCATTTAGTGTGCTTTATGGGTGGTCTATTAGCAATGGGGGCCACTGAGGGATTAAATATAAATGAAGCACGTACTATGGATTGGTGGGACTATGATAGGGAAGAGGATTGGTCTTTAGCACAAGAATTGACTTACACGTGTTATCAAATGTATAAACAGACACCATCAGGGTTGGCTCCTGAGATTGTGGTATTTAATGACCCTGAATCAATGGAAGCCAAAGAATTCAATTCTGAAGATACAAATTGGTGGATCTCACCAACAAAAGATTTTGCTATTAAACCATTGGATGCTCATAATTTACAAAGACCAGAGACTGTTGAATCTATAATGATCTTGTATCATATCACCAAAGATCCAAAATACCGTAAATGGGGTACTGAGATATTAGACAGTTTTATAAAAAATAGCTGTATCCATTGTGATGATCCTAATTCAATCACATATACATCATTAGATAATATGATTGAGATACCAACAAGGAAAAGGGATAATTTAGAAAGTTTTTGGATAGCTGAAACTTTAAAATATTTATATCTATTGTTTCAGGATGATTTTGATTTAACTAGAATTGTGTTTAATACAGAAGCTCATCCATTCCCAGTAGTTAATCAAGAATTGCTAAAAAAATTAAATTTAACCACTGGTTGGGCTCCTTAGACCATATCTATAAAGCTACATTTATGTCCATATATATATATATATATATTTATACATTTATTATATTAGAATCTTATCTTTACATTATTGGAATATTGAATTAACGACATCACCATGCTTCACTTGTAAAGAACCGACCGCCTCCTCTTCGGTACAAACCGTTTGTTTCTTAATCATATCAGTATCCTTTTGATCAATGGTCAATTCACTTGATTCACATTTAAAGGAGGGTATCAAAGTAGGTTGTCTAGCTTGTTGTTAAGCAATAACCAATTTCTGTCCAAAATTATCAATAACTGGATCTCCAAATACTATATATGCTCCATTACATTTATATACTTCAGGATTCTCAATAATGACTAACTGATTATCCATGCTTCGCACCGTTACTCTATTGATATCAGATATCTTTTTATACCTGGGTTTAAGTAATATATTCTTTGCATATTCTATGTTTTGTGTTGATGCCTCTTCAATTTTTTTGATTCATCGTCACTTTTGAGACCTCGTTAGTCACATTACTCTTATTATTGTCTTATTCCATAATCTATTATTGCCTTATTATATCATCATATACACATCTTCCACTCTATGTATATCCCAGTTCCCATCAAAAGAATGACCAATTTGCTATCTTATAACCTTAACTCTAAATGAGTGTACCACTTTGAATATACAAACCTAACACTGAAAGTGGTTTCTTTCACTCTACACCCACACATTTTTCTCACATTTCTCTCTTCATTCAGTTTTTTTTTTTTTGCTTTCGAGGATCAGAAGGAAAAGCTTTTGAAACTTCTTGATGATTTGATTAAAAAGATCTAATTAAGTATTAAAACTATGTGATAGAGGTTGATAAAAAACATTGGAAAGTGGATAAGTATATTTTGGTGCATTCTATACTTTCTACTTTCTTTTACTTTCATTTTTTGTTTTCTTTCAAATAGGTGTAACTACAAGACACTTCGCAAAATGGATACCACTGCTTTATTGCAATGTTTTGCTGGGACTCTAGAACATGATCCAACTATTAGACGTAACGCAGAGACTCAATTACAAGAAGTCAGCAAGACTCCTGGGTTTCTTGGTGCCTGTTTGGATATCATTGCTTCTGGAAATGATACTCCAGAGAGTATTAAATTATCTGCGTCTCTTTATTTTAAGAATAAGATAAACTATGGTTGGAATACATCTATGAATACTACAGCTACCTCAGCATTTCCTTCTTCAAATAAAAACGAGTTATTAAATTTTGTAGTAGATAATGATGAAAAGCCAGTGGTAAAAGATATGCTGATTCAAACTATGGTTAGTTGTACCAAAAATTCTCCTCATTGTATTCGTATTTTGAAATCTGCTTTACTCACTATTGTAGGTAGTGAATATCCAAGACACAATTGGGATGATTTGTTACCTAAATCTTTGGAATTGATATCTAATGGTGATTTAGATTTGGCCTATGTTGGTTTATTATGTCTATCTGAGATTTTCCGTACTTATAGGTGGAAAACAAACGATTCAAGACAAGAGTTAGAAATGTTGATTATTAACTATTTCCCATCACTTTTGCAATATGCTAATGATTCTCTTTTATCAAATGAATCAAATGTTACTAATGAAAAAATTGGTGAATTACTAAGATTAATTGTTAAAATCTATAAATTTGTCACTTATCATGATTTTCCATTTGTATTACAAAGAGATGAACATTTTATCCCCTGGGCTAACCTATTTGTTAAAATTATTCAATTACCATTACCAGCAGATCTTTTACATAAAACTGATAAAGAATCAAGAAGTAGTTATTCTTGGGTCAAATGTAAGAAATGGTCCTATTCAAATTTATTTAGGTTATTTCAAAGATATGCTTGTAAGTCATTATCTGGAAGATATGATTACAATGATTTTAGGGTCATGTTTATCGAACATTTCTTACCCAATTTCCTACAAGTCATTTTCCAACAAATTGAACAATGGAGTAGTGGTTCTATATGGTTAAGTGACGAATCCTTATATTATATTTTAAGTTTCATCGAAACTTGTTCCACTCAAAAGAAGACTTGGCCACTGATTCAACCACATTATGAAATTATCTTAAAACATGTTATTTTCCCATTATTGACACCAAATGAGGATACATTAGAAACTTTTGAAAATGATCCACAAGAATATATTCACAGAAATTTAGAATTATGGGATAATGACTATTCTCCAGATTTAGCTGCTACATCAGTCTTAATTACTATTATTGGAAGACATCCATCATTAACTTTACCATCAACCATGGAATTAATTGTTCAAACATTACAAGGCAATGTTTCAAATTCAAATATTACGTTAGAACAGGCTGTTCATGTTGAATCTGTATTAAAAATGTTTTCAAGTATCTTATATAAATTATTGGATAAAAAATCACCATATCGTAATGATATAGAAAAAATGTTAAATACTTTGATTTTCCCACTTTTCAATTCTAATTATGGGTTCTTAAAAGCTCGTATCTGCGATATTTGTTCTAAGATTGGTGATATTGAATTCCAAGATCCAAAGACTGTTGAAATCATTTTCCAAGGTATTATGACTTGCTTAAATGATTCTAGTGATTCTTATTTACCAATAAACCTCTCTGCATCCTTAGCATTACAGACATTTATCTCTGAACCTCATTTCAAAGATGCACTTACAGGACTAGTGGTTCCAATCATGCAGAAATTGCTATCTTTGTCTAATGAATTTGAATCCGATGCAATCTCTGGTGTCATGCAAGAATTTGTAGAGCAATTCTCTGAACAGTTACAACCATTTGGTGTTGAATTAATGAATAATTTAGTTCAACAATTCTTGAAGCTGGCTATTGATTTAAACGATGCTTCAAATATTGATCCTAATACTATAATGAATTCTGATGATATCCCAGATGAATCAGATAAACAAATGGCTGCATTAGGTATCTTATCTACTATAATATCCATCCTTTTATCATTTGAAAATTCTTTAGATATTGTAAAAAATTTAGAACAATCATTTTATCCTGCTGCTGAATTCATCCTAAAGAATGACATTGAAGATTTTTATCGTGAACTAAGTGAATTTTTCGAGAATTCTACATTTTTGTTAAGAGAAGTGACACCAATTACATGGAAGGTGTTGGAGTTGATTGGGGAAGCTAACCGTAAAGAGGAAAGTATGATTTCCTATTATTTAGAAGATTTCATGTTGATGTTTAATAATATTTTAGCATATGGTAACGATGAATTGAGAAAAAATACATTTTATTCAAATATACTTTTTGAGGTTTACACAAATTTTAATATCACTGAAGACACATCATTAGATGAATTAAATGTACTTTTCGATTTATCACAAAAATTCACAATTGCACTAGGTACCCAATTATCAAATGAGGCAAGAGAAAAATTTTTAAGAGATACCCTTCAAGCAATATTAACAGAAAGGGATACCTTGAAGACAAATATTGTGTTTGGCGTCACATCATTTAACGTTATCTTAGCTAATATTGTTTCAGCGCCATCATTAACCTTGAACTACTTATTACAAAATAATGCACTGGAATTATTCTTCGATATATGGTTGAACAGTTATTTACCACATTATACAAGAACATTTGATATTAAGTTGTCCACAATGGCATTATTAAACATATCGGCTCATTTAACTGAGGTTGAATTGACTAATTTTTCCATTACAAGTGTATTACCTAAAATAGGTACCTATTTAGTGGATTTATTAAAAAGATACCCAAAAGCCGAACGTGAATTAGCAGAGAAACGTAAAGAATATACATCATTCGATAGTAATCCAGACTTTGCATCTAGTTTCAATGGTAATGGTGATGATGATGGTTCCTGGGATGTAGATGCCGATGATGAAGCAGCAGAAAACGAAGACGATTTGATTGTTCAAAAATTCTTGGATGAATTGAAAAATAAAAGTGATTCAGGATTCCACAACACTTTTGATTTCAATGGGAGTGGTTCATTTGACGATTTAGAAGAGGACCCATTAACTAAGTCTATTCTTGATGATATCAACATATATTCATTAGCCAAGGCCTCTATTTCCCATATACAACAAGCTGATGTCTCAAGGTATCATGCAATATTTGGTCAATTGACTCCAGAGCAACAACAATGCCTGTTACAAGTAATCAATTTCTGACCTCTAACCATAAGATCTATGTATATAAGTATATTTGTAACGTAGATTGATATATAGTCATCTGCTCACAACGGTGCAATATCTATTGGATAGACTACATTAACCTTTCGTTGATTCGGTAATAATAATAGTTATTAATAATAGATAGTTGTTGTTGTTGCTGATCTGCTTATAGAAGAGTGTATAGGGTTATATTCTATGGGGTACGGGTTTTGTGTTACTATTCAAATTTTTTTTTTTAAAATCTTCCTGGACGGGAGAAGTGGAAAAATATTGCAGAAAAGTTTAACTGTCGATTTAAAAAAGCATTTCTTTAATCTCATCGCATAAAACTATTAGTGTTCTATGGTTCTCTGTGTAACAAACAGAACAACTCGATAGCATTTGAAGGGAATAAGAATATATTTTCTCTTATTTTTATTTCTATTCCGTACCTCAACTTACATATTTTTGCTTTGAAGGAAAATTAAAAGAAACAAATAAGGAAAACTAAACATAAACAGGTGCAAGAAGGCAGACTAACACGAGAAAAAAAAAATTGAATTTGATAAATGGGTATGGAAGGTGAATCAAAACAAGATATAATTGCAAGTTTTTCTCAAGATGCAAGTAAATTTGCATTTCAGGCTAATATCTTACAAAAAAATAGAATTGATTTGTATCCAATAGATCCCACAACCGGTTATGAGATTAATAGTTCTTTTGTCAATAGTGTAGATTACGAGAGCACTGAATTTCATGCTTCTGATTTGTTATTTGTAAATTGGTGTAAAAGTAACGGTAATCAAATCGTTGGTAGTAGACAATCAAAGAGAAGATTAGTGGACAATGAAGACATCGAGAACAATAATAATGATAAAGCTAATTCCAAAACTGAAAATTTTTTTATTAATGCATTTCCTAAAGGTCAATTGTTAATATATTCATCTAATGGGAAGGATATAGTGAATATCATTCGTAATAGACAAGAAATTATTGGGATGGATACTGTAGATAACACCATTTGGACTCTGGACTCAAACAAAGTAGTGAAAATCTTTGATTATAAATCAAATAAGCCATTGAAGACTTTTACTTTAATTGATGGTAAAAATGAAGATATTACCAACTTCCAAGTCTGTAAAATAAATGAAGATGAAATTCTTATTGTAATATTTACTGAACATCATGTTTATATCATTGATCCAAGTAAAAGAAGACCATCTACAAGAGCCAAATTTGACATATTTGGTGGGATCTGTGCGGATATCTCACTTGACGGTCAATTTATCGTGATTGCAGATATTGAAAAAATATGTGTTTATGGTATTCGAAATCAGGAATTGCATAAATCATGGTCTTTGCAAGTTGAAAATTTGAAAATTTTTAATAATAATTATATATTTGCATTGACTACAGAGGGTCAACTTTTGAATGTTTATCGAATTGATCAAGATGAAATCGTAAGTTCTATTAAAGTTATTGATTCTAAAATACTTGATTTTACAAAGGTGGAAGATGATTCTAACAAATGTAATATTCTAATTGCATGGTTAAATGTCAATGAACCAAATTTTAAATTGTTTACTTTAGACACCGTCATTTCCAACAAAGAAATTATAATAAACGAACAAGATGATAAACAAGCATCAGAGATTGATCAAAATGAAACAGAGAAGGACAAAAAAAGTAAAGATGGTTTAGAAGATAAGGAGGTAGATGTAAGAGTAGAAAAGGACAAAGCAGATTCAAAAGAGGAGGAAGAAGTAAACAGCACAGATAACAACAATAATAAAAATACAAATACACAAAAGAAGAGGGTTACAAAGAGGGAACAAGATGCGGTTATATCTCAATTAATTTCCTTAATAGAGTCTCGTGGATCTGAAATAGATATTATTAAGAATCTTACCTCATCAAGTACATGGAATGACACTAGAATTTCATGGTTTATTAGTCATTACGTTACCTCTGAATCTATAGCTACATTTCTTTTCAAATGTATCACAAATGAATTACAAAAGAGAATCTATGAAGAGACTACACTTTTAAATACATGGTTAAGATGGTTGTTAACTTTAGTTAATGTTCCACACAGTTTTAGACATGATAAAGTAAACAAAAAGACATTGAAACATTTTAAATCTTCATTAAAGACTTCTAGTGAATCTTTACCAGTATTGTTAGGTATTCAAGGAAAATTAGAAATGTTAATCAGGCAAGCTAAATTAAGGGAAGAACTTTATCACTTATCATTAGAAGAAAAAAATAAGACCGATGTTCCAGATAGCGAATTAATAGAAGAAGGTGAGGGACAAGATGATGACGAGAGTGAAAATATTAATTATGTAAATGGTGAGACTGATATTTTTGTTGATGCACAAGAATAGAAATATACCGTGTAATTGTAAAAACCAGAAATCCTCATCAAGAATATACATATACATATACATATACATATGTATATATATCTATCTATTTATTTATAAAAGTATAGAACTGTAAAATAGTATTGCTCGTAATGAACTTATAAACTCTTTGTTAATGAATATTCCGGTTATAATATATTTAAATGGATATTCATATTTGAATGTAGCCTGGATTTGGAAAGATATTCAAAAAGTGAACTTCAAACCTCCAAGTATATACGTACATTTTGTTATATTCATTTTTTTGATATACCAAGAAGAGTGAAAACCTGCAACGTAACAAAAAATAGATAAGAGAAAAAAGAAGAGGAATGACGAGAAAGAATAATCTAACTGTTACTTTCTTAATCCTCCGGACTTGCTGGAAGGAAAAAAGACTAATAAGTTTACTTAATATTAGGTCAAGCATCCCCAATGGCTGAAATTGAAAAATATTATATATCTTATAATAATGTTCACAGATTATGCCAAAAGGTGGCTAAAAAGATTATAAGTAGGAATGAAAGACCTGATATTATTATTGGTATATCTGGAGGTGGATTAATTCCAGCTAGAATCATCAGGTCTTTTCTAAAACAAAAGGGTGGGAAGAATATCCCAATTCAAGCGATTGGCTTGTCATTATATGAAAGTATGGGAAGTACAAGCGGAGATGTTGAAACAATTGGCAAAGAAATTATTAGAACCCAATGGTTAGATTTTGGTGCTCTCAAGGAACATTTTGATTCACTAATTGGCAAAAAGGTTCTTGTTGTTGATGAAGTGGATGATACAAGAACCACTTTACATTATGCTATAAGCGAATTACAAAAAGAAGTTGAACAACAACAACAGTTACTCAACAGATCCAATGAACCAACCATTTTTTCTGTTTTTGTTATTCATAATAAAGATAAACCAAAGAATGCTGATTTACCTACTGAACTATTGGAAAGTGGGCGTTACTTTGCAGCAGAAACAGTTCCAGATGAATGGTTAGTGTATCCATGGGATGCTGATGACATTGATGAACATACTAGATTAGCCAAGTTACAAGGCCATGACTGAACCAAAAACAAAGAGAAAAATTGTTACTTATCATATGGAAATGTATATTAATACATTTTTATGTAATATATGTACATATGTGTGTATAAAAATGGTCTTTTATCTAGAGTTTTCTTGCATTTGAACCATTTGTTGTATTTGTTGCTTCATCATTTCTTTCAAATCTTGTACATCATTTTCCAACTCCTCTGCGTATTCTGTCTTTTCTCCTAACAATTGTAAAGCTGCCTCTAATTGATTTTCTAATTCAGTGACTCTAGATTCCAAAGAATCTCTCTCATTTTTGAAAGCCTTTACTTTTTCATTCTCTTCAATTAGTTTCAACAATTCTTCATTTGCAGAATTCTTCTCATTTTTTAATTGTTCATAGGATATTTGTAAAGATGTTAATTCACCCTCCAAACGTCTAACTTCACTACCAAGTCTGCTAACTAACTGAGTATTAATGTGATTATTATTACTATTTACTATGGTGTTGTCGTTAATGTTTACATAACTATTACGACGATCATTATTGATATTTTCAGCATTATTAATATTATCAGTTGGCGATATGAAATTACCACTTATCTCAGACAACAACGGAGGATTAGCTAATAATTGTGTTGTACTTGTTTTATGTTCATAATTTGATATTGATAATGAACTAGATGTTTTATTTAATAAATAGGATTCTAAATTGAATGATGTTTCTGGGATATTATCATTATTCTTGACACTATTACTTCTTTGCTTGAATGATATGTTCATATCATCATACATTTCTTCGGAATTTCCATTAACATTTAAATCTCTTTCCATGGATGAATTACCATGAAGGCTTACCGGTGGTAACGGTAATGACCAATCATTTTCAAATTTTAATAGCATGTCACAATTACTCTGATTTCCAAAATCACTGTTATTCTCTTTGACGACACGTGTTTCATTAAGTGGAGATATTGATTCATGATTCTCTTGAAAAGTTGAATGATCCATATTATGGGTAATATTATTAGTTAATTGTTTCCTTTGAATTTCAAATTTCTTTTGTAATAAATTGTAATCATCATTAATCTCTTGTAATGAGTTTACAAGTTTATTCTTCTCAATCAATAAATCGTTGATTTTTATACTATTTTCATTTAATAATTTGTCCTTTTCATCTACATCATTTTTAAGTCTCTGTATAAGAATATCATTATTTTCACATTTTGATTTTAATTCATTTATTTCCATGTTGGAAGACTCAATCTCTTCCTGTAAATCAGATAATTTTGAATTTAAAGTAAATTCAACACTATTCCAATTAGCTTTACTAGAATTAAACTGTTCTTGAAGTCTATAATACTGAGTCTTCCATGGTATTAGAGAACTATTCGTTGAATTTGCATCATGGTGATTATTAGTTTTCGCATCATCCCTATTAGCAGCAGTATCCTGATTATTATCGTTAGTTTGACCATTATTACTACCAGTAAAAGTAACAATATCCTTATCTGAATGAGTATTATTTTCTAATTCAATCCTTAGCTGTTCCAACTTACTCTCTAAAGTTGTCACTTGATCTCTTGCAGCCTCTTTAATAGTGTTCTTTTCCCTGAAATATGTCTCTCTTTCTTTCAACAAATTATCTGTTAAAGTGTTAACCTTATTTTCCATATTATTCAGATGTAGTTTTAAAGATTCAATAGTATTATTTCTCTCCTTTAATTCATTTTTCAAATCAGATACAGTTTCGTTATTTTCTAGCAACTGTTTAAGTTTAACATTATTCTCTTTTAAATCATCTTGTAAATGTTTAATTGATTGAATCTTATCTTTCAAATCGTTTTGTAAAGCTTCATTTTTATTTTCTAAATTGTTAATTTTTATCTCATTAGATTTGATATTTTTATTAAAATTTTGATTATCTTTATCTAATTTATCGGCCTTTTTCTTAAGATTATCAATGATTTGATCCTTTTCCTTTACCAATTTTAATAAACTTGAATCATTATTGTACGGTTTGTTAACATTGGAACTATTATTCTTTTGTAAAGTCTCAATATGAGGTTTTAGTATTGCAAGTAAATTAACAACACTTAAAGATGTATAATTGTCTGGTAACCATTCTTTAAACAAAGAAAATTCTTTAAGTGGTAATGATTCAACCTTTTCATTCTCTATCTTTGTAGAAGAATTGGGATCTACTGGGCCCTTTTGTATTGATTCGCTTATAGCATCCCTAAGACTTTCACCATTACTATTATTGTTAGTATCATTATTATTGCTAATGACAGTTTGTTCTCGATCTATATCTTTATTCACTTTTGTATTTTCTTGGGCAACATTTGATCTTTGTTCTTTATCTTTGTCTAATTCATAGTTAGTAAATTGTCGTGTTCTGTTCTCATCCGTTTCTTTAGTTAAGTCAAACTTTTGTTGTTGTGATTTAGTTCCATTGGATAACAAAGTATTCTTAGAAGCTTTTGACTTCTTCTTACCCTTCTTGGCAGCTAGGGATAATCTTTGTTCTAAAGAAAGTTTCTTGTTAGACATTTATTTCTTCACCCACGTAGATTTGTATTATTTATAAAAAAATCTTGGTTGGTTATTAATAGGAAATGTTAGAAGGCTATTCAACTAAGGATGATGAATCTAATAGTTTACTTATTGTTAAACAAATTAGTCTCTTCCCTCCCCTTTGTCTCTTGTTAATATCGATATTTCATTTGTATTTGAAGTATACTTGTAGAATTATTATTATAATATATATTTTTTTTCTTTATTTATTTTTCAATAAACTTTTCGTTTGACGTTTTTTTCCCTCTGTGTAGGCAAAAATAATAATGGATCTGTAATGAGAGGGATAGATTGTAGACAGAAAGCCAGATACGTAGAACAAAAATTACTGGGACCGTTAATTGACACATATATTATTGATGGAAAGCTATACATTATAGATTGAATGTGACATTTACAAAGAAAATGTAGCGATATGTGTAGAAATTAAAAGAGATTCATTTTTTTTTTCCAATTCTGACAATTACTAATTATTGTGCTGGAATACATGGGAGGGAATTGTGTGAGAGAAAGGTCCCTTACTATAATGTCTAATGCACTCTATATATCAGCAGTGAAATCTATTAGATTGACTTCACGGTCATCACTAGACCCATAACTTGTAGATTCTGATACATTAATCAGATCACCACTTAGAAGAATTCTATATAACTCCTTTGTATATTCATTAACTTGAAATGAATTCACTGTCAATGGTTGTTGTTCATTCGTGCATATCAATTTACGGAACAAAGATATTATAATATCTGTGTCTTCATCAGACAAAGGTGTCTTTGAATGGAAGAGACTCTTTTGCACAATATGTTTTAAATCTTCCCAATACTTATCGTTCCGTTCTTTTAACACTTCATTCGTAATTGTTTGTGACGTCGAATTTATTGTTGAGATGTTATCATTTTCTTTAAAACTATTAACCAATTTTGATAGATTACTATTAATTGCCCTTTGATTTGTGTTTGACTCTTCCAAAATCTTTTTATAATCATTCAAATGTTGCAAATATGATTCACTGGTTTCTTTCCTTGTAAGATTAGAGCAATTTGCAAGGCTCAATCCAATTGGATCCGATCTCTCAGGGAAGATTAAAGATCTTTTCAATAAAGATTTCCAAATCTTGTCATTAACTGGCTTAATTTCTTTAAATCTAGGATCTTTCAATTTTTGATCTTTCAAAAGTTTGATTGTATCCAATGCTTGTCTTAGAAAATCCTCTTTAGTCTCAATCTGTCTTTCTAGTGACTTAACATATGCGGCTAACCACCACTGGTCTATTTCTCCATCTGACTGAATGCCGCTCATCACTATTTAAAACGAGACTTAATGCTTATACCACTTCTTATTTTCTGTTCTGTTCTGTTCTTTCTTTCTTTTATAAGCTAGAAATACACACACAGACTCTCTTACATCTATAATATACTACGTTAGATATACTTTTCTTTCTACAAGAGAGGGGAAGGAATCCCATCTTGAGAATGTTCCTAGATCCATTCTTTAGTATATATATTTATATTTTTTGTTTTTATTTTGTAGAATTTTCCACTTAATAGAGAAGTTAAGAAAATTTAAAGGTGATGCGTGTGATTAATGCTAAAATTTTTGTCAGTCAAATAGAATGAGTTCTTAGGAATGAAGAGGTGAGGAAAGAAGTAGAATAGTATTTGGGAAGACTATAGTTGGAAATAATATCAAATAGTGGTTGTTGGTATGTTGAATAGGAAACTTGTCCACCCTAAAAATAATAATAAGAAGAAGAAGAAGAACAAAATATATCATACAAAAAAACTTTATATTAAAAGATGTCCTCTATCAATGCTGATGAAATTTCAAAACTTGACGACAAATCTAAGAAAGAAATGTTGGGCTTTATAGAAGGAGAAAATTCTAAACAAAAGATTCAAATGTCTGTACATAAATTTACTAAAATTTGCTTCCCTAAATGTGTTACTAATGTAGAAACCAATCAATTATCATCTAATGAACAAGACTGTTTAGCCAATTGTGTCAATATATTCTTAGATGCGAATATTAGGATCATTAATGGACTGCAAAGTAGTGTTAAACAATAACTTATACCCTCAGATGTTGAAATGTCGACCCTTATATATATATATATTATCTATTAATATATGCGTATGTGTGATACTTTTCGACTTTATTTGTTTACTTTAATTGTCCTCATATATAAATAGTTTAGTAATAATATCCTTATAGTAGTTTTCTTTAATTAGGTAATCCTTCATCTGCGAAACACTAACTGATTTAATCTCCATTTGTTTCAATATTTCTTGTAAATGTTCTAATCTATCTTTCTCTAATTTCCCTTCAGTGTCACATTTAATGGTTATCATAACAAGTATACCGAATAAATCAAATTTATGAGCTTCAATTCTCTCTTTAGGAATTATCTCTACTATCAATATTTTCAAAAATTCTATGATTTTGTCTACTACATGATCAAATAATGTGAAATAATGATCTTTGACTATATTCTCGCCAATTACATAGATTATTCTCTGTAATAATATTACACTAGATGCACCAAGCAATCTTAATACAATAGTTAACTGATCTAAAGCAAATAGTAACAATTTTTCATATTTGAGTCCTTCACACCTTGGTATATTATGTTGTAATATAACTTCACTACATAATTGAACCAGTATGTCATTGTGTTGCTCTTTATTAAATATAGTATGTTGATTATAATTAAACTGTAACTGATACAATTTTATCAATGTAGGATAAACAGTTGACCAAATCTTTAATGTATTTTCAGGTTTGAAACTTGGTGGAGTAAAAAATAACATTTTCTTTAAAATTGGTTCAAACAAATTGTATATTCCAGTATCTTGAATCTGTATCCATCTATTAAAATCGTTATTATCATTATCATTACTGAAGCAAACAAGTAGTTGATGAAATAATTGTATTGCTGGCAATTTAACTTCTTCTAAATGATCAGTGTCATCCATTAAATTTAATATTCCTGGTATTATCCAAGAAAGATTCCCAGATATATCTTTATGTCGCAATTTCGTCAATATAAAATAAAATAATCCAATATATTTAATTTCATTTTTTTCATACCAAATGTTTCTTAAATTATCTTCTTCCATGGATAACCCTAGTTTCGGATTTAACCCAACGTTTTTATTACTTTGTTTTATAGTTCTATCACTTTTGATTCGAAGTAAATGTGGTTTTAACTGATAAATCATCTTATTAATGACTATAACTGTTCCTTCTACCATCTTGGTATCCAAGTATTCCCATATTTTATTAACACTGGATACCAATCTTCTTTTCTGTTCATCCGAGACTTTATTATCACATAAGAAAAAGGTTAAACATTCCATAAATCGTATTAGCCACTCGGTGTAATCATGTTCTTCGTTGTCTTTATCCTTAGATTCATCTTCTATTAAGATATTCAAATCTTGAATTGATTCAAACTTGTTTAATATACTGTTCAGTTGTTTTCTACAGATCTCATACTCTGATCTGCTATTACTATTACATTTGACCATCCATTTCTCAATATAATTTAATGACTCCATTGGACAATTACAAAATCTTTAACTATATCACGTTTCTCGTTAACGGGTTCAGAAATAAGATAGTAGTGTGAGGAAACAACCTATTTTGAGGTCGTGATCATCATTTTCTTTATCCACTAATCTTGTATAGATGAAATATTTATTATTCATTCGGATCTTTAAAAAAAAAATCTGTGTAGAAAGTAACTGAGGGTTCCCTCACGTATAAGAAAGAAACCATTAAACTCAAATACACATATACATAAAAGTACTATATATATATATATATCAGTTTCTTATTACATATAGATAGACATCAGGAAAATACAATATATCATCTGATGTTGCAGAATTATAATACTAATGTTAATCAGACGATATACAAAATTTTTTATAAATACATAGTTGAACATAGATAATACTTAAATAAAAACATAAAACATCTTCAATAAATAAAAATTAAATTTCTAAAAATCTCAGTCTTTTAGTAAGCTTCTTCAGAGATATCATCGTGGAAATATTTGCCTTCTAAAGTTGGTTTAATAATGCCCGCTCTAATACAGAAATCACCAAAATGTTCGCCCTCATTTCTCTCAAGAGCCCATCTTTTAAATAATGGTCTCACAATATCAACAATATCTTTATCCTTAACAGAAGCCTTATACAATTTGTTTAATCTTTCACCATAGTAACCACCACCAAGCATGATATTATATGTGTTTGGTGCCTTACCAACAAAAGCCAATTCTGCTAACCATGGTCTAGCACAACCATTTGGACAACCAGTCATTCTGGTGACAATAGAGTCATGACGTAACCCGTACTCTTCCAAGATATTTTCTAGTTGAGTGATTAATACAGGTAAGTAACGTTCTGATTCTGCCATAGCTAAACCACAAGTTGGTAAGCCAACACAGGATGTTGAAGTTTGTCTAATGCCAGATAGATCAGTATTATCAATACCATACTTATGCATAATTGACTTAACTTCATCTAAATGTTCGTTAGTAATGTTACAAATTAAAACATGTTGATTACCCGTTAACCTGAAATCACCAGAAGCTGTGTCCTTCAAATATTGGGCGACTTTTCTGAAACCAGTCTTTTGTGGTTTGTCTGGAGTGTCCACAATCCTACCGTTTTCCACAAAGGCTGTGAAGTGGTTCAAACCATTTTCATCCTTAACCCAACCGAAATAATCACAATTAGATTTGATTTCAAATGGTTTCTCTGGACCAAACTTCTTACCGAAATTTTCTTCCACTTTTTCCTTGAATGCATCAATACCCATATCATCAATAGTATACTTCAAACGAGCATGTTTACGATCAGTACGAGAACCATTGTCTCTTTGGACAATAAACACACCTCTAATAGCAGCGATAACATCTTCGGGTTTAACGAAACCTAACAAAGATCCACGTCTTGGGTAAGTCTTCTTATTGTTATGAGTTGTACCCATACCACCACCAGCATACATGTTATAACCAACAACTTCATCAGTATCTGGATCAACAATTGCGATCAAACCGACATCAGAAGACCAAACATCAACATCATTGTATGGAGGAACTGCAATATTGACCTTAAACTTTCTTGGTAAATAAACAGGACTGTACAAGGGTTCAATATCAACTAATGAGTTGTCAGATAATTTAGTTTTCTTAATATTTGGACCACCTTGCCTGTTTTGGAACAACTTTTCCCAGTTCGGATCTTCATCCCTCTCATCTGGACCATGTAACCATAAATCATAGTAGGCTGTTGTATTTGGTAAGAAATACTCTGAAATGTCATAACCCATCTTAGAGACTTGTTTATGTACCTTGGAATTAGCTGGAAGAGCACTAACCATAACATTTCTATTGACATCACCACAAGCTGCCAAAGAGTCTAATAACCTAGAATTCATGGTTCTGATGGCATGCTTAATATTCTTCTTTAAAATACCATGTAATTGAAAAGTAGCCCTAGTAGTGATCTTCATGGTACCATTACCAACCTCATCAGACAAGTGATCCATAACTAACCATTGTTCTGGAGAAGCAACACCTCCAGGCAATCTGACTCTGCACATAAAGGCATAATACGGTTCAATACCTTGCGCTTTACGGATTTCTCTAACATCACGGTCATCTTGAATGTAACAACCATGAAACTTAGTCAATTGCGAGTCATATGGATGAATATTCAAAGTGCTGTCATCAGCAAGACCTTCTGCGATAGTACCTCTTAAGAAGTTGGAATTAGCTTTAATATCTTCATTAGTCCATTGTTTTTCTTCTTCAATACCTTCAGCAGAGACACCTAAAGCTTCCCATAATTTTGGTTCCCACTCAGAATAGGCGGTTTGGAAACCATCAGCATCTTGATCATCACCTAAACCTAATGGGACCAAAGGATGTGCAGCCAATAGTTCCAACCTAACGAAAAGATCCTTGGCTGGTTTATTATAGTAGCGAGCGTCTTCCTTCCTTGGCCAATATTGAGAATCACCTAATCCAAAAACAGCAAAATTCAATGTAGATAGATCTAAATCAGTTACATTTTTCAACTCTTCCCAGAAATTCTTACCATCTTGTGGAAATTCACCTTGACCAGCAGTAGATGTAACAAACACGACATTTTCTTCACCGGCTAAATCTTCTAAGATGATATCATCCATAGATAATACAGTAGCCCTTATTCCAACAGAGACGGCACGTTTGGATAGCCTAGTAGCTACAGCAGTGGCGTTACCTCCATCAGAAGCATAGTAAATATGTAATGGAGGACCAACTAAGCCTTCAAGTAATTCATCATAGGCAGCTTTGGTCCTAATTTCTTGTTTTCTTGTTATGGCATCAGATGCAGACATTTGCAAATTCCTAGCCAATTCAGGGGACTCTTTTGTCAATAGAGTCAATTTATTTTCACGATCCAAGAAATCTTCTAGTTCTTTTCTAATGAATGAGGAATCTAATGTGAATGCCGATTTGCCAGCAGAATCATCTTCCTTTCTTGGATCGTACCTGTATAATGGCCAATACCCTGATTCAACAGCATTTTTAGTCTCTTTCAACACTTCCAATGGAGTATCTATTTCTGAATGATAAGGCAGATAAGCTAGAACGATAGATGGACCATGGAAACTAGACGCCTCAATAAAAGCAGTCAATAGTTGTGTGTACGACGAATAAACAGCTACAGAGGCAACGTAGACGTCATGAAAATTCATAGCATATAGCCCGACGTTTTTCTTGTGGTTATTAGTTAAACGTTTTGTCACTTCACTGTATGGTTCAGAGTCAATAATCAACATATTAATGTCTTGCTTTGAAGCAAGGACGTGATGAACACCAGAGTAACCTAAGTCATACGACCAAGCGTCGGAACCAATTAACCAATTTGATTTAAATTGGAAATGTTGTAAAGTTGGAGCCAATTTAAGGATATGCAACACGGTGCTACAGTCTTGATTATCTTGTAAAATTGTGAAGATTTGGTAAGCTAAATTGTTAACTTCGTTAAGTTGGGATTCATTTAGACCGAGTTCATTAAAGGATACCCATTTAGATAGGAGATTAACAAAATCGTTACAGTCTGGAACAGTGGAGAATAAAGATGGATCCAAAGATTGTTTAATCTGGGATATTAAAAGGTGACGGTCATGATTATGCTTTAGAAACTTACCAAACCCATACTCTGGGGTTTTAATACTGATCGTATCCTTACCATATTCATTAATGATATTTAAATTATTATTAAATAATTGTTTTAAGACTTTGATGTAAGCGGTCTCTAAACTGATAACATTTTGGATAGTGTCATTGTATTCTTCAGCAGTTTCATCAGTTGGTAAATCAGCACCTAGATATAGAGATTGATTTGGTGTAGGCGATTGAACATTATTAACCATTGTAGTCAAAGTTGTTTCAATATCAGATATTTTACCGACATTAGAGAGCACAATTTGATCTATGTTTCTTGAACACAACGCATCTAAATCATTGAAGAAATCCAACAATAGTGGGTTAAACCCAGAACCTTGAGTAGACAAATTCCGAGAAGAACTTTCAATGATACCAATTTTAGTAATTGAGGAAGGTAAAATGGACAACAACTGAGTCAAAGTCCATGGTCTATAGATTAAAATATCTACTAATTGAACGTTTAATTTATTGACAAATGGAGCGAAGCGGGGACCATAGGGAGACAAATTGATCAATAAAGTATTAGGATCAGTCAAATTATCAGTTGGATATAGTTTGAAATATTGAACAGTGTTATCCAATTGGAAATTTGGGATGGATTGACCATTTTTGAAGTTGAATTTTGGTAAAATAAAATCGTTATTGTTGTGTATTTGATTATTTTCTATAGAATGAAAATTAATGAAATGGAAGACAGGTTGTTTGTTGGAGATAGCCAATTGATAAATCAATATACCGTTATTGATCAAGGAGGACAAATCGTTTGATATAAAAGAGGGGAAATCGAGGTCTTTCAAAGCAGGAATAATGGAATAATCGGTTAGATTCAAGTCGATATTAATGACAGTAGAAGAGTCCCTTAAGTTATATAAATGAGGTAAACTTTTCAATATAGTCAATTGATCAGTAGTGATTGTAGTAGTAGTAGTAGTAGTAGTTAATTCATTTGTTGAGTGTTTAAGATTAGAGACAATAATGTCGAAGGGGTCTTGAGAAGTTAAAAGAGGTATCCCATTACCAGTGAAATTATATTTAGAATTCAATGAAGCAGCCTTTGTATGAGTAGTAAAGTAGACTTTATTTTGTGGGTTTAGCTTAGACAATTCAGTTAGGACATGATATAATGTCAAAGCCTTATTTAAAGTCATTTTAAACTACCCTGTGTTTGTTTGATCGTTTTTATTGATTTTTTTATTCTTTCTGAACAACTTTTAGTTATTGTTTCTATATATTCAATTTAAATTTCCAATAATACTTAAAAGGAAAAAGAGAAACAAAAAAAAACATTCATTTTTCTCTTTCTATATATATATATATATATATTTGTATAAAGAGTGAAGTATATAAAGGTATATATATATGCTGTTATAATTGTATAATATATAGATTGATAAAGATAAATTTGTTCAAATAACAAAGAAATATCTACAGTTTTTACAGTCAAACTGACACAGTAATACAGGTTTCAACAACACATAATAACGGGATGTAAATAAAGTTGTTATCGACAACAATATCTCTCTTACATTGGACTTTCCCACCACCACCACCACCACCACCACAATATATCCAGGTAAACAGTGAAACAGTTAAGAGTCACAGCAACACAAATGACAGTGATACATATAACATATGAATATATATATATATAAATATATAAACAAAACGAAGAAACGACACCACAGTTTTTTGTAGAAATTGTGGGGCGGAAAAGTGTTTGATTACTAACAACCACGTGATGTTGCTTACGTCATCTTCTGGTTCCTTGTTTATTTATTTTATTAAACTTAGTCATCATCATCACAGTATATGTATATATATATATATACATATGAGATTATCATAGTTGCTACTACATTCTTGTTTGATCCGTTTAAACAGGTAAACCTTAGAAGTACAACCACCACTTCTGTAACTCTTGTATACCCCCCCCCCCACCAATTCTATGATTCACAAATGATGTAGGTTTAACTGGCAAGGAACTTGTGGAACAACATGAAGTCTCATATAGCTTCTTTGTATTGAACCTGTAAAATATGTATCTGGGAAACAATAAATAACAAATTACTTTCTAGTTCCCTCTAAGAAAAGTGATGCAAAATATGAAATCGAATACAACAATAATGAAAGAAAGGTTTTCACCAAATTTACTGGAATATCTTAGACGTCAAGTTCAAAAAAAAAAAAAAGTATTCGGATTTGAACTTCTTTTGAAAACACTGGTAACAAAGAAGCTGCCAATAAAAATACATATTAACAGTACATATCTCCAGAGTGAACTCAACTATTCCAAGTCAGAAAGCTAAAATCGTAACGCTTTGATTATTAAAAAAAAAATGAATTTATATATTCTATACTTATAAAGAGGATAGTTCCTTACCACTTTTTAGAAACACCGAATCCCAGGGAGAATCACTTATTACCACTAAGGCACCGGCATCATCTCGTTTTCAAAAATCAAGTCATTTACTCCTTTTCTTCTAGTAGTCGATTTTTCTACTCAGGGCCTTCCAATTATCAATTTAAGAATATGTTTAATATATACATATATATATATATATAATCTCTCAGTGTTAGCTACTGTATATATGACAAATAAGTTATTACCATTAAAATGAGGAAATGTTTGGCCCAGTCATATAGCCAGAAAATAGAGTAAAAAAAGTTCTTTTACTCACACCTACAGAGTTACCAATGACAATATTCCATTTTCTAACCCCAAAAAGATTTTTGACGAACATTTCTTCTTTACAAACCATTCCGTCGCATTGGATATTGAACGATAACTGTATATTAAAACTATTTTAAACCCATTCAAAGGTAATGGTTTTAGGAAAGACTCGTTACATGACTGTGGAGACCCCTCAATAGAACAAGTAGAAAAACCAAAAGTTGAAGATTCATCTGTGGTTGGAAACTATAATGATACAATATATATATATATAGAAATAGTTTTGTCAAATCAAAAATAGTGACCTGGTCGATACAAAATATTTTAGATGTTCATACACGAGAATAAGCAATTGAATACGGAACAAAATTTGATAAATAACGGGAGAACCTTTGTTCATGTTCTGAATAAACAGAGGCTACAGGATGGTTATCATTTTTTATCAGTATACTCAAAAAGGATGAAATAGATGAAAATTGTATTTAAAGAGTAAACTTTTTGAAAATTTCACCCTTGGATTTTCCTCGAGTCTTGAATAAAATGTTGAAGTATTTATTGATCACAAATTTCCAATATAAAATTTTACTTAGCATTATTCCGTTCCATATCTTTGAACATCCAGAGATGATTAAACTGATTCCGTGCCATCAAAATCAGTCATTATTTGAGAGATTTCATTACCAATAATGTATATCCACTAAAAAAGTCTTTCAAATACCAGACTTGTACAGTATGTTATAATTGTATGCATAATCATAATGAATACTTCCTTATTATACTTGAATGATTGACACATACCCTAAAGCTTTTAGATAACTTAGTTGGACATTGATCCAGGAATATATGTGAAATTTTTGACATAAGATTAACCGAGCTTCAATAACAGGAATTTTGTATAACTCACTTAATCTGCCCTTTTCACTCTTTTGGCAAGATAATGTAAGTTATTGATTCATGAGAAGGTCTTCAATTCCACAACACTCAGTTATTAGACCAAGGTAATTTTTGTTGGCATGTTTATTTATTAAAAAAAAAAATGGGGTGGTATTCAAGGCAGATAATAATAAAGCATTTATGTTTTAAAAAAAAATAATATTCAATTTGACATACAGGATTATTGAGGTAAATATGAATTTAACTATACTTAATACATTCATTATATTGGTACGTATATTACCTACATAAGAGAATATGGGGTTGTATTCCTGGTTCCAACTAATATATACATTATTCGAATGTCGAAAAAATGGAAAGATCTCTAATAAATAAAATCTTACAGTTATTCTTCTAGAAATTATGAAAGATTTCAAATTACTGTGCACACACTCTAAAAGCTTAAAAATTGTATTTTTGAAGATCAAGAAAGAATAACTATTTCATAAATAGGACAATGAATAAGATTTTTGTGTTTTATAGTAGATACAGTATATATATATATATTAATTTTATAGAACACATTTGGAATTTAATTCTATGCTTATCGATATATTATTAAAATTATAGTTTGCGGATTTCTTAAATTAGTGCTAAATATTTGGTATGTTCTCTGTTAGATCTTTAACCCTATCAAATGCCTCTTTCTTACTCACTCGTTTTTTACTTAACGTGTTTCTGACAGCCTCTGACAATGGTAATTTTTCAACTATATTTGCATTATTCGAAATCGTGTTATCACCATTTGATTGGGAGCCATCTATTATATTTTTATTTTCAACAGTTAATTTGGCACTTGCAGCAGGGAGAAAGAAAATCTTAAAATATATTGCAAGACAAGGCCCATCAAATGTTATACCATTGCTACTCCTTTTTAACTGATATGAGAGTTTCAAACCATCTGTATATTCAGTAGGGTATTTTGATGCATCAAAATTTTTACTCAACTTTTCACTAACAGACAAGAACTCGTTGTAATTTAAATCTGGTAATAAGGTTTCTACATACTTATCATCAACACCCAATTTTTGATAAACACATTCAATGTAACGTCTGATAGAATAATCAATTGCATCATTCACATATGCCATTGCGGAGCCAAATCTCTTAGTTTTTCGAATAATAATACCAATTGAATTAAAATCCCCTTTCTTAACCAGTAAGTCAATATAGAAAATAATATATTGATATGTATAAACAAAATGTTTGCCTGGCCTTTCGAAATCTGGTTTCCAGATATTTATTAAATTTTTATTACTACGAACCGACACAAATTTATCCATCAATTCTAAAGCTTTTTGGTAATCTCCAAATTGCTCGTAGTAAATACGTGCCATTCTATATTGAGGTCTATGGTGCCAATTTTTCTTGTCTAAAGACGTCAAAAACTTTAAAAGAATGCAAATCTGTCGATAAAATGAATCACTTGACTCTTCCTTGTCTCCTAGGAATGTTTGATCATTCTCAAAATATTCTTTAAATATTGTATCCTTTTTCAGAATATTCCTTGCAGTATTTCTTGTCAAATAATTGCCTAATACAAGTTTATAACACATTACCACAAGTGAATAATGTGGTTCAATAATAGTATCTTTTTGCTCGGGCGACAATGTTGCATAAATGCATGCTTTTTCGATATTATCAAGTATAGTGTCAACAGCATCTTTTCTATTAAACTTAAAAAGGAGTTTAGCAATTAAATAGTAATTCATCCAATTTTTGGTAGCAACTCCAGATGATATTTCCTCTTCTAATTCAACAGCCTTTGAAAAGCAAAATAACATTAATTGTTGTATGTTAAAGTCTGATATAGTTAACCTAGAATCTATATTAACTTTTTCTACTTGACTATTACCCGAAAGTTTCAATATTGGACTATTATAATTCCATTCAAATGCCACTTTTTCCATTGGCTTATAGTATGATATAGTGAGTTCCTTTCCTAGTGACTCCAAAACCATTTTCAATATTGTATTCTCATCTTTATCGTGATTTTTCTTCGAGTATAATAGAGACAAGGACATCAAAAAACACAAAATGGCTTTTCTTTGTGCAGCAGCTATTGCATTTTTCTTTTCTTTAGAGGCAAGCTTATCTGCGGTCCAAATTAAATCATCTTCAACAAGGAAGGAGTAACATTGACCTAATATATACCAGCTCTCATACCTTTTTGTATTATATAAAATATCAGTTGTAATATTCTTGATAATAAAATCTAATTCGGAAGGTCTGGCTTGCATCATTTTTTTTCTTTGAATATATTGGTTAAGTGCTTGAACAGAAGATATGTAAAAAATCCCTGCATCAATTGCTTTTTGTAATTCATCGTCAGGTGATGACAGTATGACCTTTAGTTCCCCAGCTAAGCTTTTTTTAATAATAGAAACTGTGATTGGTTGATTCAAGTAGTCTTTTAGCCTTTGATGATTTCTTATAAAGATATATTTTTCGGAAGTAGCTACATCGCCAATAGTTTCAATTATCTTATCAAAAACTTGCTTAAGAATGCTTTTGTTACAGTTAAAGAGAAGGGGATGTGTATGCTGATATTGTAGCTTCAACAAATATACGCCTAATATCAGGGATGTCGACTTGGTCATAGGCTTTTCAGTAGTACTATGTGGTTTATCCAGAAAACTATCTGATGTGGTAGAAAAATGATACTTACACCATAGGACAGGTTTTAATTCATTGTAGGATTCATAATTCACATATTTGCATAAAAGTTTTTCTATTAATCCCAAAAATAATTGATTCAAGGATCCACAAAAGGATAACTCACCTAACAAAGTATGGAAACTTGAAATTATTTTAATTGAAGAGGAACCACTAATCTGTTTTTTCTCCGATTCAAGGTAATTGTCAGCACAATATATTAAAAGTGAAGTCACTGCTATAATATATTCCTTAAGCCTAGCTGAGGATTTTGTAACTCTCTCAAAAAACGAAGTACATCCAATACTTTCACAGTTACTTTCAAAGTATAGTATAGGATAAAAAGCAAAGAAAACTTTCAACAAATGATCTATTTCAGTAGATTTTATATTAAGATTATCAAACTTCCAATGTTTTGACTCCATAAACTCTGCTAATCGTTCAGAAAAATTGCCTAATATAGAAAATGTTGATAATAATGTTGTCATTCTCAATTCTTTATTATTTGACTGATATTCCTTAGATGACAAATGAATCAATAAAATTTTACTCAAATTTATATATATCCTTTTTAATGATATTATATCATCTATTTTCAAATAGTAAGTAAATAGGACATCCCATAATTTTATTTTCAAAGAGAGAGGTGCATTCTGAATGAAATTAATCATATCAGTATCTAATTTAACATGTTCTATTGTTGGGTTCAACTCATGTAATAGAATTTTCTCAAGGTTGTTTATATTTTCACATTCTTGGTTCTTATTTTCCAAATCAATTACAGTAAAACTCTTTATTGCATTAATTCTTTTAAGATATATTTCGATCCATCTCGTGTCCAATATCTGTATGTAAGTGTAATTTGGATATCTCACCACAATCTCTTTGGACAGCTGGGATCTAAGTTCAATAATTTCCGTTAGGACATTCACTGTCACATCACTAGTAATATCACTCATATATTGTAAATATGTGTAATAAATCCATTTCAACAAAATTTTTTGCTTTGAGTTGCAATTATAAGATATTAGTAATGAATGTAGACGATTAATTTTTTTCTCTAATTTATTTCTTTGAGTCTTCAAATCAGAGACCCTATTCTTATTTGAATTTTTAGAAATAATTTCTTCCGTAAATTGACCATACATATTGACAAGGATCTCATATACCGATAGACCCAGATACCATTTGGTTGATAGATTCTGTGTCACATATTCATAAAGATTAAATTCAATAGACAAAACCATTCCTTGAATAATTTTATACAAATCTTCGGACCACAAATAATCAGTTACAAATCTACTATCGTTGTTTAAATTCAAAAGATACTCTAGGAGCATAAATCTAGTCTCATGAAAATGAGGAGATTTATTATTAATTTGTGATATAAATTCCATTAACCTATCATCTGGAATTGGCTCAAATTCAGGGGGATCATTCTTACTGTTTCCAGATAACTCATTTTTTAATAAAGAATCCAACTTAAATATGTCAATATTGTCTCTTTCGATAGAGGGGTTATTGTTTCTATCGTATTTCTTGAATATCTCTGTATGCCAACTACTCCATGATTTCAAACATTGATATAAATCATCGATATACGAGATAGATACATCCTCTTCATCTTTTTTTAAATCTAAATCTGTATACTTTATAGGGATATGACAACCTATGTTCCTAAACTCACTTTCTAATTCTTTATAAAATGTCTCATGTAATATATCCGAAGTAGAAGGCATATTTTGAGATTCTTGCATTTCTTTTGTTTTAACTCTTTTACTGCTTCTCTGTTTCGGAATTATGTCTGTCAATTCTCCTAGCCTTTTATTTGTATCACTATCACTAGATATAGTTGTATTATTATTATTATTTACCCTTGAGATATTGTTATTTTTTTGTGTGCTTTCAGTCTCTTTACCATGTGTATTAACAAATGAGGTATTTTCAAGTCTAACAGGCTCTTTTATTTTGAAAGTCATACCTTCAATAGGAAATTCAATTTCATTATATGGATCAGAATTTCTACCTAAGAGAGTCGACATCTTAATATATGGCAATTGATTTTTAAAAGTTTTTGCAAAACAATTCCATGTTGTTTCACTTAATTCTAATGTTGTCGTATCTAAAGTTTTCATTGTCTTTTCATCTTCAGTTTTCAATTTGAATATGCGAGTTAAAATCTTTCTGAACTTGTCATTTATTAATTGATGGTCATTTTTAAAGGATAATCCAGGTTTAGTGTTAAGCACATTAGAATTATTTGTTTGACTCTGTGTATCTTGAACATTTTTTAATAAATCGTGATATTTTAGGATCATTTTAGATAAAATTGGTAATAAACCACTGGACTTTGAACAACAACGACGACCAAGTAATAGCAACTGATTTTCTTGTTTATTCAGCTCATATTCTAATATTAATCTTTGTAATTTAGTGGATTTAAAACTTGAAAAGATCTCTACGAGAATAGATGTGACAGTACTGTCTGCCTTTGAATGTTGCAAAGATTCAATTAAATATTCCATAACTTTTAAAGTATAATTGACTACTTCTGATGATGGCATAGGCTCTTGATAATGTTCAGTTAAATAAAAATAATAAAACATGGCTCTATTACGATACGAAAGGTACCTAAGTCTATCTAGACTAGGCGACTGATATTTATATCTGCCCCATTTATCTGGGATTAATATGTCTAAACTAAACAATTGTTCAAACTTCGCGTCAGCTTCATCAAATTTATTTTGATTCATCAATTTCAGCGCTTCCTCATATAATTTAAAACCAGCTTCCACCTGTAATTCCCTAGTATGTTCTTCTTCTTCCACTTCTTCATCTCTAGGCAATAAATTGATGGCATTGAACATTGACATCTTTATATATATATATATATATATATATCCGTATTTTTCACTTAGTTAACTCTCTTTGGTCTTTGAAATGTTCCTATACTTAACAATTTAAACCCACAGGGTTCGTTTAGCAAAGCTTTTGTTTGCGTTACGGGGGAGTTGACGTGGTGTAGTGCATTGTTGTTAATTATATATACTTTCCCAATGTTTCAAGATTGTTTAATTTTTTTTTATAAAAAAATCGTTCATTAAATTTCCTTTTTTTTTTCACACGTTCTTAAGAAACGATGAGAGGAAAAAGTGGTTAATATTTAAAATGTTTACACCTATGTTAATGTGTCAATTGTTCGTGTGTTCTTGCTATAAGTAGTCTGTGAAGTAGCCAAAAATGAAATATTTGATAGAGTATTTACCCAGGATTGATTGTATTCAGATTCAAATTGAAGATGATATAGATAGCATTACTTTGAAGGAATTTACATCAGAGGCATTGGTTATCGAATATATGTATTTAAAGAATGGTGCTGAGAAATTAAAGAGATTAAAAATGAAATTACCTCGAATTGTTACAATCTATAAAGATCAAAATCTCCAATTTATAAAACAATCTGAATGTACCTGGTCTTTGAGATTAAAATTAAATCCCAAGAAAACTATTGCAAAAGAAGACTTTACTCTCTTTGGATCATATGATCTCTTGATAGATTCAAACCTAAATAAATGGAATAAAAAATATTTGACACATTTAAAAGATTTCCAATTTAAGTGTGATTGTTGTGGTTTTGTAATCTTGGATAGTAAGACTAATTGTCAAATATTGAATGAGATGCCCTCTAGTAATTGGATGGAATTAATGGATTACTGGCACTGCCACAAACCAGATCCACCCATTGATCACAATTATTTCCTAAACCATGATTTATTATTATTTTCATCGTCCAGATATTCAACTTTGAAACCATTAGTTAATGAGATTTTGATCGATGGATCATCATTTAATACACTCTTGGATACAATAAAGGGTAAAGTTACGATTTCTCAACAAGAGACAACTATGTCGTTGAGATGTTTTAATTGTTCAAACATTTTAGGCGAAAGATCTTCCTCTAATGATCTTTGTAAATTATACAAATGGAAATTGAAGTTGCAATGCAAAAAGTTAGATGCTTTAGACTCGTATCCACCTCAAAATGATGTAATATTGACGATTTGGAATTATGTGACCAATTACTCTGGGAGGTATATTTTATTAAAATGTAAAGGTCACGATGATGTTTTACTTTGGATCTTTGCATTAGGCGTTGGTGTGACTTTAACCGACAATATTGTGTATTCAAATTCAATCAAAGTATTATATGTAACTGGCGATGGTATGGAAGGGTCCCATTCTGAAGATCAAAAGCAACACCAGCATCATATCGCTAAGAAAAATACTAATATTGAGGAAATCAAAGTTAACGAATTACCATATGAAAGATTTTTAATCGAATTGAATAAAAATAATCAACTTTTACCTAGTATAAACCAAAAGTTTAACGAATGGAAAGTCAGTTACCTTCCATTAACATAAGAAACCAATGTCTATACTAATATTTGTTGGTTTTACTCTAATTTATCATTATTATCATATCAAAAAGACAATAAAAATGATGATGATGATGATAATGATTATTTTAATCCTTCAGTCTACGAGAAGAAGATATCTGTTATTAATGGAAATAATACGGCACTATTAGAAATAGCGAACAACCGAGTAATAAGAGTTTGATAATAATAAATGAACATTTGTTGTTCTGTATCAAATAGTTATTCGAACGATATAAAACGTACACCACTAGAGAAAGTTTAAAAGAGATAGATACGAATAAAGAGAGCAGAAGGTACGAACCCATATATATATATATAGTTACGAAGGAATACGTGTCGTCTGAATGTAATTGGTCAGGGTTTGGAAAGTGAAAGAATTGTTTACAAGTGGACTTTTTTTCCAATATAGATAAGAAATAGAGAGTATATATACATAAAACTAAAAAGAGGGGAAAAAACAGTATGGTTAAAGTAAGTGTTCGTCCCAATGGTAAATAAGTTCTGATTAGGACACCTAAAGATAACAAGAACATATTTTCCTTTCTCGATATTGTCAATAGAATGGATTCATTTCCTTTATATTTTGGGAATATCAAAAAAAATTCAAGAATATATATATTATTTAACCACACATCACGGGATTAAAGTTGGTTTTGTTTGTAAATTTATCATTTCGGAATTGAAATTATTAATTCGACAAACATTACTTGATGCAACATATCAATTGGTATTCAAGTCAAAGTTATTTGAGACGAGAGATAGACAATTAGAACAAATTGGACAAATTTTGTATAAGTCTCCAGAATGTAACTTAAATGCTTTAAAAGCTTGGAGAGATAAGAAATATGCCATTTGGGTCAACGGGAAACCTTATGCATTATTGGAACGTGCCTTATCCGGTCCATTCGGTATTATTACGCATGGACCCCATATTAGCGGTTATGTAACAGATCCTGTTTCTAGAAAGATTAGATTTTTGATACCAAGAAGATCTGCTACAAAGCCTATCTGGCTCCAAATGTTAGACAACATTGTTGCTGGTGGATTAGGCTATCCATATGGACCATATGAAACGGCAATTAAAGAAAGTTTAGAAGAAGCGAATTTGAAGAAGGATATTGTGGGAAAGTATATAGAATCTCTAGGTGTTGTTACTTATTTTCATTATGAAGGTGATGCACACAAAGATAATTTTAATTCAGAAAAATCATATATTGTTGGTGAAGCTGAATTTATTCATGATTTAAATTTACCTAAAGATGTTATTCCTAAACTTAACGATGGAGAAGTAAATTCATTTAACTTGATGACATTAGATGATGTTGTCCAATCTTTAGTAAATAAGCAGTTTAAATCAAATTATGGCTTTGTTATGGTAGATTTCTTAATTAGATACAGATATATAAATATGGAAAATGAACATAACTATACCGAGATTGTTAATAAGATACATAGAAATTTTCCATTTCCAACAATTGCATCTTGTTAAAACAACTTAGGGAAGAACAAGAACAGACCCTAATAGATCAAGGCACTTAAACTAAGCGTACATAAATAAATATATATATAATATTTAGTATTTGCTTTTTTGTCCCTAAACAAATAAAGAGATTGTTAATTATTTAGGACATCTTCTAGTATTACCTTATTTAGAGAAATTTAAAACGATATTAAACCATTGTCTTAGAATTACTTCTTTTGGAGTCAAACTAACATCACCATAGGTTAGTGGAGCAAAGAAGATAAAGAAAGAGATAACACCTATGGCTACAACAGCAAAGAAGAAACTTAGGAAGAACGTATACACCTTTGGAGTGGTTTCAAATGGTGTACCTGGAATCTCTTCATCTTTCTCCACATTGATAGACTTACAATCGCTGAAAACTACTTCCCAAAGACCTGCACTGAATAAAGCTGCAATTAAATGAGCTGGTAAATAATGATGTAAGAATTTCTGACGTCCCATTAAGAAGAATGGGAAATAGTGACATGCCCAACCACAAAGTAAGAACGCTAATGGACAATATAATTTTTCCCTAGTAATTCTACCTAATGCAAAATAACCACGTTGTCTAGTAATCAAATCAGCAGCAACAATACCGAGATAAAGAAAGATGGAGATTACTTCGAACCAAAATCCGATAATGTTACCAATGAAATAGATTTGTTTTCTTTCTGAATCTTTAGTCCAGAAAGATACACCATTCAAACTACCCGGCCATGATTGTGGTTGGGATGCAGCTGGATGTTCAGATGTTAATTTATTGTTATGTTCGAACATCAAGCTTTGTAATTCAACCCATTTAGTAAAAAATGGCAATTTCTTGACTACTTTTGGGACATAGACATTTCTTGATTCATCCAGATTGATAATAGTGTCAACAGTCCAAATATTGCCATCGTCTTTAATTTTCTTATTACCATTAACTTCTTGTTGATTGAACCCCCATTCAGGCAATAATTCGTCGTTATGAGTCCAAAGTGCTACTGAAGTATCAATATGGAAGATACGGAATGATGTCAATTTCGTCTTTACGGCATAACCAACATCATTCTTAGAAATTGGTTGGAATTCGAAAATTGTTTCTTTATATCTCTCACCATTGGCTAATTCGGTGTTAACAGTAGTAACTTCTTCATTAGTTGGATATAAAGGAGAAGCAACATCATGTGTTAATAAGAAAGTGTTTGTAGAGACATGTCTTAATCTAAAGTGGTCACCTAATAACAATAGATCCGAGGGAGATTTTGGTGAATCCAACAAAGGTATAATTTGCCAATGATTATTAATATCTTCTGCGAGGTAGCCCGTGACTTGTTGACCTTCGGTAGAGATACGACCATCTTCATAACGCAATGGATAATAAGCCAAGTGGGAATGTAAGAAAGCATTAGTGTCCTTATGTTGGATAGTAATTATATCGTAATAGTTAACTGGTTTAGAATTCATAGTGGCTTCAGAATCTCTTAATGTTTCTTGAAATTCAGCAGACATAAATGCATCACCTGGACCAGAAGTGTTTAAAATCGTGAAATGAACCCAGAACCAAAACAAGTAAAGAAAGAATGGAATAACAACTAAAGCTATCAATCTAGTTATAAAATGTTTGCCAAATTTCCTTAAAGATAATCCAGAACGAATATCCAATAATTGCCACAAATTAATGACAACAGCAATACCAATAGCAGCATAAGTCATCACACCAACATATTTAGTGGATATAACAAGAGATAGAGATAACCCAGTTAAATGTAACCAAATAAACCATTGTTTTGTGAAAGGTTGTTTCAATTGTTCCTTATAGAATCTAGTATAACAGTAAAAAGTGGAAGCAATGGTGACAAGTAGCATTGCATCCAATAAAATTAATCTAGAATCAATTACATGAGCATTATCAATGGCAACTAATAAAGCACCAAAAGCACAAGTAGTAGCTCTAAAATTTAATTCTTTTAAAGTGTTAAATAGTAGAGGAATAGTAAGAGTACCTAAGATAGCATTGTAAGAACGATAAGCTAAGTAAGGTGCAGGATGTGTCTCATAAGAGTCACCAATTTCATTGAATTTAAAGGAACCATCATAATTACATAACCAACCAATAAAAGCAATTGCCATCTTAGCAAATGGAGGATGAATATCAAAGAAATAAGATCTTTCTAAATAATAGGATGCAAATTTACCAAAATGGACTTCATCAAACACAACTTCCTTTGGATACCATATTTTATAGAATCTGACAAAGGCAGCGAGTAAAGTTACAATAGTTAACCATATTTTATATTCTCTTTCTGAAGATGGTGCCTTTTGAAGTAACCATTTGGCACCAAGTTGATCATAATTGGAAGTTCTCTTGGTGTATTTAAATTGTGGATCATCAATATCAACAGAGGGCTCTCTGGTTGACTTATGTTGTTTCCCAGCCATATCAACTTACTTTTTGTTTTGTATTGTTTGGAAACTTATCTATATCTCTATTCAGTTTTACCTTATTTGCTATATGAACTCACAGAGGGATATTTCTTCTAAGTAATCTTCAATTAATTTCAGGACAAGCTAAATATTATTATCAATATATCGCTTGAATCTCAATATTGAACCAAATTGACACTTAGAAAATTTTGGAACAACCCTCTCTTATCAATATATTATTGTTGATATCTTTGTTCCCTTAAGGACTCCTACCTGTTCTAGAAGAAATACCCAATTAAAAATATCTAAATAGAAAGCACTGTTTATCTTTATTGAAAAATAGCAACAAAACAAAAAATCTCTTAAAAACATTTAGGTTGTAACAGTTTTGAAACAAAATTGCACGAAAAAAATAAATAAAAAAAAAAAAATAAACAAAAAAAAAATTCCAACTCCTTAAAAACTTTGCACGTCGCTATCAAATGCAGTTTACTACATAAGGAAACTCTTTAGCAGATATAGTGAATATATTTATAACAGTGTCTATTTATTGCTTATACAAAATATAGCAACATTATGAATAAACTGTAGTACTTCAAACTAATCTTTCGTATGCTTCGAATGTAGCAGATGCTTCAAGCGTTAAAATATTAGTGATGCACCGTTCAACTATGTTATATAGAAAAGACAGAAAATAAAAATATAACGTAAATATCCCAAGAGTAAATAATAATAATTATAGAAGAAAAAATGACTATGAAAGTTAATAGTGATATATTAAACAACTATTTATGAATCTACATTTGTATAAAGAAATGAAAAGAAAAGAAATAAAATGAATACACCACTTTTCTTTTTTTTTTATTTATTACATCTTATTCTTCTCTTCCTCAACGGTAGTTATACATGACTTATAAACCTTGTTGAGCTCTCCTTCTGTCACGTTCTTCAGCGATAGTCAATTTAATACCCTTACCCTTTGGTAAAGAGATGTATGGCTTACCTGGTTCACCAATGATGAAAACATTGTTTAATCTGGTGACGAAGGTGTTATCTAAGGAATCCTTGATATGGACTAAATCGAAACCACCATCATGTCTTTCCTTGTGGACAATAGTACCAACACGACCCAAGTTACGACCACCAGTAACGTAGACTAATTTACCAGTGTCGAACTTGATAAAATCAGTAATCTTACCAGTAGCCAAATCAATCTTGACGGTGTCGTTAACTTTAATGTTTGGATCTGGGTATCTAATGGTTCTACCATCGTGAGTTACAACATATGGGATACCCTTCTTACCTAATTGAACTTTCTTAACTTTACCCAATTTGTAAGTAGCTTCTTCATCAGTGATTCTGTGGACAGCAAATCTACCCTTGACGTCGTAAACTAATCTGAAGTTTTCGTTGGTAGCTTCTAAAGTAATGACATCCATGAAACCAGCTGGGAAAGTGGTATCGGTTCTAACTTTACCATCAACTTTGACATGACGTTGCATTAAAATAGCTTTAACTTCACGACCGTTTAAAGCATACTTTAATCTGTTTCTTAAGAAAACGATTAATGGTAAAGACTCACGTAATTTGTGTGGACCAGCAGATGGTCTTGGTGCATAACAACCAGATAATTTGTCCAATAACCAATGATGTGGAGCTGCTAATCTCTTAAGATGCTTCTTTCTATAGGTAAATATATAAATATATATGTCAAATGAATAACAAACAGAAAAAGGTTATTAATACCGTTTATCAATAACAGAGACATGTTAGTAAATTTGATTATTTGAATAAGGATAATTGAAGAAGGAAAGAAAAGGGAAATGTATTTTTTAAATTGCAAACTTAAGTCTAATTACGAATATTTTTTTCAAAATTTTCTTACAATAGACTTGTTTCATAGACAAATAAACACTCTTTTTTTTTGTATCAAAATTTGGTATTAACCTATAATATCATAAATTGAGTCAGAAATAAAAAGACATATTTAGATTGGTTTTTGTTTATTGGTATTCTTATCAATAATAATTAAATAATCCTATAATTTATGGCAAATTCGTTGTAGTCATCAGTATTTTTTGTGTTTATATAAATTTCGCTAAACTTGTCCTCTTTGATTCATAACAATTTACATTTATACTTGGTTACATTTGTTAAAATTAACGTGTATACATTGGAAGAACAAATATATCACTAACATCCATAGTCTCTACTACTATGACAGATATTATATGGTTTAAATAATAATATTAAAACATTTACTATTTTCATCGGAAATGTACCTCTGTCTTCAAAAAATTATAATAAGAAATATTGATAATCACATAACATAATCACACTCTAATCCCCCCTCATCATCATTATCTTTTTTTTTTTTTTCGTTTCGTTTTGTTTATAGCAGGTCTAAATAACATACGGTCCTCTAGCCATTTTTATGATTAAGTTAGTTGGTTAGTTAAAGCAGGGAATCTTACAAACGATGATAAAAAAAAAAGAATGCACTTCAAAAAAAACCTTAAAGACAAGTATTACATGTTACGAGTAGTACATAACAATACCAAGCAAAAGGGGAAGGGAAAAAGCAGCACTATAATATAATACGAGACTCTCTAATTAATCAAACAAATTCACCACTACCGCGTAATACTATTACATATTAAGACAATTTCATTACCAAAAAAAAATTATCCTAGCTCAGATCCAACCATTTCACAAACAAAAAAAAAAATCTCAAATATCCAAGTTTTTCGTTGATTGATCCATCTCAACATACAATCTATTTGATGCAAAAAACCCATTGGCCATGGATCATCTCAGAACTTAATTGAAGATGAAAGGGTATAATAATAATAATACTCAAACCATATCTGTTTGTTTAGATAGACGACTGCTGACAACGCATAGTGAATCTCTCCTCCCCTCTACTAGTCTCTATCTAACTCTTTATGCTAAAGTTGAATTTTAGCGTTCAAAAGAACGGGACTCCCTTCCTTCTCTGTTCTCTCGACCCCAACCCCACCATCGTTGAACTTTGAGGCCGTAAAAAAGTGGCGGACGATTGAAGAAAGTATCAAAATCAATTTCTTCTTCCCTGCTGGACAGAAAGCTACGGGTAACTAAGACCTTCGTAAGCACACCCCCCTTCCCACTACTCTTCTCCCCATTGCAAAGAGGGGAAACACAATAGTTTATTTTCCTAAATAGGATACCGTGGGAAAAAGCATTTCATGACGGACGGAAAAACAAAAATGTATGTTTAATATATTCAACACCAATCTAAATGTATGGGTGTTTTATTTTGAGTGACAGTCTCTTCTTTTTTTTTTTTTATTTTTTCCTATGAATTTTTAAGGTTCAAAAAATATCTTCATATTTGATGACACCAAATATTCTTAATTAATAATACCTTGTTTAAAAGTTCAAAAGAGTAAAAAGGAAAAAAAAAAAAAAACTGATTTTAAATACACCTATATTAATACAGAAAATCCTTTGTTTCTTCCTTTTGATTCTTTTAATTTTTCTTCATTTGCTTTCTAAACATAAACAGAGTCTTAGTTTGGAAATAGATCCTTAGACATAACCGATAAGGTAGATAGAAGTTACATGAGTATCATCATAAAAAGGATGTTTATGTTATTAGAACTAAGTTGCCGTTGAATCATAATTACTAGAGTAATATATGTGTATATAACATTGTAGTTCATTTAATCGATCTTGCTTCTCTTTATGTCGTAGTGACTTGAAGGGACCTCTATACTAAATAATATGGTTCATTATGTATTTGAACAAATTGTAAAAAAGAAGAGTTTTATTGCAACTAAAAATAATAAAAGACATAGTTAATTTGAGTATTTATGAACCAATAAGATTTTAACAATAGATAATCCCTTTAAGTTAAATCTTTTTTTTTTTTTTTTTCCGTAAAAATATCTCATTAGTAAGATATTTTACTCACAGGTACTTAAATAAGATATTCCAAGTTTCCTAATGGGTTAACATGGTAATCTAAAAATTACCACAACCATCACCCTCCCCATCTAAGATGAATAAAGTAGCAAATAATAATTTATTATTAATATTCGATACTCATTTCCAAACATATATAAGGAATATGAAGTAACTACTAATATAAATTAATATATTCCACATTGTTTTTTTTTTCTTTTTTTAACACATTCCATTATTTATATTATTTGATATTTCTACTTTTATTTAACATCTAGATAACCGAAGAACAACTTCGAATTTTGCTAATTATTTATATATATATAACCATTGAATACATATGCAGATATAAGTTGATTTAAGAATGTTTGTTTGCTACTAATATTTTTAACTATGTGATATTGAAAAGTGTCTGTTGCCCTTGAGTACTTTTATTATTTTTATTTTTCCCAAATATTTTCTTCAATTTATAAAACACTCCTGGCGAGGGGGATCGCTCCACCAAAAATAAACAAAGTTATTAAAAAAATTGCACTAAACATATAATTTGCACACACACATTACCGTCCCCCCCAGGCCTTCCCAATATTATAATCATCAATCATTCAAAGATTGCTGAATACAAAACAAAACAAAACAAACATTTTTTTCTTTGTGAATTCAACGATAATAATAAATAACAGAAATAGGTAATTGCCCTTTGTGTGCAATTTACAATAAAAGACAATTCTTTTTGTTAAACAATGAAAACCGTAACAAAAAAAAACTCTGCGTTGTCTATTGTGGTTGGTCATTGAGAACAATACCCATTGTCAGAGGAGAACTTTCTTTTGTTTCAACACTCCCCTACTAACCCCTAATTACCCTTTTTTTTCTTCCCCCCCTTTGTTAAATTTGTAGAAACAAACAATGGTTTGACAATATAACAATAACACACACTTTTCACTCCGAAATATTGGAGTAATCATTTAATGAACTATTCAATCAAGGAATATATATATATATATATATTTAATAAAATAATATATTTTTAGTAACTTCACCGTCTCTTTTCTTTTCCTTCGTTCTTTCCTTTCTTCTTGTTGGTTTTATATATCAGCCTCTTTAAAAGAAATAAATTAAATCAAATATATATAAACAAACAAACAAAAAAAAAAATATATATATATATATATATATACTTTTTATACATAATCATTATTATTTCATTCGCCGCACTTCTTCTTCTTCGCAAAAAATTAGCTTACATATTATTTTATTCTATTTCACAACATTAACCTATTAACTTTTTTTCCCCCCTCCTTTTGTGTGCTAAAAATTGAAAATAATACATACATATATAATGTCTTCAGAACACGTTGCTCCTTTAACTTCGATTACCCATTCAACTATGTCTCAAAACTCTTATAAAGAGGATAATAATGACTTAAACAATAATCTCAGCAGTCATGAAAACGAAAATAATGATACTTTAAATAATGAAAGTGAATTTTTGAAAAAAATTGATGAAGGTATTGGCCCAACTAATGAAATTACTGAAATTCCTAAAAAACCAGCTTCTGCCTATATTACCGTCTCAATCTTATGTCTAATGATTGCGTTCGGTGGTTATATCTTTGGTTGGGATACTGGTACTATTGGTGGTTTCATTAATCAAAGCGATTTTAAAAGAAGATTTGGCCAAAGGGCATCTGATGGTACTTATTATTTCTCTAAAGTTAGAACTGGTTTGATCGTATCTATCTTTAATATCGGCTGTGCTATCGGTGGAATCGCATGGTCCAAAATCGGTGATATATATGGTAGAAAAATCGCTCTGGTCTTTGTTAGCATTATCTACATCATCGGATTAGTCATCTCTATATCCTCTATAAATAAATGGTATCAATATTTCATTGGTAGAATCATATCAGGTATGGGGGTAGGTGGAATAGCTGTCTATTCTCCACTAATGATCTCAGAAGTATCACCAAAACATATTAGAGGTACTCTGGTTTCATGTTACCAATTGATGATAACTTTAGGTATCTTTTTGGGTTATTGTACTAATTTTGGTACCAAAAATTATAGTGACTCAACTCAGTGGAGAGTACCATTGGGTCTAGGTTTTGCATGGGCCTTACTGATGATAATCGCAATGTTTTTTGTACCTGAATCCCCAAGGTTTTTAATTGAAGTAGGTAGAATGGAAGATGCTAAAAAATCTATAGCAAGATCAAATAAAGTTAGTGTTGATGATCCATCCGTACAAGATGAAGTCGATTTACTTCATACTGGGATCGAAATGGAGAGAGCCGCAGGTACTGCCACTTGGAGAGAATTGTGTTCCCCAAAGGGAAAAATCTTACAGAGGTTAATAATGGGTATATTTATCCAATCTTTACAACAGTTAACTGGTGCAAATTATTTTTTCTACTATGGTACCTCTATCTTTAAATCGGTCGGTTTACAAGACTCTTTTGAAACCTCTATTATCATTGGTGTTGTTAATTTTGCTTCCACTTTTGTTGGTATATACTTCGTGGAACGATTTGGTCGTAGAAGATGTTTATTATGGGGGTCTGCTGCAATGGTCTGCTGTTTTGTAGTCTACGCATCTGTAGGTGTCACAAGACTTTACCCAAATGGTAGAAGTCAACCATCTTCAAAAGGTGCAGGGAACTGTATGATCGTTTTCACCTGTTTCTTCATCTTTTGTTTTGCTACTACATGGGCTCCAATTGCTTTCGTTATTGTAGCAGAAACCTTCCCATTAAGGATCAAAGCTAAAGGTATGTCAATTTCAATCTCCGCAAATTGGATTTGGAATTTCTTAATTAGTTTTTTCACACCGTTTATTACTGATGCAATCAATTTTTATTATGGTTATGTCTTTATGGGATGTTCTGTGTTTGCATACTTGTATGTTTTCTTCTTTGTACCAGAGACTAAAGGTCTAACTTTAGAGGAAGTTAACACTATGTGGGAAGAAGGTGTTTTACCATGGAAATCTAGTAATTGGATACCTCCATCAAGAAGATCTGCAGACTACAATGCTGAAGAATTAGCACATGATGAAAGACCTTGGTATAAAAAAATGCTTGGTTAAATATTTTTTTTTCTACCTTTTTTTCTCTCTCTCTCTCTGGCCCCTCCTCCTCTTTTTTTTTTTTCCATTTTAAATTAAGTATAAAAGGTCATATAAGGGACATTTCTCTATTAACATTATTCATTCTTAATCGTTTCCCTTTCAATTTAGTTTTTATTTCATTTTTTACCCCATTTCACTTTGTTTATAAATTCATATATATTGGCATTATTCTATTCATTTATGGTTTTCTTTTCTTTTTTATAATGAATAAATCAAATTAAAGATTTTTTTGTTTTTTTAAATAAAATAAAAAAAAATAAAAATAGTGGCAAAGTATATTCAACTTTATTAAGTTATTAACCGTACTTGCCGTCGTAATGGTTTAGCATAACTACAATGCATTTTTAAGGTACATAAAATTAACAAGAAAACATCATATATTAAAAAACATCAAATTTTTTTTATAAAATAAAGAAACGTAAATAATGTATAATTACAAATATATAAACATTATATCAATATATTTTATACCTAAGATGTTTTACCATTAACAGTAAATATTAAAGGGAAAAAAAAATGGAATACAAAAAAGAAAAAAACGAGGAAATGAAAATATATACCATCTTTATTAGTTGTCAACTAAATTAATAAAGCAGCAGCAGCTAAAATGCATGCACCAACACCAGCAAACTCTTTGGCTGCACCATTTTCATTGACTTGTTGTTCAATAACAGGTTTGGAAGAAGTAGTGGATTGTTCAGATTTAGTCACTTGAACGACAGTAGATGGTGTAGAGGTAGCCAATGCAGCAGATTTCCTGGATTGACAAACTTCATCACAGATAGTAGATGTGATGGTAGCTAACTCTTCGGAAGTGATGGTGGTAACTTCTTCAGGAACGACAGCGGATCCAGAAGCAGCTGATTTCTTTGATTGACAGGCTTCATCACAGACAGTTGATGTGATGGTAGTTAACTCTTCAGAAGTGATGGTGGTAACTTCTTCTGGAGCAGCTGTGGATTCAGAAGCAGCCAATTTTCTTGATTGACAGGCTTCATCACAGACAGTTGATGTGATAGTGGTTAGTTGTTCAGTAGTAATGGTAGTAACTTCCTCTGGAATAATGGTGGATGCAGAGGCAGCTAATTTTCTTGAGTGGCAGGCTTCATCACAGACAGTTGATGTGATCGTGGTTAATTGTTCAGTAGTAATGATAGTAACTTCCTCTGGAATAACGGTGGATTCAGAAGCAGCTAATTTTCTTGAGTGGCAGGCTTCATCACAGACAGTTGATGTGATAGTGGTTAATTGTTCAGTAGTAATGGTAGTAACTTCTTCTGGAGCAGCTGTGGATTCAGAAGCAGCTAATTTTCTTGATTGACAGGCTTCATCACAGACAGTTGATGTGATAGTGGTTAGTTGTTCAGTAGTAATGGTAGTAACTTCCTCTGGAATAACGGTGGATGCAGAGGCAGCTAATTTTCTTGAGTGGCAGGCTTCATCACAGACAGTTTCAGTTGTTTCAGAGGTATTTTGAACAGTGGTAGAAACAACTGTAGATGATTCTAATGGACAACTAGTGATCGTGGTAGTGTCATTATAATGGTTGGTAACTGTATTCCACATAGTTGTCATATTAGAGTATTTGGAAGAAGCAACAACAGAAGATGATAATACTGAAATGTTAGTAGTAGTGGATGTAGAATTTTGAGGGTATCTTACTGAGGGTGTGGAAACTAGTGCAGAGGAGCTAGAAGAAGCGACAGAAGAGGAAACTGGAGCAGAGGAGCTAGAAGAAGCGACAGAAGAGGAAACTGGAGCAGAGGAGCTAGAAGAAGCGACAGAAGAGGAAACTGGAGCAGAAGAGCTAGAAGAAGCTACAGAAGAGGAAACTGGAGCAGAGGAGCTAGAAGAAGCAACAGAAGAAGAAGAAGTAGTAGAGGAGGAAGATGGGGTAGAAGAGCTAGAAGAGGAAGTGGTAGAGGTAGAAGAAGAAGTGGTAGAGGTAGAAGAAGAAGTGGTAGACGTAGAAGAAGTAGAAGAAGTGGTTACTGGGGTCGAAGAGGAAGAAGAAGTGGTTGAGGAGGAAGATGGGGTAGAAGAGCTAGAAGAGGAAGTGGTAGAGGTAGAAGAAGTAGTTGAGGAGGAAGATGGGGTAGAGGAGCTAGAAGAGGAAGTGGTAGAGGTAGAAGAAGAAGTGGTAGACGTAGAAGAAGTAGAAGAAGTGGTTACTGGGGTCGAAGAGGTAGAAGAAGTGGTTGAGGAGGAAGATGGGGTAGAAGAGCTAGAAGAGGAAGTGGTAGAGGTAGAAGAAGTAGTAGAAGTAGTAGAAGTAGTAGAAGTAGTAGAAGTGGTAGAAGTGGTAGAAGTGGTGGTAACTGGGGTGGCATTAATACCTATAACGGCAACACCCTCACTGTCTAAAAAGGATTTAAGTGATGGTAAAATTCTTGTAGAATACCAAGGAACACCAGTAACCATCATTTGGACAGTTGCTGGAGGGATACCAGTTAACGCAGTAGTCCAGTTATCATTAGAAGTATCCATCATAGCTTTAATAACAATGTCATTTAAAATACTTGGATATGGTTGATCTGGATGTTCGCTTCTAAAGGAAAGATATTGCATCATATGAGCGACAATATCTCTAACATAAACGGCCAACTCAGCCATTTGAACTTCTTCAGCAGTAACAGGTAAAGTAGTAAGGGCATCGGCTCCATTGATTGCAGCAAGAGCAGCTAGAGCTGCTAAGTATTTATTTGGATTAACCATTGTTATTCTTATAATATCTCGTTATTAGAAGACCAGCTTGGTTAAGTGTAGCTGTGTAACAAAGATCTCAAAAGAAAAAACAACGTTAATATAAAAAATAAACAACCATAACAACGACTTTCAAAAAAGATTATTAGAATCTTGACATATATATATGTATATATAATATTACATTTACTTTATGACAGAATTATATTACAGATGGATTTCCTGTCTAAGGATGCGTTGTGTTGTTACTGTATGAGGCATACTATTTAAACGAATATATAATACTTCCCAAAGCAAAAATGGTCCCTCGTATTAAGAAAGAATTAAAATATGATCTAACAAAGAATGAATAGTGTGTAAGATCATAAAAGACAAGACGTACACTAAATAAGTTGGTGTGTGTAAATAACTTGGTAAGGTGAAAAAACATAAGGAAAAACACAAATAAAAAGAACTCGTATTTTAAAATTAATAAAAGTCCTAGAGGCACATTTTTAATGAACACTTCGTTCCCAAAGACCAATTTTGAAAGAGATAATACGGTCAATAAAAAACAGTCTTATTATAAGATTATTAGAGTGACACAATACTATTATTCGAACTCTTCTCTGTCGTATAGTCGAAGTATACAACTTTCCTTTTTTGAACAGCTTTATTTATTTGTTTATTATTTTTTTTCCGAACATTAATAAAGAGTTTTTTTTATTGTGAGGACAGAAAAAAAAAGAAAAGTGACACTTGAAGAAAAAAATTATCTCAATTTTAAAAGTATATTATTAAGTGCATTGGGAGATCTTTCCTAAAAGAGGAGCAAACTGGTATAGACGTCTCTCGTTTAAATAAATGAACTATCAAAGAAAGAAAGAAAGAAAGAAAAAAGACAAATAAGTTTTCAATAGTTAATTGCAAGTCTTGCCAATCGTTTACTTAAAGTAGTTATACTTTATTATCACTTTCTTTTTATGTTATTGTTAACTTCATAATAATAAAAGGAAAAATATTTCGAAGAAAAGGATCTAAGATTCTCAACAATTGAAAATATTCATAATTGTACAGTCACTTCACATACACACTTCAAGGTTTCTGCTATTCTTTATTTTAAACGAGTTAACCAAAAAAAAAAGAATTTTTTTCTACTACATGTTATTTAGTTTCATTTGAGCAATGTCAATTAACTTTCTTCGAGACAATCACAACATTTCTTCGTTGGTTTTAAATTGTTGAAAAATTAACTATAGTGACTTCTAAGGAGTTATTATGGTTAACTAAATATTCTGACTTCTGCAGTTTAATCCCTGTTTCCCCCCCCCTGTTATTTTTAATCAACCAGGGAACCAGTTAATTAAGTAAATAAATCATCAAAGTCTATCTATATTTCCATAGTTTTTCAAGATTCAGATATATAGAGGGGGATCTGTTGTTTTATGTAAATCGAATTATTTATGTTTGTTACTTGTTATCCGTGTACTAAATATTTCTATATACAAATTCAAAGAATAAAGAACACAGGTTTAACAGCAACTTATGTTATATATCAATGTATTATCTATTGCTGAGTACATTCACAATCAACAACAAACGTCAAATAACGATGAAAAATCAAATTCATGTAAAATTTTAATTTAATTTATATTGAAATTATTCACTAGGGACAGTTGTTTCCGATGAATATTAAAATTTTATTCTTGTAGCAGTAATACATACACTATATAAATTAACAGACTTTTACGGCTGCATTCATGTAAAGTAGTATTGTTTTTTGTTTTTTTTAAATAAATCACACATAACATTTCTGATATTTGACTTTATTATGCTTTAATATATTAAATAACTAAAAATTACTTTGAATAGGTAGAACATACGTTTGGGCAACTTCGTTATCAACTTTAATTGCTGATTCATTATCTTTTTCTAATAATTCTTAAAATGTGTTTACCGCAACATACTTGATGGGCTTAAAAAATTCCTCTGTTTCAACATTAAATAATTTTTTAAACATACCGGGTAGTTCGACAGAAAAAGTTGTGGAAATAAGAATTTGATAGCTTGTAAAGTGTGTATATACTGTTCTTCAGCACTTTTAAATTCAAACCGTTATTAGATATTGAATATTTTCTTTAGTGCTATACTGTAAAAGTTAATAACAACAAGCAGTAACCCCCCCAGAAATGCTACGTATATATTATATATACATGAAATACTGATCTTTTTATTATTATTATTATTATTCCCTTTTAAAAAAAGAATCTTAAAATCATTAATTAACAAACAGTAAGTATTCATAAGCGTATATTCCTTCTAGATAATTCTTATTTTCCGGTTGGGGAATAAAATAGAAAGAAGAAAACTGGATCCATCAATACATTACTTTGTTTTCCCAAATTATTTCCCTACTTTAATGCTATATTAGTTTGTTTAATAATCCAGTATTTATTACACTTTTAAACAAAAAAAAAGTGGTCATTCCAATACAAGACAAATATTTATCAATGATCTTACTACACGCTTATTCATTTTATCAAGATTAATAGTGAGAAATTTTTCAACCTTTTTTTTAACCTTTATGGTTCTTGGTGTACTGCGTTGAATGAAAATATTTGGACTTCCATTTCAATTAAATCATTAAAACAAATTCCTAGAAGTGGCATTCTAAAATGTAATATACGTAGTGTGTCTCCTTCTTTCCATAACTGAAGACGATTTACAAGAAGTTTACTTTTTTAAAACCAAAATATTTTACACATCTTGTTTTGGTACTATATTTGAAAAAAAAAACAAAAAACAAGAAAAAATCACAAGGATATTATTGCCTTTATGATAAGTTTTTCTTATTACACTTTATTATTTCAACAGGGGGGAAATCAAAACCTGCGTATTTGATTTAAAAAAGGAAAGCTCGGCCGAATTGATTTTTATATAAAAATTAGAAGTATACCCGGATTTCGGCCGGCTCTTTAAAATATTCGGCCGAGTATTCAAGGAAAATAATTATAGACCCTTGTATTTTGTGATTTAATTTAACAAGTAAATAATCAAATATGTATTATCTTTTAACCACTCAACCAACAATTTCCAATCAAAATTAAAACATATAAATAGCACAACAAATAAAATTTTTACTTTATTCAATTTTTGTTTTCCATTAAATATATTTTATTTACTCATGAAAACTAAAGAGAAAATAATAGACACCTTTAACAATCCGTACATTTAACAATGAATCTAGTGAAACAAGTCCCATTTGGAAGAACTGGTATCAAAGTTTCTCCTATTATTATTGGCTGTATGTCTTTTGGTGATCCAAAATGGCAACCCTGGGTTTTAGAAGATGAAGATAAAGTGTTCGAAATATTAAAATATGCATATGATCATGGTCTAAGAACGTTTGATACTGCTGATGTTTATTCTAATGGTAAAAGTGAAAGATTATTGGGAAAATTCTTGAAAAAATATAATATCGAAAGAGAGACTGTCGTTATCATGACAAAAGTGTTTTTCCCCGTTGATGAGAGCATGGAGGTCGATCTTAAAACCACGGGTAAAGGTTTAGACACACCTGAGGGTATTCAATTAGCTAATCAAAGAGGTCTTTCACGTAAGCATATTATTGCTGGTGTGAAAAAATCTGTTGAAAGATTAGGAACTTATATTGATGTGTTACAAATTCATAGGTTAGATAGTGACACACCAATGAAAGAAATCATGAGAACTTTGAATTGGGTAGTCGAGCAAGGTTACACAAGATATATTGGTGCCTCCACTATGCGTGCCACGGAATTTGTGGAACTACAAATGATAGCAGACAAATATAATTGGTCGCAATTTGTTAATTTACAAACACAATATTCATTATTGTATAGAGAAGATGAGAGAGACTTGATCCCATTTGCCAAAAAACATGGTTTAGCTATGACTCCATGGTCACCCAATGCTGGTGGACGGTTGACAAGACCAGTAACTGAACAGAAAAATACTGAAAGGGGATCAGAAGGCGCCTTTTTCTTACCTATGACTGATGCCACTACAGAGATTATTAACAGGGTAGAAAAGATTGCGAAGAAATACAATGTGTCAATGGCCATAATTTCCACAGCTTGGGTCTTAAGCAAAGGTTTCTATCCAATTGTTGGAATGAGCTCCATCAAAAGAATAGATGATGCTATCGAGGCAACAAAGATCCAATTATCTGAGGAAGATATTAAATATCTGGAGGAGCCCTATCAACCAAGTAAATATTTATTGTTTTGAATCAAATCCAAATCCTCTTTTTTTTTTTTTTTTTTTTTTTCCAGCTTAAGTCTTATCTAAATAATTTCAATACATATTATTAAATACGTATGTTTTTAACAGTAAAAAATATAGTGATTTATGTATTGAATCGGTTCGAAATAGAAGAAAAATGTTTATTATTAATAATAAACCCAACAATATACTTGCCTTATTTTTATATGAACTCCCTACCAATAAAAATTAAAAATAACTTTACATAACTGAAAGGGTTTCCCTTCTTTTTCTAAAAATTCTTTAAAATATATTTCCTATGAAGTTAATGGAATATGCTTTATTTACTTATCTATTATTTTAAAGAAAGTTTTTTTAGAAAGTTTATATAATATACACTTGAACCTGTTTACAGATGTCGATAATTGATTATGTTACGCATAAATCTATGCTCATAGCCAAATATAGAAACCTAATTTTCGTTTTAAATATGAATATCTTTAATCAAAGATTCCATGCTATCAATAATTCGATTATTGATATTCTACAAAATAAATTCGTATTTTTAAGGCCTCTTAGAGATCATTTAACAATTGATGAAGAAAAGAAATATTACTCTACTATAATCTAGAAGTCTTTTTTAATAATAATATCACCAAAATTTCTTATTGTTACAAAAAAAAAAAAAATTGCTAAGTTATTTCAGTATGTATTTTTAAAAGAAGTTAGGTCTGTCACACTTCCTACTAGGATAATTGAAAAAAAAAAAAAAAAGAATAGCCCAGCTTATCTATCCTCTAGTTAGTTCGTTATCAATGAATTCTCATATAAATATGTATATACGAAAGTTATTGGAAGGCAAAATGGAAGCTTATCTTTTTCTATCATATTGCTAAATACAATGTTATACAAGTCCATATTATAAAAGATATTATACTGGAAACCGAAAAAGGAAAATTGCTAAGGGTAGGGTAACGGTAAGTCATACATATTCAAGTAAAAAGTAATGTCGTACGATAGGATCAACATGAAAATAATCTTGGTGGCTGTGTAAAATTGTCTTAACACGGAATATCTTTTAAGAGGAAGTATATCTGTTCTAAGTACTCTTCAAGTTTCCCTGTAAAACCACCTTACGTTCTTTATGTATGTTATATATAGATAAGTAAACTAATAATAAGTCTTTTTAAGGTATATAACTCGTTACTACATATTTAAGGGATTTTCTTAAGAGAAATATATTTTAAAATTCAAATGTTCATTTCTCTCATGGTTATGGTGTATTTGTAGATGGCTACTGGTTGGAGCCTAAGAGACTTCCCCATTGGTTATAGTGATATATGTCGGAGTTTGTAGAACCGGTTTTATCAATTTATTTAATGAGAACTGTACTTAAATATACATTATAATATACAGTACAAATTTACAAATAGATTTATTTTTTTTTACCAGATGGACTTTCAAGAAGAATGTAATGGTGCAATGTTTTTCTGCAGACATTCACATATGTTACCTTCTATAACGAGACAATAGTATTCTTTGACAAATTAAATAGAGAGGTAGTTAGTGACATAGCGGACAATAAAGAATTTTTTTTGATATGCAAGGCAAAATAGACGCTATCCTTACCTCAACTAGAGGTATAAGTGGAACAAGTACGTAAAGATGTCGAAGTCTTTTTTTTCTTTTCTTTTTTTGAAATTAACGATGTACACATTTGATACTTCCATTTCTTTAGCTTTGATGAGATGTTGCTAATTAATGGTGAATACTGTTTGATTGAAAAACTTCTTATAATTCTATATTACAGAATACCCCTTCACTATTAATTTTATCTACACAAATTTTATAGCCACTTCCAAATGAAAAATAGTTTTTTCGTTGGAGAGTCCAATAGTTTAATGTTTTCTTTTTTTACCCATTATTAAATGAGATAGTTATGTCCTGTTTACAGTGGTCATCAATATATCGAGTTGGTAAGGATAAACTAAAAATAAATATAGTGATAGTTGTTATGACTCATGCACTAACTAGTACACAGAGAGAATCATTCGTGAAGAAAAAGCTACTGTTTCGATATGATGGGTAAATCATCAATAAATATTGGATAGAATTTATTTTCAGAATGGTAGTAACATTGTTTTTTAACTATCATCAGTATAATAAAGTTCATTTCATATATCCAGACAAACTGATCCATTTGCAGTAATAAATGCCATATAAGTGCTATTTTTTATCAGATATTTCTTTCATAAAGAGATATTAAACGAAACAAATTCATGTCGGAACAATTATATTACTAAACATAGAAAATTAAACATTTTACTATGAAGGGATTAATAAAAGGAAACTTAGGGAACACTACATATTCCTCACATGTCTCTTCTTCTAAGAAGGGAAGCTTCCACTATCCACCTAACCATACCAATTCAGGTAATTCTACTTCTAATAGACATGATAGTGACAACCTTTGTCGTTTATGCTCAGGATACAAGTTATATTTTAAGTATCGTAGACAAGGCCATCAATCTACTATTTGTCCACAAGATAATCGTAACACAATTAGGGAAAGTATTGCTGTTGAGACTCTATCACATTGTATAGTATGGATCAAAAACTTAGATGTAGCTACTTTGTTAGATACCGGAGCTGCTAGTAATTCTATGATAGAAAATTTAGTACGTAAACTATATTGTTATCTACAAGAATTATATCATTCCATCGCAGTTAAAGGTGCTTGGTCAGAACCAACGATCGTCAGGTATTGATGTAGGTTAGATTTTCATATTGGTAGCAATCAATACCGAGCAACATTTCTCGTTATCCCCTAGCCCCTGGTAACCAAAGTAATCATGAATATTTCCTTCATCAAGCTGCATAATAATGTCATTGACTCAGTCCTTTATGAAATGAAGAAAGAAGAGTCAAAGCCAATCGAAGTAACTATATGGAGAAAATTGAAGAAACTTTTAAGGTAAGACGGTACACAATCATTTATATGTTGGATTTCAGTCATCCACAACACTTTACAAAAGGCTGTTCCATTAATTAAAGAAGAATTCTAAGACATAGTTGTTGACAAATTACCCACATATGACAGTAAAACAAAAACTATTTCCTATGAAATAAAATTAATTCCTTGTTCCTCTCCTGTATTTAGAAAGGTTTACCGTATGTAGGAATCTGAAAAAGAGGAATAGGGTAAACAACTTAATGAGTTTCTTCAAGATAATAGAATTGAACCTTTTGATTTCCCATTTGCTACATCAGTGATGTTTCTTAAAAAGAAGGATCGTGCAAAAAGGATATGTGTTGACTATAGAAAATTAAAGGATATAACCATTAAAGCTAAATGTTCTATTTCAATTATTGAAGATTTATTTGATCCATTAAGAAATACTGCGATATCTAACAAACTCGATTTGATTAGTGCTTATCATCAAGTTCCAATTTATGAAAACGATAAGTTTAAAACAGCTTTTGTTACACATGCTGGACAGTACCAATGGAATGTGATGCCTTTTGGTTTAATCAATGCCCCAGCTACATTCCAGAGGTTAATGAATCACTTTTTGAGAGCCTATATAGGTAGATTCTGTGTGGTATATCTGAATGGTAAGGTCAAACGGTTGGCAATTTCAAGTGCAACTATAGTGAGTGACCATATTTTTAGACCTTTATCTAATTTTATTTCAACTGTCTTCTTCAATAATACCAATAAAAAATCTAACGACAAAGACGCTAATTCTTTAGCTAGTAAGAATAAATGTTTTTATTATAGTAGATTAGACCATCATGGTAAGTGTAACGTTTTTTGATCGACTGTATTCTTTGATCAAAGGTTCATGATTAAGTAACCAATGAAAGATGGGGATGAAATAAGGGTCTTTGGAGTATTCTTCGTGTAGAGTATCGTGATATTGTCGAGAGATGGTGACATAACTGCCTTAGAAAGCAATTCTTATATCAGTGGTAAATGTATTCAAACTAGATAAAAAAGAATCAGCATAATTATTTATTCCTAAAATATGTTCAAATGTGAAGTTGAATTCAGCAATGTCATCCCACCATCTCATCAAACGTTGTTTAGTGTCCTTTGCTTTAATGATAAATTTGAGAGACTCATGATCTGTTCTTAATAAAAAATTCTTTCCGAGTAAATAGTGTCTCCATTTGTGTAAAGCATGGACAATAGCAAAAAATTCTTTTTCCCTGATAGACCAATTTACTTCATGCCCATGTAATGCTCTGCTTAAGTATGCAACAACCCCTATAACAGACTTTGAAATAGGATCACACATTTCTAAAGTAGCACCAACAGCGTAGTCACTAGCATCCGTAGTTAATATAAGGGGCTTAGATGGATCAAATGGTTTTAAAATGGGGGCTGTTAATAACCGTTCTTTTAAAGCGTCGAAAGCGTCTTGTTGCGCCGTTGAACATTTTAGCGTTTTTTGATTTGCGAAAACTCGTAAGGGAACAGCAATCCTTGAAAAATCATTAACGAACCGTCTCTACCAACCAATTAAGCCTAAAAATCGTTGACAATCCTTGTAGACCTTGGGCTTAATCCAACTCTGAATACATTTTACTTTTGCTGGATCAGAAGATATACCATTTGCGTTAATAATATGACCAAGAAATGAAATCTCTGTTAAGAAAAATTCAGATTTGGCCTTTTTAGCGAATAAATGATGTTGCGTTAGCGTATTTAATACCTTCCTTAGATGTTCTTTGTGTTCTTCTTTGTCCTTAGAATGAATTAATATATCGTCCAAGTATACCACACAGAACTTACCTTAATAAGCTCTCAAGACGTGATTCATCAACCTTTGGAATGTAGCTGGGGCATTGGTTAACCCAAATGGCATAACATTCCATTGGTACTGTCCAGTATGTGTGACAAAAGCTGTCTTAGATTTATCTCTTTCATTAATGGGAACTTGATGATAACCACTAATTAAATCTAATTTGCTAAATATCGTAGCCCCTCTTAGTTGATCAAATAGGTCTTTAATAATTGAAATAGGATATTTAGCTTTAATGATTATATCATTTAGTTGTCTATAGTCGACACATAACCTTTTAGCACAATCATTCTTCTTAATCAAAGTTTTATATTGTTAACGCCTTTTATAAAGTTTTAGCTTATTATATGACAATCAAACATCATCAGCACACATACTTTACTTGCATCCCATTTGATTTCACAGATTTAGTCGTTTTTACATCATAAAATATAGTTATAATCAATTTATATATTATCCCATTATCTGTTCAATATAAGTGTCACATTTTAAGTTCCACTTTGAATAATTAATATTGCTGAAATTTGGATTAAAGAAACATTCAAATTTAACATAATCTTCCAAATTATAAACGTAGAGTTTTATTAAAGAAAAGTTATTAGTTAAACTAAACGGATGCTGGTATTTATAAATTCATTTTCTTAATAGAAATGATTCTGGATATTATTTCAGAATATAGTCTAATTAATAGGTCTGCTGAGCTTATTAATCTACCAATAAAAGATATGCTTGTGAATAGAATAATCACAGCCTATATGATTGAATATGATGAAGGTTCCTCCTCATTGTTGTTTAATATGTTTTATGGTTAAATTAATCAATTTTAAATCAAATCATTTTTCTTACCCAAGGAAGTATGTATAAACTTTTCCATACATTATTTTATTGACTTAAATAATATTTTTTTTAGTATAGGAAAGGAAGATATATTTTATAGTAGATATAATTTATCTCCCAAAATTTTATCTATTTTTAAATATATACACACAAGAATAAAAATGTCATTTTCAAAAAAAGATATTATGTAAATATATTTGTAGATGTGTTATGTTATACACTTTGTTAGTAATTAATATAAACATTTTTTATTATAAGAACAAGCTCCTAGGATGATACTGAAAATAGTATCATAATTATTGAACTTAGTATATTGTTGTTTTTCTGTTTTCTCTCTTTCCTCTGTGATACAAATTATGTAAATAATTAAAATATATATAAATTCATATGAAGATTAAATAAAGAACTAGAGTAAATTATTCTAGTAATATTCTTCGAAATATTTTTGCTATTTGGATTTAACGTTATAGGACTTGATCCAATAAGTTGGTTAACAGTTACTATTGTTTTATTTTATCGAAGTTAATCTTATATTTTTTTCTAATTCTATTTTGCCTATTGGCTCATTAATATTTGATACCAGTAATATCCGTTAACAATTATTACTATTGAAAACAAGTTCTTATTGAGTATTGATATACTTAAAAATACTAGAAATTCCTAGAGGTTATCAAACGTAAAATAGAAAACATGATAAAAGGGAACAAAATTAATTAAACATATGGGGTAAGAGTATAAGTTATTATTGATACAATATTAAGCTTAATATTAAGCCAAAAATATTAAATCATGAAATTTAACTGACAAAATGACAGGATGTGTTGTTTAAACAATTTGCTGAATTACAAAAGACTTGAATATTTTTTAAAGAAATATTGGATAGAAAAAATTTGAGTTGATCGATAATCAAAATAAAATATAAATTTTCAAATATGAACCTTTGAAACCATGGAAAAGATAAAATATATAAAAACATAATTTTGGTTTCAAATATTAAAAGTATAAGGTTCTATTATACCGTAATTTTCTACATATTTTGTATCTTAATTAATTGATATTATAAAATAAAAAAGGGTTTTCAGAGTAATCAATTAATTCAATTTTGTTTTTTTACTTTTGTTACACTCTAATCATTTGCATAATTTAGTTACGAAAAGTTATTTAGCCACTGTGAATTTAAATTACATTTCTTGTTATGAGTATGTAAGGAAAACTGGTGGTTATTTTCAAATCATTTATTACTGCCTTTAAAAAAGAAAGAGTCCCATATCAAAATACAGACTTGAGGAGCCATTTTAAAGGATAAGATTGGAAGACACGTAATACGAAACAAATTATTTAAATTTACAATTTTATGTATTTACATAATAATCTGTATCGTTCTAGGCGAAAACACGACTGATTAATCCAAAATTAAAAAAAAAAAAAAAAAGAATATGAAAAGATGTTACATGGAAAAAATAGCAAAGGCGTGAGATAATATTATAGTGATAAGAATGAGCGCCGTTACTAATATTATTATTAGCAGTAAACATTCTTAGCTTAAAATATATTATTATGTATTTATTAAATGTTTATGTGTATTATATGTATTCTATGTATTGGAGATATTTGTCCAATATTTGTTCTTCGGTGATCTAAAAATTATATAAAGGATAATATAAAGTAAAATAAAATATATGATGTATAAGAAGTAGTGAGGAAAATAATTTGAATTATCGACAACTTCATGTTCCTTATATATGTTTGGAAATGAGCGTCGAATCCTATAGTTTATAATAATTTGCCACCGTATTTATTTCAGGGGGTAAATGATAGTTTACCACATTAACCTAATAGGAAATTAATAATATTCTATTTGGATTACAAGGGGTAAATTATTTTACTAATCATAATTTTACCATGAGATACTTTTGCTGGAAGATCTATCATCAAGGGGTAATCTATTGTTAAAATCTTATTGATTTATTCTATATTATTCTAGAATCTTTTATTCCAGCATATAGAAATTCTAAGTTATCTTGTAAGAGAAAGAATACCCTCCACATATATGTCCCTTTGAACCCACATAAATATTCAGTAAGTGGGAAAACTACTGGAATTGAAGGTTTTAGAATAAAATATGATGAACCAATAAGATTTTAATGATAAACGTTTTAATGATAATATATCTCACTGCAAAAATATCTCCATAATAAATTTATCCTTAATAAGACACTTTATACCCTGTTGCTTATATAGAATATTCCAAGTTCCTTAAAAAGTTAAAATGGTATGCTATCAAATGAATACTGTGGCAAAGAATAGTTAACTTTTGTATTCGCCAGTCATTCCCAAACATATATAGAGAACATGAAGAAGTCAATAATCCAGACTATTTTCCCACTACTTTTTACAAAGCGATATATTCTATAGAGTGCATATATAACCGAAGAACTGCTGGAATTTTTCCAATCTAGGAGATTACTGTGCTAGTTGTTTATTTATTATGCTAGAACTGTTCCCTATATTGGAAATACATTTTTCTTATGGAGAAAATCTTATCTTCCAGAATTTATTTTATATATAAAGAAGGAATAGATAGATTTTCCATCTATATAGGTTTATATAATGTATAGTTATCATACATAGAATAAACCGAAGAAGTTTATACTTTAAAACATAACCATATAATTATTATCAAGAATTAACAGATCTACTCATCACAATGTCTAACATCACTAAAAATATGGAAAATCTATCCCTTTCCTCTCAAGAACATATATAGAAGAACAATACTTCCCATACATATATAATAATTTCAGCCAATACATATTCAAATAAGAAAGTAGGCGCTAATTATTATCAAAGTTCCTTTAACCTTGCTACTAACATGAGCAACCATATAATTTCCCACTCTCTGATACGACCGATCATTTGTAAATAATCAACACACTTAACAGAACAATCAATCAAACATACAAAATGTCTTGGGTTACAGTCAAAAAAGTTTGGTAACAATTTTGTACCCAGTACACTCTTTACAAGAAAAATTCATATTTTCAAAATCTTCAAATATATCTCTTTTCTTACTTTCTGTAGAGTCAGCGTCCATCATTCCTGAACATTTGGGTCATCTAACGTGTCTTCCATATGGCGTAATGTCTCTTTTTTGCTGAGAAAGAAAACAGCCTTTGACTCCTTTGTCTTGACAAGAGAGTTGTTTATAAATTTATTTGTCTCTTTTGACATCATCCATTTAATAGTAGTAACCACTCGCAGCGTAGTTATCTCCCTAACACAGTTAACCTACCCAGAGGTGTCTTGAACGTATTTGTGGATTTGCCCATCATTTATTATTCTGTTGAACAAACTTATTCCCATAATGGAAGATAAGAGTATAATTCTTTGCCACTTGTACCATGAAAGATTCTTGATATCACTGTTGCTTTACTAAATCTAGATTCCAAGAATAACATACATGCCTCATCAAAAACTAGATAATCTAATTTGAAACCAGAATGATAGGAACAATCCCAATTCACAATGTACGAACTATCATACATTCCTTAAATGTCTCAAGAAAACCAACAAATATGTCAACAAAGGACGCAGTTTCTTCACTATCATTAATAAAAAAAAAACATATCTTTTACAACCAATCCTCCATTTTCTAACTTCTTTATAATGTGCAGTTTTACCACTTAATATACTACACAAACAAAACAAATATATTGGACACTAGGATGATCTTTCAAAACAATTATCGACAAGGCAAATGATATGGACTTCCTGAATGATGCGGCGTGTTGCTAGCCCACTAATTTACTATTGGTTAATAAAACTGAATATGTGATTTCTCTCCGATATTCAATTTTGAATTTAAAATTATTGATTGCAAAATACTTATTTCCAATCTCAAATAAATAGTAAGTATCTATTAGGATGTTGGTGTTGGTATTTTCCACATTTTTCTTCTCAGCAGTGGTAAAAGCAATATATTCATGGAACAAGGTACAAGAAGTCGGCATTATTCAAAGGCAAATATACTGTTCTTGACAAATCTTGTATCCACACCATAAAAAACTTGAAGGTTTCGAAAAAATTTTCAAAAACTTACGATATTCTGCTTTCAAATTTCATAGTGACATCAGGGGCAAGGAAATATTTCACTAATATCACTAGACTCGGAAACCATGTTTCAGTAAAATAATTTTCTTTTTCATCTGAATATTTGGAGGAATTCTTCAGTATTTTTTTGATTTGTTTCAAATCAAATAGGCTTTGGCTTTTTTAGCTCTATAAAGGCAAACATTTTCGTAACAGTTGCAGAGACCTAATCAAAAAAAGCTTTTGACCACTTCACTTATTCGCCTCACTATTTCTTTACATGAAGCATTGGAATGCGTTGATAATTTCTTCCATTTCATAAAATCCTTCGTTATCCACTGTATTATTAACTATCTCTCTCTGTAATTCATCAATGAATACTATTTTATTATACAGTTACTTTTTTATAAAAAGTGAAATATGTAGATGTTCTTATAACAATGATGTAATACTACAATTTTCTACACCCTTTGTTTCTCATAAATAAAGTACTGTCTGCAGTTTTCTTTTTTTTTTTTCTTTGTTATTTTTTTGAACATAATATTTAGGTATAATCATCTCTTAACTATATTGAAAACGATGGTTCTATTTGCTCCTATATATCTCATTGTAATTACTTCAGGAAAACCACAAGTTCATACCAGTGGATATATACATTATAACAATACTAGGTATAAACATTTCAACAAGTAACGTTGGATGGGAAATATGATAATATTTATAATATTTATTATTGTATTTTAGTATCACTGTATAAGAGATAAATAAAAATTCGTTCATAACAGATGTTCCTGGTCGGAAAGGTTAAAAATGTTTATGTCAGTAGTAATGTTATACATGTTTGAAAATAATAGAAGATCTGACAAAATATAATAATAGTTATATGTTATATAAAATTGTTAAAACTTCCCACACACCACTCTCTGGGGTTTTATAGCATCCTATATTTAATACATAAACAATATCCACTGACAAGAATTTTCATGCTTTTGTCCTTTTTCTAAATTTATAAATAAGTTAATTTTTCATTACTTAACGATTCTAGCACAACTAAATTAATCATTTAAAATGGAATTGAACAGTGTTGAAAAAACTACACTTCTAACCATATTGACACCTTTTACCAAGACATTCAATAGCGAGATCGTCTGTAGTGTCACTCAAGGTTCCCTATGACTCGAATAAATTAATTTATTGTGTTTTATTATTTTAATTTTATTTATGATTTGTTCAAGGAATATTGTTTTGTTGTTTTTTTAATTGGATTTTATTTTAATATATTTTCGTATTTTGCCTTTCAATTCAAATATCTTTTGGTGAGCTCTGTTATTTTGTTAGGAGAAAGGTAAATTCAAATGAACATGAGGGATGGAAGAAATAATATAATTAGAGGTCGTTTGATTAAGTTTAACCAATCCAATTTTCAAAATCATTTATAATTGTATATGGTTATGTACAAAAAGGAGAGAGAGAGAGAGAAAAAAAAAAACATAGATATAAGGAAGAGTCTTGATATAAATATATATATAGTTATTGCTCTCCCTTTTTATTTAAAATTAATATTTCCATTTATCCAATTCTCCTACAGTCGTCAGTAATAAAAAAAAACATACTTTTAGATATTAACCGAATTACCTTTCTTTCTTTTCCTCAATGACAAAAAGATCACCAATAGACAATAATGATGTGAATTTCTCTCATTAAATATAATTATTAAAAAATATTAATAATAAAATAAATTTCGATTAATTATAATTATAATCCAACAAAGGAACAAATATATAAATATATTTAACTAAGCTAAATAATATTGCAAATAGCAAAACCATACCTTTCTATATAATCATGCTAGTGTATATATTACATTGAATTTTAACGAACTTTTTCTTCTTGGGAAAGAAATCATGAAGAATGTCAAAAATCGAGGAGTTCTTCTTTTTATATCGTAATAACTTTCAAAATTTTTGGGTATGGTGTTTCCAGAAGGGAGACTACCAAAACAATGCTTAAACCTAAAAAAAGTTCAAAAATAGCCATTCATAAAAAAACTAAAAATGCTGCAAAAATAAAATTGAATAGTGGGAAACTAATTTTCTCAGCCTTGCCTTCGTAGTTTGTAATAGAAACATTCAATGTAGTTGTACTTCTAACTGAGGCTTCGCCATTTGCAGCTGATTTTTGTGAAACAATTGTAACTTTATTACTCTTCGTTATTGATGAACCGTGTAACTGTAAAACATTTGTTGAACTAGAAGTTGAATAAGAGGAGTGGTCAGTTTGGCGTTTATCGGACACCAGCGTTTCACTATTCTTAGACATTGCCACCATATCGCTAGTACGAGATGACACATGGATAATATTTTCTTGGTTGCTTGTTTCTGGAAAACTTGTGATAGTATGATATGAAGAAGATGAGATTGTATTAGAAACACTTGTTGTTGTTGTTGTTGAAGAAATGCTATTAATGTCTATTAGGAAAGAATATTGTGATGTAGTTACGGTACTTGTGTTTCCATATAATACATTCAAAACATTGGAAGAAGTATGAGGTGAGGCGGACGTCTCAACAACAACAGTTAATAATGATTTTTCACCGTTTTGACATACAGTTTTTGTAATACTTGTTGCGATTGTGGTAACTGTGACAACTGTCTCAACGATATATGATGAACTTACGCCCCAATATGATGTTTCTAGCACATTAATAGTAGATGGCGTTCTTTTTCCAGAAGTAACGGTCAAAAACGTAGTTTTCCCTGCAACAGGTATAGTAGTGGAAATACTGGAATACGATGGAGATACTGTCTTTACAACGTTTCCAATTCCAGAAGAATCCGACCCATTGCCACTCGTAGCAAAGGTCGAGTATGTAGCAGTGGATGGTAAAGAAACGTTTGCAGTAGTGGTAGTGTATATTAACATTGAAGATGGTGTTTTTACAACGTTTCCAATTCCAGAAGAATCCGACCCATTGCCACTCGTAGCAAAGGTCGAGTATGTAGCAGTGGATGGTAAAGAAACATTTGCAGTAGTGGTAGTGTATATTAACATTGAAGATGGTGTTTTTACAACGTTTCCAATTTCAGAAGAAGTCGTCCCATTGCCACTTGTAGCAAAGGTCGTGTATGTAGCAGTGGATGGTAAAGAAACGTTTGCAGTAGTGGTAGTGTATATTAACATTGAAGATGGTGTTTTTACAACGTTTCCAATTTCAGAAGAAGTCGTCCCATTGCCACTTGTAGCAAAGGTCGTGTATGTAGAAGTGGTTGGTACAGAAACGTTTGCAGTGGTGGTAGTGTAGAGAGTAGTTGGGGGTGGTGTCCTTACAACGATGACGACTTCAGGTGATGAGGATCCATTGCTATCTGTGACAAACGTGGTGTAAGTAGAAGTGGATGGTAGAGGGATGTTTGCAGTAGTGGTTGTGTATATAGTAGTTGGGGGTGGTGTCCTTACAACGATGACGACTTCAGGTGACGATGATCCATTGCTACCTGTTACAAAGGTGGTGTATGTGGAAGTGGTTGGTACAGAAACGTTTGCAGTGGTGGTAGTGTAGAGAGTAGTTGGGGGTGGTGTCCTTACAACGATGACGACTTCAGGTGACGATGATCCATTGCTATCTGTGACAAAGGTGGTGTATGTGGAAGTGGATGGTAGAGGGATGTTTGCAGTAGTGGTTGTGTATATAGTAGTTGGGGGTGGTGTCCTTACAACGATGACGACTTCAGGTGATGAGGATCCATTGCTATCTGTGACAAAGGTGGTGTAAGTGGAAGTGGTTGGTACAGAAACGTCCCCAGTGCTAGTGGTTATAGTTATTAACAATGGTTCATCAACAATGTGGATAATTTGAATATCTCCGTTATCATCCTTTATCCAAGAAGTTGTAGTAATAGTGGAGATAGTGGTTGGTGCGGTTATACCTGTAAGATAAGATCTAGTAGATATCAAATATTCGGTGCTAAAAACAGTTTTAGCGTTAGGATCAATGGTAACTGTTGAACATTGGGACTCTGAACTATCTGGGAAGGAATATAAATTTTTACCAATTACAGTGTCTACTGAACCGTCAGGTTGAATCATATTAATACTTAAGACCCCTCTGAACATGTAGTTTACATATATTACCTTAAATGGATAATAATATCCCTTTTTCATATAAAATGTTTTAGTAGCTGCTGTTAAAACAGTAGATGCATCCCCAGTAGTTGAGACAAGGTATTGATCCGAGGTAAAGTTTTTAAGTTGAGAACAACAGTCGAAAGCCAAACCAGCACCCATATAAATTGCGGCAAAATCATCCACTTTCAGAGATATAGTAAAATTACCAGTCTGTGGAGCAAGATAGTAGCCAGTAATTACCATTAAAAAATTGGTCATTGGAACACCTGTGAACCCATATGGGGGTATAACAGCCGGCCAACTAGAAGCCCAGGAAAGATCTGTGACACCGGTAGTCTCACCTACATATTTATTTTTAAGGTAACCACCTAGAAGGAAATCTTTACTACGAAAACCTTCAGAATCATAAATTGTATAATCGTAAAACTTAACTGTTGCACCAAGTTCACCTTTCGTTGGAAGTTCACATGCCTTAGGTGCAGTATCAGCCATGGAAATATTGAAGAATGTACTAACAATTATAAAACTAGCGACGAATGTTTTTCTGAGTAGAGGAAAATTATTATCTCTCAAAAACATTATGATTGTTTGTATAAACGAAGTAAAAAAAATGGGAACAAATCCTTATTTGAGATGTTCAAAGGGTATAGTCAATAAGCTTATGATTTGTTTAACTTGATTTTTTTTTGGTGACTTATAGTTTTATTAAAATACAAAAAAAAAAAAAATTGAAAGTTATAAGAAGTGAAAGTTAAAGAAGATTCAATTACACAACTTTTCCTTTTATACTTTTAGGAATTTGTTAATTTTTTTAAAAAAAAAAATGATGATCAAAACATTTATGATAGGTGAAAATATTAATTATATTGCGAGTCGAAAAGCATTACTATTTTAGTTATAGTTAATAAAGAAAAAGAAAAAAAAAATAGACCAGCTATCAGATGATATTAATTGGAATCAATAAAGTGTATGGTGGGGTATGCTTGGTTGCTTGCACAAGGAAAAGTTAATCGATACGATCATCGATTAATTAATGCCTCTAATAGAAGAGTTACAATACTCTACTCCCATTTTTCCTCCTTTCTTTTTGCACTCAAGCGAAGAAAATGGGAAACTTTCATCTCTTCTAATACAAAACTCCCACCTTTGATTGAAAAGGAAAGAACAATTATTCTTCGATGCATTTAAAATATTAAAAAAAAGAAAAGAAAAGAAAAGGCTAAAAAGATCTAGTAAATAAAAATATAATAGTTCCAGATCTTTCTTAATTACCAAAAAAAAAAAAATAAAAGAATCGTAGGGCCTGAAAATTAAAAAAAAAAACAAAAGCAAAAAAAAGTGAACTAAAAGATTACGGCATTTCTCGATCACATTATGATGTTTTTTCTTTTTGCTCGAAGTAACAGGGGGGGAGAGAGAGAAGAAAAAAAAACATGGATGGCTTACATAAAATATTATAGTATACAAGCACTTCCTATTTTGGAAAGGGCAGGTATCTTATACATTCAACCACAATAGTTATTTTCCTTGAATATTGTTTAATTTATTACTGGACATTTAACGGGGAGTTATTCTCTCTTCTATTACTCAAAAAAGAATAAAAAGAGAGAAAAAGAAAATACACTATTACAAAATAGTTAAAATGAATGGATATATCGTTAAGGAAAGTGAGTGGTGATGCTTGTAATGATGTAGTAAATAGTAAATATCCTGCAATATAACAAAAAAAGAAGATATTAAGGGAAAAAAAAAAGAATCTTATGAGATGTTCACAAAAATAGTCTATTTTCTAATGTTGATTTCAAAAAAAAACCAGCAGAAAACCGTTTTATTAGTGCATCAGACAATGAAATAAAAAAAAATGAATTAAGTATGACAAATAGTATCTTGGTAAAGAGAAAACCGTTAAAATGTAGTGGTCAAAAGTAGTGTTTTTGTGAAACAATACTGTTTTTTCTTTTTACATTAATCTATTAGAAGACAAAGTTTTGGTATATACTGTTAAAGAGTATACATTTAAGATAACAACATAAAGATTATGAAATATTGTTCTATTGTGGTAGTTGGACAGACATGTATATTTGTCTTAGAAGGGAGAAGAGGGGCTAGGGAGACATAAAAAGGACTTATAGTCGTATAATAACGCATTCAATGTATTTTTAAAAAGGAATATTTGTCTTGCTTAGTGTAAAATTTGAAAATAATAATGGGAAGTAACAAAAAACAATAGGAATATGTTAATTATTAAAAATAAAGTTTGACAAGAAAAAAAATAAATAAATAAATAAAAGAGACAGAGATAGCAAAATATCAAACATTCCCGTTTAGGAAAGACAAGAAAAAAACACACACACACAAGAAATGCGAGTTCTTTTGTAAATTTTGTCTAGTCCGAAATATATTTTCCTTGTAGGGGGTGTTTTCTAAAAGAATGTTTTTTTTTTTATTTTTTAATTTTTCTTCGGAAAGTGCAAACAAAACAAAACAAAAAAAAACGTTATTGTTCTGAAAGCGGGGACTTGTGTGCTCGAAGAAGTTTTGCGTGCGGGGTTAGTGGCCTGTTTTTTACTTTATTTTATTAATATGTTTTTTTTTAATTCCCCCTCTTTGTCTGGTTTTGAAAGATTGACAGCTTTAAACTCCTCTTTTCTTTCTTTCTTTCTTTTAACATTACAGAGGAAATGAAGGTATTGTGTTTCTATATGTACTCTGTATATTTAGAGATAAAGATAAGGTGATTTATAGATATATTGTTGTTTATTTGTTTTATTACCTTTATTACTAGAATCAAAAGACTACACAATTGAAATAAACTGGCTTATATTGAAGTTTAGATTAGCCTCTTAATTTGGCTAGACACACTATACTTTTCTAGCAAACTTTGTTGAATATTCCTAAATTCAAAGGATTATGTTTACTAAATTGTTTACACGATATTTATGGTTAAGTAGGATTTTTTTTTTTTTTTTTTTTTGGGGGGGGGGGGGGAATTTTTAATCTTACTAAATGTTAACTGAGTTTTTTTTTCCCCTTTTATCACAAGAACCTGTAGTTATATCCTTTAGAACAACAAAGAAAACATTCGTCTTCTTTTTTTTCTTATATATGATATAACATTTTAAAATTAAATTAATGAATTTATTGTGGTGCAACGAAGTTCTTTTTGGTTTATTAAGAATATATATATATATATATATACATTATACTTAGTAGATAATAGTTATGGGTATATAACAGTAATATTCAACTTAATATGGATTTACAAAGGCCATTCTGTTAATAACGATTACTATCACTTAGTTTAATTTTGACACATTGTTTGATTATGTATTGCTGAAATTAAAGGTTCTAGAAAAGAATATTATGAACCAATGAGATTTTAATGATAAACGTTATAATGATAATATATCTCACTGCAAAAATATCTCCATAATAAATTTATCCTTAGTAAGACACTTTATACCCTGTTGCTTATATAGAATATTCCAGGTTCCCTAAAAAGTTAAAATAGTAAGCTATCAAATGAATACTGTGGCCAAGAATAGTTAACTTTTGTATTCGCCAGTCATTCCCAAACATGTATTGAGAACATGAAGAAGTCGATAATCCAGATTATTTCCCCACTACTTTATACAAAGTAAAATATTTTTTATTATGTATATATTACCGAAGAACATATATCAAAGAACATTATTTCTATATAAAAAAAAAAGTAATACCTTCGTTAATACATTAGTAAGCTAAGATTCTACATTTGCATAGTCACTAATTTTCATCATTTTCATTTGTAAATTGTAAAATAAAGACAATAACTTATAATTAAAATTAGAAGTTGTGGAAGATTGTTGTTACTATAGATTTGAAATTCCAAGTAAATATCAAAAATAAGAAGAAAAACATGAAGGAAAGGAAAAGAGTCAATAAAATATATTAAATATCAGAAAAGATTACTATTTGTACCACTTTTGGCTTTATCATATCGCACACTTATTATTTGGTCACAAAATGAAATGGTCATAAGAAGGGAAATACCGACATAATAATATAATGCATATTTCGGAGTGCAAAGATAAATTTCATCGAGGTTATGACTTGCCAAAATTTGACACTATAAAAATGAGAATTCATATTACATGAAATATATGTATAATTTTCTGATAAAAATAAACATATACAAACACAATATGGTCAAGTGTTAGAATTAATAAAATTTCAACGTACCTCACTTTATATAAGTTATAAATATCCTTATTTGTACTATAAAAAAAAGATTGTGAGGTTTTAAATATAAATTTATTACACAAAAATATTTTACTTTCGATATACTTCTAACACAGTATAATTTGGACTAAGTCGCAAACAATAACCAAAAATGAAATCTTCCTTTATTTTTAATCCTAAACATATCGAGAAAAATTGGTGTTACTTATCTGTTGTTTTATTTTTATAGATATTTATGTTTTGTTGCACAACGATAAACTTTATTTGAATTGAAAATAGAACTGGGAAAAAAGCACATTAAAGAACAAAATGTTTCTTCTCTATAACACTGGTGTAAGGGGTTATCTCAAGTAATATACTAAAATAGGGATATTAATTATATATAAACACTTACAAATTATATAGTTGTTGATTCTAACTAGTAAACCAATTATAAAATTGTTGAAATATAATGTTATGGAACGAAATAGATAGAACAATAAGATTTTAGCAGACGCGAAACGATAAATTGTTGACTAATAATTGTTGCGATGTCACGAAATGTTGTTGAGTTTGTTTATTAAATATCTTACTGTTCGTAGAGGAAAATGGCTTAATATTAACATATATAAAGCCAAGGATTTCATCATCAATTATTTTTGTCTTATTTACAATATTTGTATATTATTACTTCTATGTTGTATATAGAGAAAGAAAGTGAAGAACTTTATTATAATTTTTGTATACTAGATCTAATAAATATAATATTGAGAATGTTTACTATATATCCAATGACTACAGGCGCTTATTCTCAACAAAAATCCTTATTATAGTTGTGGGATCTTCTCTTGTTATTCTTAATGTTAGTCTTATTTAGTCTTATTATTTCTCTTAGGTAGAACCTAATAGATCTAATAAGAATATGAATGCTGATAATTACCTCTGGCACACTCTCTCAATAATCAGAGGTCTCTTAAATAAGTTTCTCTGTAATTTGCCACCAAGGTCAATCCGACGATCATTCGTTCGAATACACTCACAGCCTGGGCCCAGAGTTTCGGCTGTTCCAAGTCCTTCGCCTCGACATTAAGCGTTACCCGCGGACTACGTATTTCAGGATTTTCCAATTAGGGCTTCTTACAATTGGAAGTACGAGAAAATGAGAGGAAAAATTACTAAAATTTTGATTTTTTTTAAACAAGTTAAATAACATAAAATATTTCATTAATATTGATACAAAGAAAGGAAAGTTGAACAGTGTCAAGGAAAAAAAAGTAGTTACATTTATTCTTAATGTATTTATAAATTCATAACATAAAAAAAAGAGAAAAAACACTCTTACTATTAATATTATTAGTTAACATTCTCAACTTCTTTAATAATATATATATTAAAAGTGTTGTTTTTTGATAGAAAAGCTATCTACTTAAATTGTTAAAAATTTCTAGAGAGGTATTAAAATATAAAAAGGAATACAAGATAAAAGGAATACAGAAAAGAAGATATTTTGGAAAACTATATAGTTTACTATCAATATCACATTTGGCTTTATATCATATCACTAAAAAAAGTCATCTGAAAAAGACTGAACCCAAGGTGAGAAATGTCGTTCAAACAATTTATTTGACTCAACCAGCTTGTTGAAGTTTTTCAAACTATGGCACTCTCTAAAAAAGATAGTTATCATCTTTATATAAATTAAAAAAATAAAAATTATTGAGAATATGTTTTGAAATTCTGGAGAGAATGAAACGTATAAATTTTGTTATTATTTAGAACCAGTATTATTAAAGCTCTAACTTACTTTAATATCTTATATATTTTTTATATTATTTGTTCTCTAAAATAAATTAAAAGACCGAAAGATTTACATACCAACCTATAGAATCAAAATAATTTACTTCGGATGTATTCCTAGTGTTAGTACATTTTGTATACAGAAACCGTCATAGCCAATAAGAAATCTAATCATAAAACTGAATTGAAAGAGACCTGGGTAAATATATAGATAAAGTTAAACTAATTATGAGAGGAACTATTAAATAATACTATATACCTAGTCTCTAACCTATAAAAATACTTCACTATTTCGTTGTCCTCTTTCTATATGACTATATAACTATATAAGTAAGGTGGAGATGGAAGTGAATTGACTTTCATCAAAACTCGTCTATTTATATCCATTTATTCCTTCTCCTTTCCTCATCTTATTTTCGAATCACGGAAAACAAATCTGTACAACACAATTAATAAATGAGGATAACATACAACGGAATAAAACAAATTTTACAATAAGCAACACAGTTCAACAAAATAAAATAACAATTCCATAACGTAAAATAAAATTCAACAAAATAAAACACATTCACAACATGAAACAACCTCCAACAAATTAAAATAAACAACTTAACACAAAACACAACAACTTAAAACAAAATAAATCGGATTCAACAAATCAAAACAAAATAAATCGGATTCAACAAATCAAAACAAATTAAGTCGAAATAAATTGAACTCAACAAAACAAAACAAAACAAAACAAAACAAAACGAATCAAATCAAATCAAATCAAAACAAAACAAAACAAACAAAAATAAAATAAAACGCATTAAAATAATCAACTAACAAGGTATCTCACATGAATTTATAGAAAAAGAATATATATGAAAGTAAAAAATAAGGATAAAATATTTTTGGAGTATCCACTAAAATATGTTCCTTTTATATGTCTGGAAATGATCATATGATATCATTCTAGATCGATGTTTTATGAATATTTTCATTTAATAGTAACTCAATATCATTATATTAATTTATTTGGAAAGTCATACTTCTAATATAGATCTCGGGGGAGGGAGAGATATTATCTTAATGATAACTGCTAGAATGATCTTATACCTATATAGGAAGTATATCATTCTTCTAGAAAGAGAAATGTGTGTAACGCACAATCCTCACGGGTGATAATTTCTCACATACTTCGTAAATACCAAAGATGAAACAAAGGATATTATGAAAATATTTTTCCAGAAGTAAAAACATATAAATGGGTAACCTTGCTCATTTAATTTCCAATCTGGATGAAGAATATATATACATTATTTCTATACATTATTTATATTTATATAATTGTTTATTCCCGGGGGAAGAGATGGAAGGAAAATTATTCTAAATATTGATAATAATAGTAATAAATAATAATATCATACATCATGATCCAAGACGCTAATAACATGTATAATAATATTCTTCATCCAGAGGAATAACAAATTTTGTATTAAGGTATTTTTGAAGCAGCATCATTGATACTGCTTTGTATTTGACAAAAATCCCGCTTGTCTGTTAAATTATCTTAAAGAATCTTCCAATCCAACTTTCAAAGGTATTAAAAATTAAAATTTTCAGGATCCAATTTTAGCGTTTTTTCTTAAAAAAACAAAAATTAAATATTCCTGTTTTCTACAGGTTTTGAGATACATCAAAATTTAAAAAAAAATAGAATAAAGTATAATTTAGTTGTATATTCTGGTTCCGTTTGAAATTTTTCTTGACACATTTTTTAATTACCCACCATATCTGATATTGGGTTAGTTAAATAACAAATTAACAAATATCTATTAATGTGCACTCGAAAGGAAATGATTTGACAAATGTCACAATTCCCAGTATTTTTTTTTTAAGAAAATATGTCTTCTAAATACGCAATATTTCTCTTATTTTTTAAGAACATCTACCAAGTTAGATGATGGTACCAAAAAAAGTTGCTACATTAAACTTACTAAAGATAGTTTTCATTCACGCTAAGACCTTTGGCAAAAAAAAATAAAAATACGGTGAGAACAAATACAGTTTAGCTTATGATATTTTGGCTACTATTCTTTACAGAAAGCTTGGTTGTCTACAAACCATCCTTTATTACAATTAATTTTACATGTATAAACGTTATTAAACTCGTTTTTCAGAAAAAAAAAAAAAAAGAAAACAATCATCCTTTATTTCTTCATATTATAAAAACTAACAGAAAACAGACGCATTGATAGGTGAAATATTTAGATGTTCTTAAAATAGCAAAAAAATAGAAATTACGGTAAGACTTACATAAAACAAATTGAGTGTGAAATATCATCAAAATTAGAGTTAATGGTGATTATAATTTATAATTATAATAATATAACACAAAAAGCTTTAAACTAATCGAATTATTTTACCATTTCTTTATGACTTATAAAAGTTTAATAAGCAGCAAACTTTCCGATGTTTTAGTCATTTATACGAGAATGTTAAGAATAGTAGTAAATTTATTGAATACGTTAACCAATGTTCTTCCAAAAGATAGATGTCTTCCCCAAAAACTTATCCACCAGTACTTTGTCTACTTACAGCAATCACTTCACTCGAATTCTTTATTTATTTGACACACTTAAAAAATCTATCTTTCATTCAAGCTTTGGATTTACCTGAGAGATTTACCTTTCCTACTTTGTCTCTTTCCAGGGAATCAAACAATGTCGATGTTTTGAGTTGCTTTTTCTTTGGATTTTTTAATAATGAGTCTGGTATAGTTGCCGTCTGGGACTATTTCCTTAGACTAATGGCTTTGGACTGGACTAAATACACTTCTGGTCTTCCACACACCATCTCCTTAGACAACTATCGTCGTTTGATGGATACTATTAGACAGTGCGCCATTAATTTTACTCTCTACCGCCGCTGTAGAGATACTGGACTGGGTGAAAAAAATGACCAGCATTTTCACCAATTGTTTGAACGAAAGTAATATATGGAATAATTTTTGTTTATTTTATTCTGATTTAATCAACGAAATGAAATTATATCCTGTTCAAGTTTCGTATCTCTACAATGAGTCTGTAACAGTTTCAGGAAAACCATTTTCCGTCAATTGTGTTCGTTCATTCTACAAGGACATAAAAGAAAAATTCGATAAAACGGTTGCTGTTATGATAGAAAACGTATATGGCTTACAAGATGTTGCCAGTACTATGAAAATTATTGTTGCTTCTCCTGTTTCTTCTCCCATTGATTCTTCCTCAAATAAGGTCGAATCGATTCTTGATATTTTTAAGTCAGATTTACCATCTATTCTTCCTTCTAATTTTGTTCGTAATGTCGACTATACCCACCTTTTGAAGATAATCGACAATCTAAGTATTTTTACAGCTTGGATGATATATTTTCCCGCCCGTGGACCTTACCGTTTTCAAGAAATGACTATGTTTAGAGTGGCTGGTACTGGTAGAAATGTGTATTATAATGCTGTTAAGCAATGAATTGAATTAGGTAGCACCTACTCTAAGAGCAGAAACCTTAACTATATTATTAAGAGATGTGACCAATTAACTTCTAGATATATTTTGTATTATATTTTGGTGGTGAAAACAATCCAAATTAAAATATTTGATATTACTAGACGGTTTGTAGGACATGGTTTTGCTAATTCTTTTTCAAGCTCTGTCAATTTAGGGACAGAGTTTAACAGGATATCTGATGAAGAGATGACTCCTTCCGAATATTCTAAATTCATCTGTCATACATTTTTATTTATCGACAGCTTTGAAGACTGTACCATGAATTACGAAAAATTTGCCAAATACTATGGTAAGATGCCAGTTGAAGTTTCCAGTGGGGCTCGTCTTAACTTCAAGGAAATGAAACATGGTATCATTGCTCTTCAAAGATTAGTGATTAGAAATTCCCCTGAAAACTCTTTGTTAGATGCCGTAGAAAGAATTGCAGGACATAGTATTTCAACTGGTCGTGCAGTTTATGCCGTAAATGATAGTGATCGTTGTCTGTCTTCCATTGACAATTAAAAATATGTTTTAGTTTCTGAAGAATGACAAAAGGCAATTGGGTTTATCTATATAGATCAACTTGATGTCCCTGATATAGAACCTACCCAAACACATTTAGTGGACGGTAGGAATTTTGACATTCGCTGCAGGCCATGTGATTTATTTAAAACGGGGGCACTTATTTACGGCGAAGGTTTCTCTTCCAGAGGATCACAACAGCAGATTTGTTCTGACATTGTTTGGTCTTCTACAGCAATATTCCCAGTTCATACTTTACCAGTATATGGTAAAACGTGCTTATTCCAAATACCATTGGTAACAATTAAAAAAATGTTCCGAAACGAAATTTGTGTCTTTGGTCTTTGTCCCATACGTGGTTTTATTATCAAATTGCGTTTTAAGACTACGTAGCGGGAATCTTTTAAATGTGGGTTTGGTAAAGGATCTTATCAACGGCAGTTATATTCCAGACAGTTGTGAGTTATGTGATGTTTATGTTGGTACATTCAATGATATGGCCAACAAAAGGTTCCAAGATATTTTCAATAACTGGAATCCTCATGGTGGAAATTCAAAGATAGGTTTGGTGGTGATTGACGAATTTCACACCATTGAGGGTGACTGGAATTATCGTGAGGAGGCATTTGTCCATATTGGAAACATGAACTTCAATATGGCCACGAAATTAGTGTTGCTATCTGTACTATGGGTGAAAATGGGTTTTCCAAATGTTTTGAAAAAATCGGTATGAATGTATCTTTGTCAAAGAATATTTTAGAAGATGGAAAAACATTTGTGTACGATTTGGTTAACGATATTCCTTTAAAGAATATCATTAAACATTTTGAATTACTTAAACAACCAGATGAGTGTTTCAAAAGGGCTAAATATATTATAGACGCATTTTTAAAGATCAATTCAACGTCTGAAAAAATAGTAATATTTGGTGAGGTAGATGCTGCCACCAACTTTGCTGGAATTTATTTTCTTTCTTTCTTTCTTTCTTTCTTTCTTTTCTTTTTTTTCGCATCCCTCAAAAGATTTTTATGTACAAAGAGGCGTGCATCTAATGGCAGTCAAGAAATGTCGAAAAAAATTTAATTCTAATATTCAAAAAAATATCAAGTCACCTACCCATTCTACTTCTGTCGCCAGACCAATCTCAATTTCGCAGTTCTTCAAAACTAACAACATGTATTCTCGTAAGGCCGTTACAACTACTATTGAAGAGCTAGAATACGCTTCAACAACCAATGATGTGGATCTCTTTTCTACTTCCACATCGTTCTCATTACCAAATAATTAAGAGGCATTATACCTTCATATTACTGGTGCCCCAAATCCTTAATCAAGCTCAACCTCTTCTCCTTCTTTAAATGATACCAATTGTTCTAAAGATTTAACCTTGGATACCAATTCTTCTAGTTCCAGTACTAATCCATCCATATCAACTGCTACTTTCTCTACTACACCAACAGAAATCGATGTTTTTAATAATAATATCATTTCAAAACCTCAGCATACCCAAGAAACTAGAGATAGTTAAATTGTTCGCGGATTTGATAGTAACATTTCTTTACCACCATCGTCTGATGCATTAAAGACACATTCTTCTCCATATAACATTCCTGACAGAAACTTCAACAGTTTCAGTTCTAATGGCACCAATGCATTCTCAACGGATGCAAATATTTCTTCTTTAACTGTCAAAACCCGAACAATTTCTACTGCTTTATCAACAGTTTCCAACTTGTTGAATAAACCTGCAAATACACATGAGCATTCCACCCCCATCAAACATACCTTTAAGAGTTCCAAATCCATCATCCATTCCGCCTTTGCTCAACATCTCTCCATTTTCGATTACTTAGAATTGCCCACACATTTTATCAGGTTTTTAAAACCATGGTACATTGGGGGATCTTATTTTAATTATTCGTTATCCCCATATTCGAATAGATGTGGGGGCTGTGGAGGAGATGCGAACCTTTCTTGTATTTGTTGGAAAGGAAAAGCTCGGTCAGTAATTAATTTTGGTATTCAAATACTGGTTTTATGTGAGCATGTTTTAACTGAAGCTGAATATGATGCAATTAAAAATATGTGTAAGTCGAGGGGAATTATTTCGGCTATGATATATTTCATCCAAAAAAGGGACTATTTTAAGAGGAAAGTTCTATCCTCCAAAGCAGTGACTAATTACTGTAATGCAATGAAATTTTATAGTGATAATTTTAAAAAACCAGATTTTTCTAGTGTGTTCCAATTAAAGCACCCTTGTTGCTTAGCTGGTAACATAGATGATGTAATTAAAGCTTACAATTATATTTGGTTTAATTTGAAATATAAAAAATTTGATATTATGGTTTATTTTGCCACGTTAAAATTAGTCCCAGGCGAATATTTCTGGAATAATTACTCGTCGACAAAGGAATTTTATCTTCATATGAAGAAAAATTTCAAACATGTTGCTGATTGTTCATTTTTATCAGAATATAATAATAATGATGATTACATTTTTAGTGTAAACAATCAAAAAGTATCTCCAAACTTTTTTTATTATAAAGAAGATAAAGATGTCAGCATTAGAAGAAACAATCACGCTGGCCAAAGAATACCGATATTTACTATTGGCTTGAGAAAATATTTCTACATGCTTTTCTTTTTATTTCACAACGATTCTTACATGAGGCTGTTTTATGAAGTTTTTCCAAATATTCCAAAAGTCAAATTTTTTTTATCAATGGGTGTATTTACAGAAGGCTCCGGTTTTCCACACAAGATACAATAGTTTCAGTTTATATTTATACCATGGTATTATTTTGAAAAAGTTAAGTACTATTGAATGACAATGTTGCTAATAGATTTTTCTTATTTTTGTCCCTCTTGTTTGATATGTTTATCTGTTTATTTTATTTTATTTTAATTTTTTTGTATCTCCAAATATGTATTTTATAAAATGTTACTTGAACATTTATTGTAAATAGACCTAGAACCTGTGTATTAATAACTTTATCTAATAAATAAAAATCCTTTATAACATACAAGGATATTATAAATCTAGACAGAGTATGCACATTCATAGACTGTGGCGTATATATATCACTTTATGAGATGCCATAACGTGCTATCATGTCCCTAGGAGGGGATACAATACCCCTCAACCTTCTTCTCTATAGGTGTCAAAGTATATACACTTCTCATAAATAACATAGTATTTTTCGACGTTGGTTTTTTATATAAAATTTTCATAACTGAAAATTTTTCCAAACATCTTATCACGTGATTATAATACACTTTTATATCACAGCATAACTTCCTATTTTTTCAAGAAAGTGCTTCTATATTTTTATTATGCATTTCCTATCAATAAAATACTACAATACTTGCTGTAAGTCTGCATGAATAAAAAAGAAGTGCATAGAAGGAAAAATAAATGGGACTAGCTACAACTATAATATCTTAGACATATTATAAGACACGAATGTAAGATATTAAAGCTCTCCAACAATATATGTGTAAAAAAATGAATTTTTATGTAAATCCAATCGTTTGGTATGTGTGCTATTCTTTAAATGTTTACAGAAAATGCGGCTTTATAAAAATAAAATAATTGTGGTTATATAGATTGAAAATTTTTATTAATGAATTCTCAGAATTTTTTTTTTCTACCAATTTTCTTGGATTACATAAAAATCTGACAATGAATTAATGATAATACTGGGAATTGGCATTTGGAAATTAAAACCACTAGTATTGACTCTTTACTATCACCATTGTTATGACATGGTACTAACAATTATAAGGACTATCCTTGCATTATGACGAGAGTAAATAACTTCAATAATCTCAGTGTAGTTTAACGTTTCATCCAATCAAATTAGTAATTTTTTACCTTAGAATCTTTAAGGATTAATAACTGGGTCCAATTAAATTTAAATTTTATCATGGTAAGCAAAGCTATAGATATCTTATTAATAACTTTGTTTGTCTAATATCCTATTCGGTTACACTAACAGTCACAAATTTTATTATGGATATTAAATTAATGACTATTTTTATTTTATTCTGTGTGCTCTTGTGATATTAAGACGCTATATTCCTGCAAAAAAAAAAAAAAAAAAAGCATTCTATCCCTATCATATTTCTAGAAATTGTAACATGTTCATGGATTCACCAACGTATGTGACAAAAGTTATTGGCGGTGTCCATGTGACTGGTTTAGCATAAGTGTGTAGTCTGGTGGGGGGTCGTGTCACTGGTTCACGAGACATCGATAGATATATTCCTGTTCGTTTTGCATCATTTTTTCATGGGAAGTTCTTGTCATCATATCTTGGTGGAAAAAAAATTTGGATGGGTAAGTGGTTATACCTTTGTAATCCCTGATCTTTGCTGATTCTAGAATAGTATATGGTAATGTGAGTTGGTATTTTGGTATCTGTTTTGTATATGTGTTCATCTCTGTTTTTAGTAATGTTAACTTTGTGTCCTTTCTCTTTTCTCCTAGATTTATTTTTCAATTTTTTTTTTTGGAAATAAAATTTCTCCAAGACAAAAACAAATAAATTAGAAAAAAAAAAAAACGCGAAACATTCGATTTTGTTACTAATGAAAAAACATGTAAAATAAGAGATACACATATTGATCTGTAATGTTCATAGCTTGACAGATTTTCTGATTGTAGAAACATAAAATCTCTACAAAATACTGCAGTAACTACAAAACAAACAGATAGTGAATAACTTATTCCTCTTTATTTCAAGCCAGTCAATTTTTTTAAAGAAGTTCTTATTCAATTTAGAATATGTTTTCGAATGATCAATGTGACATTAACAACGTTCTTTCTTCTGTTATCAAGTTAGACAAAAACATTTTCTACGTGGACGGATTCATGGTTTATGAAAATAAAGATGGCAGTCGCTGTGTTTTTGATTTCCAAAACCCTGGTCGTATTTACGTAAGCAAAGCTGCTAAAAAAGCTGTTGCTGAATTACCTTTATTCAATTGGCAAGAAGCACTACTGGGTATGGAAATAGGTACAGGTGTTAAATGTACCTCTGAAGCTTTGATTACTTTTATAGAAACTCACCCAATGGATGTTTATGAACTTGATGGAGTATATCACAGACGCAAAGTCAGAGATTCCAAAAATATAAAGACATTACCAAGTATAATAGTAGAAACTATTCCTTTGTATGGTAAATTGAATAACTACTTCTTGTATTTTGACATATCTTCATTTATTGATGTTATAACCATCCTTTGAACAAAGAACTTTTTGGTAGCCAAACACGACTTGGATTTCTTTAACCATAAATTATGTGTTGATGATAATTTTTTTTTTAGTGGGACTGAATTTTTTTATTTTTTCACTTATGGAATGTTTGGAATAACAAGAAGGAAAAATACTTCTTTTGCGGTATTTTTTCTATGCGACCACCATACAAGACGGGATTTTGTGGGAGTAAGCAAAAATATCTCTTTTCACGATGTGGTCCCTTTCCGCGAGCAGTGCTTGTTTCTTTTTCTATTGTTCTTATCATGGCTGTGTATTGTTTTTACCACAATTTTTATTGGGGCACGGATGTTATTTTCTTATTTTTCACATGTACGTTTGCGGTTTTGAAATCCGACTTTGTGGTTTAACAAATTCCTTATAGGAAATTATAATTGGTGAAAGAAAATATTATATAAAACCTAATAAAATGATGAAGCTGGCATAATTATAGGCGAAGAACACATTTCAAACACATATACTAGGTATCAAATATGCATACGTTCGAGATGTCCTATATTTGTCCAAATTAAATATTTCCGATTAATATATATTGGTAATCAGTTGTTCAATAAAATGTCCCCATTACATTATTTATAATTCTCTAACACATTATATTGACAACAAAATATCACAAAGAAATATGACATTATTATGTTTATTCTTTTTGCTTTATAGAAATAAATAATATTAGATTACGGAACAAACTTGTTTAAAAACATCTTTTACAACTTTCAAAAGTTTGATATGTTTTAATGGCAATGGTCTAGTTTAACCACCCTCACAGAATGTTGTATCATCTCTTAGAATTATAGATTAACTTGGGGTATAAAATGTATACTAAATAATATGTTTTAGTATAAGAATATATAAATAATTAGTATATTTGTATGAATTAAAATATAATCATAACTATTTTTCTATCTACATATCTATATTTTATCATATAGTATATTAATTTATAGTAATAGGCCCTTTTAAAATTATTTTTTTCCAAAATGATTTTATAATAACAGCCATATATTTAATACTATATAATTTATGTTTCAAAAAATATTCAGCATTTAAATTTTGTATTCGTTTACATAATATTTTGTTTAGTACTAGTAAAACTTATTTTTTTATTCCAGTGAATAACCTCTGTTAGCCGTTTGTAAAAATATACTATTATTATAATAAAATAACATAAAATTGCATTGTCCATATATATTATATCTTTTCAATATATTCATATATGTATTAAACATATTAACGTTATCTATAAAATATATATATAAATATATGAATGGTATATTTATATGGTTATTTAAGAATTAATTGATATCTATCCTATAATAAGAAAAATGCATAATATGAAAAGACAATAATAATTAATATATTTTAAATTCTTATATATTCAATAGCTAAGTATTAACAATAATATAAAAATATAATTATAAGTCAAAAGGTAATAAGATTTATAAATTTAATTGAAATATAGTGTATATGGATGTTACTAATGTTAGTAAAACATATACTAGTATATAATATAGTATGGATAATATTAATATTGTAGATGAATGATAATAGGGTATATAATAAATAGATGAACTAGTAAAGTAAAATAAGATAAATTTGAAAAAATTTATGAACAAAATAAAAAAAAAAATAAAATACGAATTATATGATGAATAATATATTTATAAAGTATATTAATTAGGATGCTACTGTAGTGAAAATGCTAGATAAGCTACTCTTGTGATATATATTTTTATAAAAGCATAACATCAGTCTTGAACCAATAGGTAAAATACAATTTTTTTAATTTATGCTATTGCTTGTCTGACTTAAATCATCTCAAATATATTATATGAAAATATTGTTTATTTGTAAATTAGTTGTTTTTTTAAGTACCACTTATTTGATCTGATCCCAACTATTCTCATTAATTAAACTTTGTTAATTTAATGGTCAAAGCATAATACTAGAAATATTAATATATGATGTTCGAATCATGAACAAACTAAAACAAGAGAGATATAATAGAAAAAAAAAATAATTAGTAAACTAGTTGTCTTCCAACATTAGCACTTAGATAGTAGCATTAGTTAAAATGAGGCATAAGTAAATAAAAGGAGAAATTTTTTTTTTAAAAAAATTGGATTGTGATATCATTTAATTTGACTCTATTAGAAAAGTAGAAAAAAAATTATCAATGGTTTAATGAACTATTTTATATATGTCTCATTCAACATATTTGATAAATAAACTTATCATTTAGAAGGATGTTCATAAATACAAAAATATCCACAATATAGTACCGAATTCGAAGACTATTCCTTAATAACATTCTTTCGGAAAATATATGATCGTATTATTCTATTTGTAGATAATAGATATCAATTTGTTTTACCAGGTCACTGGAAAGAAGTATAAATTTAAATATGAGGTTTCTAAAGTGATCACTTATATTATTACGCCATGCAATATTCATGAGGTTTAAACTCATGGATTAGTATAAAGAGAACCTATTAATATTTTTATCTTTTACCCAGATTTATTATTTCTTATAATACCACAAGAGAAAGTGAATATGTGGTAGGCTGTTATTTTAACATGGTGTTTACACATGATAGTAGAATTGTTCCTATGTTTAAGGTTATCGTTGATATTTAACTCACATGGTGAGGTGGTGTTTGAATAATAGTTATATCTGTGTCATCTAGCATGTTTTCATGGAGATAATACCGTCTATTCTTGGGGAAATATATGATAGTGGGAATGGAATTTTAAATTACTGTAACCTTGGTGTGGTTCTGTACATGTATGCAATGAAGTGATTAGCTATGTCTATATTGGTATATTAACTGGAGTGTGAAGTTTAGATAAAAGAGTGTTGCTAGTCTAGGAGGTATAAACAGATTTATTCATGTTCATGTTTTTAATTATTTTTTTTTTTATTTGGACTTGTCTTTGTATCATGTTCGGAGAATAAAGTCTAAAAGTTTAAGTTGTTATACCATTGTGATATCTAAGTCGAGCTGATTGTGAGAAGGTATATATTGATATAGTTTGATATATATATGTTTATTTTAATGGTATATCGTTGCTTGACCATAAAAGTATTATATTTGTTTTCCTCCTCGCTTCTCTTGAAGATAAAATATTTTTTTATCTCGAAAGAAGTACATTAACAATGTATTGTTTTTCCATTGTTTTGAGTTTGTATTTTTCCTCGGGATTTGTCTTGAAAATTTTATTGTGTTTTTTCAAAATTGCTCGAGGATTGCTAGTGGTTTTGTGGAGTTTGTTTTCCTTCTAAAAAAAGTGGGGTGTGGTTGATAGATTAATAAATGGTAACAACAAATATGATAAAGCAGTGAATAACTTTGTAAGAACAAGAAAAAAAGGTGAAAGATATTTAGAGAACTGTAAATTGTTAAATGATACACTATGAGTATAATAGACACCAAACTAAATTAGTTAGAAGTTTTCCATATCTCTTCAGGTTAGTTATCTAAAGTTAATATGAATGCATATTCTGTTATTCAAAGATATGTGTTTTTCACTCCTTTATTAATATTTTAGTATTTTATATGAATGGAAAACTGCTATTCCTGTTTATATCAAACTATTAAAAGGAATGAATACATTTTTAAACAAGTTGATACATTTGATATTTTTATTTAGTGTGGTACCTTGTTTGTTGTGAACACCCAATTCAGAATTACTGATATAACCAATTCACATGCTGTTATTGACTATATGCAACTACCAAATGATGAGAAAGAGGAACAAGCATCACAAGATTAGTTATAGATCAGGTATCAAACTACTCTTTATAAAGAAAAAGGTGAAGTTGTGCAAAGGAATTGTAAAGAATTTTATGAGTATATATGCTCCTTGGGTAAGACAAGTTGCCATATTAAAGACCAAAATATTTTGACACTTGAGATGACATAATCTAATCTAATCTTTCTGAGGTCTCTCGCATATTAAATAATGAACGTGTTGTATTCCTTATCTTGGGGAAATGAAATAGAAATTTAGATTATAAATTACTGGTAAATGGAAAACTAAATAAAACAAAAATTAACCATCTTTATTAAAAAAGCAATTAATCCAGGATTCAACTTAATACAAATAATCCATAATAATTGAAAAATGCATTTGTGAAAAAGAATCTTTTTACCATTATTCTAATATATGACATACACCCATATTGGTTTGCCTTTTTTTATACTTTTTTTTTATTAGCAAATTGCTATGGATGTATAATATTGTTTTGTAAGGAAAAAAAAATTGTTATGAGTTACTAGTTATGAACTCTGTTGGATATACACACTTACGATTCAATAATATGTTTTTAATCTGCTCTTATGTGCTTTGGTAAGAAAAAAAGAAATTAATAAACCAAATAATTTTATGAGATTCATTGGTTTTTTTTAAAAAATAATATTGCTTGATTCAAAAGCTTGATATACAACAAGAAATTTGCATTTAATGTTGATTGCTGGGAACTTTGATTTATTACAATGATAGTGAGGTGACTGATATTTGAAGACTAAGGATGTGAGGAAATGTTTGCATTTTCTATTGTGATGAGTGTTTTGTCATATTCTTTATGTTACAAGTGAGATATTTTATAGAAAGAAAAACCTTCTTTTGTTTGGTATTTCATTGTTTAAAAATTTAGATAGCTTTTGTTATTTATAAATGCACTATCGTATGACAAATAACGTATTATTATAATTAAAAGTCTGATATTTTATAAGATGTTCCATTAGCATAATAGGTTCAAATTAATTATTGTAAAGACAAAGTATAGGAAAAAGAAGGAATATAAGAGGGAAATGATAAAGGATAGGGCAATTTTTGTGAATGGTAGGTGTGATAACTGATATAGAGGTGGATAAGATATAAAGAATGTATATAAAAAAAGATATTTTATTATTTCTTTCTGTCATACATTAAAATTGGAACTGCATATTATATAAAAGAACATAATATACTTATTTAATGGATACAGGGGAATGGTAAAGTAAAACGCTATCTAATTTCTTTTCAACACTTGTTACTAACTCTAGAAGAAGTCCGATCTAATTAAATGATATAGGCAAAGATAATAAAAGTTTAATAAATTTGTAGAAATATGATGTAGTAAAATTACGCTGATGGGAAGGGGAACAAACATCTTCAGACTTACCACACTTGGGTTTGTGATAATTACATGCCATATATATTTCAATATATATTTATATAAATTCCTATAGATATATTAATATGTAATAATATATTAATATATACACTCTATAATATTATTATTTTATGGAATATTTACTATTCATCATGTTATGTAATATGCCTATAATATATATAAATAATAACTAAAATATATTAAGATAATATACATTTCTAAAAATATTATAAAATAATATATATATATATAATAATATCATTAAAATATAAGACAAGATTAAAGATATATAAAATATATATTTTTAATATATATAAATAAAACATAATATATACTATAAAATTCTTAGAGTTAAATATATATATCACAATTAATATTTTATATTCAATATATATAACTAATATATAAAGATGTAAAATTTTAATATTTAATACAATATAAATATAGATTAATATATATATATTAAAAAAATATTTATATAGTTTTAATTTACTTTATAATAAGTAGGTTTATATTGTAGTGTAATTAATATAATTAATATGATTATCTTATATGTGATATTAGATATAAATAATATACTATTTTATATAACATAAAAAATATATTTGAAAATTAAATATTTACCTTTAAATGTATGTTTACAAATTATTCAACGTGTAGTATAATATTCAATATTAACTTATTTAAAACAAAATATACACAATATATAATATATATTATAATAAAATAAAGATATATAACATAATTAATCGATTTAATATAAGAAAAATACATGTATGGAATATAAATATTCATATTAAAGAAAGTATAAAATCATATATAATTTAAAATAGGTATGTAATTCTGTGTATAGAGTATTAATATAGTTATAATCAACTCATTATATTATATATAATTTTTCTAAAGATATTGATAAATAATAATATTTGTTATATATATATAAAGGAATATAAATTGAGATGTGTTTGTAAAAATTTATTAGATACAACTATTAAATCGTTAATCAATAAAGATATATTTAAATAAGATTTGTTCAATGTACATGTATAAAAATATATTTAGAGGTTTTGAATATAATTTTTATATATAGGTTAAATTATTTGTTAATAGTGTTTAATATTATTATTATTACACGAAAAATCTTGAAAAACAAATTTATGTTTGTAAATATGAAAATCAAAATATACAATATTTTTATATAATATATTTGAAACATCGAGAATTACCTTTAAATGTAAGTTTGATATTATTTAATATATATAAATAATAATATGGTTTAAAATATTAATATTAATATTTGATTATAAAATATACAGCCCATATATAATAATTCCATACAAATATTCAGTATATCATACAATTATAGGTAATACATGATGTGAATAATATATACATAGGATATTAATCTTAATATGAATTTATATAAAAATATATATGTAATTCAAATAAATTAGAATAAACCCAATATATACATAGATAAATACATAAATATATATATGATAAATTGATATTTATCTATTAAAGGAAGATATATATTCTATGTTATCGTATGTATAGTATATATATATTAATATAGTATACATGATATTTGTTAACGTTATTTAATATGTATATTTGAAATTAAATATAATATATATTTTATACATATCAATATGTGTTGATCAAAATAATATAATACATAATATTTTATAATCTAATCAGGATAATTAATTATAAACAATTTATATAATATCTTCTAATAATGTATTTATATTATAATCTATTAATATATGAGTTATAGTTTTTATTTATAAATAATATAAAGAAATTTATTACATTCGTAGTATATGTTCCCGGACCATACAGTTTCCTAAATAGTTAGAGTACATACAGTATCAAGGATGTCATGGTGTACGGAGACCGTAAGAGAGTACGGGTGTATGGGTGTATGGGTGTATGGGTGTATGGGTGTATGGGTGTATGGGTGTATGGGTGTATGGGTGTATGGGTGTATGGGTGTATGGGTGTATGGGTGTATGGGTGTATGGGTGTATGGGTGTATGGGTGTATGGGTGTATGGGTGTATGGGTGTATGGGTGTATGGGTGTATGGGTGTATGGGTGTATGGGTGTATGGGTGTATGGGTGTATGGGTGTATGGGTGTATGGGTGTATGGGTGTATGGGTGTATGGGTGTATGGGTGTATGGGTGTATGGGTGTATGGGTGTATGGGTGTATGGGTGTATGGGTGTATGGGTGTATGGGTGTATGGGTGTATGGGTGTATGGGTGTATGGGTGTATGGGTGTATGGGTGTATGGGTGTATGGGTGTATGGGTGTATGGGTGTATGGGTGTATGGGTGTATGGGTGTATGGGTGTATGGGTGTATGGGTGTATGGGTGTATGGGTGTATGGGTGTATGGGTGTATGGGTGTATGGGTGTATGGGTGTATGGGTGTATGGGTGTATGGGTGTATGGGTGTATGGGTGTATGGGTGTATGGGTGTATGGGTGTATGGGTGTATGGGTGTATGGGTGTATGGGTGTATGGGTGTATGGGTGTATGGGT